>JAVRXN010000009.1:31394988-32594988 GCA_033556935.1 Timema podura
CTTTTAATCTAACTTTATAATATGCTGTTAAGGTAATGCAAGAGAGTAGGGAAGGATTGACACTAAATAGTACAATACAGCTACTAGGATACACAGGGGATTTAGTTTTGTTGGATGGTAGTAAGGAAGATGTGTCAAGAAATGCATAAATTTCATAGAGGCTAGAAAGGAAATTGGTTTAGAGGTGCACGGTTAAAATAATTAACTATATAAAATAATCAAATTGAAGCTTATAAATCTGTTTCATCTTGGTCATACAGAAGTTGATTTAGGAAACTGGATGGCTTTACTTTTAAAATATTGTACTGCATTACTAAATCAAGTAGCCCAATTAAATTACAGAATGTGTACTTTTTTTATAAATAATGAAATACAGTCTTTTCAACTTCATAATAAAAGTACAAGTAACAATTCACATTATGCTAGAACAAAACACTATGAAGTGTTAATTTAGTGTGTTTTTTCATTTGCAAGTCAAAAACATTGTGTCTCTTTTATCAACATTAAAAAAACAATTTTTAGTAAAAAGTAGACATAATAATAAACATTACTACATTCAATTCTATAAAACGACTTGTGTGATTTTTGGTTTAAACATTACATATTTTCTCTAAATTTCTACACAAAGAAAGAGTTTTTTTAAAAAAAGATGATTAAATATCATTGTGGATGTAAACAAAACAGTGCCTTCACCACGTGATATGCCGATAGTGAAATATGTTAGGAAACGCAACTCCTGTTCTTATGATCCTATTTGTGTGTATAGTTCAGTGTCTTATCTTGAACATGTAGCAGAATTTTTCCACGAACACTTCAATAAATCTTTTAATAACATTCCAACTTCCGCAATGAACCGCGGTAGTGAGTCCTTGAGTGGTTTCTTCAGCATCATTTGTGATTGAAGAGAGCAGTCATGATTCTGGTGTGGATCTTAAATCATCTGCACAAAAAACAATTTTACAATTTAAAAGTTACAACTGATTGATTACATACATCTCACTTTCATTAAATACATATTATGTTAATATAGTCACAATTTCATAAGAAAAAGCACATATTCTGTGTGTCATTGTGTTATATGAAAGTATATGTTTCGATATTTCTCATGCCTTCATTTTTAAAAAAGGTACTAAAAATCTAGTGGTTGGTCAATGGCAACAACTTTTCTAATGTAAAAATCATGAGGGGACACACATACAATAAAGTTGAAAAAGTATCTTGGGGAATTATTTTATTATAATAAATATAACTATAGTTAAATAAAAATACCAAAGATTAGAGCAACTGGATAGGCTAAGATTTGTTATTTTAGATAATTAATGTTATACTTATATACAGTGAGGCGTCTCACGTGGATTCTAAGCAAGTGGAGAGAAAGTGGGAGACCATTAAGTAAAAACCACCCTCAGTTCACCTGACCGGGATCGAACCACGATCTACCAGTCATCGGCAGTCTAGTCTATTGTTAATGTAGCGGCTTAGACCATGCGGTCACTGAAGCGGGCATTATGTAGGCTATATGTAACTATTTAATTTTGAATTGAAATAAATAAGATAATATTGAATATACAATTAAATAAGAAGGTGCCCACTTTGGTGGCCACATGGTCTAAGGTGCTGCTCTAACAATAGACTAGACTGCTGACGACGGGGATATTGAGGTTCAAATACCAGTCGGTGTACTGAGGGTAGTTTTCCCCAAATGGTTTCCCACTCTCCCCCAATGCAAATACGGGTACACTTCCCCTATAAATTCAACCTATCTCATCCCCAGAACATTATTTTAATGAGTATACATGCGTATAGCATGAACTGGTTGTAAGACGTGGTGATAAAAATTACTAAAAGAACTATATAGGGCATTCTTAGAATTAATTAAGTTTTTAAAATGTTATTTTGTGTTGAACGGCTGGTTTCACCACCTTGATAAACTGTGCACGCACAAACCTAATCAAAGCTTGTTGCAGTGTTTGCACGGAAGAGTGCAGTGTTAAGGCACATCTGGTCCTCTTTTCTAGAGATCAGTATCTGCATTCTGGAGCAGGGATGCTGGTACAGAACAGACACAATAACTACACAAGCACAAGTAACAGACACAAACAAAAAGAAAGCCACGAATAGGACGAAACAACTCCAACTAGAATAACATTCATAAGGCAAGGTTTATAATACATCATGTCAGCTAAAGATGAACGTGATATTGTAGGCTTCATCAGACGTGGCGAAACAAGATTTCATAGAGATAAACAAACCAAAGAGCTAATACGTATGTGCTACAAAATTACATATCAATTATCTTGACATACTGTTTAAATTTAGTATTAGGAACATAACTCTATGTATGTTACTGCTTGGAAAAAATAATGTTACTTATTAACAAAAGTTAAGGCATTACTTATTTAGTATTAATTATATGCTGTTTTTAGCACCACGTCTTACTACCCGCTGGGCTTATACACCTATGTAATAATTACACTAATGGGTTAAGGAATAGTAAGGCTTAATTCAGAGGAAACGAACCCTCATTTTCATGGAGGAAAAGTGGAAAATCATTTATGAAAACTCCTCGGTACACCCAACCAAGATCAAACCCCAATATCCCCATCTTCGTCAGTCTGGTGCAACACGAGAATAGTGCGTTAGACCATGCAGCCACCGAAGCGGGTATCTGCCGTTACTGATACACTTTAATAACAATATTTCGTGTTGAGCTCAACCGCCGAGGACGGGGAGATCGAGGTTCGAATCTCGGTCGGGTGAATTGGGGGTGGTTTTTCCTAAATGGTTTTCCACTCTCCCTCCACGCAAATGCGGGTTCACTTCCTCTAAATTCAACCCTCCCAATTCCTAATCCATTAGAGTAATTAGTACTTAAGCGTATAACCCGAACGGGTAGTAAGACGCGGTGCTAAATATTATTATTATTATTATTAATAACAATATTACAACCTTCCTTACCACAGATTGATAATATTAGCTAATACTTAAACGTCCACTCCAGTGAACACACCAACAAAGACGTCTGTCTCATATAAGGTTTTTTTTCTGGTCACAGGAGGACTTAGGTTCGAACTACGGCTGAGTGTATTTAAATGGTTTTCCTTAAATGGTTTCTCACTCTTCATGAATTAAAATGTAGGTGTATTTCTTTTGAAATTACCTTCATCTCCCCTAATCTTCCTATTGGTGTAGATATGTGTATAACGCAGACAAATGCACAGAAAAACTTTACATAGTTTATTCCATCAAACTATACAAATATATATATATTTTACCTTTGGTTTTAAATTTCTAATCTTACCTCCACAAACGTAGTGCTTGGAGGTAGCCCTGGTATTTGAAACCCATGCCACTTCAAATATGACTTATTTGTATAGTCACTTCAGAATGTCAATTCTGTTTGGGACATAGCTAGGATTTTCATTGGTAGTTATAATCAATATTGGAATAAAAAAAATAACCAACCCCCTTGAATCTATCACCTTGTGCTAATTCCCTAACTGCACCCCTTGTGGTCGTATAATATGCGTTACGCTATTTGTACTTTTAATTATCAAGGGAAGTATTTTTCGAATACCTAACATTTTAATTAATATGATCAATCAAATACGGGAAATATTTGAGGAAGATGGTTTCAAGGAAAAAATCTTCATTCACGTAACGTAATATGTCAAATCATCCTAAAGGGATCCTATTGGGATTTGATCCCTGGCCTCATCGTCAACAACTAGCAAGTACAGTGAAACCGGTGTTGGTGCGAGTTCCTACTAACCGTACTATTTATAAACGTATCTAAGAGTTTGTTGGGTTCAGTGTCAGAACATTCTATCAGCGACATGACAACTGGAACAAGAAGGAAAGAGCGATTATTCACGTTGCCTACTTGGGGGATTCAAAGCTCTATTGCTAGGCGGGTTGCATCTTAACTTGACGCACCTAAACCCTTTAATAACTATCATACTTAGACGCCAATGTACGAAATATAAATTTAGGATTATAAAATTATTAGTTAAACCTGTGAGGCCTCTAGTTTCCCTGCTGATAACACTTTCCCTCTTCCTTTGACGAGTACACAAACTCACTCTACTATTTGCTCCTGAACTGTATTGACTTACATTTCAAAACTATTGAGTTCTTGTTTCCTATTCAAGGTCATATGCTTCTACGGACTATTTAAATCTTCATCCTGGCATAGAGGTTTCTACTGAACCTTTACATTAGTAAACCAAATACCCTGAGTTGTAGACGATTTTTAAAAAAATGTTTAAAAAAAGACTTCAAGATTAAAAAATAATGTTGTGACAGTGAAATACTATTTACAAAATTTTTTAAGAATTGATTTTTTTTTAAATCTAACATCTTTACCACTCGCTGAATAAAACATAAATACGTTAACATAGGAACTCTTGACATGCCGCTACGTCACAGGTAGGCAAGCAACGTCCTTGAAATTCCCCCAGAGAACGGTTAGAAAAGTATTTTTTTAAAAACCAAACCTCGCCTTGCTGGTGAACATAAAAGCGTTAAGTTTTACCATTTCACCTTTGAACCCCAGAGATAGGCTTAGCTCTTACTAAACTACATAAGAAGCCTCAGGAGTGTACAGTGCATTCTTGACCTCATTGAGTCTCGAACTCCGCTCCATAAGACACTGAACGTTCAGCCTGTGGCTAGGGTGGCAGGATAGTAACTAGGGTAAGAAATAAATCTTGGGAAGGGTCTTGGAAGGGTCTACGAGCACATGGACCTTTTAAGTTGGGAACAACTCCTCGTGTCATCTAGTACACTGAGGACAGGGCTTGAACCAACGACCATTGGTTAGCCTGGGAACATCTGGAACATCTTGCACATACACATGGTGGGCACAAGCTATAAGGCGTCAGGTTCACAATAGTCTGAAATGTATGTGATGACAGGCCGGTCGAGGCTCGACACTTGGTCGGGTGTAGTGAAGTTATTATTATTATTATTATTATTATTATTATTATTATTATTATTATTATTATTATTATTATTATTATTATTATTATTATTATTATTATTATTATTATTATTATTATTATTATTAGCACCGCGTCTTACTACCTGTTCGGTTTATACGCACTTACGCTAATGTGCAATGGTAGGGTGATTGTGAGATGAAATGGAGGACCTACAGTTTAACGTGGAATCCGAACCACGGTAGAGGCCTGGCATTCCTCACATTCACAAGTTGTGTGTAGTGAAGTTGATTCACCACGTGTGACTTATTGTTGTGGTTTTCCACCTGGTATTAATCACTGTGGCTTTCCTCATGTAATTTATTATTGAGTTCACACGTGATGATAGTGAGTAGGGGTGCAAGAGGTTGTAGCATGGGGGACACCTATTTTCCAACTATTTTTATTTTATGAAAAAAATTTGACATCCACGTTTGGAGCAATGCATAGTGAAATTAGAGAACTAATTCCGTTATAATATTATTCGTGTTATCCATTTGGTTCAAACATACTTTTGTTTCTAATATAAAGTGAAGACAGGCTGGTTTTGTCCCACACAATAGTAAGATGTGCATATTATTGTACTCTCCTCTCTCCTATTTACGCTAATTAATGGACACACCAGCTAAGATATCCCCCTTGTGTCCCAATCCTGTATAGTATAATTAATTCGTTAATATCCAGATTCACTAAATGCTCCGTGCCTGCATGGGTCAATATTCATTCAAAACAATGGGCCTGCTTATTTGAGCCATTTTATAATTAGTGTAATTTCATAGTAGTGCCAATTAGATCAAATATATCAGTGGCATTTTGATTATTACTAGTTTCATAGCCTTGAAATGGTTCCGATGATGAACTCAAACTTTGAGTAAAATAAATATAAATGATGCGACACAATTGCACAACATTTATCGAATAGTCAATTATATTTGGAACAGAATTTTAAAAAAAGTTTTCAATTAACTAAAACAAATATTTTATTAGTTATAAGAAACGCCCTTCATATATAAATTTTAATTATTGACTAAAAAATTATTTAAATTTATAAAATTTTCAAAAATCATTCGTTAATAAACTATCCATCCTCAAGTTATTTGTGTTTGTAAAAACAAAAATATTTTTTATCGTGTGAAAAAACCCTTCAAATACCAGTTTAGAACAAAATTGATAGAATTACAATATTTTTCAAACACTTCAAATATTTCAAAAATCATTCTTCATTAAATTAGCTTTCAATGATTTTTTTTAGTAAAACTAATTATCAAATAATTTATTGTATAAAAGTTTTCCATATAGGTCTACCGATTTTTACCTAAATCGTTAAAACCATTTAAAAAATAACTACAAATTTTCAATAATAAGTTATCAGTAAATATCATTTAAGTGGTGGACTAGAATCAAAATAAAAAATGCCCTGAGTTACTATAACATATAATATAAATTTTGAAATAGATTCATAAAACTGTTCTGGCTTTAGACCCAGGGGCAGCCATATATTGGGCCAGCCAGAATTGTCAGACCCCCATTTTGGGTTCTGGGGCATTCAAACTTTAATACTTTCTTTTTATATGAGAAGGTAAAATTTTAAAATAATTTTGAGAATGTATTAAGTTTAGTAGTTAGAATAAATGAAAATTATAATTTTAAATCATTAATAAACTCCGTTGTGTAAGTCTGCAATAAAGCTATACCAACCGAGGGCCACTTACCCAGCTGCTGTAGAAACAGACTCTTTCCAGAGTAATAATTCACTAGAAATAGTATTTTACACGATTATAGCGGCAATAGAACACTGTTGATGTGTGCGTTGAGTGATCATTTCATCTAAAGATTGATTTATTTTCTCTATGGATCCACGCTCCACTGTCCAATCTGGCAGCTGTAGGGGCGATGAGTATATAATTATATATATATGTATTTAAATATATATATATATTTAAATATATATATATATACATTAAACAGCGGAAGATTGATGGGTATTACCAGCTGACCTTCAACAATACCGCGTGCGTTGTGAATCTTAGTACAGCAGAGTGGCAAAAAACACACACAAAAATCACAGTAAAAATAGAAACTTTATAGACTATCTTTGTACACAAAACGTAATTTGAAACAAAATTGGTATTAGATTTACTCGTGTGAATTTTATTGATGCAATTATTGAACTCAAGGCAAGTAATTTCTTATCAATATCAACACCTCCAAGTAGTTATGTCCATGTTGTGATTTGAACAGATTATCTCCTGTCTCACTTGTTACAAGTAATAACATCCCAACACCTCCAAGTAGTTATGAGAATGTGTGATTGTAGCAGGCTATCTCCTGTCTCACTTGTTACAAGTAAGTTACAAGTATAACATGTCAACAACTCCAAGTAGTTATGTCCATGTTGTGATTGGAAAAGATTATCTCCTCTCTCACTTGTTACAAGTAATAACATGTCAACACCTCCAAGTAGTTATGTCCATGTTATGATTGGAACAGATTATCTCCTGTCTTACTTGTTACAAGTAATAATATGTCAACAACTCTCCAAGTAGTTATGTTCAAATTGTGATTGGAACAGATTATCTTCTGTCTCACTTGCTACAAGTAATAACATGTCAACACCTCCAAGTAGTTATGTCCATGTTATGATTGGAACAGATTATCTCCTGTCTTACTTGTTACAAGTAGTAATATGTCAAAATCTCCAAGTAGTTATGTTCAAATTGTGATTGGAACAGATTATCTTCTGTCTCACTTGCTACAAGTAATAACATGTCAACACTTCCAAGTAGTTATGTTCAAATTGTGATTGGAACAGATTGTCTCCTGTCTTACTTGCTACAAGTAATAACATGTCAACACCTCCAGTAGTTATGTCCATGTTATGATTGGAACAGATTATCTCCTGTCTCACTTGTTACAAGTAATATAACATGTCAACACTTCTAAGTAGTTATGTCCATGTTATGATTGGAACACATTATCTCCTGTCTCACTTGTTACAAGTAATAACATGTCAAAATCTCCAAGTAGTTATGTGAATGTTGTTATTGGAACAGATTATCTCTGTCTCACTTGTTACAAGTAATAACATGTCAACACCTCCAAGTAGTTATGTGAATGTTGTTATTGGAACAGATTATCTCCTGTCTCACTTGTTACAAGTAATAACATGTCAAAATCTCCAAGTAGTTATGTGAATGTTGTTATTGGAACAGATTATCTCCTGTCTTACTTGCTACAAGTAATAACATGTCAACACCTCCAAGTAGTTATGTGAATGTTGTTATTAGAACAATTATCTCCTTCTCACTTGTTACAAGTAATATAACATGTCACACTTCTAAGTAGTTATGCTAGAGTTGTGTTGGAACAGATTATCTCCTGTCTCACTTGTTACAAGTAATATCACATGTCAACACCATCAAGTAGTTATGTCCATGTTATGATGGAACAGATTATTTCCTGTCTCACTTGTTACAAGTAATAACATGTCAACACCTCCAAGTAGTTATGTCCATGTTGTGATTGGAACACATTATCTCCTGTCTCACTTGTTACAAGTAATAACATGTCAAAATCTCCAAGTAGTTATGTGAATGTTGTTATTGGAACAGATTATCTCCTGCCTCACTTGTTACAAGTAATATAACATGTCAACACCTCCAAGTAGTTTTGTCCATGTTATGATTGGAACAGATTATCTCCTGTCTCACTTGTTACAAGTAATAACATGTCAACACCTCCAAGTAGTTATGTCCATGTTGTGATTGGAACATGTTCCAACCTCGATTCAGCCGATCCTACCTAATATGGCAACTCCACGCGCCCAACACAAATCACCAACTCGTTCTCGTACCTCGTACACAGCTAATCGGAGGCCAGAAAATATAAGGCCTGTTTCCCGGCTTGTTTATGTCGTCAACGTTTCTATGAGGTGTCTATACTTAATCCAGTACCAAATTCAGTGTAAGGAAACCTTTATATCAGGAACCAATTCCCTATAGTGGAGATTTGTAGGTAATTTGTAGTACTTAGTTCTGTCAATAGTTTCAATTGATGTTTAAGCTCACAAGGATGCTCAAAAGAGATATAGCGGAATCTAGAAATGGAGAACCATCTAGCGTATGCATTTATCAGACAGATAATTCTTCCAAGAAAAATCTTTCAATACCTTCACAAATTCAAAAGTAATTTTCTTGTATTTTAAATCAAAGAAAACCAATTTCTAGCATTTTTACTGTATCATATAAAGAAAATGAAAATGTCTTACCTAAAAATTATGATGAATATTTTGCTTTATATAAGCTCGAAACAAAAATAAAAGTGGGTTCTACCATTCTTTTATTCCCTATGTCTGTCTCTCTGGCCACAGATAAGAAATAGTTTGATAGATTTGGTCCAAACTTGATATTTAAATAGGCCTATTAACATTAGCCCGCAACTTCTCTCGCATGAAACAAAACACCATCACGGTTGACCACTTCAAATGCTAGTCGAGAGCAGTGTTCTATGTGCTTACGAACACGAACTCGGCCCCATTCCCTTTCCTTCCACACCCAAGCTCATATCATCTGCCATCTTATATACCCGCAATACCAGCCGAGACTAATGTTCACTGCTTACGCCCGTAATATCTACATTATTTCGCTTACTGTTAGGATAATGTAGTGGTATATATCTTACCGTGATTCCTCGTAAAATAAGGAATACAACAGAAGAAATCCAGTCTCTATACGATGATACCTTTTTGGTTTCACTGCCAACAAACAAACAGAAAGACAAAATAATATTCTAAAGATTGATCATTTGGTATTCTAATCGTTTACACTACCCAGAAAAAAAGGTAAACTGCAAACAAACCTTCGAGATTTATTATAATATGTATGGATTTATTATTTAAGAAAGAATAATGAAGTAAATCAAAAGAAGCGATCTATAGTAAGTATTCTAACCCACCAAATGAAATAATGTTGTTGGCTTATTTTATTTACTTTCATTTATTTGAGGTATTTAACGTGCACTTTCTAAACGACTGATATATCAGCACACGACTTATAAACTAACTTAAATCTAGAACAGACACAACATCCAGACCCCGGCCATTAATTTATCACTTTGAAAAGGGGAACCCACATTTTACCAATGATACATTTTTCGGCCAGGTTAGGAATTGAACCCGGGAGCCTTAATTCCTCAACGCTACCGACAAAAAACCAAATAAATCTAATACACAAGCAACTTCATAAAATTATTTAAATATATTTAAAAATTAAGACACAAATGCAAGCACGTTTACAGTGGCTCTCTTACGTGGAGGCATTGTTGCAGTAAACACCAAAAAATTTTTTTTAAATATAAGGATATGAAGATTTAGAGGATATGTAAAAGCATTTGCGTTGAGTAAGAGTGGGAAACCATTAACTATAGAACACTTCATTAATGTATATCCAGCTGGGAATAATTCCCTGATCGCATAGTCATCAGAAAAACAAAAACAAGATTGATGCCTTTGTTGACGCGATAATTGTCTGTTAGGCATGTAATCCTCTCGTTTGACCGTTTGGGACTACACAAAAAGATAACTATCATTTTCAAATGAATATTCAAAGTGTCTGATAGATTGTTAAGGGCGGTGGTTGATTCCTAACTTATACGAGAGGAACAAAGAAGAGGTATCAGCACATGGGGGAGGGTCCAGGAATGGGAAGGGGTTAAAGTCATTTCCGGCGTGATTGCGGCACGCGATCCTAGTTCCAGTCAACGGTCAGCACTAGTCAGTGAACGAAAAACACTGGATATTCAAGGTCCAAATAAACACATGCTGTATTCATTTATAAGCCCTTTATTCATGTTCACTGCTATATACACTACATATCCAGTGAGCCCTTGATCGATATCCACTACTATATAATGAATATCTAGTGAGCCCTTGATTCATATCCACTCCTATATACAGTACCTATCTAGTGAGCCATCGATTCATGTCCACTCCTATGTACACTACATACCTAGTGAGCCCTTGATTATACAGTATAAATCTGGCGATTCTTGGCTTATTTATTCACTCATCTGAAAGCATCTGTATTCTTCTAAGACTATACCTCTGTCTCTATTCTACAATGTAGTAGTCCTATCTTGAATGGATAGAAGTATGTTATGGTCCTCTCTTATAAACTACACCATAGTGAAACATTGTGAGGTAGGTCGGCTACTTTTCAGGGTATACATAATGTTTGTTACGTGGACGGCTAATAGGACGTGGAGAAATAGGGTACATATATTGATAATACTAGACCTAGAGCGTAAACGCGCACAAATAAAATAGTCAACCATTGGAATGGAGCGTGGCTTTCTCGCCTGATTACTAAAGCTACAAATAGCTGTGTATATTAGTCAAGCGGATTCAGGGGGGTCAAAGGGTCAGTTGACCCCCCTGTGAAGGTTAGAAAATTAATATAAAGAACAAAATGAAACTAAAAATTTGAGCAAGAAAATACAACACAGATATATATTATACAATTTATAATTATTTTATTCGCATACATCTCTTAAGCCGGGTCCACACGTGCGTTATTCGTCCACGTTTATTCAATGTTCGATATAACCCACTCAAGTGTGGAGAAAATATTTGTTTTCATGTACGAATATTTGTTGTGCATAGCGAGTAACGAACATTGTTCCGCATAGAGACGGTAGACTACCACATATCAAAGAAGACTAATAATCACCTGAGAGCAATTCATCCACGAACATCGAGTATAAAGTATGTGTGGACAGCAAGAGTGACGGAACTGTGGGGGACTCTGCCCCCCTGGAAATTATTTGCTCCTCCCTGGAATAAATTCCCCCCCTAGATATATTTCAAATCCTCTGATATTATCAAATATAAAGCTGAAAGATGGCCTTTAAATCAAACTCCAAATAACTTCTAAGTGCATTCTATTGTCGAAAATTTGCTGGAGAAGACCGCTTTAAAAACTACAAGACTAGAGGCATTTAATTGGCAGAAAAAGTCAGGGGAGGAAAGCTCTAAATAGCTTACAGGGTCATCCAAATTTCAAAAAATGTCTAGGGAAGAACAACTCCAAATAACTTCTAGGTGCATGTCATTTTGAAGAATTTTCAGGCGAGGACCACCCCAAATAGTCTAGTTTCTGAAATAATTCAATTTTCAAAATTTTGTCGGTGGAAGACCACTTCAAAGATTATCTTATAGAGTTATCTAATCATCGTAAAAAATTAAGATGAGGATCACTCTAAATAGCTTCAAGGGGAATCAAAATTACAAAAATTTCTTATGCCTTGTAAAATAATCTAATTTAAAAAAAAGGCAAAGACTAATCATAATTTCTAGAGTGAACAATTTTTTTTAATTGTTAGAGGGCCACTCCAAATAGTTTATAAAAACTATCTGATTGTAAAAAATAGAAGAGGATGACCACGGTTTAAAACATACCTAAAATCAAATATAAATGAGAAACTATTAAAGGGCTTTAAACAGAAATATAACATATTAAGTAACTAAGTTATTTATAAATATGACCCCCTATGAAAATGATCTGAATCCGCCCCTGGTCACAGGCCTTGCTTGTCCTGTTAAGTAATCCAGTACTGAATCGTGCACATGCTCCTTGAGGTCATCTGAACGGTCACTTTTTTTATAGACGCTATTAGCAACACCAGGAGTAGTGTTGCCAACTTTAACAAAATTTGAAGATAGTTCAGAAACAATTTTTCATCTATTTTAATTACATGCGCATAAGAAGGAGAAACTATATTAATAATATACCGCTAACACTTGTAGAGGTGACTCTTTCAAACAAATGAAATATAAATGTTTTGAGAAAAAAATGTTGACTGAAGAAATTTTAACTGATTATTTTGGAGACTTTATTCAAAATTTAAAAGAAATGGTATGAGGGTTCTAAAAATTTCCATTTCTACAGAGCCATCACAAAACTCGTTTTAAAATAAAATATAACTATTTTATTATTTTTATTTGAATAAACTATTTACAAAACCAGGAATAAAAAAGTTACTATGCCAATTGCTTATCGTAGTTGCCGTTTTAACTGCTGCAATAATGTTGTGGATGCTAACAATGTAAGCCCTAAGCGCATTTACTGTACACTAGGCCTACAAGTACCCACATTTGTGATCACGTGGTCTGAGGTGTTCATATCACAATCGATTACTGTCTATGTTGTTTATGGTGAAAAGAGTGAGATTTTAATCTCGACCAAGTGTTGGGGAGTTGGTTTTCCCATATGGTATTTTTGACTGTGGTGTTATAATCCTCTCTTTATCCTAATGTGGGAAAATTTCATCTATTTTAACTTTTCAATATATTAATTAGATTAAGTCTACCAGAGGGTTAAACGTGCTATTATCGATATAGGGAATCCACTTTGTTATTGGCAAAGTTAGGCCATGCTTATAGTTTTAAGCAAAGAGACAACTAAGTCTCATTAATGCATGAAATTAAATATTATACTTTATTCCAAGCGTTGTGAAAACATGATACGTTGCAATCTAATGATAGGCATGACATTTAACAACCTTATATTTCCAGAACCCAGTAATACCTCGATATGTGGGGATGTAGGGGACACGACAAAAGAAGTGTTTTTGCAGTTTTTATATTAAACTTTTTTTATTAAAATAAATTAAATAATGCTTCAGTACAAACAAGCAGTCTAATTTTCTCAACATGGTGACCTCAAAACTTGTTGAATATCTGTCAAGGGTGTCTTGGAATTTAGTGACAGCTTTTCATCCTCATTTAACAAGTTTGTCAACTAATGCTGCTAAGCTCATAATAGATATTCAAGAACTGTTGATATCACCACGTGAAGAAAATTAAACTCTTTGTTCGTACCGAAGCTATGTTTTATTTATCATGCCAAAAAAAAGTTTTGCTATAAAATCTGTGAAAACACTGACCTTAACTCTTGTTTTCTACACTCCCACCTTAAATGCGGGAATATACATATTAAGGACGAAACGGATAAGAAGGGTTACGAAGGTTACAAATGGCCATTTCAACAACGTTGGAAAGTTATTTAAAATCTTCTATGTTAAAGAATTCATTTTCAAACGACACTGGGAAAGTGTGAATCATATGAACAAAGGCGTCAATCACGCCCACAAATGTGGGGACAGTCACTCTAAATATCAACCTTCTCATCCCTACCCCACTGATTTGAAGGTCTTTGACTACCTGTGAATTCATGGCAAGTTGAGATAGGGTTTTGCCTGTAAATGTTTTTTTATTTTTAAATCGGTGATTTTTAAATAGTCTATGTAACATTGATACAGAAACCATAAAATTTATTAATTTTTAATTTATTATCATATATTACTAAAAATAGTCTTACATTTCCACTATTTATTTTATCTTAAGTAATATTTTTGTGGGCGTATTTTCTTTTAAATCATCTGCAAATCAGGCCATTGTATTTATTCACGGAAATAACCTGTAGGAATTTTCCTGCCAAGATGTGAAATAAATAAGTTCGTTGAAGCGAAAACAATCAAAATATTGTTTTGAAATATAAGTCAATGATATCCAGGTGCTAAAAGTGGAGTGAGTGTGTATACTCGTTCTGGGAATAGGGGAAGTATTATCAGCAGGTAAAATAAAGGATTGCAAGGATGAATTGTTCATTTATTTCCCTTTTTTTCTATGTTGTACCTTGGCTTATAAGTGTTATAGTGCTTAAAGTGGTTGGGTTGTTCAAGTTAAGATGCAACTCTCTTCACAAACAAGCTTCTAATTCATCAAGTGAGTGACGTCGTTAGTATCAAGTTATCCCAAACGGGCGGTAAGTCCCTCACATTGTTTGTTCCCAAGTTGTGTGCTCGCCTCCCCTTGTCTCCAGCAGTGTAATGAGACGGTTTCACTCTAGTAGCTCTGGTTTTCATTGACCGAACTGTGTGCGGTATCGTTCATTCATGTTCCCCAGCTCCAAGGGGCGGTAATGACCGCAACAAGAAGCGGTCACGTCGCCGGCAGGAAGTGTCGACTCGGTTCCCACGACCGACAGCTTGAGAAGGCCACAGAGCGTCCTCCGACAGTCAATCTGTGAGACTTGTGAATTGATGGGCTTCACGCTGACATCAAGTCTGTTCGGACATGACCTCAACACTCTGTCTCTCTTTACTGACTCTGTGAGGACAATATCTCAACACACTGTATCTCTTTACAGACTCTGTGAGGACAATATCTCAACACACTGTATCTCTTTACTGACTCTGTGAGGACAATATCTCAACACTCTGTCTCTCTTTATTGACTCTTTGAGGACAATATCTCAACACACTGTATCTCTTTACTGACTCTGTGAGGACAATATCTCAACACACTGTATCTCTTTACTGACTCTGTGAGGACAATATCTCAACACACTGTATCTCTTTACTGACTCTGTGAGGACAATATCTCAACACACTGTATCTCTTTACTGACTCTGTGAGGACAATATCTCAACACTCTGCTTCTCTTTACTGACTCTGTGAGGACAATATCTCAACACACTGTATCTCTTTACTGACTCTGTGAGGACAATATCTCAACACACTGTATCTCTTTACAGACTCTGTGAGGACAATATCTCAACACACTGTATCTCTTTACTGACTCTGTGAGGACAATATCTCAACACTCTGTCTCTCTTTACTGACTCTGTGAGGACAATATCTCAACACACTGTATCTCTTTACTGACTCTGTGAGGACAATATCTCAACACACTGTCTCTCTTTACTGACTCTGTGAGGACAATATCTCAACACACTGTATCTCTTTACTGACTCTGTGAGGACAATATCTCAACACTCTGCTTCTCTTTACTGACTCTGTGAGGACAATATTTCAACACACTGTATCTCTTTACTGACTCTGTGAGGACAATATCTCAACACACTGTATCTCTTTACAGACTCTGTGAGGACAATATCTCAACACACTGTATCTCTTTACTGACTCTGTGAGGACAATATCTCAACACTCTGTCTCTCTTTATTGACTCTTTGAGGACAATATCTCAACACACTGTATCTCTTTACTGACTCTGTGAGGACAATATATCAACACTCTGTCTCTCTTTACTGACTCTGTGAGGACAATATCTCAACACTCTGTCTCTCCTTACTGACTCTGTGAGGACAATATCTCAACACACAATATCTCTTTACTGACTCTGTGAGGACAATATATCAACACTCTGTCTCTCTTTACTGACTCTGTGAGGACAATATCTCAACACACTGTATCTCTTTACTGACTCTGTGAGGACAATATCTCAACACTCTGCTTCTCTTTACTGACTCTGTGAGGACAATATCTCAACACACTGTATCTCTTTACTGACTCTGTGAGAACAATATCTCAACACACTGTATCTCTTTACAGACTCTGTGAGGACAATATCTCAACACACTGTATCTCTTTACTGACTCTGTGAGGACAATATCTCAACACTCTGTCTCTCTTTACTGACTCTGTGAGGACAATATCTCAACACACTGTATCTCTTTACTGACTCTGTGAGGACAATATCTCAACACACTGTCTCTCTTTACTGACTCTGTGAGGACAATATCTCAACACACTGTATCTCTTTACTGACTCTGTGAGGACAATATCTCAGCACACTGTATCTCTTTACTGACTCTGTGAGGACAATATCTCAACACTCTGTCTCTCTTTACTGACTCTGTGAGGACAATATCTCAACACACTGTATCTCTTTACTGACTCTGTGAGGACAATATCTCAACACTCTGTCTCTCTTTACTGACTCTGTGAGGACAATATCTCAACACTCTGTCTCTCTTTACTGACTCTGTGAGGACAATATCTCAACACTCTGTCTCTCTTTACTGACTCTGTGAGGACAATATCTCAACACTCTGCTTCTCTTTACCGACTCTGTGAGGACAATATCTCAACACTCTGTCTCTCTTTACTGACTCTGTGAGGACAATATTTCAACACACTGTATCTCTTTACTGACTCTGTGAGGACAATATCTCAACACTCTGCTTCTCTTTACCGACTCTGTGAGGACAATATCTCAACACTCTGTCTCTCTTTACTGACTCTGTGAGGACAATATCTCAACACACTGTATCTCTTTACTGACTCTGTGAGGACAATATCTCAACACACTGTATCTCTTTACCGACTCTGTGAGGACAATATCTCAACACTCTGTCTCTCTTTACTGACTCTGTGAGGACAATATCTCAACACTCTGCTTCTCTTTACCGACTCTATGAGGACAATATCTCAACACTCTGCTTCTCTTTACTGACTCTGTGAGGATATGAATCCAACACTTTGTCTCTCTTTACTGACTCTGTGAGGATATGAATCCAACACTCTGTCTCTCTTTACTGACTCTGTGAGGATATGAATCCAACACTTTGTCTCTCTTTACTGACTCTGTGAGGATATGAATCCAACACTTTGTCTCTCTTTACTGACTCTGTGAGGATATGAATCCAACACTTTGTCTCTCTTTACTGACTCTGTGAGGATATGAATCCAACACTTTGTCTCTCTTTACTGAATCTGTGTGATCATAACTTCAACAATTTGTCTCTTTATGACTCTGCAAGGATATAACCTTACCACTCGGTCTTTCTTTACCGACTTATAATTTTAATATTGTTTTAGTTAATATTAGTATTATTAAAATTACTAATATTTCATTCTGTACACCTCATATGAATGTCTAGTTATACTAAATTTCAGTCCCATACATTAATTAATTTATACGGTAAACGTATAAAATAACGAGCTTTGCCCTATATTACTCGTCAACTGTAATGATTTGAAAAGTATGAATCAGCAATTATAGCTTATATTACACACTTGTTAGGTATGCAATAGCATCTTGATGGTCAAATGACCTTAAGCTAATATTGGGGTTGCCAATGATGAGAAGGTTGGGCTATAAATTCTTGGTGGGTCTCTTGAGGGTTATGTTTTAAAAATAGTTTTCCACTCTTCTTTCACGCTAATGTTGGTATACTTCCTCTAAATGTTACCTTCCCTATGCCTAATATATTAGTTTAAGTATGTGTGTGGTCCGGACGGGTAATAAGACGTGGAGTACGGATTTAGTGTGTGTGTGTGTGTTACGACTCAAGGTCTGAATTAAGCACGTCACGGCCGGGAACTGCCCGAAGTTGCCCGGACTTGTCCAGGAGCGGGGTGCAGGGAGTTACGGAAGTGGAGGAGGACAGCCGGATGTCCTGGCGTGCGCTGCAACTTCCTTCCAGTCCCATCTCATGAATGAGCCACTCATTATTACGACATTACGTCATGGTGTGTTCCTTCAGACCCCAGTAATAACTCGTGATGCTCTTTATTTACCAGGTTTTATATTTATTTTTTTGTGGGTGCCCACGTCTCTCTTGTCTGTGAGTTAGTCCGACTGCTAGAGGGCCATTATTAACTCGAAGAAACATTATTACTCCTCATAACCTTGGCTGGTCCAGCACACACCATCTAGAGTGGATTTATTTAGACTACAATAGCCTATTTACGTGTTAGAGTGGTCACAAGTCTGATGGACGTCGGTTTGATCTGAACTGGGGGCATGTCAGCTATAAAACGAACACCTTTTTTAGAAACAATATTTATTTTAAAAAAAAACACTACCATCGATAATTAAAATTAAAAAAAAAGCAACTTTAAAATAACACCGTAACACCATTTATACATTAACTAGAATTAATGTGACTTAAAAGCGGTGACACAAAGTAAAATTATCTAGCGGGGGATTGCAATTGGTTAGTGTAGAGTATTCTTTTCCAATATTTTACCGAAAAAATTATTTATAAGTGTTTGAAAAACCCACATATATACTAAATATACAAGTTCTGACTTGCCATTATATATTTAATATTTTCTCTAGTATACTTATGTGATGGCTAAAAATATTACGTTTTATATCAATTAAAATGTCAATTTATTATTATCACAATATAAATCCACGCCCCTGGACTTAGTCAAAATTTGGTGATAACTTTATCTGTATCCACTTCGATTTCTCTGTGAGCCCTGAGAAGGGCAAGGCTGGTAGGCAGACCTTGTGCCATGGTGTTAAGGTAGTCTTTTCAATGTCGAAAATGACCTTAAAAGTGAAGCAGTAGGAGGGGAAGAGGCACCAGTATCAGAAAAGCATCCTGACATTTGTAAAAACATGTTTCACTACACTGATAAAATATTCTATTGTAGTGCTTGGCCTGTCTTTTAGATTCACACTGCTCCACTTCTTCTCAATAATAGAAATTTCGAAGAACACGTCAGGATGTGTAAACGTATCTGTACAAATATCTCACACACTGAAAGTTTTGGCCTTTTCATCATCTAAAGATGTTTAGGGATCACTTTTTGGTAGTTTGAGGGAAACTGGTTGTGGTTGGGAAAGCTTTCCCTTTATTGCATTATTACATTGTCTAAAAATGGTATTAATATTGCCCTCTATAGTATTTCTCTAGACCTGACACTAGAACATTTTCTCTGTGAACCTGATGCACAGTTGATCTAGGTATTGTGATCGTTCCACCAAAATTTGACTGCAATCTTAATACTGTATCATAAAATATCTTAAATTCTTCTTTAAAATTTCTGTGTTGCAGTTCTTAAACTTACAAAACTGTATTGACATTAAAGCAGGTTTCATAAAGTTCTATCCATACTTTTTCAATTGCCTTTAACTATACACGACTATACACAATTATATTTATATAGGATAGATATAATTAATGTTGCCATAATTTCGGAGGTTAAGGGGGGTTCAACCCCTGAATCCCCCTCCACACTATACACCCATGTAATGTGACATTGTAAAACTAATTTTATCATGAGAGCCCCTTGATAATTTAGAATACTAAGGGGGCCATTTTTAAAACATTTAATATTGTCAGCATCTTAAGGACAAAATATAATATTAAAATACTTTTTAATAAATAAAGCAAATTAAGATTATATGCAACTTATTGAGCTTACCATCTATTTCTACCTAGAAATATGAAACCATCATTTACAGTAATGGTTACGGTGCCAAGACTACAAATCTTGTCTTGAAGTTTCTTTACTAATTGATGAATAACTCGTGTCCGTGATCTCTCGGCTGTTTGTTCCTTTTCAAAAGAGGAAACAAACTGTTAACACACCTACGAGTTACCAAACATTTAAGATATTTGGTTCTTTTATTAACAATTTTTGGGAATGAGATCACTGGTGATAAAAGGATAAAAATTCGATCGAATAGATTTAAAAAACTACATCGTAACACAGGAATCGAACTGGAACCTTGGGCACAGCACGCCAGTGCTCTATCACTGAACTATCTAGGATTATCTCGTGATTATGGACATTCTTCACTCATATTTTAAGGCAGAGTCTGTGATGCACGTGTGGATATTATCGGCTACTAAGAGTTATAATTGAGATCACAGCCACTGGCAACTCGGCATTGACGCGCTAATCCAAAATGTCCCGGGTTTTATTCACGTGCCAGTTGTCATTTTTCAAACTATTCCATCATAATCAATACATGGCTCATGTCTGTAATCATATCATAATACTTTCATATATACTTAATTTTATAGCTTTTCTTTCTTTCCTGGTAAAAATTTGGTTTACTGGCCTTACTTGCTAAATTTCCCAAGAAATAGCACAATTTCTAATGTCAAAATTGTATATTTTTTGAATGTTTGATTGGTTCTTCAAGTTCCAGAGTGCGGTGGACACCCAGTGGGGCAGGGTACCGGGGGCGTAATATACCCGGGGCGGACCAACTAGTAGGTTATGCATAGGAAATAAGGACAAATAGGACTTTTAGAATTAGGTGCTTATTCTAAATTTATTATTATTTTAAAAAAAAGAACATAGCTGAAAAGATGTAATGTTAATTCAAGATGTAGATCTAGGTTCCGAGCTACATGCTAGGAATTGGGATAAATATGTAAATAAATAAATGAAAAATAAGTTCCGTGGGTCGCAAGTTTTACAAGCCTGGTCTAATGTATCAAACACTCACATGCTCGATGTTATACCGCTTTATAGTAACATAGTCTGGAAAGCCTCAGCCTCGTCCCTAGCAGAGGAATACCATAAACCACATAATTAATTCTATGAAAATAAGTTTGATTTGGAGATATAACTTTAAATGATATGAATTGCGCAGCTACACGTCCTAACAAGAGCTAAACTTCCATTAAAGTTAAACTGGTTTTACGGCAACGTTGCCTTGAATAATTATGGAAAGAAGTAATAATAAACCTGCTCAAATGTGAGCTCGACGTTTTATTCAGATCAATATTTGGCTAATTATCGCCAAATTCAATAAACTAAAAATAATAATATTGACATGTCAAGTACCAATATGTATTTATTGTGATTATATTAATCGATGGTTGCGATTTTAACGTCATCAACCTTTATTTCTAACAGAAGTTGTTTGCGTTAGGTACCCTGGATATTTACATTGTAGTATTTGTGTTTATTATCGTCCCGCTACAATAATATTATTACAACTCCTATAACGCATTGTTTTCTATCTATCAGCCCGATATTATATGCATATTTATAATAATGGGGTAGGGATGAGAAAGATATACATCAAGAAGAAGTATAGCCGTATTTTCGTTGAGGCAGAGTGGGAAACGTGATAGTATCCAACACTTATGTGCACAGGCTCAGGATAGGTTTGAGTCCCAATCTTCCCATCACTGGCTAATCAGACATGACGATATTCACGTCCTTGGATTGCGTTACTAAGGGCGGAGTTTAGACGCGATGTTGGGCCAAAGTTAGTTAGGTTTTAGATTGTATATTGATAAAGATTTAAGTTTGGAAAGTGAAATAAATAATTGTATGAATGAGTAAAAAAAAACTAGTTATTATTTAGTTCTGAAATAGCTTTTCAATATAATTTAACTTTGGCATGACACGCTCTGGAGGTAACGTTGACAAAGGCTTCAGTCTCATTTTGTTTGGTTTTCTGTTAACGAAGATTTTGGGATTTGTATCCTGGAGGGGTGTATTGATGTTTTATTTTATAAATCATTTGTTCCCTTTCACTCTAGTAAACTTCCTTTAAATTCTATTTCCTGACTCCTATAAAATTGTTGTAGTCACATTAATAGCCTTTATGGGCGGTAAGACGTGCAGAAAATACAATCAAGTGCGTTAAAAATAAAATAAACAACAATTACTAAGAAATAAAGTTTAAAAGTTGTTTGTGAATTTTCCCACTGTCTAACAAGAATAAATTACCAACATTGAGATCGTTGGAAACTGTAAAATTAATATAAACTGCTTTAAAAAAATATTAGTAAGAAAATGTGTAAATGTCAAGCAAAAACTTTAAAATGTATTTTAAAAAATTCGCTAGAGAAAAATGCGTTTAGAATACACAAACGCACCTAAGTGCTTATAAGATAAAAATAATAATTGACAGCAAATATCGAAAAGTGAAAGATACCATTTGAAACTTAATCCCGTCTCTTTTTCAGGTTGTGAAGTTATTATTTTTTATTTAAGGACGGTATGTCATTTTTCACACATTAAAAGTCATAGCACACCATTAAAATGTATTATTTTTATTTTATCATGTAAGTTGTAGATCATTATAGTATATTTATCCCATACAATTTATTTTTCTAATCCAAAAAGCGTTATCACCGCTTTTACAGTAAAATAAATATTTTCAAGAACGCGTGTCACGTGATATACATTTAAATTAATAAATAATAGTTGAATGCTGAGTGCATTTACATAATCTTTAACAAACCTTTTAATCTCTTCTCAGCCCGGGTAAACATGCTACCTATTATATTATTTTATCGTATGAGGAGGGAATGACGGTCTGCTAATTAGCAGACAAATTATTAATGACGGTCTGCTAATAACACTAACTATTACATGACCTGAATCCCACTGTATGCATCACAGCAGAGCTGGATTGTTGGCCTAACCAATAGTTTGCAGGGGTCTCTTTCTTTGAGAACTGCTGAAGTCAATGGGAGTCATTTGTTTGAATTGATTGTATCCCCAAGTTCAACTTTCATAGAAGGATCTTTTTTTTAGTATGATATATATTTTTGTGGTTGGCAATGATAACATTTTACTCTATTACTATTGTAGATCTTGACAATATTTAGCAACTGTGACAACCTGTATATTACACGACTTTACGTATTAAGACGTGACAGCAGATCTAACAACTTTTATAACAACCGGATAAGGCTATTGAAATGAAACTGTATACTATGTCTGTTCATATTGGCATCCTTCTTAGTGGACCCCCAAACACCCATTTTCAGGTAACTATCAACGATCCAATTTCCATAGGAAGGGCCTTCCTAATTTGACAGCCAGAACAGTTACTATATCTACTTTAATACATTCATACGTAAAGTCATGTAATTTGCAGTTGACAATTTTGCTATATATTAACAATACCTATAAGCAAACACTAGTAAAAATAGCAACTAATATATATTTTGGGTACAATTTTTAATTTTCTAAAAGTACCTAGCTTTGAAAATTGAACTGTAGATCTGGTATGTGCTTTACTTTGCATGTACTGTACCTGTATCGATGACTACGCGGACTAAGTGTCAGACGCATTTGGTGTGGTTTGCCTGTGACAGAAAGGTCTGGGATCGAATCTTGACTGGGTGTACCGAGGATATTTCCTTCTAAATATTCTTTTCACCTAAATGTGGGTTTACATTTCTTCTAAGTTCTAGATTCTTCCTCCCTACCCATTATAATAAAAAAAGAAGCAGATATCACGACTGGTGGAATATTTAGATGTTTACTGAATCCATTTGTTTAGTTTATGTCTGCTAAATAATGAATACTGCGTTACTACTAGGACAGGATATTTTACTATAGTTAGTGATTTTCAATCAGAGGATAGTTATAATATATTTGATTTGCATACGTAGATCATTAGACTTGTTGACTGTTGAACGCTGTAGCCACTGATTTAGATCTTCCTAATGATCCTTGTTTGTAAATATATTTTATAAATGACATGTACACACCCTTACAAAATTAAAAGCTTCTTCTTAAGGTCAGACACTCTAACCACCATCAAACCACTGATCCAAATGATCTTGTATGGTTCCAATAAAGTCATAATAATATAATTTTACATAATACCTTAAATAAAACTGTTTACATAAGCTGCCACAATATTTTCAATAAATTTCATCAAAGAACGTTTACAATGAAGCTCATACAAATGTTCAATTTCATAAAACTGTAAATGTTAATAAGGATGTTCAGTGTTCAAACATGTATATATAGTTAAGTAAGGAATTCATAGTGTTCACAATCTGAAATTAAAGAAGGAACTGTTCAATAGTGTTCACAAACTGATAAATATAGTTAATAACGTTCAAGTGTCACAAACCTGATAAATACGTTAGTAAATAACTGTCAATAGTGTTCCAAAACTGATAAAATAGTAGTAAGACTGTTCAATAGTGTTCCTAAACACTGATAAAATATGTTAAGTAAGGAACTGTTCAATAGTGTTCCAACTATAAAACTAGTTAAGTAAGGAATGTTCAATAGTGTTCATAAACTGATAAAATATAGTTAAGTAAAACTGTTCAATAGTGTTCCAAAACACTGATAAAATATGGTTTAAGTCAGAAACGTTCGAATAATGTTCTGTTAACTACTTTAAAGTATCAAGTAGGCCTTTTTAGGTTGCTGAACCGAACTAATTCCCTGGACTTAATTACAACTTTTTAATAAATAAGAAATCGTATACGGGTAACGGGTAGTAGGACGAGGTGTAAAAAATAAAAATAAAATAAGAAATACTAGTACTTTTCAAAGAAAGATATTATAGATCTTTTCTCAGAAACCACTTAATTAATACTGTAGGTGTCTAGGGTGTAATCTCCTTGTTACTCGTGTTGTGTCGTGTTTGATGCATGTAGGGCTGACGCACACATGAGTGGCTATGCGAGACGACGCGTGCTCACTGATTGGTCCCTCACGCGTGACATTTGGAAGCGCGGGACTTCTGACGTAAGGACTGAACTCCTTCATACATGTCATGACGATCATTCTCTCAACTTTTAGATTGTCAATCAACCATTTCATTTCATGGTAGATGACTGAAACATGTTTTTATTTTAGAAAAAACAAGTTTATCCTAAGGGTCATTAAGGACGTTGCCTGTCTGTGACGTCACAGCAAGTCAAGATAGAATTTTCCAAGTAGATGTATTTACATTTTATTGGGTGAATTTTAAATGTATATTTTGATAAAAAAACCATAAATTCCGAAATAATTCTACCCGCATTGGCCCGAAAATAAGCGCAATTTTTTCCAAGAAACAGCTCTCATAAAAATCTAATGCGGCCTATAATCGCACTCTTAGATAATACACATTCAATTATGTACCTATAGGATACGCATGATGTTAAATTGATATATATCGAAGTTAATAGCCACCGCTTTTTAAAAATAGATGAACCTTGATAGTTGGCAAAATTATTTAAAAATTGATGAACTATGACAGTTGGCAAAGTTATTTAAAAATAGATGAATAGTGACTATCTTATTGAGTGTACAAATTTGAGCCATTATGGCTACTAAAATAAAATTAGTTTCTTGAGCGCATTCTACCGGCAATATATCCTTTTGGTGAAGGTAGCTTAAATATTTCGAGTTAGATTTGGTTTTAGTATGTTGTTTCAACATTTATGTTATTGTGATAACAATAATTTATTGTGTGTATTAAATTATCAACATTTATTCTATTGTGAGAACAATATTTTTTTTAGTGCGTTTATTAAATTCGGAAGTGTAACATGGCGGATCAGTCGAGGAAAAAACGTGTTTTAGCCAGGGAATTCGACGAAGTTATTATGCCAATTTTAAATTAGCGTGAATAACTACGCAGAAACTACGAGTAATAGGGTAAGCGGGAAGAAAATACGGAATTTTATGAGAAGAACATACGTCGCTAGATTTTAGAAAAAAAAATCAAACTTAAAACGCCATCTCAACGCTAAAAGCCCTTTGAGGATCCAAGCATGGCCGTAATCCCGAAATTGATGCACGTGTTCTTTCTTTTGTAAAGGAAAAGAGAAGTGACAGGGGATTCAATAAGTCTGATGTAATCAATTGAAGGCACAAGAAATTGCAAGTGAGCTACAAGTCCACAAAGGGAATTTAAGGCAAGCCTTAGGGTGTGCTGAAGATTCATGCGCAGAAATGATCTGTCACTAAGACGAAGAACTTCTTTAGCGCAAAAGTTGCCCACTGACTACGCAGAGAAGTTTGTGAAATATCAACTGTATGTAATTGGCCTCCGTAGACAGAATGACTATCTTCTTAGTTACATCGGAAACGCCGATGAAGCACCCGTGTATTTCGACATGCCAAGTAATACTTGCGTGGATGAAAAAGGATCAAAATCCATTGTTATTTTATTTATTTATTAGTACCACGACTTACTACCCGTTCGGGTTATATGCTTAAGTACTATTTACGCTAATGGGTTAGGAATTGGGAGGGTTAGATATAGAGAAAGTGAACCAGCATTTGCGTGGAGGTAGAGTGGAAAACCATTTAGGGAAAAACCATTCCCAGTTCACCCGACCTAGATTCGAACCTCGATCTTCCCGTCCTCAGCAGTCAAGCTCAACACGACTACCACGTTTGCTAACTACGCCACTGAGGTGGGTCAAATCCATTGTTGTGAAGATGAAGACCACTGGCAATGAAAAATTGCGCGTTACAGCTATGTCAGCTGTAACTGCTGATGGAAGGAAGCTACCCCCATATGTAATTTTAAGAAGAAAAACCCTCCCGAAAGAAACCCTGCCCAGTGGAATCATTGTCAGGTGTCAAGAGAAGAGGTGGATGACAGCAGAATTAATGTGCGATTGGCTAGCAGTCATGTTGAATAGAAGGCCTGGAGCTTCTTATAAAAAAACGGGCAATGCTAGTGCTTGATTCATTCAAAGGGAATCTTACTCCAGATGTGAAAAATTAAGTTAAAGCAACAAATTCAGATCTTGTTGTTATTCCAGTAGGTATGACTTCACAACTACAAGTCCTTGATGTGGTTGTGAATAAACCCTTCAAGGACAACTTCCGAAGGGAGTATTCAGACTGGCTTTTGTCAGGAGATCATCCCCTAACCCACAGTGGTAAATTTAAGAAGCCTTCGTTGAACATGCTTTGCAAGTGGATATTGACTGCTTAGGGAATGATATCTGCCGAATCCATTGTCCACGGATTTAAGAAGTGCTGCCTATCCAGTAAGTTGAATGGCACGGAATAAGATATTCTGTGGGAGGACCATGCAGAAGAGACCAATGAGATTGAAGAAACTGACACTGATGAGAGAAGTGATGAATATTTTTTCGTTACTCTCAAAGTTAGACTATTTTTTTCAGTGATCACATTTTTAAGTGTACATTAATTTTTTAATTTCCAAGTGATCTAATTTTTTGTATGAATAACTTACCTTTTTTTTAAAGAAATTTAATTTCCAAGTTACATCATTTTAAGTGTAAATAGGAAGGGGTTTTTTCCCTGAAAGTGATTTTATATATTTAAATAACCAATTTTAAGTGTAGGCATCTAACGGTAAATAATTTTTTCTTTTCAAATGATTTAGTACACACTGATCATATTTAAGTGGGAATATTTTTTTTTTCTCTGAAAGTGGTTGAAAATTTAGGGGTGGCCTATTTTCGGGCCAATATGGGTAAAAATAGAATGATACATTGTCACAATATTGTTTTTATCTTGAAGTAGTTTTTCGGGAACACATTTTTTTTAAACCATCTACAACTCATATTATTTGATTTATTCATAAAAATGTCCAACAGGAATCTTCCTGCCAGGATATAAATTAAAAAATTCCATAATATGTCCATCTAGAATTGGGAACAAGAAAAATATAATTTTGAAATTAAAGTCAATTATGTCTTAAACGCAAATAATTTGGTGAGTGTGTGTACTCGTCAATATAATAGGGTAAGAGTTATCAGCAGGTAAAGTAGAAAACCCCATGTGATAAACAGCTTATGTTCTTCCCTCTCTTTCTTCTTTGTACAGTGGCGTATGTGTGAGATAGTGCTTAGAGCGCTTCAGTTAAGTACGTCAAGTTAATATGCAACTCACTTTGCAAAATAGCTTCAAATTCATCAAGTAGCCAACGTTGCTAGGTCCATATTGTTACAGTGTTTATATATAAAAAAACAATTTTAGCCAAAACAAATAAGATACTGTTCCAGTAAATCTATTTAGTTTAATTTTGTTCGCATATTCATCTTCACAGTAACTGTTATTGAATATTTGTAATGCTCATCACGGAATTTTACCAAACACTTTTTAAATTATAGGAAAAAGTTATAGTCAAATTACGTGGCACTCATTCAAAAATATGATATGATGGTAGTTGCAATTGCTCTCAGACAGGTACAGTACAGTTTCAACAAATTCTGTTTAGCCTGGCAGCACTTTTGTACCTACCATTTCTTACTACCCTTTCTGCTTATATGCCTATGTATTAATTACGTTAATATGTTACGGATCAAGTCTGACATCTTAGCTCAGACGGTATCGTGTCCGTATACTGATCTAAGAGTCCCGGTTTCGATTCCTAACGTGGCAGAAGAATTTATCATGGGTTAAATGGGAATTTCTCCTTTCATATTGATTAATTAACGGCTTGGGGCTGGTTATTGTGTCTGTTATAGACTTAAGCTAGTTTGTTAGTCATGTGCTAATGTAATCAGTTGGTTCAGAAGGGGAACGTTAAATATCTCAAATAAAACACATATATTGCTATGATTAATTAACGTGTTCACAAGTTAATATGTTTGGATTTTTATTTTTTAACACCATGTCTCACAACGGATCTGTATTATAGGCATAGTATGTGCTAATTAATCTAACGTGTTATGGATGAGGAAAATTTAATTTAAAGGAAGTGTATCCACGTTTGCGTAAACGGATAGGGCAAAACTATTTAGGAAAAACAACCAAAGTATACGCGACAAGGATTGAAACCCGATACCCTCATAATTGGCAGTCCAGTCTACTGAAAGCGGAACACCTTGGACGGGGAGGGGGGGGAGGAAGAAGCAGCCCTGTCGTCACACCCCAAGTGGCGAATTTGATTTTTCCAGCTCTTACAGTCAACTAAACATTCCCTGAGAACGTGTGTGCTTGTTGTAGTTTGATATTTCCTGGATATCATTGGAAGCATTCTGCATGTGAATTGAGTTCAGATATTCATCCAATGTTTCTGCGACTTATCACACAAAATGATCGTAAAATGTAGCGGTAGATAATTATTGTCTTACGTTTTCACTTTGAACACTTTTCATCATTTGCATCTCACGCAGTTGTAGGCCTTAACTGAGTAGTTTAAGGGTGTATGTTTTGAATAAACTTATTCGAACTTTTTTTTTAATGTTCGACTGAACAACTTTATTTCTCAATATTTATATAGTGGGCGAATTCTACTTCTCATTCGCCACACCTGTGGCTACATTGATATTAATGTTGCCCATCTTCGTCCTAAATAATTCGACCACCGGAGCGGTATCTACTTATTCTCTTGAGCCATTGTTGACCTATGAAGACGCGATGTGGGACTCTGTGATGTCCGACAAGTGAAGAAGAAGCAGTGGTGGAGGAGATAGAGAGGGAAGGAATTATCAATGAACTTTCCCCTCTCCTCCCCCTCTAGGTTCATGATACCCACAGAGCTCTATGGACGCTGGTATAAGAGTCTTCATTACCCCCGATGATGCAGCAATCGAAAAGAGAAGTTGAAAGAGAAAGAGAGGAGTAACTAAGTAAAAATCTGAGTAAAAAGGGGAAAACGGGGCAACATTGTAGCGCAGGAAGTTTAGATTAGACACGCCCAAAAGAAGCTCCTCAGGAGCGTTCCGCATCATCGTTTTTTTTAAACCTATTTCTATTCTAGTCACACGAAAATTGAACAAACAGATTAACCCCCCTTTACCTCTCTTACTCTGGATCTCTCTCTCTTCTTTTTTTCTTTTTTTCAAGAAATAGTAAAGAAAGGTGTTTGTGACTTTAAAAAAAATGAATAACATATTTTACTCTTAACGAAATAGTTTGAAAAAGAGAAGGAACATAAAAGTGTTTCTATTTTTTTAATTTTTCCATAGGTCTTGTTTGGCGACAAGAAGTTTTAATTCGTTTCTCACGAAACTCCTTCAGCTGAACACTGGGTGAAATTAAGATGGAAAATAGCTGGGTCATCCCAGGCGCAGTGGTCTGTGTTAGGTTTTACATCAGATCGATATTAAGGATACCATGTAAGCCTAGGATAAATTAAATGTATATAGTACTTAGTTTGATTCAAGTGTGAATGTGCATTTGAAATATCAACCGTGAGACAGCCTTATATTTCATAATCAGTCAACTCTAGACGGCCAAAGATGGCGAGATCAGGGTTCGATCCCAGTCGGGTGCACTGAAGTGGTTTTCTTAAATGGTTTTCACTCTCCTTCCATGCAATCGAGTACACTTCCTTTCAATTAACCTTCCTAATCCTAACACATTAATGCAATTAGTACATAAGCGTATAACACTAACGGTATAGACACGGTGCTAACAAACTATTAATGTATTCAATTAAATCAATCTTAACTACTAAAATAATATATATATTTTTAAACTAATCTTGTTTTGAATAAAAATAGAAACAAAATTAATTACATTGGTTTTATATATATATATATAATATATATTATATATATATATATAAAAGATAAGAGTATTATTAAGTTGAAGCGTGTGTGTGTGTGTGTATATATATATATATTTATATATATAATATATTATATTTTAATATATATATACACACACACCACACGCTTCAACTTAGATAATACTCTATATCTTTTTTTTTACCAATGTAATTAATTTTGGTTTTAACAATCGTGTTACCCAATTCAGTGCCTGAATGGTCTATGTCGTCACTCTCGCAATATACTAGACAGCCGATGATGGGAAATCAAGGCTCGATCCGGTCGGGTGTACTGAAGGTGTTTTTTCCCAAAGAGTTCCCCAGTATTTCCCACACAAATACGGTTACGATTCCTCTAAATTCAACCTACCTCATCCCTAGCCAACTATCGTAATTAGTACATAAGCGTATATCCCGAATAGCCTTAACCTGAATGAGTAACCACAGACAAGAATTACATTTTAATTTATTTTGTAAAGGTCTATGAACGAGATATATCATGAATCTCAGTCTATCCTTCCCTCCTTCTCCCCATGTTTGCTGATCGTTCAGATTATAAGTAAACATTAACTATGTATGGTATTGGTATGGAAAGTAATTTGTGTGTAGGCCGAGCGGGAATGCACATATGAAGCACTGCCCTCGTCACATGCGACCACCTATGTGGGTGTCTCAGTCTAAATTACGACACCCGATAAAGAATGCTAATTACATTACACGGTAACTAACATACTTGCGCGCAATGGTTTGAACTTTTCATTGATAATTTGTGTTTATGTATACTTTTAACACAATGATTACCCGCTTCGATGGTCACGTGGTCTAGACGTAGCCGTACACGATGGTTTGGTTTATCGCATAGGCTCATATCAGCCTACACTGAATCAGAAGATAAACAGACTGGAGTTTATACCCATTTCAATAAAAGAAAAGCCTAGAAATGAGCCGATTCAATGCGATATGGACAGATGTGTACCAATATTAAGGCATCACCCTCGCAATAGATCGGATTGAAGATGACTTGGAGCTCGAATCCAGGTCGGGCGCACTGGGGATAGTTTTTACTAAATTGTTTCCCATCCTTTTTCCATTCAAATGAGGGTACATTCCCTCTAAATTCTAACCTTCGTCTCACTACCTCGTTAGAGAATATTTGTGAATATACGATCAAAATAGGGAGATATTCGCTCTTGTAAGGTATTCTCCATTTAATCTTCCCGGGAAAATGAAATACTCCATTTTGTTTGTATTGTTAAACTGTGGCTACTATACAAATTTCAATCAAAATCGCTCAAGCCCAATTTTTAGAAAATCAATTTTCTCTCTTTTATCCTCTAAAATTACATCTTCCTCATGGCTATTTCACTAGCGTAATTAATATATGTGTTTGTCAACAGTTTTTTATCTCTAATGTGAAAGATGAAAAGGAAAACAAGTGAGCAGTTGAATGACTTTCGGCTGTTTCTCTTTATATTTTGATTTGTATACCAGAATCGGTATTCATGATTGTTACAGTAGGCCAAACTTTCCTCCGAGCTACAAGATTCAGTCTAAAACCATTATCCTCTTTGAATGATTATTGGTAACATAAATTTGTAGCACATGCAATCTAACCTTCAGGAACATATTTAAGGTTTGTTTAAATTAGGAATGTTGTGGGTGATGCATTTGATTCATGAATTTGTGAGTTTTTTTGTTTTGTTTTAGAGGAGGTTAATATTTTATTTCCATTTGATTAGGTTAAGATAGGTTAGTTAGGTACGTTTACTTTAGTCTCCTAAACTAGGTTTTGTAGTTTATAAAAACTTATTTCTTGGATGTCATAGCTTACACGAGGTTTGTATGATTTTAGTTTTCATTTTAGCCTTTTCACACAACTTAACATTTCGTTATTTGTAGATGTCTTGTACTGTCTTTGATTTGATCATTTGATGTAGGTCTATTGCTATGTTTCTTCTGTCTAGTCCGGTAATGGTTCTCAGGACTTTGTTGTGTGCTACTTGGGGGTAATCTAAGGTGGGTTTTCACAACATAACTCCACGCTTCGCTTCAGTAAAATAGTATCGGCTGAGCAATGACCAGGTATAAGTATGTTCTTGTATGTGTTTCAATACCGGATATAGTTGAAAGAATCTTGCCATTTTATTTTTTATTGTGTTAGTTATGTGTGTCTTCCAGATAAATATTAAGTCCATTTGATCTCCTAAGTAAATACTTTGCGTCTTTTTTGCAGTGTATTTTTCATTTATAGTTTGAGTCTTTGTTCTGATTCCTTGCATCTTCTTGCTACTAAGTGGTTCAGTGGCACAATGTCAATAGTAGATCCTGGTTAGATCTGTCAGGAGAGCGGTAAGATCGTAGAGCTGTGGGAGCAGGGTTTAAATAACTGCACGGGTGTCAAATACTCGCATGGGTGTCATTTTTGTGTATTTATACAATAACTTAATAAGAATGTCATCTGAAAACACGTGTTTGTATCTATTGAAATATATACGGGGAACCACCATTCGTGCCATGATGAAGATAAGCTCACTTTATGACGTGAAGTCACCTCTGTGTGAACCCTAAACACACGTCAGACGACAAGTCACCTCTGTGTGAACCCTCAACACACGTCAGACGAGAAGCCACCTCTGTGTGAACTCTAAACACACGTCAGACAAGAAGTCACCTCTGTGTGAACCCTCAACACACGTCAGACGAGAAGTCACCTCTGTGTGAACCCTCAACACACGTCAGACGAGAAGCCACCTCTGTGTGAACCCTAAACACACGTCAGACGACAAGTCACCTCTGTGTGAACCCTCAACACACGTCAGACGAGAAGCCACCTCTGTGTGAACTCTAAACACACGTCAGACAAGAAGTCACCTCTGTGTGAACCCTCAACACACGTCAGACGAGAAGTCACCTCTGTGTGAACCCTCAACACACGTCAGACGAGAAGTCACCTCTGTGAGAACTCTAAACACACGCCAGACGAGAAGTCACCTCTGTGTGAACCCTCAACACACGTCAGACGAGAAGTCACCTCTGTGTGAACTCTAAACACACGCCAGACGAGAAGTCACCTCTGTGTGAACTCTAAACACACGCCAGACGAGAAGTCACCTCTGTGTGAACCCTCAACACACGTCAGACGAGAAGTCACCTCTGTGTGAACTCTAAACACACGCCAGACGAGAAGTCACCTCTGTGTGAACCCTAAACACACGTCAGACGAGAAGTCACCTCTGTGTGAACCCTCAACACACGTCAGACGAGAAGTCACCTCTGTGTGAACTCTAAACACACGCCAGACGAGAAGTCACCTCTGTGTGAACCCTAAACACACGTCAGACAAGAAGCCACCGTGCTGCTCAATTGGTTCCGGAGTGTCAACAACGCCGTGGGTTTGACTCCCAGGAAAACGTCCTGTGGCGAGGAGACAACTTCTCTTCAGGTGGACCAATTAAATCTGGTGCAAGTTAATTGGTTTGAAGTCCCCCCCTGTGGGGCTGTGTCAACTGGATATCAGACCCTCGCTCTTTGTTCTAGTTGTTGATTGACAAGGATTCTCCTGACATCTTCAAACTGTGCCCTAATGGACAACTAGGTATGTTTCTAGACCAACTTAGCTCAGCCAAGCCAGTGGCTTGGGGACTAGCAGCATTATATTATAGACTAGAGGCTTCACTGGCTTGATGAATTGTAACACTTTACTATAGACTAGCACGTGATACTCCAGTGCTCTCATTTCTCGTATACATTGCAAATTGACCCATCTTGGCATGGATAAGCCGCATTCGCGTTTGTTATTTTGAGTGGCCCAGCTAAATGCTTGCAAAATTTCAGATTTCTGGGACGTTTAAAAGTTTCCAAACATTATAAACGGAAGGACGGACACGCATTGCCTATTATAAATACAGTATGGGTCGGCCGATTTGCATCTTACACAGTGGTTTAGTGACTTGTAATATAATACCTTTTAATTCACCTGTTTCACTCTCAAAGAGCGATAATAATTGCCTGTACCCTCTATTTATCTTGAAAGGTATAATGGGTTACATTATGGTGGAGTTTGTTATACAACAATCGGTAATATAGGACTATTGCCGTTCAGGTTAAACCAAGTATGTAATTTGTCATTTGATCAGCCTATAACATTTCTGGAGAGGCTTGGTGTTTAAAATGAGGTATAATGATCTTTTTACATTCACTACTGTCTCCAGCCTATGGCTTGGGTACTTTTTTTTATTCAAGCCATATATTTTCCACCACCAGCTTGCTAGGCCTGTCTTAACCTTATAATACAACTTATGACTAGGATAGGCACAACATCCAGTCCCCGGCCGTTAATTTTTCAATGTGAAAGGCTAAATCCAGATGTTACCAATGATATATCTTTTTATCGGCTATACCAGTAATCGAACCCGGGATCATTAACTTGTTAGACAGACACGATACTAACTGAACTAAGATGTCGGATAGTTATAATGATCTTTGAAATAGCACTATATTTCAGATCTTGCATGAAACCACACAGGCTTATAAAGCGGGGTGGACGAAAACGACATTTATTTTTGCAGATTTTTAAAATAAAATCCATCCCAAATAAAAAATTGGTTCATTAAATACGTTAATTTAATTTTCTACATAAAATCTATATATTTAATATTTGTCATGACCATAAAAGCATTTGCATAAAAACTTTTTAAATGTAGATAAAATGTCGAGGACAAGATCTGTGATGCCCATTACAATTATTCAAAAACTATAAGTATAAAATTAAACCCTACCAAAGCAATATTTTTTTGGCCAGTGAAGTTTAAAAAAAAAATACTGTCCTTAAGGGTGCTACATGGGTGAGCATTGATTTGCAGACGTTTAGAAATCACGGATTATTTAAGAAGTGATTTAATATTTTTAAATATTGTTTTCACCAAAATTAGGTGTAAGTTTAAAAGTTAAAATTTAACTTTAAAATGTTTTCAAAGGATTTGTTATAATTTACATAAAACTCAAACAATCTCACATTATCTTAAAATGTTCTGTTGTGAGCATAAATAAACATTACTATTTGATAGAGGAAGGATAGATAAAGGTTTCTAAACTTTTTATTTTATCTCAGAAGTACAAATTTCCTCGCATAGCATAGTTAAATTTTATTTTAACTTTAAACTCAAAATTTAAACTTTTTAACTGATTAGAAACCTGCTGATAATTCTCACCTACATTTTGTTGAAAACTATGCTAAAAAAATAGAACCACCTCTCACATATTGCGATATTTCTTACGTTCTGCAACACGTCTAAGTTTTCTGCCATTCTCCCTCCCCACCCCCCTTGCCCCCTAAACGTCACAGCGGCTATGAGACCTTCTCTTGGTGTCATCTCCCTCTGTAACAGAAGCAGGTCCAGCAACATGTCTTCTTGAAGAGTAGACTGCCCTTCCACCCGATGGTCGTCTGAAATGTCACCCCGTCACGTGACACCGTGACACCACCGACCCAGTGTAACCCACACCCCAAGGTCCACGGTTCTTGAGGAGAACCACCATTGCCACGACGCCGACACTTTACCTGCAGCATTATCTGTCTCAAGTCCAGGGCTATCTATAACCAAGTGGTAAAACAATGGCAAGTTAAAACAAAGTGACCTTTTGTATTTGGCTGGAGGTGATGGAATTGGTTTATTTGAGAGATTGTTGGATTGGGCACCATAGACTTTACCAAAAGAAATTGCAAGCAGGTGATTAAGCACGGTTGACTTGACTAGAAGTAATGTAAATAGGAGGATTGTGAACCTAAAACTCAAAGGGATTGTAGCTAGGGGGATCACTTACCATCTATCAACAAGAGGAATTGTAAGCAGGGTGCGCACCATAACTAGACTACAAGGAATTGTAACAGGGGGCTGCGCACCATCAACTAGACTACAAGGAATTGTAAACAGGGGTATTGTGCACTTCATAGTAGGTTTAATTAAACAATAGAATATTAATTGGAAATAAAACCCTCAGAAACTTCAGTTCCTCATAGTCCATCCAGTTGAACGTTAGCTACTCTGTACGGCACGTCCAAGGTCAAATTAATTTTTAGTGAGAGGGAAGCAACGTTAGGCTAGCATTACCAAATCTACATTGAGAATTAAATACTACGCCAAGGTAGGAGTGACCAGCCCACCATGGGAGCATATGATGAGTGTAGCTGGGCTCAAAACCAGTGCACAACCACCATGGGGCATTGATGAGTGTAGCTGGGCTCAAACCAGTGCACAACCCACCATGGGGGGCATATGATGAGTGTAGTGGGTTAAAAACCAGTGCTCAGCTCACATGGGGCATAGATGGTGGTTGTGGGTTCAAAACCAGTGTCCAGCCCAAATACACCCTGATTTGGCATGTAAACGTCTTGTTAGATCTTTTGAATATGTACTAATGGTGACGTAGATTGAAGCGTAAATCTCATCTGGTACAGTTTACCAGTCACGGGGAGATCGGGGCTCTTAGCCCCAAACGAGAATACTGATGAATTAAAAAAAAAATAGTATTCTAAACTCTCCTCATGTAAATACGAGTGCATTTACTCTAATTCTACCTTCCACATCCATAATCAGTTCAGGGAAAATATGTGGATAGCCCGGACGGTTAGAAGTTTCTATAAACAAATGTGTGTAATGTTAATATTTCTACAGATTGTTGTACTCAACCAAGAATAAATTAGAGCTGGTTGTTGAGCGTTTGAGACTCAACAGTTCACTAAGGTTATCACTTATTTAAAATAAATTAGGTCATATTTGTATTTTGTTTTCGATGGATAGTAGGCTAGCTCCTTGACTTGCTGACTACTATCATTGAGAACTAGCTTAAGAACTAAACACAAGGTCTTTATAATCGTTTATAAGTTAAGCCGATCTTAACTTTCGACGTAAGGTTTTATAATCTATAAAACTTCGCACTGTATGTATGGAGCAGAAACTTGGACTCTCAGGAAGATGGAAAAGAAATAATTGGAGAACTTTTAAATGTGATTCTAAAGAAGACTTAGAAAATCAGACGGACGGACAGGGTGATAAATGAAGAAGTCCCAAAAAGAATGGGTGATAATAGAACAATTTTGTATGTGACACTTCGGTACAAAGCAAACTGTATCGAACACATCCTCAGGAGGAACTGTCTTCTGCATGGCGTCATAGAAAGAAAGGTTGAGGGAAAGAGGAGCGTAGAAAGAAAGATTCAAGTATTGGACGACTTGAAGGAAAGAAGAAAATTCTGCGAGCTGAAGGTTTAAGCAAAGGACCGGGTGCATTGGTGGTCTAAGTTCACTTACAAAAGGAATTCACCTGTTGTAAGACAGAAATAATAATAACAATAATAATAGTAATAATAAATCTTCAAATGAAAGGTTTTCAATCCTATAAGAACATGTTGATACCTTTCCCTCCACTTTTTAAATAACGATGTTCCTGTGGACCCTCAAGGGAGCATGGTCTCTTACTACCCATTTGGGCTATACGCAAGTCATACGTAATAATTAAGCTAATGTGTTAGGGTTGAGGAAGATAAAATTGTAAGGAAATGCGGCCCGAGTTTGTTTGGAAGGAGAGTGGAAATCCATTTAGGAAAAACCACCCTCCCTACACCCAACTGGGATTAGAACCCCAATCTCCCCGTCAACGGCAGTCTATTCCTCTGTAAGAGTGACGCCTTAGATAATGAGACCACCGAAGCGGGTTCTTGGTTATTGAATACATTTATTAACAGATAACTAAATTGTTTAATAAATAACCCAAATAAATGTAAGCCATGTGAGGGAGAAAGGAATTATTTATCAAGGCATATAATTTCATTGGTTGAGTTGCGAGTCTAACACCTTAGACAGTACCACTATCACTATATAATGGATTGATCATGGTCGACCTAACATTTGGCTGGATAAATTAACAGTTTATAAATGACATGGACAGATGAGAGATTTTCGATATAATTTGTCTCCTAGTACAGTTTTGGCCCGTGGGTTTTTGCCAGGACTATATTAGTACTTAATAGTTCCCTCGCTTTATATTTGACCAAATAAAAACTCCATGGGTCCACCCACAATTGAACCAAACCAACCGAGTGACCGCCGTCTGTTGATGAAGATTGTGCCAATTTATGAAGATAGAGGGTGTCATGTTGTCAGCACAACGAAGCATCCAGCCATTAATCTCAGTTTTATAGAACCAAGACACTACTTTTTCATTCAAGTAGATCCCCATTTTTTCTGAGTTGACCCCGTTCCAGATCCACTGCTTCACATGAAATCTGGAAGTACTCGGGATCGAACTCGGGACGCCTGTATCTGTAGCTATGAGCTCGGACCAATATATCAGTGAGGCGGTAGTTCATTTGACCAAGCAAACAGGAAAATATGTCATGAATGAGTGAATGTTTATTGACTGTACAGAGCAAGTTTAATAGTGACTGGAAGTAAAACATTCAATAGTAGGCCTATAGACCTATCAAGATTGGCTTGCCTAGGTAAATAAATGGTACGGCACACCGCACAGACTTTCTCTCTCTTTCTATAAACTCGTAAGATTTCTGAACGGAATAATGTACATTGTATCATTACCACTCCACATAAGAACACGCATAAATTAATATAAATTAATTATATATAATCAATGAGAAAAGAGGCGCATCTTTGTCCACCTAAGAGCATTTCAAACAGTTTAATGTCTTCCACAAGGGTCAACACTTCGTATTAAAATTTCTATTTCTGGTTAAAATGTTTACATTTTATAAGGTGTTGCACATCTTCAAGTCATCGCATTGATACTTAATTATTTATTTATACATTTTGACCAATAAAAAATGTAAATATTGACTATTGAGTCTAAAATGGAGATAGATCATTGCTGTGCAAACATTTCTCCTAAGAGCTTTAAGGAAAAATAACTTACTTTTTTTAAATACTTATATTTAATTACTCTATGGCATTGGAGAAATATTGCGTTAAGACTTAAGTAGTATATCTTTACAACTAAAGCTCACAAAATTGTACTAATATATTTGCAAATATCTCAGAAACTGTTGCTTTTATAAAAATATATGTCAAATAAAAGTTTTTTATTTATAATAGTCCTACAATTTTGCAATGATAAGTTATTTAGTTTCTCAAATAGTTGTGGAGATACGGAAATTAACGCTTCTGTAAAGTACCCTAAAAATCATTTTCATAGGAAAATGAAAATAGCCAGTTTATTTATAATCTTAATCAACGACTAGATACGAATTTTAATCAAAATCGTTTGAGCAGATTTTGAGAAAACCAAATTTTTCTCTTTTCGCCCTTCAGTAAACTACCCTTAATTTTAAGTTTTTATAGACACACAGACAGACGGCACTGAAAAGACTATTTTTTAGGGTTGTGGGGGTCATGAGACGTCGACATCCATCAACATTTCATATTAGATTTTTTGTACGGTCACAATACTCTAGCTTTTTTGTTCGTAAAGTTAAAAAATATAAATATTTGCGTATAGCTTGAAAGTTATTGGTTTTATAAAAATATGCCTAGAATAAAATATTTTTACTATAAATAGATCTACATATTTGTAATAGTAAGTAATTTCATATCTCAAATAGTTTCGGAGCTATTATAAAAAATGTTAATTTACGCATCAGACCGGAGCCCTTAAAGCCATTTTGCCGAAATATTGAGAGTAGCCATTTTGTTTGGAATATTTATTAATGTTCATAAATTAAATTTAATCAAAATCTTAAGAGCCGATTTTGATAAAATCGACTTTTTCTCTTTTTTCCCTTCAGTAAACTACCCTTAATTTTAGGGGTAGATATCCAATTACAAAAATCCCTCGGGGCAACCCTATGAAAACCCTAGATATCAAGTTTTAGCTCAATCGGTAAAATAGTTTAGGCTCTAGTTGGAGGTACAGATAGACAGACAGACAGACGAAAATTCAAAAACCACTTTTTCGGATTCAGGGAGTTATGAAACGTCAAGATTCATCAAAATCTCGAGTTCGATTTTTTGACGATCACCATACTTTCTCTACCTGTAAGATAGAGAGAAAGTAAAAACCACAGAGCTGCCACTGAGACATGCATTTCATAATATAATGTCATAGTTTTTTTTAAAAACAAAAATCTAAATTTACAAGTCATCTCAGTTCTGGAAAAAACTGATCGAATTTTTTATCCTGTTTTTCTTTTTATAGAAATGAAAGGATATGTCTTATATAATCATCGTCCAAAACTGGAAGTAGATAGTGGTTCATTTAATTAATAGATGTAAACAATTAAATTAAATTAAAAACTGGGAATGTTGTTTACATAAATAATTATTAACATTTTTAATATCAATATTACCAACAAAATAATACAGCTAATTCTTAGGGTAATAGCGATGCTCCACACTAAAGATAAAGTTCATTATATCTGTTTGAAGTTGTCATTATTTCATTGATATATATTTTAGCACCACGTCTTACTACCTTTTCAGGTTATACGTCTATTAACTAATTATGATAATGAATAAGGGATGAGGAAGGTTGTACAGTAAAACCTTGGATTGCGAGTAACTTGGTCTGCGAGTGTTTTGTAAGACGAGCAAAATTTTTCAATACATTTTAACTTGATAAACGAGCGATATCTTGCAATACGAGCAGTTTCATTGGATAGGTTCTTTGTTAAAGTCGCACAAAAAAAATTTGAGTTAGCCAACATATAGCAGTGATTCCGTTAGTGACAGTGAAAGTCGTCCTAAACAATAACCCACCTCCTCCTCTCCTCCCTCTCGTCTACCTCACACCAGCCACCATTAAATTTAATTAATAAATTTGATTACAGTACAGTTACATTTAAATAACGAAAATAAAAAAGGTATTAATCATTATTAGATTAAATAATTTTGGGTTGTGGGACAAATCATCTGAGTTTCCATTATTTCTTATGGGGAAATTCACTTTGATATACGAGTGCTTTGTATTACGAACACGTTTACGAAACAAATTATGCTCGCAATCCAAGGTTTTACTGTATTTAGAGGAAGTGTGCCCACAAGCGAGAGGGTAAAGCAATTTTGGATAAACCACCGTCAGTACACTCGACCAGGATTTGAATCCCAATCTTCCAGTCATCGGCAGTCTAGTTAAACACTAGAGCGATGCCTTAGACCATGCAGTCACCAAAACAGGTTTCATTGATTTAAAATTCAATGAAAAGGAAATGTGAAATCGTGACTTAATATAAATTATATATTCAATCGTTAAATTAATAATCATTATTTACTCTGGATTGTAAATATTAAAAAAAAATATTAAAAGCTTTATTTATAGCTCAGAAGATAAATATTGATAGCAAACAATCAGAAGCTCCTAAATGATAGGCCTATAACCTATTAAAATATAATTCTAAGAGTTAAGCCCTTTATTTCTGGCACGTAGTTCTTCTCTTCGGAGCTATTTTCTTCTAAATATAGCCCAGACTAGGGATGTGGTATCGAAAGAAAAGTATCGATACTGTACTAGTATTGAAAGCAAAATTATCAATAGCAATAAGTATCGGTATATGATTTTTTTATCTAGTATTAATAATCTCCTACCCGCTTCGGTGTCCACGTGGTCTAACGCGCTAATCTCGTGTTGTACTAGACTGCCAAAGACAAGGAGATCGGGGTTCAATCCCGGTCGGTTGCACTGAGGTTTTATTCCCTAATTGGCTCTTCACCCTCCCATCACGCAAACTTCGGGTGCATTTCCTCTAAATTAAGCCTTCTTAATCCCTAGCCCACTAGTGTAATTAGTACATAGGCGTATAACCTGAACATGTAGTAAAGCCGGTCCCACACTATTCTTGAATACTAACGAGTGTTTGTGTATCGGGCGACTGTCCTAATAGTGTGGGAGATACACAAATGGTGAACGGCGATTGTTCAGTTGAATATTCGCTATTTTAAGGGTTTCACCTTGGGAGCGGTCTCTTGACATGAATCAAAGAAAACGAATGTTCACCACTGGAGTCTCGGCGACGAATCCGGACAACTGGGCGCCGCCATCTGGGCGCCACCAACTGGGCGCGGCCAACTGGGCGCCAGGACAACTGGGCGCTAGGACAACTGGGCGCCAGGACAACTGGGCGCCTAAAGTAACCCCACTTTTTTCTTTTTTAAAAAATTCACTTTTTTGCAATGCATTTTTTCTTTTTAATGTTTCTTTTTCAACAAAAATTCACTTTTTTGCAATGCATTTTCTTTTAATTAAAAAGTGATTAGTAAAAACAAAAAATGCACTCTTTTTTCATTATATATTTCTCAATTAAAATTAAAAAGTTGTGGGTAAAAACTATCATAATGCAAAGTGATAGATAAAAAATAGCATAATGCGCAGCATCATATTTTATTTAAATGTTCTTTATCTTGTATTAATGCATTGCAATATTATGTGCAACACCACGTAAAAACGAAATAATGTCTCTATTATTATAGTCCCTAACTAGTCATAAAATTCTAGCATCGACTTCTTGATTCTTTCTATCGGCGTGGGCTCATGTTCAGCTACAAGATGTTCATAGTAGATATCTCTTGCAGCTTGTACTTTACGTAGAGCATCAATAAATTTCCATATTGTGGGATGTTGCATGCCCAGCTCAGTTCCTAGCCTGCGATGTGCAGCTTCAGCATGGTTGTTAGTACGATCTGTACCATTTAATACTCTTGTGTAAAGATTCCACATATTTGGTGGATATAATGCCAGTCATCGTCCAACGCCTCTGCGATTTCTACGACCTATATAATTGTCTTCAAACGAGTCTATCAGGGGCTGCAAATTGTCTGGAAGTTCTTCTGCCAACAAATCTAAAGCTTGGTCTAAATCATTTTCTGGAACAAATGCCAGAGCTGATATCATCCTTGCTTTCAAACAAAACTCGGCATTGTTGTTGTATTGTTGAATAACAACGCACATATTTGTTTTCTCATGTTATGTGTTAGATGGTAAAAACAACCATGTAGTTCAACTTGGGGAAAACACTCTCTAATAGCACTAATTGCAGCGGATTCAAAGTCACATGAAAATGTTTGTGGTTGAAAGGTAGGTTCAATTTCTTGTAACATTTCAAAAAGTCGTATGTACGTAGCTCTTTGTTTATTAGGTAGGAGTGCATATATAACTAGATGCACCCCTCCAAATTGCTTACCAAGCACAGTATAGATTTGTGCAAACAGTAGTGGAGCAGTCTTATGTTCCATCTCCATATAAGGCCTCTGGGTCACGTAATATTTGCAGATTACGTTGTTGACCAAAAATAAGGATTATTTTTCATTTTTTGTGGGTTTTTTTTAGAAATTTTATCTTATCAAATAGTCTAACTTTATAAATATACATTAATTAAGTTTTCTCTATTAAGATTTCTCTATTAAGATTTTTTTAAAAAAACCCAAAAATTAATATTTACGTAATTAAAAAATATATGATGTTGCGCTGAAAAATATGATTAATTAAAAAAAAGTTCATTTTTAGTTTTTATCCGTCACTTTTTAATTTTAATTGAAAAATGTATGAAAAAATGGTGCATTTTTTATTCTAAAAAAATTTGCATAAGTTAATTAAAAAAAGTTTTTATTTTAGCGCCCAGTTGTCTTGGCGCCTAGTTGTCCTGGCGCCCAGTTGGCCGCGCCCGGTTGGCGGCGCCCAGATGGTGGCGCCCAGTTGTCCTAGACCGTCTCGGCGAACATTCGAAACGCTCCTACACTACACTTCAGTCGTTTATTTAAATACTGAAAATTATGATGGTTTTTAATTCTTTAAAACAAATTTTACAAGATGCTTTTCAGGTATTTAACTGTTGTTTTTTTAATTACCGCGTCTTACTACCGTTCGGTTTATACGCTTAAGTACTAATTACGCTAATTGGCTAGGAATTGGAAAGGTTGAATTTAGATAAAGTTAACCCGCATTTGCGTGGAGGGAGAGTGGAAACCCATTTAAGAAAAACCACCCTCAGTTTACCCAACAAAGATTTGAACCTCAATCTCTCCGTCCTCGGCAGTCCAGTCCAACACTAAACTAGTGCATTAGCTAACTACGCCTCTTAAGAAACCTTCATAATTTACTTTTGGGAGGTGCAATTTTTTAACTACATAAGTCGTTTATGTACTTTATCAAGATAGATTATTAACTATTGACAAATAATAGAAGAAGGGACGCAATGCCTCATCTGGACATAAACGTTTCTGCTTCGTCTGCTTGGAGCACCTTGAGTAGACTGAGATTATTGTGATCCTACCAATTATTCTTTTGTTTAGTTTGTGATGACCGTGCTAATTGATAAAGGGAGGGGGTGTTAAGTAGACTGGTCTCCAATCGTCTGTCAACCAGTCAGGTGGATGTATTGATAAACAAAGATGAAAGAACAGCTATGAATTATGATGAGCTAAAAGAGATTGAATGCTAGAGTTGCTTCTTGCTTGTCAGGCAGAAAATGAGTGAGGATTGAGAAATAGTGTCATTTGTTCTTCCTCCACAGGCCACTCTAGTTAACATTTAATCTCAGCATGAGTGAAGATAGCAAAAAGTTATTTCTTTCGATACCAATTCGATACCGGAGTGTGAGTACTAATATCAATAAAAGTATCGAGTAACAAAATACCAGTATTGAAAGGAAAATATCGATATTAGTAAAGTATCGATACTTTTTTCACATCCCTAGTATAGACTTACGGTTAAGAATGAGGAAGGTTTAATATGAAATGTATATACGCCCACACTTATATGCGTAGGGGGAGAATGGGAAATAACTTATGAAAATCTACCATCATTACATTTCGCCAGGATCTTAGCCACGACTTTCTCGTTAAGGGAAAAACAAACTCGACAGTAGCGAACGTTTAGCCTGCATGCCCACCGAAACGAGTATCAGACAAATTGTTATAAAGGGCAAGACATATTAATTTAAATAAATTATATATACTAATATGAATCACTATAGTGTGTGGGTATATTGCCATTGATATTATACAGGATGTCTCACTCGAAGTTAGTCCCGATATTCTACGTCTACTTTTGATAAAATTTGGAGGATTGCGTTGTTACTTTGACGCTTTACTCTGAAGTCCAAGAGAGAGGAAATACAGAAAAACCGACGAGGTTAAACTTTGGGAGGAGACAACAATGGCAGTAGTGTCGCACCTGGAGGAACAGTCGTTTGAAGTGAGTAGGTCGGTCAAGACAAGTGAATGTTGAATATGTATCAGTATTAATTGGAAGAGCGTGTGTTTATTGTGAGGACTTATTGGATTAGTGGGTCCATAAAGAATTGTTAGAGGAAGGATTTACGGGAGAATAGCCGCGCGAGACCCAGGCGGTATCTCATCAGTTCTGGCTGCCACCTTCAGGAAAATGGAGCACCGTGTTCCATTGTGTTTGTATGCCCAAGGAGGTCACTTTCAGCACATGTTGTGATCGGCCCCCATTTTTCATTACACACAGGTAGGACATATCAATGTTTCGTTTCATTTCGCCTTGTCTGGTCAATGTAAACTGACTCTTTTCGGAGCTACCTTTGAGTGGGACACCCTGTAGTATTATTTATACGCACAAATAGAAAGCTCCCTCAAATAGCGCGTTTCAAAATATTAACTTCAGTTTATATGATTAATTTGATAAATAATTTAAAACCTGAAATTAATTTCACAGCACTTTTTGAAATAAGTTAACTTTGTTTTTAAATAGTCTCTTTACTAAATATAATATTAATAAAGTCAATATTAATATTATGTCACGACCCTACCCCCTGTGGGCTCGTTCTGTCAAGATAGTTTGCGGGAGGGGTAAGGGTGCAGGCAAGGTAGTTGTGTGGGTTCGAAATAATATGTAGTTTTGTGATGCTGGTTGTAAGATAAAGATAAGAAGAATGGACACACGTGCTCGTGGATCGCTTGTGAATACTTAGATCGTCCAAGTTGACTGTTACTATGCGTTGCCTCTATATAACTTGATCCCGGGACCCTGGGCTCCAACGATGCCCTCTAAGTACTAGTATCATCGATGATCCGAAGATGTCATCTGTATCTATAAGTCATCGGGCAGGTTGACAGAATTTGTGACGCCCCATTACCATAATGTCGAGGTCTTTTATACCACGATATTGGCCCCTTTCAGGCTTGATAGCTCAAACATTGTTACGAATTGTCAGTGCTCTACCACAACCTCTCGAGTATTTTAATTCATACATACTAACCAGCAATTATAGCACGTGCGTCCAATCGAGTTATGTAAGTCAACACAAACTTTTAAATATTGCTCAGTGGCTATGATAATTATAAAAGGTTACTATTATCTTTATACTGTCGTATTCTTATGTATTTTCAGTGTATGTCTGTTGTAAGTTTTGTGATGGTTAGTCAGTTCTATTATAAAGGAAATGGAAGCTTAAAGCGATATTATATTACTAGAAATTATTAAATTGAAGCCTCTGCCTTTGCGCAGCTGTACACTTTGCGCTGTGCGTAGTAGAACCATAACCCCTTTTATAAGAAAAATATAAGGTTCAAGAGACGTAATAATGGCGCTGAGGTGCACTTTAAATGTATGCACAAGTAACATTATAGAAACAAGGTGTACCAACACGGACACAAGGAAAGGTTAAATCATATTAAGGGTAATTAAAGGTGGTAATTTATTCAGCACTAGATTTATAAGGCACACATACTTTAATTTGATTTGATCAGATTGAATTGAGTTCGCTTCTTCATACATATAAGTTTGTTGCGTACAAATGAACCATAAGCTAGATCTGACTTATGCCTATTTTCTTCTAACAGTAAACAATATTGTAATTTCCTTTACAATACCATAATACTAACATGAAAGTTATGAAACCCTCACAAGTACCATCAGGTACGTAAATATTAAATATAATATTAATAGAACATAACAATATATTTGAAATAGCCCGTAGTGGCCTTTAGGACTCTCCGAAACATAATGAAGTCAGCTAGTAACTGCGCATGACAAACAACGCATGCAGATCCACCGTAAGTATACGAAGTCCATCCAAGAATTTACACAAAAGGAAGGCAAGCATACAATTATCAAGAGAGGCCTAACTGATAACGTTCCCATTTGAGACCTTAATATGTGGAGCGGGGAAAACATATCCGTTAGCAAGAGATAACAAGCTCCCTTCTAAAGCGAATACATCACACTGAGCCGTTACGGTCACATAGGATTAAATAGAGTCAGAACTTAAGTAGAAACTCCACTAATTTCTCTATTCAATAGATCAGGCAGTTAGGCCACCTTGGATCTCTAGTTACATACTCCTCGTTTGGAGCTTTGTGTAACAGGCCTACAAAGCCTAGCCAACCTAATCAACTAAACTAGATAAGGAGCAACATAGATGCACAACCTGAGAAACTAAACTCATACTATTCAACTTAACTAATATACATATTTAACAGAAATAAATATAGACAAGAATAGTAGCTCTCCACACAAATATAAATTCGTTACGTTACATTGAGCTACGCCCTTTTTTGGTCTTACTGCTGATACCCCCATTATGACGACCTTCATGGTTATAGAATCCACGACGTTTTTCCTATCGTGTGCCGTTGAGATGCAGTGGGTGTTCTTGTGTCACTGACCAATGGCAAAGTTCCTAGTTTCTTTTTGGTGCAAGAATATATAGTGCAAAAATGGCGGCAAGGAAGGGGAAGGAAGGTGTAGATACCAGGAGCCTATAGATCATTGTAGTCTGAAAGTTTTCTTGGTGGGAAGAGACCACGTTGTTTTGTAGTCCTCTCAGATCACGGGAGGGCCGAAGTAGCGGGGGTATTCTGCGTGCACGCGCCACAAGATTCCTCTGCTACGCTAGAAACATTGCTCGTAAAGGTATAAAGAGAGTACACAGTGTATAGTAAATGGGTTTTGGTAGTGAATTCTTCTTGTGTTAGGCTAGAAGCCATTTTATCCCGGCACAAAATGTACAAGTGGGGTTTCTGCTTCTTGATTTAAGACTCTTTCTGAACAAACAATTATGTATCTGTGTATATTACAATATACATGAGCTATTAAATGTTAAATAGGATAGGTATAGGGTTCTTGATTTAAAACTTGTCTCAAACAAACTAATAATGCAATTCTATAAGCTGATATGTTTCTATTTGTTTATGTTTGCAATATAAATAAAGCCTCTGAGGCTACGCCTAGGTTTCCAAACTTAAATCTCAAACCTGAAGAAGTTATATCTCCCAAACAATTATTATCACTGATGTTGACGGTATGGGATTGTCCCGACGCCCGTGGTAGCAATTTCTCCCGCTGTAGCGTTCAGATCCGACTCTGCCCACACCATGAGATCTTTGTTTTGTTCCTCTCCTCGTCGTGGCGACAGGATGTCTGGCTGAATGGTCACAGGACGGTTGCGGCGAGGCAAGTAACAAGCTGACTGGAGAGACACAAAAAACAAACATGTTTAACCAGGAGAGAGAGGAAAATAGCGAGAAACTTGACGAGAACAACGTTGTGGCCTCACGTAGACCGGCATCATGAGATTGGGGGAGGGGTGGGGGTGATTCAATTTCGATTTTGAGGCCATGAAGAAGTACTAGACAGACAAATATGTGGGGGGTCTACATAGAACAAAATCACTGACATGTAACATCATTTAATTTCACTAATACTTACTACTCGTTCGGGCTTACCGTGTAGCTATTAATTATGCCAGTGTGGTAGGGATGAGGATATTAGAATTCTGAAGAAATACACCCACATTTGTATGGAAGTAAGTTGGGAAAATATGAAGGAAAAATCACCCTCAAAGCATCCGACCGAAACTTCAACCCAGACCCCAGACATCGGCAAACCGCACTATATGAGCTTGAAAATTATTCTACGTGCTCACCGGCGCGGATTTAAAATCTGGATCAAATAATTTTCCAATTTATAAAAATATAGCTTTAATAGTTTTAAAAGTTATTTTCTAAGATATAACTTAACTTACGTTTTAATATAATTTAAATACACATTTTATTATAATTAAATGAAAAACACCAACGCAAAAGTAATTGAGATATTCCGGACGAGTAATAAGATGAGGAACACAAACAAATACATTAAGTTTTTATAAATTAATCTAAATATTTTTAAATATTTTCATTTCCATTTTTAATTAATTGTATCCTTAAATTATTCCGTACGTATTTAATTTGATCGATTAATACGTACCCCGATATCCACCTTAGCTCACAATTCACGAAATATATCAGTCTTAGGGTACAGTCAGATTGAGCGAGCGAATGAGCGCGCGAGCGACTAAAAAATAAAATAGAACACATCGGTTGTAATGAGAGGTAGCCAGACTGGAGCGAGCGAGCGCTTGAGACGGTACAGTCTAGTTTACAGGCGCTAGGCAATATTATTGTATGTTGGTTCATCGAGTGCTAGGAAAACTTCTCAATTTGACATGATATTTGACTTTTTTTTATAGTTATCGATAGGCTTAGCACACTTGCTATTAAAGGCCTAATTTAATTGGTAAGATCATAAACCATATCTACTGTATATATATATGTAAAACTGATAATATGTTAAATTACTTCAATATTATAATCAAAGTAGGCCTTTACATATAAGAATCACCATTAGCGTGGATAGATGATGAGAAAACCACAACAATAAATCACTTGTAAAAAACCACCCTCAGCTCACTGAGCCAAGATTCGAACCTTTGCCTCCTCGTCAACAACTAACGAGAGCTATCTGCTAATCACGCGCTCACTCGCCAGTTTGGTCACGCAGTCGCTCAGTCGCTCGCTCACTCGCACGCTTGTCAGTCTGGCCGAATCCTTACCGTGATTGATTACACTATGACCCTATCTTATAAGCTATACCATAGTGTAACAAAGTAAGGGAAGCTTGATATTTTACAAGGTTAACCAAGGGTACAAACAGCCTTGCGAAAAGTTACAATAATGCATGTTCGCTCTGAAAACTCCATATTGAAGGCTTCCTCATAAAAATATAGTATTGTAATTGTGAAAACTTTCAACCTCAAGATTCTGATGAATGTTTACGTTTCATGTACCCTTAAAGCCAAATAGGTGGATTTTACAATTTTGGTCTGTTCCTATGTATGTCTGTCTGTCTGTCTATCTGCTGTCCTTGGGCCTAGATACGAAATTATTTACGGATTTTTTTCAATACAACCAATTATAGTCTATATGGAAATGTCTCAGGACTATTTTTTAAGAGTATTTTGGCCCGAGAACTCAAATTAAGGGTAATAATTTTATTCCCAAAATGAATAACGATTTTGTTTGAAATAGATGTATGTTTGATATTAAAAATAAAATTTGTTCTTGTTTTTCTGGGAAAAGGTTTAAGAGTGGTTTACTATTGACAGCTCTTTTTTTAATTTGAAATATTATAAAAAATAGCTATAGCGATTCGGTTCAAAATGATTATATCTGTTAATTTTCTTAAATATATATAATTGTATCTATTGATGTTTCTAAAAAATTTATTTAATAGAACTATAGTTTTCTAATGGCAGATTTTGAAAAAATTGAAGTTTTTTTGGAAGAGCTGTAACGATTTTGCTCAAAGTTTGTATCTGGGGATAAGTTTAAATTAGAAATAATAACGTATGTTAATTTTTTTGAATACAATAATTTAGGTAGTTTATTAAAGATAAATTTTAGAAAATTTGAAACTTTTCAAAAATTGTTTTTAAGATTTAGTTCGAAATGGATATCCGAGAATCGTATCTAATGATAAATAAGAATATATATTTATTTTTAAAAATACAAGTTGATTGAGGGTAGTTTATATTTTCCTTATTTTTGTAGGGAGGAGTGAAAAACCATTCAGCGAAAACCTCCCTCAGTACCTGGATTGGGATATCAAACCCAATTTTCCCGTCATTGGCAGTTAAGTCTATTGTAAGCATGACGCCTTAGACCATGCAGGCACTGAGTATATCGGTGGGTTAGTTACGAGGTATGTGTATAATCCGAATGGGTTGTAAGACCCAATGTTAAAAAAAAAGCTACAAGTAAGTCACCCATGAAGAAAAAAGCCTTTTGTAGAAGACCTTTTTTCAATAAAATAATCTAGCGTTTACCCAACTTCAATATCAAGTCGATAAATACACTTCTCCTTTATATAATATATGAGCTAGATATATAAATATATAATACTAATATTTATGTGTTCGTTAGTTTTATATATATATATATTCTTACATGCTAGTTATACATATATATAACTAGAATGTATGGGTTAGTTAGCTAAACATATATAAAATTAATTTTTATGAGTTATATATAACTTATATATAAAACTAATATTTATAAGTTCGTTAGATATATATATATATATATATTATTTAGCTATATATATATATTTATATACATTCATTAGCTTATATATGTATATATATGTGTATATATATATTTTGTAAACTCGTTGGCATCAACAATTAACTTACGCTGATAAGTAGCAGTATTAACTTGAAGGAGTACACTATAAAGTGGTTTGTAAGATAAGATAACCATAGTGTAACTTTTCAAGGTAAGACCACTCCCGTTCAGGGTAAAAGGAGTGTATGTACCCTACATATACATTCTCAATCTTTTTCTAAACTATACTTAGTAATAGAGATCTAAAATAGTGTTAATACTTAGAAGTAATATTAGTCTAATAATAATGTGTGATATTATTCTAGAAGATTCTCTGCAAGGTTTCTACTATTTTCCTAACATAAAACTTCCTGTGTTTTTTTTTGGAAGGAATTCCAATTTTTACATATATTTCAGAGACTTTAGAAAGAAGTCTAAAGGAATAAAATATAATTTTTCAAGTAGCTATTATGGGATCATATAAATGTATACGTAAACGGGATGGTTTTATTTGATGGGGAAGTACAGGGTGGGACCGTAACATTTGGACGATCCATGCTGAGGAAAGTGATAGACAACTTGCTGAGGTTTGCCTGACATCCGGTGGAGCTCACCTGAGTGATATTATCTTCAATAAGAGAACAAGTGTATTATGTTGCTTGCTTTTATTTAGCTTGTGAATATTTACTTTTCAATTAAAGCGTTAATTTTCAAGTTACTAATCATATAATTGCTTCCACCCTATCCTATAAAGGCAGTCACTATGGAATCTAATGTACCAGGGAGATAAGTGAGGAAGGCGATACAATGTGTACAATTCAAATCAACATCGCTCTTACCCGCCTCGGTGGCGTAGTTGGCTAACGCGCCAGTCGTGTTGAGCTCACCCGCCGAGGACGGAGAGATCGAGGTTCGAATCTCGTTCGGCTGAACTGGGGGTGGCTTTTCCTAAATGGTTTTCCACTCTCCCTCCACGTCAATGAGGGTTCACTTCCTCTAAATGCAACCTTTCTAATTCCTAATCCATTAGAGTAATTAGTACTTAAGCGTATAACCCGAACGAGTAGTAAGACGCGGTGCTAAAATTAATTAAATTAACATCGCTCTTTCTTCCATGCAGGGGTATATTCTTTCAAACTTGCAGTTAAATGTCCTAAGTTTCCAAATATTCCAGAAATTTTTTAGATTTTTGTAAATCTCCATGCGTTTTCCCTGTTTTTTATGTACACAAAAAAAAACTCCCTTTGGTTTTCCGGCTTTTCCCATTTTCCAAGCGCTTATTTAATTTAGTTTTTTCTGGTTTATTACGTGCACTGATTCTGAGCTGTCCGCTTATTTACATTAACGGGATAAAGATGAGGGATGTAGAATAATAGAAAAATGTTCCTGCATTCACTGGAAGGGAAAAAATAAAAACACTTAAGAAAAACAACCCCTAGTACACCTTGCTGGGATTTGAACGTGACCTCCCCGTCACTGGCATAACAAACCAGATAAAATGTTCGTCTAAGACCATGTGCACATCGATGCAGGAGATACTGGAATCCAAACGGGGTTAGGTTGTTATTATTGTAGATATATTTTTGATCAATTGTAACATTTTATAATCAGCGCTCATAAAGTGACATTCCCATATGAAATACCCCAGAGTGAGGATGTGATGTGATGGAGAAAGAGCTAAGACCAGTATTCTTGCATTTTTTTTAGCATACATTTTTTGGGGCTAAGATAAGTACATACGTTTAGTTTAATTTTTCAGGCAACAGTTTATTCTCAACAATTATTGTTGAATATTCGACGTGAACATATAAGTATTTGATGTAAAACATTTTAAATGTGGAGAAAAGGTTCTTATCGAATTCCAGGTAATGACAATTATTTATTCAAATCTTTTGAAATGACTATATGTAGAAAATTAAACTAAATGTATCTACTAAAACAATATTTAATTTATTTTGCCCAAAATTGATTTTTGCTATAAAAACTTTACCAATACTGGCCTTAGCTCATGTTCCTTTCTATTCTACCTTATCCTATATAATATACGGTATATATACCTACAGGGTCAATCAGATATCCGTATAACCCACTTTAGTGGCCGCATGGTCTAAGGCGCTACTCTCACAATAAACTAGACTGCCCATGAAGGGGAGATCGTGTAATGGTACAATCTTAGTCGGGTGTACTGAGGGTGGTTTTTCCTTAATGATTTCCCACTATATCTATCCACGCAAATGCGAGTACACTTCCTCTAAATTCAACATTCCTCATCCCTAACCTATTCGTACAAAAGCGTATAGCCCGAATGGGTAGTGAGACGCGGTGTTAAAACAAAATATCTCCAGGTAAATGTGAATACGGTTTGTAGTAGGTGACAAGACCAGTATTTCCACGTCGTGAACTTGGGGTCGGCGACTCTAAATGGCGGCGCTACGAGACGTCGACGCACTTGGGATGTAGGCAATTCATCAATCTTTCAATCTTCAACACATAACAAGTGGCGTGGGGTGTAAATGATGACTAGTAACAAGCATTGAATTGGCTGACAGCCGATACTTATATGTAATTGCTTATACTTTCAAAGATATGGGTGATGGCCCTGATAAGGGACGATAATAAAAGCACGAGTGTGTCAGAGGAGGGAGTGATGGGGATGCTTGTGTTGGTTTGCGCGGCGTGCTGCATTTGTTGCCTACCCTCCAAGGGCATACAGTGCCAAATTTGACGCCATGTCTCACCACAATTTGGCATCGCCACTTCCAAGTTTATTTACCCGGAGATCTGTATAATCCTGTTAATTGTACTGAACCTCTGCAGCTGCCTCCCCCAGCTATGCTCCGTGTCCATCAAGCGAGGCCGTTAAGATCCTCAGATCACGCCAATATGACACCAGCTCCAAGTGATACCATCGTGAGCTTTGTTAGCAACACAGCCACGAGTATCACACCCATCTGACATCTTTGACACGCCCATTCAACTCTCAACAAGACTGCGTGATGTATCACTTTAGTTGGCCTGCATTGTGTTACTGAGTCGGCAACAATAGCTTCAGCCGTTTCTTATATTGGGCTTTTGAGGGTTTCACAGGTTAAAGTGGGGATGTAGGGGAAGCGAGAGAAGGTCATTGTTTATGTAGTTTTTATAACAAAACTTTTGTTGTCCAAAATAAATCAAATATTGCTTCAATACAAACAAATAGTTTAATGTTCTTCACATGGTGATATTAACAGTTATTGAATACGTATCGTGAGCATAGCAGTATTAGATAATAAACTTTTTAAATGAAGATAAAATATTGTCATTAAATTCCAGGACCCCCTTGACAGATATTAAATAATTGTTAAAGTAGAGAAAATTTAACTCTTTGTTTGTATATAAGCAATATTTGCTTTAATTTTATCAAAACTTTATATATAAAAACTGCAAAAACACTGACTGACCTTTTTTCCCGTCCCCTATCTCCCAACCTTAATATACAGGGTGTAAATAAATACCTGTTACAAACTTCTAGGATATGTAGGGGGTCCAAAGGAGACCAACTTTTAATAAGCAATTCGTGTCTGTAACCTCAACATCTGCGCGTTGCAGCCCGGAACTGTTTGAACAAAAACAAAAGATAACGCGTTGCATTTGACACGTCATAATCACGTGAGGTGACTCGACCAATGTAACGACCACTGCAAACGTAAAACATTTTGATACACTAAAATTCCGTATACTTTTATCTATTACGTTAACATGGTGTTAATGTACGGCAAGGCTCGTTTAATGGTAGGGATGCTCGCCGGTAGGCTTTATGTGTATGCAGACTGTTTTCTAAATCTCCCAACTCCATCTCATACAGTGTTTGCCGGGTTTTTTTTAACTAAGAGGAGGATCACTAGGACATTACTTTGGCTCTGAGGATCATTAGGACATGACTGTGACTCTGTGGATCACTAGGACATGGCTGTGGCTGTGTGGATCACTATGACATTACTTTGGCTGTAAGAATTACTAGGACATGACTGGCTGTGAAGATCACTAGGACATGACTGTGGCTGTGTGGATCCCTAGGACATGACTGTGACTGTGAGGATCACTAGGACAAGACTGTGGCTATGAGGATCACTAGGGACATGACTATGGCTGAAGCTCACTAGGACATGAATGGCTGTGAGGATCACTAGGACATAACTGTGGCTGTGAGGATCACTAGGACATGACTGTGGCTGTGAGGATCACTGGGACATAACTATGGTTGTGAGGATTACTAGGACATGACTATGGCAGTGAGGATCATTAGGACATGACTGTGACTGTGTGGATCACTAGGACATGGCTGTGGCTGTGTGGATCACTAGGACATGAATATGGCTGGAAGGATCACTAGGACATAACTGGGGCTGTGAGGCTCACTAGGACATGACTGTTGCTATGTGTATCACTAGGACATGACTGTGGCTGTGTGGATCACTAGGACATGACTATGGTCGTGAGGTTCACTAGGACATGACTTTGGCTGTGTGGATCACTAGGACATGACTATGGTGTTGAGGTTCACTAGGATATGACTGTGGCTGTGAGGATCACTGGGACATGACTATGGCAGTGAGGATCATTAGGACATGACTGTGACTCTGTGACTGTGTGGATCACTAGGACATGGCTGTGGCTGTGTGGATCACTAGGACATAACTATGGCTGTGAGTATGAGTATGAGTATTACTAGGACATGACTGGCTGTGAGGATCACTAGGACATAACTGGGGCCGTGAGGTTCACTAGGACATGACTGTGGCTATGTGTATCACTAGGACATGACTATGTTGTTGAGGTTCACTAGGATATGACTGTGGCTGTTGTATCACTAGGACATGACTATGGCGGTGAGGTTCAATAGGACATGATCATTGTTGGCGTCAAATCAATACTCTTAAGTCCAATGTGATCAAACTTAACAAAGATTATTATGTATTTTGTTTTTGGAATTTAACAAATATATTTTTCATATTACTGTCGATATCCGTAGTCACTGACCACCTATATGGTCTAGTGGTCAGAGTCCTTAGCTACAGATCCGGAGATCCCGGGTTCGGTCCCCAGAGCTTACACATTTTCAATGATGCATTGGGTCTGGAACGGGGTCAACTCAGATTCGTAAGGACAATTTAGCAGCTACTCGAATGAAAAAAAAGTAGTGGCTCCATTCTAGAAAACTGAGATTAACTACCAGTGGATTCATTGTGCTAACCACAAGACATCCTCTATCCGGAAATATTGGCACTATTTTCACCAACAGAAGATGACATCAAGGTCGGGATGACTCAATTGTGAGCTGATGCCATGGAATTTTTGTTATATGTAGCTATTTTAAGCAGTGCACTGCATAAACCAAAATCTTGATTAGGTAAAGTTTATTTTAGATTAAAAAAATGGATAGTGACGGGTTTAAAAATGTATTTTTACATAAACATACTGTACAGCATTAGATATACTTGTCACTAAAATAAGCCCATATTAAGAAACAATAAATACACCATTATCATAGAGCAAGAAGTAGATATAAATACTATACAACCCTTTTCAAGGAGCAATAAATACACCATTATCATGGATCAATAAGGAGCTAAAATTCACCCTTTTCAAGGAGTAATAAATACACCCTAATTGAGGAGCAATAAATACACCTTTATCAAGGAACAATACACAAACCTTTGTCAAAGAGCAATAAATACCCCTTATCAAGGAGCAATAAATACACCTTTGTCAAGGTGCAATAAATACACCCTTATTAAGTAGCAATAAATACACCCTTTTCAAGGATCAATAAATACACCTTGATCAAGGAGCAATAAATACACCTTGATCAAGAAGCAATAAATACACCTTGATCAAGGAGCAACAAATACACCTCTGTCAAGGAGCAATAAATACACCCTTATAAAGGACAAATATATACGCCCTTATAAAGAAACAATATATACACCCTTACCAAGGACCAATAAATCACTTCCAAGATACTTTTTCTAGTGATGGATAGGCCGGGACTCAAATTCGTTCCGAGTGTAGCGGGCGATGAGGATAAAACAAATGGAGGAGCTATATGACTTTCCTTGTAGTTTTACCATTTATTCTTTATTTAATACGTGTGTATTTCCTATCATCGCCTTCCTAATCACTAATATTAATCATAAATACTCAATAGGACTTGTATTAAACGTGTATAATTGAATATAGACAGACCCATACCAGCCCGACACCAACATCGGGGATTGTAATATCTGGGAAATAAAACCTAACTGTGATATTTTCCGGGGAAAAACAAGGGTCTTCTAGACCTCAAGTCTATGGGCCAGACTTATAATCAGACTGTGTACGCATCCAGTGCGAATCTATAATAAATTCAGGACTTCTACTTTGACCATTGCAGAATGGGCCAGTTAAATGTGCGAAGCTGACCCATTCTATTCTGGTCTAGATAGGTGTTGTCTTGTATTTAGTGTAGCACCACACTTGAGACGTGCTAGGTCTGACTATGAAACTGACCCATTCCATTCTGGTCTAGGTAGGTGTTGTCTTGTATTTAGTGTAGCACCACACTTGAGACGTGCTAGGTCTGACTATGAAACTGGCCCATTCCATTCTGGTCTAGGTAGGTGTTGTCTTGTATTTAGTTTAGCACCACACTTGAGGAGTACTAAATCTGACTATGAAACTGGCCCATTCCATTCTGGTCTAGGTAGGTGTTGTCTTGTATTTAGTTTAGCACCACACTTGAGGAGTACTAAATCTGACTATGAAACTGGCCCACTCCATTCTGGTCTAGGTAGGTGTTGTCTAGTATTTAGTGTAGCACCGCTCTTGAGGTGTACTAAATCTGACTATGAAACTGGCCCGCTCCATTCTGGTCTAGGTAGGTGTTGTCTTGTATTTAGTTTAGCACCACACTTGAGGAGTACTAAATCTGACTATGAAACTGGCCCGCTCCATTCTGGTCTAGGTAGGTGTTGTCTTGTATTTAGTTTAGCACCACACTTGAGGAGTACTAAATCTGACTATGAAACTGGCCCGCTCCATTCTGGTCTAGGTAGGTGTTGTCTTGTATTTAGTTTAGCACCACACTTGAGATGTACTAAGTCTGACTATGAAACTGGCCCTACCTCTCTCTTCACTTGGTACACTATCTATTTAGTAAAACTCGTCCTATTGGCTAAATGTGTGATATTCAACGGCTCACCGACTGTAGATTCCTCCCCGTCCGCTGATTGTGTCCACGCGTGTCTGTCGTGACTCGACCTGGATGACCCGCTGGTGGTGCTAAGTGCCCTATTGTTGACTGGTGACAAGACAACAATGCTCAGGGCTGGTCGTCAAGATAAGTAACACTAGACTGGCGTACAGGTGTCTATACTCGCGCTTAGAGCGGGACAAGAGAGTAGGGGAGAAAAGGGGAATCATGCGCGGCGTGTAATCGTGCGCACCAAGGTTTTTCATATTCCGCGGTAATATTAGTGACTCCAACTGGTGCTGCGCTCTTGTTTTTTTTTATTCACAACAATGACGTACAACGATAGTTCCGCCATTTCCTTTGTCAAGCGCGTGGGATCTGGATTACGAAAACAGCGTTGTGTCTTGAAGTTTTCGTTCTTTACGAAATAACAAGGTGAGCCTACAGTTCTCATTTAAATATTTTGATCCAATTGTATTCTTAAATTGGATCATTTAATGTGTTTTTACATTTATTCATTTTTATTGTATACATTGCTGGTGTCCCTGCTACAAAGATGTTTTGTTTTGAAACCGCTTTGGGGTAATGATGCGCAGTAACGGTGTAGGTGCGCACAGTTCCCCCTCGAAGGATACATGGGAAGTGCGCATGATTCCCCCATATTCAGTTGAATGCAAAGAGATATTAATGCCAAACTGTCCCGTGTTTGTTCTCAGATGCCGAGAAATTAGATTCAGAAAACTCAAATCAACTCTTACACACCAGAAAATTTACAAAATGCAATGGATGTAATAAAAAACAATGGCAGGAAAATAAGGGAAGTTGGGAGAAGTTTCAACATACCCTAGTCAACTCTAAGGAAAAAACTTCTAGAAAATCGGCCTGTTCCTCCCCGTCTAGGTGGTAAATGTATATTCTCAAAATAAATGGAGACAGAATTAAGGGACTATATTCTGACACTAGCTAAACTATTCTATGGCCTAGCACCCAGGGAACTAAGGCAGTTAGCATTTAGGTTCACTGAATAAAATAATACCCTTAATAGTTTTAATAAATAGAAAGATTTATCTAGCAAGGATTGGCTTTATGGCTTCTTAAAGCGAAATCCTGAGGTAACACTTAACAACCTGAAAGAACCAGCTTAAACAGAATTGCTGCTTTTAATGCTGAAGAAACAAAGCTATTCTATTCTAATCTTCAGGAAGTTATGGAGGCATCCAAATTTGAACAAAATAAGATATTTAATGTGGACGAAACAGGCATAGCAACAGTACAAAAATGCCCTAAAGTGTATGGCCTGAAAGGGGCCAAAATGGTTGGTGCTGCTATTTTTGCTGAGCGAGGGCGAACCATTACAGCCGTTTTCTCAATGAGTTCTGCTGGAAACTACATTCCACCTATGTTAATTATCCCAGAAAACGAATGACTCCTACACTTCAGAAAAATGGACCTATTGGTGCTTCCTACAAGTGTTCAAAGAAGGGATGGATGAATTCTGACCTTTTTCTTTGCTGGTTATCTCACTTCGTAAAACATGCAAAGCTCACTGCAACTGATCCTATTCTTCTAGTTCTGGATAACCATTCAAGCCATATTTCGATTGGGATATATGATTTCTGTAAAACAAATTTCAATCAAATGGTGTCCCTTCCACCCCATAAATCTCATTATCTTCAGCCTCTAGATTTAACTTTCTTTAGTCCTCTGAAGGATGCACTTTACAGGGAATATGACCTTTACCTATCCACTACAGGCCATGAAAAATTACTGAATATGACATAGCAGAGCTTTTAAATAAATCTTTCATGAAAATCGCCATCATGGAGAAGGTAGTTTCAGGTTTTAGACCTGCCGGAATATTTCCACTCAACCCTGATAATTTTAAAGTAGAAGGTTTAGCCCCTGCTAGCGAAGTAAGAAAGTTCACAGTTGATGCTTCTCCTGAATCCGTAACTCCTATTTCTGCACGAGTTTCTGATCCCGAACGTCAGCATACTTCCGTCGATCAACCACAGAAAGATTGTTAGATCAATGGACATCCCTATGCATAGCCTGTTCAAGATCCTGGACCATCAACATTTAAAAATTATTAGTTTTTCGCTATTTCACCAATTACTAAAACGAAGATTGAAAAACAAGTAGGGCTAGGAAGAAAGCAACGTGGAAAACAACACTCGGAAATACTGACCAGCACACCAGTGAAACGAAAATTAGAAGTATCTCAATGTAAGAAAAAAATTAAGGAAGAAAAAAAATCAGAGATTAGAAAGAAATCTGGAAATGTGGCGCGAAGGTGCTTCAACCAATCATCACAATACAAGAAGAGTAAAGGAAAAAAGAAAATAAAGAAGCAACCAACATCCGAGTCACCGAAGTAGACGTTTCCACAGTTAGTGATGACGAAATGGACGACGTGGTCCTTGTAAAAACTGGCAAAGAACCTAATAATTGTGTTGTATCTGTGGAGAAGTAGGAAGAAACAAGGAAATGCGGTACAGGTGTGTTTCGTGTTCATCTTGGAATCATGCGGAGTGCACTGGTGTTGTTGATACCCCAAAAGATTATGTGTGTGATTTTTGTACAAAATGAAACTGGAAAACTGGGGAAATAATATTTTGGTGACTTAGCCACTATTTTGTTATATTTCAATTTTCTTTCATAAAAATAAATTTACCTTTAAATTATAAAATACAAATATATATTGAGATGTTTATGTATCTATCACCTTACCTTGTGATTTCCAAACAGTAATTCTACTGCGCACCATTGCTCATAACTACCCCAGAGGGTGGGTAAACGTGCGCAAACACATCATTCCTATGTTTTTTTCAATATTATTCGACTATGTATAGTTATTAATTAAATATGTTTTTACCAAATGAAAGTAGAATAGCCAAGGTTCTCTAGATATAGTTACATTTGTATATATATAGTAGCATCACTACAGAAATGAATCTCATTTAGGTGCGCACCATTCCCCCACTCTCCCTTACCTCATATTTCGAGAAACGACTAAAGATGTTAAAACTAAACGGGAATTGTTTTAAACATTCGTGGGAAAACATTTAATCTTTAGGCCTATTGTTTAACAAAATTGTATTTTAAACTAAACATTGTGGATGCCTTCTCTAAAATCTTAATTGCAAAATTTACTACAATTCGTTTTCTAATTATTTTCAAGTCTTACTATACGTGTGGGTTGTACACGTATGTACTAATTACGCTAATATGTTAGGGTTGAAAAGGCTAATTTTAGAAGAAGTGTACAAGAATTTACGTCAAAAGAGAGTGGAACACTATTTAAGGAAAAACTACCAGAGTAACCCAACCGGGATTTTAAGCCTAAACTATCCATCATAGGCAGTTCAGTCTATTGTGAGAGTGACGCCTTAGGCCATGTGACCACCGAAACAGATTTCTAAATGAAGTTTTCATTATTTACTTGTAACATTTTTAATTCAATAATTTTACCGGTTGTTCTCTATGGGTGTGAAACGTGGCCTTTTACCTTTCAAGATAAAAACAAATTTAGGGTGCACAAACTTTCAACTTCCATCTTGGCATGAGCCATGTTTTAAAATAGCAAACCACTGTTAAATGACGTATTTGTTCTCGTTGAGAAATAAATGTATAACGTCTAAATATAGGTTTGATCGAAATACATCAAAGAGTTTCAGCTGTGGCTCTGGGTACACACAGACAAACAAAGCGACAGACAAAAAACAGAAATGTAAAACACATTTTCTTAAATTTATGGGGTGAATAAAAGTCAAGATATAGTTTATATAAATGAAAAAATAATAATACTACCTATCATATTTAATTAGACTTAATGTTTTATTAGCTAATCCTCAAAACACTTAGTAAATATGGTAAAGTGGTTTTTTATAACGATTAAAATGTGAAGGATGGTCCCCCAAAATGTTTACGTTAGAACAAAAATGTGTTAATTTTATGTTAATTCAGAAAGTCCAATCATTTTTCCAACTGTAAAAGGGGTTACATTTATTCATAATAAGTGGTTGGTCCACCATTTACTTTTAATATGGATTAAATCCTTTTTTAATGTAAACTAAAGATAGGACCTTCAAATACTTAGGTATAATCGAAAATTTGAGACTCATATCACAATCAAATATTTTGTTTGTGCTATAATAATGGTACAACATCCTACGGGAGACCATCTAAAAATAGTATTAATCAATTCCAAGAAGGATTGAATCTGTATTCATAGCAAATAGTGAACCAACACCATATTAAAAATAAATGTAATCTATTTTCTTGGTGTTTTTATTTGATTCAACCCAGGTAAATAATATATACTATTTATATTTATAGATATACATGATTTAATTTTTGTTCGATTGTTACTTACACTTAATACTTGACACCGTGTCATAATACCCGTTCGGGCTATACACTTAACTACTAATTACGCTAATAGGTTAGACTATAGAGTAAGTGAAACCGCATTTGCGTGGAGGGAGAGTGGAAAACCATTTAGGAAAAAATACTCCCAGCTCACCCGAGAGAGATTCGAACCTCGATTTCCCCGTCCTCAGCATTCTAGCTCAACATGAAACTAGCGCGTCAGCTAACGACGCCAACGAGGTGGGTTTGGTTTGTTATTTTCCCAGTCTATTTATACACGTATAGAGAAGATAAATAATCAAAACACCATCTTGATATTTTTGGACAACCTAAGCTAAATAAATATATTTTATCTTTATAAATAGTATTTTTGAAGAAAATATAATAACATTATTTAAAACAGTTATTCAAATAGTTCTTTATTTTTAAAGCATCGTTTATTTTTATAGACTACTTGAAAAGTACGGTTATGGTACGGTTACGGTAATGTAGGAGTTATAGTACCTATAAAGTGTATTGAGGCGTTTTGTTTGTGTTTGCCACTCTCCCTTCATGCAAATGAAAGTACACTTCATATAAAATATACCCTACTAGTTCTTACTGCATTAGTGTGGATATGCGAGTATCTTGAACGAGTAGTTAAACGCGGAACATAAGAAAATAACATTTTCTAAAAGGTTATATTGATTGTGACCCGCCTCGGGGCGTAGTTGGCTAACGCGCCAGTCGTGTTGAGCCAGACCACCGAGGATCGGGGAGATCGAGGTTCGAATCTCGGTCGGGTGAACTGAAGGTGGTTTTTCTTAAATAGTTTTCCACTCTCCCTCCACGCAAGTGCGAGTTCACTTCCTCTCAATTCAACCTTCCCAATTCCTAATTCATTAGTGTAATTAGTACTTAAGCGTATAACCCGAACGGTTAGTAAGACGCGGTGCTAAAAAAAAAAATACATATTGATTGTGATAGGACTTTACCACGCATAGTGCATGCCTTTCTTTGAGATCACGTTATATTTCTTGACATGTTTAGGAATATACGACCTCATAGTGTTTATCTGCATTCACCACGTGTGTGGAATTACACCAACATGTTATCACTCTTGCCTGAAGCGGCACAAATTGGCAACATTGGGACCCACGCATCAGATAAAGGGCGATTGAATCCTAGTGATCTGCAATAAAATAAATAAGTACCCAATCGAGATCGTGAATCTGGCAAGGTACCATTCCATCGTCTAGAAAGTTGTTACGCCCGGTTTCTTTTATTTGCCAATAAAACCAGAGGATGGTAATAAGCCTGCTAAAACCCGATTTAATTACAAATTTAGCGCATGATTGTACAAACAGAATGTGTACCTATGTAACACAGAAGAGCACGAGGTAGCCTAACGGCCTGATTTCCCGTATTTTATAGGGTTGTAAACTAGTTTGTATAAATTATTTGTTTAAAATACGCACATATTATTTATTTCAAAGGAGGGCATGTAAGTACAAATATTAATTTATGGGATGTGTACAGAATTAATTGTTTAGAATTTAAACACTTTTTTTATCTAGAATCTTTTCCGCGTTACATTGACTATATTTTTAATTTTTTCGTATAAAGAGCAAGTATTGTAATAGTGATGATATTCAAGATTATGGTTGAGATTACCATTTGTATGAAAATAAATTATGTTTTTACTGGATAAATATTTAATTTATTTTATTGAAAAAGAATGGTTTGCTTTGTAAACTACAAAAACAGTGTCTTTTCTCGCGTCCCCTACATCTCAACTTAATAAACTCACTAAAGAAACAATCTTAGGGTACGTTTTTAGAGAGGATTCAGGCATTTAATCCAAACAAGAGCATAGCCCTCTTTAAGCATAGCGTGGTCATATATTCAAACCTACCTGTTTTGAAAGTGTTTCTGTACTATCTACTAAGCACAATGAACTATAACATTCATTCTTAGGGGAGGGGGGGGGGGGGTCTATATTCTCAGAGCATCAGTGTTGTCCTTGTATACCCAAAGTTACCTTCAATCATCAGGCTGTACATACCGCTACTTATAGTAGGATTGTTGTTAGAAGAACCTTTCAGAAAATACTTCATCAGGCTGTACATACCACTACTTATAGTATTATTGTTGTTAGAAGAACCTTTCGGAAAATATTCATCAGGCTGTACATACCACTACTTATAGTAGGATTGTTGTTAGAAGAACCTTTCGGAAAATATTTCATCAGGCTGTACATACCACTACTTATAGTAGGATTGTTGTTAGAAGAAACCTTTCGGAAAATACTTCATCAGGCTGTACTTACCACTACTAATAGTAGGATTGTTGTTAGAAAGAATCTCTTTCAGAAAATATTTCATCAGGCTGTACTATACCACTACTTATAGTAGGATTGTTGTTAGAAGAACCTTTCAGAAAATACTTCATCAGGTTGTACATACCGCTACTTATAGTAGGATTTTTGTTAGAAGAACCTTTCAGAAAATACTTCATCAGGCTGTACATACCGCTACTTATATAGGATTGTTGTTAGAAGAACCTTTCGGAAAATACTTTTTTTTTGCTGTCAATATTTATAATATTTCACTATAGGTCATTATTAGATTTATTATTTTTGGTACCGTATTGATATTATCTATCAAAAGTGACTTAGCTCATGAATATATGTGAGTGAATTTATTATCATATATAACTAACAGATAAGTTCCTTTCTACCTAAAATTCTACTACAGCTAAATATGTGTATGCAAACAAACAATACCTCATTTACAAAAAGTTACAACCCAGAAAAGAAATACAACGTAGAGGTTTCGAAAAAGAGGCAGCAGGATATAGGTCCTCCTTCAGCGACCGTTATTGTAGGGAGATACTGTATGGTCTGTGTTCCGGTGATTTAGAGGCGGTATGGTCGGTAATACTCCTGCACTGGCTCGTGATCCATCGATCAAAGTCGGCCGCCGGATTGTGACGTCGGCTATCCTCAGCTCCATCGGCCCGACCGAATCCCGCCAGATTTATTGTTCGTGTTTCAATACCCGACCCGAAATAGCCGTGTACACACCAATTACCAAAACAAACCTTCGCTGGTATTTCAGCCGTAGTTTGGTCACCCTTTATACACGTTTTTATGAGTAATCACCGTTAATTCGATTATGTATCTTACTTTTATAAGGTTAACCAAATAATGTTTATTTACAAATATTAAAAAAAAAAGTTAATCTAGATACGGGAATTGAACCCAGAACGGTTTTTGTCTAGCATGCTGGATTGGTCTCCATATTCAGGTGTTATTTTTAAACATATCTTAAAATGAATATTTGTGAGTGGCAGTTTTCCGTATTAAATGTTCATCTTAATGTGACCCACATTTGTGGGAAACACAGATTAAGGTGGGAGTGTAAGAGGTTGTGAGAAAACGTAAGTTTTTATTTTGTCGTTTTTAAAAAAAATTTTTTTTTCTAAAATAAATAAAATATTGCTTTAGTAGTAACATAGAATATAATTTTCTTCGCAAGGCGATATCAACAGTTGTTGAATATCTGCAACGAGTGCAATGAGTATATTAACGTTAATGACCTACTTTTTAATTTAAGAGAATAAGTTGTCATTACATTCCAGGACATCCTTGACCGATACTCAACAAATTTTGAGGTACTCATATGAAAAGAATTAAACTCTATGTTTGTATTGAAGCAATATTTTATTTTGACCAAAAAAGTATTGATATAAAAGCTGCAAAAGCACGCTCCTTTTCTCGCGTTTTCCATACTCTCTCTTTAAACGTAAATATTGGCTTTATTGGTGGTCGGGCACAGGTACGTCAGGGATCCGATCCATAATGTGAGCTCTGATCGTGATACATACTCAACGGTTTCTCATTCTTTATCCACGCAAATGCGGTTACATATCCTCCGAATTCTAACTTAATAATCTCTAAATCTTTAGTGTATTTATATTCGGATAGCACTGACGGGTAGTAAGGCACAGTGGGAAAAATATCAGTGTATTGAAAACAATGTTTAGGTAAATCGATGGACATTTTTGATCAGTTTTTAGACAAATTATTTTTGGTAAATATTTTTTAATAGTTAAAGACAGTCCATTCTTGGTCAGTGAACTTAGACTCAACGCATCTTGTCTTCTGCTCCTCCTTCATCTCCAGAATTTTCTTCTTCTTCAAATCATCCAATATTTGAATCCTCCTTCTTCCTAAGCTCCTTTTTCCCTCAACCTTGTCTTATATGACGTCGTGCACAAAACGTGTCTGGTCTAGTTTGCTTTGTACCGAAGAATCACAAACAAAAATGGTTTTCTTCTCACACACTTTTCTTGGGACTTATTCATTTGCTATCCTGTCTGTCCACCTGATCTTCTAAAACCTGCATCATATTTCAAATATCTCCAAATATTTATTTTCCATCTTCCTGAGAGTTCAAGTTTCTGCTCAATACAACGTAATTCTTCAAATGCACCAATTCATCAATTTCTTCCTTAGTTCCAAACTCAACTTGCTGGTAGCACTCAAGTGATGATGTAAGGATTCACATTCCAACTGGAGGTACTAGAGAGAGAGAGAGGTACATTTCCTCTAGTCAGTCTAAGCTATGCCTATCTCACATGTATATTTAACAGCGGATGTCCCAAGAGGGTGTTAAGATTCATTGAAAATAATCAGTTTAAAACCAGTTTAAGAATGCTCGTATGTTATCAAGGGTTTGCGATGCTCTCAAAGATAGAAATATGGGGTCAAACCCTGAATAAGGTTGGAAACCACTGATCTAAGGCATCCGATTTACAATATCTTGTAACTAGGAATGGTTTGGAATACCAACAGCAAGAACTGAAAGTGGTTCCCATAGTGTGAGTTATCATTGTAGTTTTATCTTCCTTTCTACATCTTTGGTGGACGTATTACTCCTCTTAATAACTACCTCACTATCAACCCTTAAACGAAGTTTTGTTTTTAAATAGAATCATCTGATTCTTCTATTACGACTTTCATGTTAGAGTAATTTGGTAAGGAGCGGAATCGATCCACTGATGTGAACCACTTAGTGGGGGAGGGGGTCATCATGAAATCTTTTCCTCTCAAATGACTAGTTAGTACACTAATGACTAACCTGAATATATGTGGCCGGTGATGGAGACATAGCAACCACTTCCTAGAGGACAGGTTGACCCAAGGGTCAAAACAATCTTACTAGGTACCGACTGCTCTTCTTTCAACAAGAAGACATATACTTTCCTGTAAGTAACATGAACACACACTTATAAAGGACAGCGGTACATATGCCTTAATACCTAAACCAACATCTAGAGACAGATGATACATACTTGCCTGTAAATACCATAAACACAACACTTCCTATAGGACAGACTGATACATACTTGCCTGTAATACATAAACACACATCTAAGACAACTGAACAACTTGCTGTATCCATACAAACATTCCATAACAGACTGATACATAATTGCCTGTAAATAGCATGAGCTATTAGTTGGATAGCTGTATTTTAAAAATATTGTTACATCAATTAAAAAGGTACTCATGATATGTTCAACTTTTCATTGATTGATTAAAGCTCTAGAAGAATTTGGGAAGGTAACTGAAAAACAAACTAGATTATTATTTAGCTATAAAACAACATTATGTATTTTGAAAATTATATAATTTTATGAACTGTATATTCTAGCTATTGGTTTTTTCACTAACTCATATATTTTTTATTTATACAGTAGCTAGAGTCTTTCTTTTTCAAACATTTTAAAATACATTGATATGGTTTCTTCTTTATATTATATATATGAAGTTTATATTTTCCTTCGTTTTATAATTTACTAAAAATAATAATTTTGTGCAGTAATTCTATGCTTATGTATCTTTTAAGTAAACCAATCCAAAACAAATACAAACTAAAATGCTTTTAATTATTTTTATAGATAAATTTTACTTTGATTTTGTAACTAATAACTATATAATGTTTCATTTGAATTTATTGTGCTTAGAGTGCATGATAAATACCTTAAATAAATTAAAAAATTGTGTATTTAAGACTTTATTAATATTTTAAAATTACATAAATACCAAATTACAATTATTACTTAGGTCATACGTTATTATATAAATTTCCAAATAGTTGTACCTATATCTTAGACAAAATGCTCAACAAACGTTGAGGACATTATGTTTACCATCAAATACAGTAAATACCGTGGAAAAGAGCAGTTGAGCAATTGCATCATCAAACTAAATTCAAGCTTTTCATTATAATTTCATAATTATATGTTGTTTATAAAACATTATGAAGAGGCATTGCTCAATTTGCTTAGAAACTAAGGCACGACATCTTACAACCACACATGAGATGATTGTGGTATTATATTAGTACACATTATAGTAATAGGCTACTAATGTATATAGTTAGGAAAGCCGAGGTACAGAAGTTTTGTCACTGACCTATGCTCCCCATTGGGAGTTAAGGGATTATATTTTATTATATTTTAATAATATATTAAATAAATATAGTAAGTAATATATATATAATAATAATAATAATATAATATAATAATTAATAAATAAATAAATAATAGAAAGTTATATAATATAATAATAATAATAATATAAATATAATAATAATATAATAATAAAATAAATAATAATATTATAAATAATGTCTGTATTTGAAAAGTTAAACTATAAAATTACTAATCAAACCAAAAATATCTGCTTCAGTGGCCAAATGGTCTAAGGCGTCACTCTCGTGTTAGACTGGCCTTCTGATTACGTAGAGATCGGGGTTCAAATCTAAGTCTGGATTATGAGGGTGGTTTTTCTTAGATTGTTTTCAATCTCCTTCCACACAAATGCGGTTAGATTACCTCTAAAATGCTTCCTTCCTCATCCTTATTTAATTAAAGTATTTATCATTATGTGTACACCTGAAGAGTTTTAAGACACGGTGATAAAAAAACCACAGTATTCAAACATTTTGCATACATGATGGACCAGAATAGCTCAGCGATAGAGCATTAGTGCTCAATGTCAAAGGTACCAATTTCAATTTCTGTGTCAAAGTTGTCAATTTTCACTTAATGGAATTTATTCTTGGACACATAAGGAAGCCCTAAAAAGCGTTTGTGAGAAGATAAACATTTTGGATGTGATCCTTTGTTACAAGCAAACTGGATAGAACATATCCTTCGGAGGAACTGTCTTTTACACGACGTCATAGAAGAAAATATTGAGGGAAAGAGGAGCTTAGGAAGAAGTAGAATTCAAATATTGGATGACTTGAATGAAAGAAGAAAATTCTTGGAGCTGAAGGAGGAGGTAGAGCTTGACATGGTGCATTGGTGGTCTAATTTCACTGACTAAAGAAATGGACCTGTCGTGAGACAGAAACACTAATGATAATTAGTTATATTATTTTGAATATATGTGCACACGTATCAGTATAGTTACACTAATGCTATGGAATGAGGAAGGTGCAATTTAAATTTAATGTACATGAATTTGATTGTAAGACGAATGGAAAACTTTATACACCTGTCCAGCAGTCAAGCCATCACTTTCCCTTCACCAGGAAACCAGTCCAGACGGAGTTGGCACGTTACCATTGATGCGGTCTAGTAAAGAATTAATCACACGGGTAGTTATAATAAAGACTTCCTCAGAGGAAATGCACCCGTATTAGCAGGGGAAGGAAACGAGAAAAAAAAACACCTTCTGTCCAGATGGTCTGAATTTCAACCAACCCATCAATGAAAGTGTAATTCAAACCTCGACCGCGCGACCACCAATGCGAGGAGCCTCCCCCTTTATACAACTCCAGCCAAGATTGTACCAGATGCAGAATCCACGATTAACCGGGGAATTAAATACAAGATAGTGCTTGAAACACAAAACTTATCGAAGTGTGGTTTTCTGCATAACTATAATTTGAAAACCGAGAAATTGCAAGTTGAACAGTTTATTTCATTTTAAAATAATAATTTTTCAATTTTGTTTTATTTTTCTAATAAATGGTATAGAAATGTCTGTGGTTTCAATGCAATTGTTTTCTAAAATATGGCACCTTAGACCGCCGCCGCCCCCCCCCCCCCTTCCCCCTGATGCGACGCCTGTATTACATACCTATACTAAGTTAGGTAGTTATTGTTATCAGCGTTAGAGCACACAATCTTACTGATCCTCGTAAGTTTAATTCACATTTAGCTATAACTAGTGGCCACCCGTTTTGGGGAAAAAATTGTTTAGGGTGTCATTCTCGCAATAGACTGGACCACTGATGATGGGAGAATGGGGCTCAAATCCCGGTTGGAAGTACTGAAGATATTTGTTAATTAATGGTCTACCTCTCACCCTCAATACAAATGAGGATACAGTTTCTTTAAGCTCAAACCGCCTCGGTGGCGTAGTTGCTAACGCGCTAGTCATGTTGAGCTCGACAGCCAAGGACGGGGAGATCGAGGCTCGAATTTCGGTCGGGTGAATTGAGGGGGGGTTTTTCCTAAATGATTTTCCACTCTCCCTCCACGCAAATGCGGGTTCACTTTCTCTAAATACAACCCTCCCAATTCCTAATCCATTAGCGTAATTAGTGCTTAAGCGTATAACCCGAACGTATAGTAAAACGCGGTGCTAAATATTATTATTATTATTATTTAAGCTCAACCTACCTCATCCCTTACGCACTAACGTAATTACGCGGTTGTCTTGGGGTAAAATACTCACCTCAGGACCCAATGTTCGTGGGTTCAAACCCAGCTGGGTCGACGGATTTTTCTTTAGCTATAAAAGCCATAGCGCAACTTCCTTCGGAGGGGAAGAAAAGCCGTTGGTCACATGTCAATTGTGGAATGTAAAAGAACCCTGGTAGGTATGTAGAAAATGCCTCTCCTGGCAAAATTGGTAGGCCCTTTCACTCTCGCTCATAGAAATACCTAAAATAAATAAAAATATATTTGAATACAGACCGAATGGGTACTAGGACTTGGTTCTAAAAAAATAATTTTTAGCTTATTATTGGTTACTAGCCTGGGAGCGCATGCGTGTAGGTAGGTATCGATTTATATTTAGATTCAATTGAATGCGTGGACTGAATACGGGCCAGTTTCATTGTTGACTTCCCCTCTCCCGTCTTAGGACATGTTTGGGCAATTATTATAAGGTGTTCTGTCTTTCAACATATCCACTGCCTTGTCCAAATATAATCCTCCAGTATGTTTTATCAGCAACCTACGTTTTTTACACGTTAATCAAGCTAGTGTGATAGGAATGGGAAAATAGAATTTCAGAGGAAACGTACCCGAATTTGCGTGGAGGAATAGTGAGAAACCATATTTATGAAAAAAAAACTCAAAACACCGGTAAGCTAAATTCCGGTCTTCCCTTGAGCGTCACGCCAGTCTAACACGAGAAAGACGTGTTAGAGAATTCGACAACCAATCCTGGTGTGGACTATACTAATAAAATGTAGACTGTGTTTATGTAAAAGTGATTTCATTGTGAAAGCTTCTATCCTGCTAAAATCCACTTGAATGTAAATGAGACATACGAGGTTTTGGAAGTAAGCCAATGAAATGAACTTACACTAAATTATTTCACTACACGTGAAAATACTTTAAACAACATCTTCTATTTATGACAATAAAATAACCAATCTAATGGTTTCCACTTGGCATAGCCGATATTTAGAGATCGCGGTGGTCCGTTTATATGGCAGTCCACTTGCCCATAAACTAAACTCGCTCATATATCAGTGGGGCAGTGCATGCCTCGGTAATAAATAACACGTTCGGAATTAAGACGTCCCACAGCGTGCAATCAAAATGTCAGGGGGTGCAGGGGGGGGGGACAGGTAATTCGGACCAGATTGTTTACATTAAGATGTTACCTTGGTGGCCAGCCGTGGGTCGTGAACCTCAAGTTGTAGCATGCAATTTTTCAATAAGTTGAAGAGTGGTCTAAGTGTCTCAATGAGAGGACACAATCATGGTAATAGATCTTTATGGAAATGTGAAATGTGAAAATGAAAATTTGTTTAAAAAAAATTGGTTTAACATATTTGCATGGATAGGCCCTACTATATAATCTTTAAAATAAGATATTTCATACAAAATAATAAGACTGGAAAATTGATGTACTGATGTTATTTTAATTTGATCACTGGATGAAATCAATGAAAATTCATTAAAATTATTAAAAGATTTTGCGAAAAACAGATTAAAGTTAATAAAAGATTGACCAGCACTAAGATCTTTTTTAAATGAGATATAGAATGTTGAATACAAATCAATTTTAACATTCAATATAAATTTGAATAAATAAAATATTAAATGTGCAATAAAAATTGACCAATGATGAAATTTTAAGAAATTATAATTATTTTTAACTAAAGATTATCAACATAACATGAAAATTGTATATATATTTATGAAAACATCCTAATTAAACACTAAATACTAAATTAAATGAGAAATATGCTACCTTAATGGTACACTTTACCCAAGTTAAAGTGTATCATTAATGCATATCTAAAGCAGAAGCTACGTGGCATGTTGAATGTTATATGTAAATTTAAATGTCATACTTTATGACTAATAAACATTGATACATTTTATGATGATACAAAAGTATGAATGTAAAATTCCAGTAGTAAAATTGGAATAAGAACTAACTATGAAATTTAAAGTTTTTATAGTTAGAATATCTTTTCTTAATTTAATGTGAAACAATGTGTGATTTCAAAGTCTTATTTTGATACGTAATCCCTTGCTACTTGATATCAAAGTTGGTTGAATACCAGCTGCTGAATTTAATTCGACATGTTCTGTACTTAAATACTATCTTCAGTAATAGTGTTTATTAAGCACAAATGTTAGTGTTTGCATCATGATTGATAAACACGTTAGTTTGACTGTTCATTGATAAACACGTAAGTTTGACTGTTTAAATTTATGATTATATTAATCCAATTTAATCAACATTATTAATACTCCAATTTTATTACTAATTTATTTCACTTAACTTTTATATTTTATTAAATCTAATATTACTTTATTTTGTCATTTAGTATTCCTAAAGATGAATATTTTCATAATTGTTAGTGAATTTTCACTAATTTCGTTCATTGATTACATTAAAATATATCAGTACATCAATTTTCAAGTCTCATTATTTTGTAATGTAACTTAGAATGTGTTCTAAAATGTTCCATGACTTCACTTTCTCAGAGCTTGAATACTATTCTGGTAGAACGAGGTTGGTTTTTCCCTAAATAGTTTTACATTCTCCTTCCAAGAAAATAATGGAGGTACACTTCCAACGAGTAGATCGAGTTTCGAATCTTGTTTAGGTGCACTGAGGGTGGTTTTTCCCAAAATTGTTTTCCACTCTCCCTCCATACAAATGCAGGTACACTTCTTTTAAATTCAAACTTACTCATCCCCAGGCGCGGATTCAGGGGGGGGGGTCAAAGGGTCAGTTGACCCCCTGTGAAGGTTAGAAAATTAATACAAAAAACAAAATGAAAGTTAAAATTTTATAAAAAAAAATACAACACAGATAAATTATACCATTTTTAAAAATCTTTTTACGCGCAGACACCTCTTGAGCTGGGTCCACACGTGTGTTATTCGTCCACGTTTATTCAATGTTCGACATGACTCACGTATAAGTGTGGCAAAAATATTCGTTTTCATGTACGAATATTTGTCGTGCATAGCAAGTAACGAACATTATTCCGCATAGAGACGGTAGACTAATATACATCAAAGAAGACTAATAATTGCCTGAGAGCAGTTCATCCAGGAATACTGACTATAGAGTATGTGAGGACAGAAGAGCGGTGGAACTGTGGGGTTCTCTGCCCCCCCTGGAAATAATTTGCCCCTCCTTGGAATAAATTCCTGCTTCCCCCTAGATATATTTCAAATCCTCTGATATTATCAAATGTGAAGCTTAGAGATTGCCTTAAATCAAAATCCAAATGAATTCTAAATGTATTCTATTGTCAAAAATTTGTCGGAGAAGACCACCTCAAATAACTACTAGACTTGAGGTAGAAAATGTCAGGGGAGGAAAGCTCTAAATAGCTTCCAAGGTCATCCAAATTTCAAAAATGTCTGGGGGCGGACAACTTCAAATATTTTCTAAATGTATGTCTTTATGAAGAATTTTCAGGCGAGGACCCCCCTCTCCTCAAATATCCTAATTTATGAAATAACTCAATTTTCAAAATTTTGTTAGTGGAAGACCAATTTAAAGATTATCTTTTAAAGATATTTAACTATCGTAAGAAATTAAGGTGAGGATCACTCTTAATAGCTGTGAGGGGAATCCAAATTTCAAAATGTCTAGGTGAGGAAACATTTAAATGGCTTATAAAAGAATCTAATTTTTTTCTAAACAAGGTGAAGACTACTCATAAATTCTTATAGAGTGAAATATTTTTTTAAAAGTGTTAGAGGGCCACTTAAATAGTTTTTAAACTATCTGATTTTAAAAAATTGGAGAGGATGACCACGGTTTAAAACATACATAAGATTAAATATGAATGAGAAATTATTAAATGGCTTTAAACAGAAATCTAACATTGTAAGTAACTATGTTATTTATAATCTTGACCCCCCTATGAAAATGATCTGGATCCGCCCCTGCTCATCCCCAACATGTTAGTGCACCTAGTACACAAGCGTATAACCCGAAAGCGTAGTAAGACAAGATGTTAAAAACAAATTAGTATCTTATTACTTTTCTCATATAGAGAACATATTATAGTCATGAAAATTTTCTACCTTAAGATTATTCTTCTAAATAAATCGGCCTTTACTATACCTATGAACTGAAAAAGTATTCGGTCTGTCCATCGATTTGTTTGTCTGACTGTGTCTGTATCTTAGCTACAGCCTAAACGGTTTCATGAATTTCGTTCAAACTTGATATTTAGAGGATATATGGTTACACTTTAAGGACACATTGTAATTTTAATTATATATATCTATATGAATAAGTGTTATTTACTGATTACTTATTTTTGAAAATTTTAAGCTTTTAGAAAATGGTTCTAAAGATTTTGTTCAAATTGAGTATTTTGGGAATGTTATAAATGATAACTAGCACTGGTCACTTATTTTTAGGAAACAAATTATTTAAGGGTAGTTTGTTAATAACTTATTATTGAACATTTGTTTCCAAATTATAATAAATTAGATGAGAAAGAATGTACGATACCGGTAAAATTATTGTCTTATAAAGATTTTAATATTTTAAATATTGAAAAACAATGGTGTCTTTTATGCTATATTATATTTTCTAATTGTTATCAAAGTTAGTATGTCCAATACTTTTAAAACTTACACTATGTCTGTCTATTCAAGCAATTAAAACGTCGTAGGCTACAAGTTCACTGAACTTTCAAACTATATTGGACATTTTACTACCAACATGTTAACTGATTAATTCACTCCCGAAGTACATAACCGGGAATTGAAAGCGAGTCCAATGGAATTCCTTACTAGCGATACTTCAGTAGCAGATTATCACCCACTTCGGGTGACCGCATGGTCTAACGCGTTACTCCCGCAGTAAACTAGACTGCCTATGACGGGGAAATCGAGGTTAGAATCTCATTCGGATGTACTGAGGATTTTTCCAAAAGGTTTTTCCAAAAGGTTTTTCCACTCTCCCACCATTAAAATGTGAATACACTTACTCTAGACATCAGTGTAGTTAGTACATAAGCATATACAACCCGAACGGGTAGTAAGACGTAGCGATAAACAAAAGTATAAGTTTATCCTATTCATATGTTCATACAGAATGGAAGCAAAGATAAACTATTAATTTGTCTCCCCCCCAAAAAGTTGAGAAATGACACTTTGATCCGGGCTTTTGGTTTATCATATCAATCTTCTAAAATTGAAGAAACGAAACTGAGGCCTTTATCTGCGTGCTCATCGGTATTGGTAATGTTCCTAAAGCATTTTTTCTATCGCATTACACCAAAGTTTGTCAGCTAGAAATTCCTATTCTTCTACTGACAGTGGCTGATTATGTAACCGTCTTCAGAGGTTAGTTACGTCACCCAATGAGATGGTGTGATGATGATAATTATTATTTGCTGCCAGTAGAAGTATTAGACCTAACTTAAGCCCAATTAACCAGACCATGGTTACCAAAGGAGCAATTCCCCTTTGGGAAAAATATCGATGTTACCACTGGGAATCGAGCTCAGGACCTCTAGTTTAGTAGACAGGAATGCTGAACATTAGAGCAAGACGCTGGCCCCTATAGGAATGATTTTTATTGGTTATTAAATAAGATAATATCTACCACATTATGTGTATGGAAGAATATTTGACATTCTTATTAAGGTTTGTTCGAAAATGTCGCATGCTCGACCATCTCCACGTTGGGGGGGCGAACCAATTTCACCCTATTCAAACTGGAAGACCGTTTTGAAACGAGCCCTTCCACTTTTTTTTTTTATCGGAGCTTTATTTTTAAATGAGTTTTAAATAGCTTTTATTTGCTTTGTTAGTGGAAAGGATGAGGTTTAGAAATATTTAGTTTTAAAAAGTTTGTCGGGAGTGAAAAGGGGGGAAGGGTATGTCACACTTGATCATCGAAATACTTGAGCGGAGGAGTAAAAAAAAAAACTTGTGGCCGTGTGGGACAAGGTTTGAAGGTGGTAAAAACTCTCAGGGAACAAAGAGATCATCGACTACGGATTTCAATTAACCGCAGGACTCATCTGAACGCTTGTATTCTTTCTCTGTGGACATCTCCACACAGTAGCTGCTGGTAATTAATTAACTCGGGGGCTTTCCCACAGGGTGGTTAGGATTACAGAATTCTACAAGGTGAGCAACAAGGACTAGTATCTATTTTTACTTTCTCGTGACCCCCTAAAAGAGAGATAAATTATTGTGGTCACCTAAAAAAAAATATAAAATTCGTGCTATTGATGGATGTCGAGGTTTCTTGACCACCTAAACCCGAAAACATTGTCTGTACAATGCTGTTTGTTACTGGGTCTGGAGCTGAAATAATTTTTTAGATCAGGTAAAAATTTGGTATAAACGTTTTCATAAGATTCCCCAGAAAAATATTTGGAACTATCCATCCAACTCTAAAATTAGGAGTAGTTTACATAAAGGTGAAAAGAAAAAAGACGATTTTATTAAGGTCGGCTGTAACCATTTTGATTAAAATTTATATCTAGGCCCTGTTAAACACTACAAACAAAATGGCGGTTCACATTTTACTATGAAAATGATTGTGAGGGTACTTTACCAATTATGATCATGTATCTGAAACTCTTTGAGATACTTACTTACCTCTCATCCACTTCAGTGGCTGCTTGGTCTAACTATGAGAGAGAAATCGAGGTTCGAATCTCAACAAGGTGTACTTAAGGTGGGTTTTCCAAAATATTTAATCACTGTCCATCCACGCAAAGACGGGTTTACCTTTTATTGCAGAGTTGTAGGTCTCTTGGAGATAAACAACTTTTATTTGAAATAATTTTTTATTAAATCAATATTTTCTGGGTTGTAGGCAAATATATGTAAAATTTTAAATATAGCTTTGAGAAATTGGGAGCTTAAAATGTTCAGAACAAATAATATGTTTCTGTAAACGTGACTATTATTTCACTTATGTTCTTTGGTGAAGTTCGAAGTTATATTTTCCCATTAAGTTTCTATAAAAATGTATGTTATCTCCTTTCATATATCTTAAAAGCTATAAGTAAAATTATGATAAAGAAGTGAGAAAGTCTGTGTGATTTACCAAACCATTTTTATTTAACATAGTTGATAGTGTTAGTCATAGCCTAACTTAATTGAAGGTCCGAACACAACAACCAGACTCAAGACCGCGGCTATTTATGATAGTATTTCCATTGTAACTGAAATTCTAAGAAGAGAATACGTACGGTCTATTAATGTAATAACTATATTAGAATAATGAGACTATCTCAAATATCTAATAAATTTGATCTATTTATGATCAACTCACTGACTTATGTAAAATATATTCATCTGCATTTATTCAACAAGTAACTTAAGTGAGGAGACTAGAATAATCTTGTGGCACAAATTAAGGAGTAAATATTGGTATAGGTCTTGTAATTGGTGCCGTTTGTGGTGCTTATAACTTATCGGACCTACTTGAGTGTACTTGAAATAAAAGCTTGGGTAATATGTTGTAATAAATATATTATATTTATCCAAGCACTAATATATGGCTTAAATTTTTGTTTTGTAGCAACCTAATTTTAAAATTTATTTAATTTAGCATCACGGCTTACTACCCGTTCGGGTTATACGCTTAAGTACTAATTACACTAATGGATTAAGAATAGGTAAGGTTGAATTTAGAGGAAGTGAACCCGCATTTGCGTGGAGGGAGAGTGGAAAACCATTTAGGAACCCCCCCCCAGTTCACCCGACCAAGATTCGAACCTCAATATCCCCGTCCTCGGTGGTCTGGCTCAACACGACTGGCGCGTTAGCCAACTACGCCACCGAGGCGGGTTATACTTTAGTTCTTGCACCCCATTTTACTGCCCGTCCGTGCAAGACGCATTAATTTACACCAAGGGATGAGAAGGGTAATATTTAGAATAACTGTATCCTCATTACCTCCTTCCAATACCCAAGCGATTGAGAAACCAGACTAGGCGATTATAACGTTTAGTCTGCGGGTCTAGCGATGCGGCTTTTACCTACTTAAAATTAATAAAATGGTGTCTTTTAGCAGTGTCATGTCTAGGAGTGTTACCATGGTAAGCCTAGCTTGTTAAAACTGTATCTAAAATAATGTTCATTCCCCATTCAATCCTCATTTGACGTACGTCCGTTGATACATGACCTGGATTTTGATGGCCTGGATATGATAAAAAAATTACATATTTATTGATATCCAATTTTAAAAAGATACTTCTAATTTTTTTTAAATGACCTCAAATTATGAACAAAAAGTTGTAATAAATGCACATGACTAAATCAGACAAACATTTTACAAAATTGAAAACTAAAAAATACATATTCAATTAAAGCATTTAAGCAACTAAATTTTAGTATTTTGATAGTTTTTATGTTTATTTACATAATGTGTGGTTCTTAAGTAATACCTACCCCCTCCCAACACAACCCTATTCATCCTGGTTGCAGTCTCTCACCAGGAATTATACCACTATAAATCCACATGGCTGACTCACTCACTCACTGGCATTAACGTTTACCTACTTCCAGATGAGTTGGAAACTTGAAATTTGGCAAACTTTTAGCTTTTAGCCTGTAACCGACGGGAAAATTCCAAAAAGTTAAAAAAAAAATTAACCCCCGAAAAAAAATCAGAATTGCGGAGCAACTTTAAAGTCGGTGCGGTATATGCAATACAATACCGGTAACTTTAAGTTGTTACGTTCAAAACAACGCTGGAATTACATTAGTTTACATCCACTTGCAAAGAAAAATCACCAGGGGGTTGGGGGTGGAGCCCCCAACGAGCAAAGTGAGTTATACTATTATAAAGCCACATGGCTGACTCACTCACTGACATTAATATCTACCCACTTCCAGATGAGTTAGAAATTTGAAATTTGGCAAACTTATATCTTCTAGCCTGTAACCGACGGGAAAATTCCAAAAAGTTTAAAAAAAAATTAACCCACAAAAGAATTAAAAATGGTGGAGCAACTTTAAAGCCGGTGCGGACCTTTCTTTGAGGTTTCTTGTGCTAAACGGTAAGACCTATCAAAAAACGGATTGCACCAGCATCCACAGATTTGGCGAAATCCACAAGTTTGGGTCTTCTACTTTTTGTCGTATCAGTTATACCTTAGATATAGCTAGGTTTTTTGATTTTTGGTAAATTTTGCACATTTTCCACATATTTTTTAATTTTCTGATACAGTTATGGACAGCTAGGATCATAAAATTTGGCAGGCATATTAGCACATATATTTGCCATAAGCGAGCCAAATTTGATAATTCTAGCTGCCCTATAAGTATGGATAAACTAAAATAATGTGTGAAAAATACAATACTATACCGGTAACTTTAAGTTGTTACGTTCAAAACCACGCTGGAATTGCATTAGTTTACATCCACTCGCAAAGAAAACTCACTGGGGGCTTGGGGGTGGAGCCCCCAACGAGCAAAGCGAATGTATATTCTAAAACTAAACAAGCAAGCAGGATACAAAGTTCAATGTTTACTATATCTTCTCATTCCCATAATTGTGTGTTTGAGATTTGTATTTATAAAATATCGATAGTATTTATAAGTATACTTATTAGACATTAATGCCACAAAATTACTCAAAAATTCTAAATAAATTACTCAAACATGCCTAAAACTGTTTCAAAAATGACGCGAACCGAGTAAGCCTACATATGACCTAAATTTCCAAAATGACAAAAAATGACCTACAAAATATACATTTCTGTGAACGGGGGATCATGAACAAAGCTTATATATTTATGAGAATTGTCCGTGATGAATAAACAAAAAATGGCATATCATCAAAATCCAGGCCCTAACTCAGTCTTTCCTCTCTTCCCAGGCCATTATTAGGTCTAATTGACCTAATGGTGAGACGTAGATTTGAGTTCTTATTAAAGTCAAAATGAACGTTACTGGAAGACATTTAGAAAATACATAGTTGTTCATCTGAAGCGAACTTCCCCCTTGCTTCCTTCCTCTAACCCCTCTCCCCCTAATCAGTTATATAGTACCATGTCTTACCACCCGTTCGGGCTTTACGCATATGTTCTTTACAGTAATGTGCTAGGGTGGAGGAAGGTTGAGTTTAGATGATATTTACCCGAATTTTCCTGGAGGAAAAGTGGAAAACTATGTAGGAAAAGCAGACCTAACTGGGATTCAAATCTTTATCTCCCTGTCACCAACAGGGTCAGTTTACTGCAAAAATTATGCCTTGAGACCTTTTGACCAGTGAAGCGGGTTCCTAGTTGTTGAACCTGTGCTCGAGGTACCCCAAGTGATAAGGCCCAGAGATTGGGTGAATCTTGACAGCGTGTAATGTACTCCCTCTTTGTCGGCAAGAAGGGGGCGACCACCCCGGACGTGCCTGGGAGACTCCAGATACCGTGACAAGGAGGTGTGTGTGAGTGGCCGCCATGAGACTGCACATCTTCTTGCACACCCACACAACAACCACAACCAGAAGCCATCAGGGGGAAAAAATAGGGGCTCTTGAAATATTTACTTGGGCTGGACTCAAACGGTTCATCGGAAATTATCTTGGGTGAGTTTATTTCAAACCATTAAAATACATTAATTAAGAAGAAACTTAAAACGTTCCTTGCTTAGCGTCTTACTACCCATCCACGATATCCAAATACTTACATTAGTAGCGTAAGGATGGTAGCATTTAATACAAGAATGAACCTGATATGCCTGTGCCAGAACCATTAAGGTAAAACTATCTATATGCTCCCAGTCGAGATTCAAACCTCAATCTTCCTGTTACAGGAGAAAACAAACAAGATGAATGTGTCTTCATGACCACTGGTGCGAGCAAAGTTGCGGCACAGTATAGAATGAGCTTAAGATAGTTAAAAAATCAAATACTGATTTATTTTAGTTCTAATGAGTCCAGATAGATGGTTGTTTGGAATGGAGTCAGTCGTAATTAGCATTTTGGACCTAGAAAACAAAACAATTACTCTAAGTATTAAAAAAAATCAAAGTCACAATGTTTTGATTATTAAATACATCACTAAATTCTCACAATTAATGTTAATATATATAATAGACTTTAAATATATGTTAATAATTCTGTCATTACGATTTGAAGATATTTTAAGTTATCAAAGATAAGGAAGGACATTATGGTGAAAGAGCAGTCTTCGCTGCACAAACGATCAAATGTCGTTTATTGAAAAAAAAAATTAAAACAAGATTTTTATGTCATCTTTGACAAAAAATTAAATATACAAAATGATTCTAAGTAGAATAGTTGAGTTTGTGACCTTTTGATAACGTTATTTTTATTCAAACCAACATTTTCTACTATTATTATTTGGAGTGGTTTGATGAAGAATTTGACTGTCTAACCACAAGACAGTTTCGTTCAATTTTCGTTAAAAGTTTTGCTTCATTTTTTGTTGGTTTTTGTATTTATAAAATAATCTTTCAAAACTTCTTATTTGAATTACAATCGTCATACTGTTGGTTTTAGATTGTTGATATATTAAAAAATTCCTTACATGATTATTCTAATCATTCCTTATCTAATTTTATAACTTTAATTACTACTTTAATCTAGAACGTTTTATAAAATATTATGCAATATAAGTTATATTTTTTTAGATATTTCAAATCTGGTCAAAATATATCGAAGTTATCTTCTTCCTTCATAACGTTTCAAAGATGAGTGGGTGTCCAAGTCGAAGTGAAGGAGATTTGATCTTAGACTTCGACATTATAAAGTTTCGAACACCCTAAGTAATTGTTGTGACATTAGTTTTAAATGAATTAAGTCATTTTTAAATTCTAAGGCACTTCTCTCACAGTAGACTAGACTGCCGATAACGGGGAGGTTCAGGTTGGAATCTTAGTCGGGTGTACTTTTTTCTTTCCAAAATGGCTTTCCGCTCCACCTCCAAGCAAATGCGGGTACACTCCTTCTAAATATAACTTCCTAGTTCTTAAAACCATTAGCGTAATTAGTTGTCTTCATAAGTCTATAATCCGAACGGTTAGTAAGACGCGTTGCTAAAAAATTAATTTGTAAATAGCATTTCATATTAGGTCGTTATTTTCAGTTGGTAAGAATGTCAAAGCAACGGTTCTCTATGGAGCATTCTAGATCAAGGTGGTCCAACGTTTTTCATCCAAAGGCCAAATCTAATTATCAATTTACACTGCTGGCCGAAGATATATTTAATGATGTCATCAACTTAATATAGGCCTACGAACAACACTTAATAAACATTTACTTTTAATACGTATGCATACATTTATTTTTTGGTTGGCAGAATATTTCAAATTTTACGGCCAAAAATGTGTATTAACCTTCCAAAAATGTAACATAAAATATGCGTGCACACACAATATAACAAAACCACTTGGCCTTATAAATAATTATATATTTACAAATATTTTAATTCATCAAATAAACGCATAGGAAATGCAATCATGATCTTTTTAAACAAATATTTATATTTGAATTATCAGCTATTTCACATCTGCCACCGACGGCTTCCCTTTAATTTTCCTCCAGGAAGCTGTGAGGGCCACATTTTCAGTAAGTTCGGGCCGCATATGGCTCGTGGGCTGCCAGTTTAATCACACTTACACACTTAATCATATTTACTCATTGAACATTCATTTACAAACAAATCAACTAACAAGGACTTTACTATTAATGAAACTCATTGTGGTTAAATAAGCGGTGGCAATACGCACCGCTAAAAAATATATCAGTTTTGAAACTACATTTAAAAAAAAATTGATGTTAAAATTAAATATTGTAATATTAACTGTTTTAACTTTTAACAACCCATTTAAGTGTAATGGAAGAGGGTTCGAGTTGAAATCTATAATTTTACGGTTTTTATAACCAAAAACCTTTTATTTTGTCCAATATAAAACAAATGTTTATTCCGTAGATACAATTATTTTACTTCTTTTCATATAGTAAACTCAATATCATCCAATACAGCTATTTGTACTCACTTTACTATACATCCATTACAATTATTCATATTCACTTTACTCTACAACCATTACAACTATTCGTACTCACTTTAATATACATCAATTACAACTATTCATACTCAATTTACTCTACAACCATTACAACTATTCGTACTCACTTTAATATACATCCATTACAACTATTCATACTCACTTTACGATACAACCATTACCACTATTCGTACTCACTTTACTTTCCAGCCATTACAACTATTCGTACTCACTTTAATATACAACCATTACAACTATCCGTACTCACTTTACCATACAGCCATTACAACTATTCGTACTCACTTTAATATACAACTATCCGTACTCACTTTACCATACAGCCATTACAACTATACCTCAGTTTTATCTTCTGTGGTGCTGACTGACAGCTCACAGCTGACTTCTGACAGTCAACAGTTAGGTATATACCTAAATTTTGACTGTCAGAAGTGACAACTGATAAAGACATAGTTTTTGCAGATCATATGGTTCGGCGTAGGGATACATAATTTGGTCTGGTAGCTTTTCAAAGCTGTCAGAAGTCAGCTGTGAGCTGTCAGTCAGCACCACAGAAGATAAAACTGAGGTATATTCGTACTCACTTTAATATACAACCATTACAACTATCCGTACTCACTTTACCATACATCCATTACAACTATTCATACTCACTTTAATATACATCCATTACAACTATTCGTACTCAATTTACTATATATCCAATACAGATATTCGTACTCACTTTAATATATATCCATTACAACTATTCGTACTCAATTTACTATATATCCAATACAGCTATTCGTACTCACTTTAATATACAACCATTACAACTATCCGTACTCACTTTACCATACAGCCATTACAACTATTCGTACTCACTTTACGATACAACCATTACAACTATTCGTACTCAATTTACTATATATCCAATACAGCTATTCGTACTCACTTTAATATACATCCATTACAACTATTCGTACTCAATTTACTATATATCCAATACAGATATTCGTACTCACTTTAATATATATCCATTACAACTATTCGTACTCAATTTACTATATATCCAATACAGATATTCGTACTCACTTTAATATATATCCATTACAACTATTCGTACTCAATTTACTATATATCCAATACAGCTATTCGTACTCACTTTAATATATATCCATTACAACTATTCGTACTCAATTTACTATATATCCAATACAGCTATTCGTACTCACTTTAATATACATCCATTACAACTATTCGTACTCAATTTACTATATATCCAATACAGCTATTCGTACTCACTTTAATATACATCCATTACAACTATTCGTACTCAATTTACTATATATCCAATACAGATATTCGTACTCACTTTAATATATATCCATTACAACTATTCGTACTCAATTTACTATATATCCAATACAGCTATTCGTACTCACTTTACTTTCCAGCCATTACAACTATTCCTACTCACTTTACTATACAACCATTACCACTATTCGTGCTCACTTTACTTTCCATCCAATACAGCTATTCGTACTCACTTTACTATACAACTATTACAACTATTCGTACTCACTTTAATATACAACCATTACAACTATTCGTACTCACTTTACTTTCCATCCAATACAGCTATTCGTACTCACTTTACTATACAACTATTATAACTATTCGTACTCACTTTACTTTCCAGCCATTACAACTATTCCTACTCACTTTACTATACAACCATTACAACTATTCCTACTCACTTTACTATACAACCATTACAACTATTCGTACTCACTTTACGATACAACCATTACCACTATTCGTACTCACTTTACTTTCCATCCAATACAGCTATTCGTACTCACTTTACTATACAACTATTATAACTATTCGTACTCACTTTACTTTCCATCCATTACTGTGTCCAGCCTGGGTCAGTTTCTTATTAAAGCCATATATATTGTCTACTACCGGCTTGCTAACTTAAGACTAGAAAAGGCACAACATCGAATCCCTGACCGTTAATTTTTCAATGTAAAAGGGTAGACTCACATTTCATCAATGATAAATTTTTCGGCCATGCCGGAAATTGAATCCGAGACCCTTAAACTCAGTAGGTAGACACGCCACCGACTGAGCTAAGGTGTTGGATTATTCGTACACACTGCGTGTAGAAAATAAAAATAAACATATCTACTTGAGCAGTATTTTATTTATTGTGGCCAAAATAATTTTTTATATAAAAACTACATAAATACTACAACTAACCAACACCGTATTACATACATCCCATTAAAAACATGGTGAGGGGGGAGTAATGGTGCCTTGCCCCCTCCCCCTTGTTCCCTCACCGGGAGTGCCACTTTTAATTTATTTGACCAAATTAATTGTCATGCGATTAGAGCCTTAGTTAATGTGATATTCTATTTGGTTTCTTGTTTTGACGCCACAACTCCTCTCCATGAACAGAGAATATTTCCGAGAAGGGCTTCCATGTTTTCACGTCTTGCCCAGCGTTCAAGTCTCTCCCGACAAAACAAACAGTCGGGACCGGCAGTGTTTTGTTCTCGCTTCCAAGAACTTGTCCACCTCCACATCTAATTAATTAGACGTGCTGCAACATCTGGAGGGTGAAACATGTGACGTTGTCTATCAGAGCTTTTGTTTATAGTTTTAAATACAGTAAAAAAAAAATCAGTGTCTAAAATTGTCATTTTATCACTATCTTCATTAACCCTTGAGCTTCTTTTTTATATGGATAAAAATTTGACACATGTGATTTAAAACTTACTCTAAATATGTTTTTCTAAAGTGTTAATGTTTTAAAAATGCCATAAAATAAGATCTTCCCTTAAGTACAATTGTTCAAAAATATATGTATACTAGTGGACCCGACAGACGTTGTCCTGCCCGAACGTTGGCTTTTCGTTTGGGTGGCGTTGTTGATTTCGATAATAAAACAAATACTATGTGATCATCACAATTAAAAATTCACAATGAACTCCAATTAGTGAGTTACACAAATATTACAAATTCAGTGTTTGTCAAGACAACATACAAAATAAAACATCTTTTCATTTTTGGAATTTCGCCCACAACTCCACAAATATCAGCTGTATTGAAAAAAATTGCGAAGCTTGTTTACAAATTTGTATACCGGGTACCGTTAATTTTATTTTATTGATCCCCCAAAAAACCCCAAAAAATCCCTTACAGAAGAATTATATATATTATAAGGGTGGACAACCCTTATCACTAAGGGGTATGAAAAATAGATGTTGGCTGATTCTCAGACCTACTCAATATGCTCACAAAATTTCATGAGAATCGGTCAAGCCGTTTCGGAGGAGTACGGGAACGAACATTGTGACACGAGAATTTTATATATGACTACAGTGTATATGAGTACATGTGCAGGTGAACACCAAATATTTTGATTACAACTATATACTATTTTTGCTTTAAATAAGGAATTAATCTATCTAAATCTATGTGATAATTTACTACCCTAAACAATCATGATCTTCTATTGTGATTAGCGCTTTTCTGGTGTAATCTTGGCAGCCGTGTCGTGTGCGAGCGCTGTAAATATGTTCTTGTATGCGCTTTGGCATCACTCTGTGTGCGCTAGAAATATTTGTTACGGTTGAATGTGCATGCGCTAGGCCAAGTTACGCAGCACTAATGGAGATTTAACCTGGGAAATGTGCACATCTATTGCTCTGAGCATTTGACTGTTTTGGCTAGTTACTCCTCACAACCCTCGATAATTGAGCCATCTAAGCTGATCCAAACAAACTGGAAATTGTATGACCTTAATGAATCCAGTCACTCTTCAGTCGAGAGCACCAAGCAATTGGAACGAATAATTTTAAGTAACTGTCTTTCTTTTGATAGATAGTTTGGGAGTGAAATCTTTAATACATATATAAGATACTTTGTTTGAAACTTATGTCGGTATATATAGAATATAAATAGGCCTATTTGTATTATAAGATGCATATTAGCTTTTTTAAAGGGTAAATATACATAAATTCGTAGATTTATTTGTTTGTAATGTTTCTTCAAATGTGAATACACTGCACTATATTCTAAACAGGGAACAATTAATTTGTCAGGATAGTATAATTATTAAAAGGCTAGGATCTGATGAATCAAATTTAGTTCAAAAGGTTAATATTTTAAATTTTAGGTCAGGTAAACGTATGTAGCACACACTTCGTTTAGCCTGAAGGTTGGTGAGCGTACCTTGCCTGGCCTGAACAAACCAACGCGGGAGGGGGAGCGAAATTCGCGCTTACTAACAATCCCATTGCAGAATATTAGGAGAGCACTAGCCGAGACGAAAAAAATCCCGCATATTAGCTGGTGAACGCGGGACTGCAGCATTTTCTCGCGTGATTCGTTGCCAGCACATACCCCGTGCTTTACAATTTAAGTAATAAAGAATAAAAGAACATCAAGAAGGACCGGATATGGAAAGAGATCGGGAAGGAATTAATAATATCTGGTGGGTAAATGCAATGTACTAACTGGATATAAACTTAGATGGAATCTAAAACTCTTGTTTTTGTATCACAATATGCGACGTGGAGTATCGATTTAAAGCTAATTCAAATTCAAATTGGGATATAGTACCCCTCTTTGGAAGTTATCAATATGCCATTGTGCAAAACGACTATAGGCCCTAAAGGTATTACATTCAATTAGCCTCAGTTATGAGGGAGGTGCATTTGAATGTACTAGTTAGATGTTTCTTTGGGCGAATCGACTCTCGGTAATTTGTGGATGCCATCAGACAATTCATTAAAAGACTCGATTGTCATCCTAAAATAAATATAAAATCGCTTTTCGTCCTTTCACAACTAAGCCATGAGTGTGTGGTATTCACCGTATGAAAGTATTTCTTTATCATTGTCATACACCGATTGCTTCGTTCTTTATCATATTCAGCTACAGAGATTAACCACTTTATTTATACTTCTGATTAAGTTCACATAGCTACAAACTTAATCTACACTTAACATAATATAATTAATATATACACTAATATCCACTCTAGAGACACAAACGGGCATACCCTGGTATCCTTCCTTGAACTAAAGCGAATCACTTCGCGTCGGTACGACCAAGCTCAATCCCACCAATTATTTTCCCGCCATAAATTCCCGCGTTGGTTCCCGCATTCCACTCCTGCTTCAGCTCTCGTGTTGGTTTGCGTAGGGTTTAAAGTATAGGACCATAGTGTAGTCCACCAAGGTAAGACTGTAATCTTTAAAAGTTAAGCGGAGTACACATACTGACAGACTAACCGTGGGGTGTTTCCTTAACTCTAAAAAGAATTTAATTTTTTTTTCTTACGAATGCAAAGAGTGGAAACAGGCTCACTGCACTGGTTATGCTTTATATTGAAAAAATACACACTCATTAGTTGAATTAAAGATTTAACTTATCAAGGGCCAGTCAAATTCATAGTCAGACCTAGTACCTAGACTGGATAATTTGATATGCGAAACTGACTCATTCTCTTCTGGTCTAGGAAGGTGTCGTCTTGTATTTAGTATAGCACCGCACTTGAAGTGTACTAGGTCTTATCATGGCTTCAAGCTACGATGTTGTGCGTATTAATGAGTAGGATGGATTGTATCTTTCTGGAGTGGATACAAATCAGGATTTTTACTAAAGTTTTTTATTTGAAAAATGTTTGAATGGAGACCATTCAAAGTGGATACAATTCAGCTCCCCCTGGTACTACAGTACAATTTTCATAGGAAGAAGCTTATCTGACAGCTAGAAACGATACTAAATCTACCTCACGTATTCATATGCCAAGTCATGGAGTGTGCAGCTTTCACTTTTAAAATATTATCAATAACAATTAAATAACACTAATAAAGAGTAAAATGTTATCAATGTTGATCTCAAAAATATATTTTTTTAAAGGACCATTCTATGAACATTAAACTGCTTAAGCAGCTGTTTATACGGAGATAAGGTTATAACTCATATGATACCCGAACCAACCAAATAATGTATCATTGGTATAATTTTGGGGTTTCTTCATTCACATTGATGGATTGATGGTCTGTGGACACTGTGTTGTGTTTGTTCTCGAGTTAAGTTGGTTTGTAGATAGTGTGCTGATAGTCAATTGTTTCAAGAAGTGCACGTTAAATACCTTAAATCAAAAATATATTATCAGAATATTATAATAATAATCTCACTTTACATGGTTCGTTTTAATTTCTTATTATGTTTGATAACCCTTTAAAAACATTAATTTTATTTTTTATTGAAAATTTTATTTCGATATTTATCAACAAAACTTAAGGCCCTTGGCCCTGTCAAGTGCAAGTCTAAAACCTATTTTGTGGGATGGAGGGTGGGGGGCCGGGGGGTGAAAGGCATGGCGTGGTTTTACAACCAACCAAAGTATCCTTCCTCGCCAACAAGAACATATGGATAACGGAAACAGTAGATAGCGCTTGGAAATATCAATTTTCTCGAGAACGAATGAAATATTTTATGTTAATTTTTTCAAGACCTCTTCTAAGATAATGTATCAATGTTTATTAGGTGTTAAATTTTCTTATTTTTTGTAATGCAGCCGGCAGTTTTCTATTGAAAAATGTCATAATTATTGATATTTGATCACTGTTAAATTATAGAGTATATGTGTATATAAAAAGTATAACTTAATCAACATAAGTTACTTTTATTCTTGAACAAACCGTTTCCGAAAAGAAAATTGCAAAATAATAAAAATTCTTAAAGATAACTGTTTATTCCCATGGCTCTGCATTTTCACACCAAATGAAAAGGGCCAATCGCCTTAACGTGATTTTTGATGTGGTTTGGTTAAAATTACAAAAAAAAAAAAAAAAATTTACATAAATGTTACTATGGCAGTAGATATTAATCCTTAAATCATTAAATCCATCTAATCTACTATAGCCCAGTGTCTCCCAAACTTTCTACAGTGCTGTACCCCATCAATCCCAACAAAACAACCAAAATTGATATATAATAATGCATAAATGGTCATTTTAAAGTTTAATCAAGCTTCGGTGGTAAGCTAAACATTCTGTCGGAACCTAAGCCAAACATAACATACAACATAGCCTGCTCATTTGTCGCTGTTTATTACACAAGGCCAATAGATGGACGTTGATACTTACTGGTTTTAACATCACGCCGCCCCTGGCTGATCTCTTGTATGCTCCGTGGCTAGACAACTACCGAGACTAAGACGGAAATTACACTCTTCGACATTTTACAGGGGCTGTGATGGAGTGAGCGCCGTCTTCAGCCACGGGAAAAAAAAGAAACACTTGTGTCTAGACTTGGGAACTTACCGAAAACTAGGATATGGTATAATGAGCTACGTAAGATCATCGTGGGTACTTATCTCGCCGGGTACGGGCAAAAGGAAAAATTACTCGATCCCCAAAAATTGTAAATCTCTAAAATGTGAGTGGTTTTTTTTCTTTCTTTTACGTGTTTTGGGTTTTACTACATCAAACAAACAGCCGCACATGATTTATAAATTCTAATTCTGGATGCTTACATTTCAAATACGCACTTTTTAAATTTAGCTGAATATTAATAAATTATGTTTTTAAACACACACTTATAAGTTACGTGATTTTATACTATTTATTTTCCATGGGGTATTTAATTAATAAACCTATAAACTAGATAAATATAACCTTATCAATATTTAATGAAAGCAGACGAACAATATGTTGATACAATCATTGGTAATGAATGACCGTTTTTCACAGAAATGTATTTAAATTTAGTTTTAAAAAATTACGCAGGGACACTGGAATTTAGCCCGGGACCTATGGATAAGAACACTAATGTTTCTACTACTTAGCTATCCAGGGTTCGTTAAATACTCATGGTAATCTCTCACTAAACCAAATTTAAAACTGAATTCCTGTAATAAGCTGTCATCCTCTATCAATAATAATATCAACGAATGGTGTAAAACACACACCACGTAGATAGTACAGGAAAATGGAAAAAAAAAGTTTCTCTAGAAATTTATGTTAATTTTGTTGAGTATATGGGAAGTTGTGAAGCAAAATAAGTAGAAAATAATCAACTTGTCACCATCCTCCCCCCCCCCTTTTCACCCATTATGGCCATCATCTTGGAAAAATGGCGGCCAAAAACACCTATTTTTTCTATTTCTGAAATGGTAATTTTTTATAAAAAAAAAGCTCAAAGCAAATGTTAAATACCATACAATTTTGCATCAAAAAGTTTCTAGTCGATTTTTGGCTAAATGTAGTCATTTCTCTGAAATTAATGATAACAAAATATTTACTTTTGGGAAATATTAGTTGAGCCCAAAACATTACTTTCAATTCGTATAATCAAAAATTGTAGATTACAAAATGCCTAATTTTGACTACAATGCAACTTATATTGGTTTTTGACATCAATTTTCATTTTTCAAGATCACACATTTCAAAAAGGGTAGAACATATATTTGTAAAAAACAGGATGTATATATATATTTATTGCTTTATTTGTTGGCTTACAAAATGTATGTCACTTAATTAAAAACTTTGTTCTCTTTATAAACAGCGATGTTTAAGTACATTAAAAAAAACTAAATTTACCATAGGGCCTAAATATTGTTGTTAATAAAAATGTACAGGAAAAATATTAGATACATATAGAGCTTTGTCCGCTATAGCATGTTCTCATAGCCACTGTCCTCACTAGGTTTCTGCTGATTGTAACACACACAAGTCCTCACCATCACTGTCTTCACTGGGTTTCTGCTGATTGTAACACACACAAGTCCTCACCATCACTGTCTTCACTGGGTTTCTGCTGATTGAAACACCCACAAGTCCTCACCATCACTGTCTTCACTGGGTTTCTGCTGATTGAAACACCCACAAGTCCTCACCATCACTGTCTTCACTGGGTTTCTGCTGATTGAACACCACAAGTCTCACCATCACTGTCTTCACTGGTTTCTGTGATTGAAACACCACAAGTCCTCACCATCACTGTCTCACTGGGTTTTGCTGATTGAACACCACAATCCTCACCATCACTGTCCTCATAGGTTTCTGTGATTGTAACACACACGTCTCACCATCACTTCTTCCTGGTTTCTGGTGATTGAAACACCAAATCTCATTGTCACTGTCTTCACTGTGTTTCTGCTGATTGTAACACACACAAGTCTCACATCACTGTCTCACTGGTTTCTGGTGATTGAAACACCCGAATCCTCATTGTCACTGTCTCCTAGGTTTCTACTGATTGAAACAACCACAAATCAGTGCAGACCAGATTGTTCTTGAGAGGCTGCATGCTGCATTTGTGCAAAGTTCCTTACCATGACATTTTATCAGCAGTAGGAAGGCTTTAGGTGCTGTTAATTTGTTACATTCGACTAGAAAAACTTTTCCATCATCTTGAGTAACTCAACCAAACTTGGGAGAGAAGTTGAGGATGGTTAACTGAGAATTAAATGAGTAATCTGATGACTTAATTTATGATCCAATCACAAGAGTGATCCATGCTTCATCGTTTGTTGTAATATGCGCAGTAATGGTGATGCCAATCCTACATATACAGGAGATTTACTATGTTTACTTAGTGAATTGAATGCAGACCAAGTTCCTGGTGCCTGCATGCTATCTCCAGTTTACCGTACATTTTGTTTTCTGGCTGTATCAATTCGTTCAGATGTCATGGGATATCTGAGCTCATAGAGAAAAACTGATTTGCCCAGTTTTGGTTTCTGACATGGAGTCAGTTGTAGAGATGAATATTCCTTTTTTTTTTCAATAAGCTTTAACTTCCTTGTTTATTGGAAATTAACTACTTCATATTTCTTGAAGAACCACTCAAATAGTGGTATAAAGCGTGTTCATTCCACTTGGAGTAGACTCTAAAAATATATTTTGTCAATTTCAAAGCAAACAAACTCATCTTTGACCAGAAAAGGAAGAAGAAAAGTGTTATCTGTATATTTACTTTGAGCAGTCAGAAATGAGGTGAGCATTACAAGTACTGTATATTCTTCATCTTATCGTAAGTAATGGTATTATTAAGATCAGAGAGATGTTTGATGTGGGCTTTATATCTTTTTTTTTGTATGCATTTATTGTAAGACCAACTGATACTACTACCAAATATAATTAAATCTGTGCTGAATAGGACACTTGATGTTGTGACTTTTAAAAAATATGCATCTCTTGCATCGGTGGAGAAACGTTTGCATGGACGGCAGCTTCCTTTCTCTAGGTTTGAATCTTTTTCCTGTCCTGAACAAATAGTTTGCAAAAGGATTGTAGTAGTTTTGGTGAAGAATGATCCTTGAAGTACCCCTCAAATTTCCATTTCGGCGATTTAGATATTTCTAGCCTGAGAATATGAGCAGCCACCTATCAGCACTTTTTAAATCGTATTCACTATATTCTTCTATCGATTGTCTTACAGCTGATTTACTTGTCTTTGTAGAGAGAAATGCTTTGTTTATTTTTATAGAGTGCTTTGTTAAATGCACATAGTTATGTTACCAGGGTAAGTTCCTTAGGAACTGTTATATTAATGGGTCATTCACAGCAAGTCATTATATTCTAAAATATAGCATAAGCTATATTTATACATTCATATTTATAAATTTGTTTTGTTGACATATTTCGGTTTTAACTTAATCAAGTAACTGAATATCAGAAAGATTTCAGAAACCAACTTGGCAAGGATTTTTTAAGAGATTATCCTTCCTTGCTTAATAAGGCATGGCAGGTTGTAACGATATTGATTTGGACCGCTCTCATATATTTAAAAAGTCATGGATGAAGGTAATTTTCCTTAAAGTATCGTATGTAGATTATCCTTTTAAGACTTCATCCATGGAGAATCACGCCTTTTGGAGAATAGTCTAGAAGGATTGCACCATTAAAACTTATTTTTATCTTCAAAATTTAACTCCGTAATATTTACCAAAAAGCAAGAGAAGTCAGCTCCCTATATATCCAATAGGAAGCTAGCCTTCAAAACACCTGTCGCAGGGACGCCCTTGATTGGTTGGTCTTGACACTGGTCACGAGAGGTTCGAGGGGCAAGGGGCACGTCGCATATAAGCTGTGTGTGCGTATGAATATATAGAGAACGTGCTGGCAAAAGAGTGTGTCTCGACGACAGAAAGAGAGAAGTCACATAAACAGACAGTACATAGTTTGTATCTTAAATAAAAGTGTATAGGAAGATATAATCATTCCAATAAATTGTGTGCAACATCAACAGTTGTATTTATTAAATAATAATAAAATACCGTGATATCATAATTGGCGCTCGATCACGGAGCTATAAATACCAATTATATCTCAAACATTCCGTATCATCATAATTGGCTCCCAATCGTGGGGCAATTATAAGTCCAATAATTCCATATCATAATAATCGACGCCCAATCGCGGGGTGAATAATTCCGTATAATCATAATTTGCTCCCAATCGTGGGGTGAAACATTCCGTATCATCATAATTAGCTCCCAATCGCGGGGAGATTATAAGTCCAATAATTCCATATCATAAAAATTGACGCCCAATCACTGGGTGAATAATTCATATCACAATAAGGTGATACTTTATTTCGTTAGCAACTGCACCAAGGGGTCTGCCGAATCTGAGATATTACTTAAACTGACTCGAGTATTCTTTTCCTCTGATAAGTCTCCTACTTATTTCAGTTGGTTTCCCATTTTGACAGAAGTAACTGCATGGAAATTCTCTTTGGTAAATTGCTCGACAGTGCACTACTGATTGTCTGTCATTTCCACTTCTGAAGGGATAATAACCACTTTTAAAATCTTGTTTGAGCTCTGACAAGCTTTGAAGAACTATTCAAGTTCTTGTAAACATCTCTGTGGTATTTTTTTTTACCTGTTGATAATTTCACTATCAGAAATCTCTTACAAATTCTCAGTTAAACACCTAAATTCATATTCACCATATTTTGCTCATAAGCTGGCACTTTCTCAGATTTTTGACAGAGAATATAATGTACATAATAATGTAGAACAGTTCTTGTTAGAATCTTGACAGACAATGAATTGATCGCTAGATAGTATTTTCATAGATCCATTACAAAATGTTGCCTTTAACTTGTTTTAGGTTTAACTAAACCACAAATACCTTATCATTATTTTAGTTTCTATTACGAGATAATTTGATAAGAAAACAGCATTCAATTAGGTAGGAATACATTCTCCAAATCACCACTATAATACAATGGTTCCTTTACTCGTGTTGGATTGAATAAATATGCAAAACTTGTCCGCTTGGCTGTGACTAAATGGTTTCAGTCATCGACAAATTTATTAAGATATGTTTTATGTAAAATTTGATTTCCTTTAAATTTTACTCGAAAATTCTCTTGATAAAATGAACAGTTAACAATATAAAGAAAAAAAATTACGATCGCAATAGGAGGGGTGAAATGGTGACAAGTTTTTTTCCCATAGCTAACAACTTCCCACAAACAAATCAAAATTAACATGACATATTAGCCAAACTACTGTTACACCGTCTCCATTGCCTTCTACTTAACGACCACAATTAAATAAAAGGGAGAAGGTGATGCTACATAAAGGAAAATATAAGCAGAATTAAAAATATAACAATAATATGGTTTATTCAGTATAAACGTAGATAAAGCAAAGTACAGTGGTCTCATTATATCATTCTGAATAATGCTGAAAATAATAACGTGAAGCGCAGAATGTAAACATCCCATGTTTACATTTATTACAGGTCGTCTTTAAGAGACACAAAATTACGTAGATTTTAACATCAAAAGAGAAGTTAAACTACCAAAAGTGAAGTGAAGTAAGATATTCACAAAATGAAACATACATTAAATATTCTTGCCTGATGGGCTCCTCAAACAATTACAAGTTACAATACGAAATTTACAATACATAACGCGAGAGTTTGACTTCCAGACTCAAGTCAAAACCTCCCGGGACTAACTATTTCTTAGAAAAAACTAAAGATTGAAATTTAGAACAAAATTAAATTATATAAAAAAAATAACAGGCATGATTTTATTTCTACAGTCGCGTGAAATAGCAAAATACAAAAGTCCACACATTTTAACAATTTACATTTAAATTCACTCAATACAAAATTACCAATGGTGGATTTCAAACCAAACTAATAAACTAACAAACTAACCAACCGCGCCTAAGTGGCGGCATACAAGTTACATTTAAGCGACTGAGATAATAAAGAAAAAAGTTAAATATTAAGCAAAACACAAAATAAAGATTTTAACACGAAAATATTATAAGTCGAAAATGAATAGAGTTCTTTATAAGTAACAGCCATAGTTACGTTCCAATTTATTATGGATGAATGTTTATCCGATCATTGTCCAGGTCGACGACAATGATCCGTCCTCGTTCGTAGATTTTAGATAGTCAAAATTTTTAGAAAATGTCAGCCTGTTTTATAGTGATTTTCGTTGCACGGAAAGAGGGGAGGTAATTTCTAGCACGCAGTTGCTAGCTGTCTTCGGTCACGTAGGCACTTTGTAGGGTTGTTCCATCGGAAAATTAGAACAAGTCGGCGATCATTGGATGTTTGTGTTGTTTGGGGAAGTTCATCTGACATCCGTCAGAGGGCGGGTGGATTGTTGTCTTCTAGCGTTCTCCATGTTGTCCTTCCTCAGATTCAATCTGACTAGACGGAGAATGACCACGCGTTGATTGTAGACTTTCGTTAGCTCGGCCCATTCTTCACATTGGCTGCACGGTGTAGTTCAGCTTTGGTGGAGGCTAGTGATAGAAGATTTCAAAGGTAAGTTCCTGAACAAATATGAGTGTAATATTACAGAAGATTGTACTGTATGGAATATACTGTGTCGTATTATCTTTCCGTATTAGCCTACAGGGACTACAACAGAGAATAGTACCATTGTAGGGATTCTATTTGGGTCGGAATTATTGAGCGGGTGGTATGAATTCTTGATAGTTACGTATCAACATTATAATGGGATGGATCCAATTGTAACTAACTGTAAGTTAACGTTACACTACCATTCCTCCTGTATTAATAGTTGGTATAAGCGGCAGCATAAATGCTGGCCCCACGTCACTGGTGGTTGTGTTTCTGACAAGGTCTAGGATAAACGGGTCTGGATAATCTCTACTTATAGTTAGTTTCCAGACATTACAGCCAAACATCGCTAGTTATATTGCATATTATTACACGTGCAATTAAAATATTGTAAATAAGAGTATAATATCATGTTCTCTTGTAAATCCAATATTCAATTCATGTGTCAACAAATCACCTTCTTTTTAGATGGTACATTTATTGTGCTAAATTTGTTGTACGGCGTGTCACCATATTATGCTAGTGACACCGTACTATGTTGTGGCACTATACTATGCTATCCACTATACTATACTGGTGACATTATATTATGTTAGACACTATACTATGCTAGACACTATACTATGCTAGACACTATACTATGCTAAACTCTATAATATGCTAGACACTATACTATACTGGTGACACTATACTATCCTAGACACAATACTATGCTAGACACTATACTATGTTAGACACTATACTATGTTAGACACTATACTATGCTAGACACTACACTATACTGGTGACACTATACTATGCTAGTGACACTTTACTATACTAGATACAATACTATGCTAGATACAATACTATGCTATACACAATACTATGCTAGACACTATACTATGTTAGACACTATACTATGTTTGACACTATACTATGTTAGACCCTATACTATGCTAGACACTATACTATGCTAGACACTACACTATACTGGTGACACTATACTAAGCTAGTGACACTATGCTAGTGACACTATACTATACTAGATACAATACTATGCTAGACACAATACTATGCTAGACACTATACTATGCTTGACACTTTAATATTTGACTTGGGTGACTGCTTTGATCCATCTTCATTAGTAATAGTTTTGAACAAGGGATTCGTCTGTTCGTAGAACTAGTCTTCCCGAATGTAACGATAATTGGAGGCAAAGTCCTCTTGCTCAATCTGGGAGAGTCTGCTTTATTAACATTTTTTAATAATACGAATATTAATATATGAATGTTTCTATTTTAGATGGAGTAAAACCCAGCAGCTTAGGCTCAGTACCAATAAAATTGATGTTCAATCGATCATTGGCCAGTGGCTACGAAATAACCTTGGACTCAATTTTTGTCTCCCCCAACACCCCAAGAATGAGAAGATTATTTATTTTATTTAGCACCGCGTCTTACTACCCGTTCGGGTTATACGTTAAGTACTAATTACGCTAATGGATTAGGAATTGGGAGGGTTGCATTTAGAGGAAGTGAACCCGCATTTGCGAATGAGAAGATTGTTTTACAGAATATTTCATGGAGAACAGGCTGGTCAACGGGAAATTCTCGGGCTTTGCAGAATATTTAGTGACGACATAATATATCGATGAAGATTCACAATTTCAGCGTCACTGCTAATATAAGCGAGTCTTTTTAATCGAAAGCTAGTAGTTATTTGTCTCTCCATGACGCCCAATAATCATATTTTTTTGAAAATGTATGTGGGCAATACAGATAGATTCGTATGTTAAGACAAATATTGTATTTAACAGAGAAAAAATAATAATAAGAAAATAAATTTTAAACAAACACAAATTAATAAATAACATTTTTCTTGCAATATGACGGACATTTAATAATAGATCGCTACAATTTAATAAAATGTTTAGATTATAAATTTAGTTTTATTGTGTTTTAGTTTAGTAGTAATTTTATTTTTACAAGTCAAATTCCTGAGATTAGATGAACACGACCTGTGATAAAAAAATATTATGTTTCATAAAAAAAATGTAATACCTATGATGGGAAAATGTATAATAGACGCCATTTATTGATTTTTTTTTATCTATGGTTTAGGCCTCAAGAGTTGACCTAGACTTTCATTCCTCAGCTCGGAGAGAGTAGAGAACACGGACTAGTTTTCCTGCAATTCGTAAGCACCATAACTACCTTCCTCACATAATTATGATTTCTCACTAGGGTGATTGCAATTCATACAGCCGGGACGGGTAGTAAGACTTTGTGTAAAAACCTGCACTTGAGCACGTCTGAGGTCATCGTTGTTTTTGTCGACTCTTCCTGGCGGGAATCCCCGGCAGTCACGCCAACTGGAGCGCTCTGGTGTACAAGAAGGGGTGTCTCCACCCACTTGGTGGCTACTTAATGTAATCATGTTGTTTTTTCACGCTGACCCTCTTGTGTGAGGAGCCGCGGGAGTGCTTCACGCACGTCCGCCAATCAGCGCCTCGTCTCGACCAATCACCAGCCACCCCTCAACATTCTGGCGGCATCATTTCAACACCGCGCCGACATCTGCTCCGCGAAGACAACCGATACACTCAAAAACATTTTACTTTTTTTTTAAATACCGCAACCTCCCTATTCTGACTTTATAATCGTCTTTACATCTTTTTCTCACCCCTTCCCCCCACGTATCAGCATCATCCCCCCCTCATACACCGTGAACATGATCTACTTGAACACCCGACAAAGTATGTTTTGTATTGTTCCTACAAGTGTTGCGGTTTCACTAAGAGTCATGCAACCGACCTTTGAAAGACATGACCTTGAAATTAATGTGTGGTCCCCTCGTCAAGTCTCACTTCTCTGGTGTTGAAATAATTTCATCTTCTTAGCACCGCGTCTTACTACCCTTTTCTACTAATTACACTAATGGTTTTAGGGATTAGTTCGGCTATATTTAGAGAAAGCACTTGCGTGGTGGGAGAGTGGAAAACCACTTTGTTAAAAACCACTCTCAGTACACCCGACCGAGATTTGAACCTCAATCTCCCCTTCATTGGGAGGCAGGACTTTGAATGATATGGGAAATGTACCAGCATTTGTTGAGGGGAGGAGAGTTGGGCAACTATTATGAAAAAATACATCAGTACATCAATCCGGGACTCGAGCCCTGACCTTCGTGTCACTGGTAATCCAAACTAGATCAGGCTGAAACCTTTTGTCTTCTGGTCTCATTGGTTTTAGTAAACGTTTAAAAGAGTTATTTAAAATTATTAAGATATTTTGAAGTTCTTGTGTGGAGACAGAATGAATTAAAACTATTTTACAATGGATAGTTAGATAAATAATCTAAAATTTTTGGCTCAACCAAATTTATATAATAATAATAGTTATTAGCAATTCAATCTAATTTACAGTTTTTAAGAATATTCGAGAAATATTTCAGTAAGAAATTGGCCTTTTCATCGCGTACAAATTTAAACGTAAGCAGAGCTATTACGTTAAGCAATGGACCTTTCACTCATGTACTAATTTAAACGTAAGAAGAGCTATTCCAGTAAGCAATGTACCTATCACTCATGTACTTATTTAAACGTAAGCAGAGATATTACGTTAAGCAATGGACCTTTCACTCATGAAATTATTTAAACGTAGGCAGAGCTATTCTGGTACGCAATGGACCTTTCACTCATGAAATTATTTAAACGTAGGCAGAGCTATTCTGGTACGTAATGGACCTTTCATCATGTACTTTTTTAACGTAAGCAGAGCTATTCCGGTAAGCAATGGACCTCTCACTCATGTCCTTTTTTTAAACGTAAGCAGAGCTATTCCAGTAAGCAATGGACCTCTCACTCATGTACTTTTTTAACGTAAGCAGAGCTATTCCAGTAAGCAATGGACCTCTCACTCATGTACTTTTTTTAACGTAAGCAGAGCTATTCCAGTACGCTATAGACCTTTCACTCATGTATTACTTGTAACAAAAGTAGAATTATTCTGGTACGCAATGAGCCTTCAACTGATTTACTATTTTGAACGTGAGCAGTGAATCTAAACTAATTCTTCACTTGGAATAGATACAAAGCTATATTATTAAGCAGTGTTCCTTTAAACTATCAGTAAAATAATTACATGCCTGTCATACACTACCTGGATTGGATTGGAAGTAAGGTTATTCAAAACCACAATTTGGCTCTAAGTTCAAATAATTAGTATTCCTCCTATAAAAGGTAAGTGTTAAGTTGGATTTTGTTGGTATGTGAGAGTAAGCATGAATAAAAATAAATAAAAATTGTAATAAATACTACATTGACATTTTTTAGAGCAATTCCTCCTCTCACGTTGAGGAAACCTTAAATAACTCACCAATTGTGGACTTGCAGAGGGGCCATACAAACGTTGAGCGAATCATTATTTTAAAATGTTGTAACCCATACTTTGAAAAAAAATCACTCTATATCTTTTAAGTTATATTATTATTATTATTATTATTATTATTAGCACCGCGTCTTACTACCCGTTCGGGTTATACGCACTTACGCTAATGTGTAATGGCAGGGTGATTGTGAGACGAAATGGAGGACCTACAGTTTAAACGTGGAATCCGAACCACGGTGGAGGCCTGGCATTCCTCACATTCACAAGTTGTGATTAATACACATCTTGTCAGAGGTGAAGGAAGGGTTTGGCAATCAGACAAATCTGTGCCGGGACCGAGGATTGAACCCCGGACCCTCAGCACAGAAGTCTGACACCTTACCCCTAGACCACCAGGTCACTTTTTTTTTTTTTTTTAAGTTATAGAACATATTAGTTGGACTATTTGGTCGAAGATATTGCCGTTAAGTGTGTGTACCTGATGTGAAGTGTTTCAGACGTACTTTCTAACAGGAGATGACCAGAAGGATGAAAGGATGCTATTAGATGCTACAAGCCACATCACTTCCTGTCATTCCACAGATATACTAGGAATGGTGAAATAAACATTCCACTTCAGAAATAAACACTCCATTTCATCTCGCTGTTAGACTTGAATGGGTGAAGTAAACACACTACCTCAATTTTTCTAAAAATTTTCTAGAACCGCATTTTACTACCTGTTCAGGTTATACGTCTATGTACTAATTACAATTATGGGCTAGGGATTAGAAAACGCTTAATTTAGAGGAAGTGCACTCACATTTGTGTGAAGGTAGAGTGGAAAATAATTTAGGAAAAACCTCCCTCAGTGCACCCGATCTTCCCGTCTTCGGCGGTCTAGTCATATTAGCGAGTTAGACCACGTGGCCACCGAAGCGGGTAGCCTCATATATTAATAATAGTCCTACATTTGGTAAAAAAATTGTTACCTAACATTCTATATCTAAATAAGTTGAATTGACATAAATACACTTATCCCATATCAGCTACATCACAAGTGGCTTTGTTGAACATCCAATCCCTTTGTTTTGCACAATAATTTAGTGGAGTTCAAGTATAACATTAAATGCGTACATATATATAAAATTATATATAAAACATTAAATTTAAATATATATATTAATTTATCTCTTTATTTTCTTTTGAATGGGCGTATTTAGAACCCATTAGAAATGACAAACATATACTACACATTATTTTGCAGTCAACGTTGTGAACATTTTACTATACTATTATTGTAGTTTTATAGATATTGATAATATTTTTAAAAGTGACACCTACAGAACACGTGACTTGACGTATGAATACGTGAAAGTATATCTAGTAACTTTTTCTAGATGTCAGATGTGTCCATTCTTGTGAAAATGGGGGTAATACATTACACGCTTGTCCATTAAATATAAATATTTGTTTTGCTTGTTTTTATATAACTCAAAATTTAATTTTATGTTAATTTATTTTTGTCGTCACGTCACACTTCCTGTTAGGGCTATACTCTTACGTACTAATTGTGCTGATGAGATATAGAAGGTTAAATTTCGAGGATGTATAGACCTACCCACATTTGCATGGAGGGAGAATGGAAAACTATTGCGAAAAAATCACCCTCAATACATCCGACTGGGACTATAACTTCGATCTTGTCGTAAATATTGCATGAGTGACGCCTTGGACCATTCGACCACCAAAGCGGGTTTTAAGCTTGTTGACATGTGATTTAATTTCATAAATATAGCCCTTATGTTTGAGTTAAAACAATATACAGAATAAAAAGGGAGCTTATTTCTACTGCTGCTAAGTTTTCGTAATGGGTGATAATGTATCAAATGAAACGGGTTTAGGGTATTATAGTCACAATATACTGAACTTACTCATATATACGCAGAGCCCAAAACACGTGTTGCTTCTAGGCTCCTTCGGTACCATAAATCCATCACTGCTGTAGTGAGCGCAAAAACATCCTCTACTGGTCAATGTAGGGTTTCTGTTTGATAAAATGTAATTTTATGAATCTGAAAGCCTCATCTCCTGGCCAGTTTGAAGTCAAAGATAGATGAAGTATAGCACTGAGACTCCTGGAAAACTTCCTCCCTTGCTAGGACTAATACTCGTTCCTATTGAGACACTTGGCATAGTCTATTCACGTTAGGTTGAACATTTTTTTACTGTTCTGAAAGGAATTAAGTTAACTAATGTCATGCACTTACACATATGACGCGATATTTTGCTGTCGTTGTTAATAAATATACTTTCACTTTATATCCATTACTGTTTCCAGCCTATGGTCCAGGTCAGTTTTTTATTCAAGTCATATATTTTCCTCTACCGGCTTGCTAGGCCGGTCGTAGCTTGTTATGCCTTATAATCTAAGACTAGGACAGGCACAACACCCAGTCCCCGACCGTTAATTCATCACTGTGAAAGGGTAAACCCACATTTCACCAATGATAATGATGATTTTTGGCCATGCTGGGAATCCAATCTGAGACTCTTAGTTCAGTAGACAGACACGCAATCGACTGAGCTAAGTTGTCGTATTGTTAATAAATACACACATCTAATTTAGCATTTTATTTTAAAAATATAGTTGACAAAGTGTCAGTATTTAAATAAAATGTTTAATTTTAAATGTTGCCCTGATTGTGATTACATTATGCCCTCTGTGACACAGTTTACACTGTAATGGCGCCACCTATCATACATTTCACTTATCATCGCTGGGCTTCGGTTTTGGAGAGTCAGCTTGTCATGGATGGTTTTCTCTCCACCATGCCTATAATATTTTCTGTCAGCGCGAGCGGAACAGGAAATGGTCCAATCTGATCTCATTACAGCATCTTGCCGGGCTTTCATCAAGATAGCCTCAACCACAAGATGGATGACTACCTTGCTAAACCTGCCCTATCAATTAAATTGTCAACGACACATAAAAATAATCGAAGAACTAAAAAAAAAATATATTAGACTATATTAGACCAACGATACTTACACATATTTCGTCTTTCCAATCAAATCGTGTTTAAATCGTCTCCTAGCCGTAACCTATTATTGCTAGCAGAAAAAGAGTTGCCAACTTATACACCGGAGAGTGGGGAATGTTTTTTCCCCCGCTCTCAGATGATGCATCTCTGCCAGGAGGCACGCGGTAAAACTGTTTTATTACTTGAAACCTGTTAGCTCGCCTCTGTAAATACTGACCAAATAACAGCCGTATCCTGTCAGCTCAGAGCCTTTTATAAGATTTATATGAGGGTCTTTAAAGAAGGAAATGGTTGGTAATTTGTTGAGAAGAATGTCCAACCTATTTTTAAAAATCTGTAGTACATGCCCGGAGAAAAATGTTTCGCTTGAGGTCCAAATGGTTTTGATTAATTTGATTTCCCAGAACTTTTCTGTCGTAAATATATTTTCCCTCGTTCAACATGTTTTATTTTGTTATGTAAATTCATCACAACTATAATTATAAAATAAAAAGACAGCTTCCTACATGCGGTGAAGTTGAAATCATGTTTTTCTACACATTTGGTAATCCTATTACACACGTTACATTAATTCATTAATCAGATAATTTTAGTATTATATAGTCACATTGACTTTTAATGGATCTTTTAGTGCCAACGGGACATTTTTAATATTTTCTAAAGTTTTTTACTTATGATAAAATAGATAAAATCTTCTATTCTGATATTTTTTAGTAAAGTTACTTAAAATGCTAATATAAAATCAAAAAAATAATTAAATTTATATAAAATACCGAAACTCACATTGCATAGTGCTGTATTTAATCTACTTTGTATTTTATCATATTAAAGACGGAGATATTACATTTCTATGTCACTTTATAAATATTCCAGTGTAATGATGTGTGTTACCAGTTTATAAAATCAAATTAAAATTAGATTTGTAAAAAAAAAATCGAAATAAATACATATACTAAAGCTGTCCATTAAGGTGGTTTTGAAGGGAACGTGAATTATGGGGAGTATTTTTTCAGTTCTTATAACAAAAAAATGTGTTGGCCAAAATAAATAAAATATTTTTCCAGAAAAAAAACATAATTTAACTTTCTTCACATGGTTGTTATCATTTGTTGAATATCTGTCAAGTTTGCCCTAGAATTTAATCACAACTTTTTATCTTGATTTAAAAAGTTGGTCTTCTAATGTCGCGATGCTCTTAACAAATGTTGATATTACATTGTGAAGAAAATCAAACTCTACATTACTAATGGAACAATGTTTTATTTATTTTGGCCAAAAAGGTGGTTTTTTTGCTTTATTCTCCTGATAACAGTGAAATTGAGATCAATTAAATAGTTACTTTCATTTTAGATTTATTTTTATCGATATTATTTGTAATTTTAAAAATATAACAGAAAGGCTTCACTGGTCTCAACCCCACTATTTTCCAAACTAACCCACAGAAGATCTTTCATAATGAGACATTTGGTTTGAAATGTCAGACCTAATAAAATCAGGTGTTATCCGTGGGGTGAGACGGGCTCCTTTGCTTTCACTTCTTTTATTTTTGAAGTCATGAAGTTAAACATATTTATCTGACTAGTGAATATTTTATAAATATGTAAAAATAGTTGCAGAGGATTTAGAAAATTCTTTTCATAAATATAATTATTGATGGAAACGGAGACACTTTGTTTCAACAAGGCCTGTGTTGGGGAAAGTTATCAACATGTCAAAGGATTTGTGGTAGATCAAATTATTGTAAATATTTCATCAAATAAAAAAGTAGAATTTCGGTATATAAAGCCTATAAATATGATATTTCTTTTTGATTAAAAATGCTGACAAATTAACTCTTTTGAGTGCTAAGGTGCAACACATATAAAATAAATGGTACGGCACACCGCACAGACTTTCTCTCTCTTTCTATAAATTCGTAAGATTTCTGAACGGAATAATGTACATTGTATCATCACCACTCCACATAAGAACACGCATAAAATAATATACAATGATATAGAATCAATGAGAAAAGAGGCGCATCTTTGTCCACCTAAGAACATTTCAAACAGTTTAATGTCTTCCACAAGGGTCAACACTTCGTATTAAAATTTCGATTTCTGGTTTAAATTTTAACATTTTATAAGGTGTTGCAGATCTTCAAGTCATCGCATTGATATTTAATTATTCATTTATACATTTTGACCAATAAAAAATGTAAATATTGACTATTGAGTCTAAAATGGAGATAGATCATTGCTATGCAAACATTTCTCCTAAGAGATTTAAGGAAAAATAACATACTTTTTTTAGATACTTACTTATATTTAATTACTCTATGGCATTGGAGTATTATTGCGTTAAGACTTAAGTAGTATATGTTTACAACTAAAGCTCACAAAATTGTATTAATATATTTGCAAATATCTCAGAAACTGCTGTTTTTATAAAAATATATGTCAAATAAAAGTTTTTTATTTCTAATAGTCCTACAATTTTGCAATGATAAGTTGTTTAGTTTCTCCAATAGTTGTGGAGATACGGAAATTAACGCTTCTGTAATGTACCCTAAAAATCATTTTCATAGGAAAATGAAAATAGCCAGTTTATTTATAATCTTAATCAACGCCTAGATACGAATTTTAATCAAAATCGTTTAAGCAGATTTTGAGAAAACCAAATTTTTCTCTTTTCGTCCTTCAGTAAACTACCCTTAATTTTAAGTTATTGATTTTATAAAAATATGTTTCGGATAAAATATCTGTATTATAAATATATATACATATTTGTAATGCTAAGTAATTTCATATCTCAAATAGTTTCGGAGCTATTTAAAAAAATGTTAATTTACGCATCAGACCGGAGCCCTTAAAGCCATTTTGCCGAAATATTGAGGGTAGCCATTTTGTTTGGAATATTTATTAATGTTTATAAATGAAATTTAATCAAAATCGTTAGAGCCGATTTTGAGAAAATCGACTTTTTCTCTTTTTGCCATTCAGTAAACTACCCTTAATTTTAAGTTTTAATAGACACACAGACAGACGGCATTGCAAAGACTATTTTTAAGGGTTCGGGGGGTCATGCGACGTCGACATCCATCAACATTACAGGTTAGTTTTTCTTACGGTCGCAATACTTAAGCTTTAATGCCCAAAAAGTTAAAAATATATATATAATTGCGTATATATTGAAAGTTATTGATTTTATAAAAATATGTTTCGAATAAAATATTTGTATTATAAATATATATACATATTTGTAATGCTAAGTAATTTCATATCTCAAATAGTTTCGGAGCTATTATAAAAAATGTTAATTTACGCATCAGACCGGAGCCCTTAAAACGATTTTGCCGAAATATTGAGAGTAGCCATTTTGTTTGGAATATTTATTAATGTTCATAAATGAAATTTAATCAAAATCGTTAGAGCCGATTTTGAGAAAATCGACTTTTTCTCTTTTTGCCCTTCAGTAAACTACCCTTAATTTTAAGTTTTAATAGACACACAGACAGACGGCATTGCAAATACTATTTTTAAGGGTTCGGGGGGCCATGAGACGTCGACATCCATCAACATTTCAGGTTAGTTTTTCTTACGGTCGCAATACTTAAGCTTTAATGCCCAAAAAGTTAAAAATATATATATAATTGCGTATATATTGAAAGTTATTGATTTTATAAAAATATGTTTCGAATAAAATATTTGTATTATAAATATATATACATATTTGTAATGCTAAGTAATTTCATATCTCAAATAGTTTCGGAGCTATTATAAAAAATGTTAATTTACGCATCAGACCGGAGCCCTTAAAACGATTTTGCCGAAATATTGAGAGTAGCCATTTTGTTTGGAATATTTATTTATATTCATAAATGAAATTTACTCAAAATCGTTAGAGCCGATTTTGAGAAAATCGACTTTTTCTCTTTTTGCCCTTCAGTAAACTACCCTTAATTTTAGGGGTAGATATCCAATTCCAAAAACCCCTCGGGGCAACCCTATGAAAACCCTAGATATCAAGTTTCAGCTCAATCGGTAAAATAGTTTAGGCTCTAGTTGGAGGTACAGACAGACAGACAGACAGACAGACAGACAGACAGACGGAAATTCAAAAACCACTTTTTCGGATTCAGGAAGTCATGAAACGTCAAAATTCATCAAAATCTCGAGTTCGATTTTTTTGACGATCACAATATTTTCTCTACCTGTAAGATAGAGAGAAAGTAAAAATACTGCTAAAATTTGTATATACCAAACAAACCATATAATGGACGCTTAAAATATATAATTTAACCTGTCCAAACATTTTTGTTTTATTTCTTCTTTTTGTTTAAATATTTGTCTTTGGTCACAAAGTGGCCACTTTAACATATATCTTACCAATGTTCTTTGGTTGAGAGAAATAAATGTCCTAAACTGAGGAAACTTTTATTGGTTATTGTAATGTTGCTATCATTAATACGAATGTAACTCAACAAAATGGATTATAATTCGGGTTAAAAATGTATAGTAGTAATATTCGCAAAAAAGATTGGTTTCATTATATTTCGTGCGTGTATTACACATTCAAAAATGCTACAGTGAACTTTAAATGTGTTTACATAGCCATTTTAATGTTCCTAGTGAAATTTTGTAGAAATACGTTTTGCCAAATGTTGGTAGCTCTACTAATATGATCCTAAAGAAAATGAAGCAGCCTCGTGTTTAGGTAAAATATAACACCAAGTAAATATTAATATTAATTAAATTAATGAAAATGTTACTAAAGATAAACAAACACAGATAGTTAAAAAATAAACCATAAAGCTTTGAATATCAACAAGATATAAATTGAACCAATATGAATGTAGGCCTAAGCTACCTTTTCCACATCTTTTTATTTTTTAACATCCTTTTTTTTTTTTTTGCACCACGTACTTTTATCTTTCTAGCATCACGTCTTTTTATATTTTTAGCACCACATTTTTTTTGCACTACGTCTTTTTATCTTTTAGCATCACGTCTTTTTACTTTTTTAGCATCACGTCTTTTTATCTTTTTAGCACCCCGTCTTTTTATTTTTTGGCATCACGTCTCTTTATTTTTTACCATCCCTTATTTTTATAATTTTTAGCATCACGTCTTTTTATTTTTTAGCATTCCTTTTTTTTTTGCAGCATGCCCTTTTATCTTTTTACTAACACATATTTTTTTCTTTTTTGCACCACGTATTTTTATTTTTTTGCACTATGTATTTTTTATCTTTTTAGCACCACGTCTTTTTATATTTTTAGCACAACATATTACTACACATTCGGGCTATACACTTATGTACTAATTACAATAATGTCTTAGGAAGGAGTAGGGTTGAATTTAGATTAATTTTACCCATATTTAGATGGGGAGAAAGTGTAAAACCAATCAGAAAAAACACCCTAAGTACACCCAACTGAGATTTGAACCTCGATCTCCCCGTCCTTGGCAGTCGGGCTCAACACGACTAGCGCGTTAGCCAACTACGCCACCTAGGCGGTTTCCATTTTAAAAACATTAAAAGCTAAATTAACTTAAAGATCAAATTTATTATTCACGTGCCCATTTCGTTGACCGGGAAAAACTTGTCCAGTACATGAATGAAGTAACGATTGGAACTGCCCAGTTCATGAATTGGTCAGCACAAAAACTGCACAATTCATGGATTGGACTATTTTCTTCCCAGTTCGTGAAATGGTCAGGAGATGTCAGTGCATGGAATGAGAAGAAGTTTGCCCGATTCATGAGCTGAGAAAATCCACGAATGGGATATAACATATAGGCCTACACATTTTCGGCCCTAGTGTTTCTATTTATAGCACCATATCACTTTAGAATTGATTTGTTACAATTTTATATAAAACTATATATATTATTTACCTTATTTTTGTAATGAAATCGATCACAAATCAGGGTATTTACCTATTTTATATATATATATATATATTGGTGTCTTCTATTAAGTTCTAGCATAATCGAAATATGGTCGAATTAAAAATGGAGATATGATTGACTTTCTTCTAGTTTTTTTTAGGTCTTTTTTTTAAATATAAATCTCTCAGTGTGGGTCGGGGCCGGCATTTGATTGCCCTGAAAACGCCGTCATTAAAGCCGGAGATTATTGCACCCGCGCATTAGAGGGATATCCTGACACCACGGCTGTAATTACACCGGCAAGCAAGCGGTGTCGTCGCACGAGCCTGGCCAACATATGACGTCATCGCTGGCCGAGATACTGTTTCCTGTGCTCCAGTTTAAGATGTGAGATGGAACATTTTCCGTTTTTACAACAACAAAAAATAAAAAATTCTGGACATTTTCAATCCAATTATATTTTTTCTGAAAGTAAATTCTAGCTATTTAAATTAAACGAATGCACAAGAGATACTTCCAAGTGTCAAAGCTTACACTTAAGTTTATTCCAGGGGTTTTCTAATTGTGAGGCACGAGAGGCAGGCGCAGCATAGTTATATCTTTGAATTAATTGTTCTCGACTTTAAGCTCTGCTTGACTAAAATAAAAGAAATCAATGTTTTTCTTTGACAAGTGAAGCAATAAAAACTACTATCCAGTTTTCATTTACATAATATATGTATGAAAGGGGTCCCTTAGCAATGAGGACTATCAAGACAGAATAGAAATCAGCTAACAGCAACTCATGAGCTTCGACCTGTATTTCACACCTATAAAACCTGATTGAACCATCTCTGTGGTATGGAAATACAGTATATAGAACCTATTTGTTATGCATAATATCTGACGCCATTTTATAGAATTTTTTTATAAATAATATTCAAATCATCAAATGTCAAGTCACTGTAAAAATAATATTTTATTGGTAGCTTTTAAGGATTTACTTATATTTTATAACTTACAATTTTTACAAAAAATATAGACTATATTAGAAACTATTGTAAGCAATGCAAACATTTTAAACTTTTTTGTTTTAATTTTATCAGTATGTGTCTTTGAAGTGTATTTTTTTTAGCTAGGCTTAACCACCACAATTAATATTCAGGTGAGGCCTGAGTGCAAAATGTTTGAGACCCCTTGGTTTAATATATGCTAAGGGCCTTAAGGTGGCCGCTTTTGTCAACGAGAAAGTATCAATCACTGTAAGGCTGTATAAGCTTATACCCTCTTTCTTCTTTCACCTACAACCACCCTTTGTCATGTCAATAAGAAAGAAGGGCAAAAAAAACTACGAACCTTATTATCTCAAGGTAAAGAGAAAATTCGCTGATAGTTTCTCAAATATATATTATTTTTTTAAAATTTGGGAGCCTATTAAAACATTACCGTACAGTATGTGTTAGAGGAAGGTTAAATCCAGAGGCTTTTTCATCAAGACTAGTCTTATAGCTCTGAAAACATTTGAAAATTTGTTTGAAAATGAGCTAATACTACGTTTTCACAAATTTCTCTTTCTATTAATAAAATTCAAAAACAGTGTTGTTAAGGAAAAAGAGCCCTGTGGGAATCTTTCGAATTCATATTTTGAAATAATGCATCAAGTCATCATAGAATTAAATATTGCGTTGGAGCCGAACGTCTACGCATCAATTTCCCTCTTATGGAGGTGGCCCTCTAACACCAGAAATATCATCAAACGTTCCAATAAAGCAATAACAGTGATTACAGTTCTCTTCTCACACCCACGTATCGACTATAGATTGAATGTGTCACTAACGCTGGATATTCTTTAGATCAGATATGGTAATACTTCAATATTATAGATAAAGCCTTAAAAAAATACATTCTATAACTCTTGGGTTCAATGATCTGAAAAATTACCCAAATATGTTCATCTTTATTTTGGTCATTATCTGTTTGGAATTAATATTTGCTAACACATTTTGCCCCATCCCTATCCCCCTCGCTGCCCCCAATTGTCACCAAAAACACTATTTTGATGGGTTTTTTATATTATATATATAACCAAACATCAAAATAGTGTACGGGTATAGTGCGAACCCAGGTAAACTCAATATATACAAATAATGTTGACGTTATCTAAAATACGTAGATAATGTTGAGTGAGAGGTGATTGAATAATATTTTTCTAAGTTTATCCAGATAATATTGACATTATACACTCGCACTTGGATAGTATCAATTTCTATGGTTGAGGCCAAGTTAGTTAGGTTAGGCTAGGTTAATTAGATTAGGTTAGGTGAGTTTAGGCTATGTTAGATTAGTTTAAGTTAGGCTATGATAGCTAGGTTATGTTAGGTTAGGTTAGTGAAAATAAAGCATAGAATGAGGTATTTCAAATGTTAGTGCACTGCTACGGTCCAATTTACTGTCCAATTTTGAAATATTGTTTCAAAATAAAATTCGTATTGAAACGTGTTTAGTTTTACAAATATTATTCCACGTTATCCAAGTCTTTCTGGCTAGTGTCGATATTATCCGAATCGTGTCGTAAATGAGATAAATTACTTTCTATTTCTTACTCTATCACTGCACCTGGCTAATGCTGACATCTCTCGGCTAGTCTCAACATTACCCAGATTTCACACACTACCGTATATTATATATATATATATATATATACCCTCTTTGTGCCGCCTCCCTCAACCTACTTAGTAGGCCACGGGATTTGTTTTGATTGCAAATTTTCGGACTGTTACTATCTGTACCTCCAATCTCTTCGATAGATAGAAGTTAACGATTGGTGGATGTCACACAGACCGGTTGAATATCTGCCAATCAAATAGGCCCACATTTGTTGATTTGAAGTAGAGCGAGTGCTATGGAGATTGTTTTTCGTTCGTTGTATTTGTCTCGATACTGATATCTTATAATGTTGTTTTAAACTGCTTTAGAGTAGAACAGTTGGTTTTATATATGTTTTTTAAAATGAATAGCCACAGTATTATTTTTATTACTAGGGGCATTTCATTATAATTTTATTAATAATAAATTAGGTAGGCGTGTGTACTAAGCGTGATACTATTTATTCTGGTTTGCAGATGAAGGGGCTGGGGTTTGGATCTCATCCGGGTGTTCTGACTTTTATTTTTCCTGAACTGTTTCTAATTATAACTTCATGCATGAGAAAGGTATAATTTAGAGGCAATGTACCCACATCTGCGTAAAGTATGAGTGGTAAGCCATTGAAGAATAACCACTCTCAATATACCCGGCCAAAATATGAAACGACATTTCTGTCAGCCGCAAACCAAACTAAAATTAACGTGCTTCACATTTAGACCTCGTGCCCGGCGGCTCTAATTGGCTGGATGACTAACGAGGTTAAGTGCGGATAACCTGCACCGGTGATCATCATCATCGTACTACCACCGATGACGGGTAGATCGGGGTTCAAATCCCAGCTGGGTAGAATGAGGATGTTTTTACCTTCTTATCTCCTTTTATGTATCTTCGAGTACAATTCCTATAAAGCTTACCTTCACCATCACTGCATCACTACATCACTACATCCCTACATTACTACATCACTACCTCACTAGAGCAATTGAATGTGGATAGCCCGAACACATAATAAGACTGGTACACAGCAATATAATAATCAGCCGCTTCGGTGGCCGAATGGTCTAAGGCGTCACTCTCCCAATAGATTGGACTGTCGAGGACTATGAGATTAGGTTTAGAGTTCCAGTCAGGTTTACTGAGAAATATTTTTCCTAGATGGTTTTCCACTCCCTACAGGAAGTAAGGCGCAGTGTTATATAATAAAGAATGGTTCTTGGAGAGCAAGTTAAAGGTATGTTTTCAGCCGTAGATAATAAATGTACAGCCCATGAACGGAATCCCAAGTCTTAGCAACTTGTTTCAAGCCGTACATAATAAATGCACAGCCCACGAACGAGTCCCGTGTCTAGCTCTTAGCAACTTGTTTCCGAATGTTTAATTTGTAGCCTCAGTCATAGCACACTTCATCTCGCACATGGTGTTGTAGCGCCCCTAGGCTTGAACCTCTGCCCCACGCTACTACCAGTTCCATTCATCAGACTTGGTGTTCTCTTCTTCACATGTGGTTTTTATCCGTCTAATTCTCTCTTTCTTTCTTACACTCGCCACCTACCGTGGTCGCACCGCTTTCGTTTCGCGGTTGTCGTCGATTTGAACTCTTTGTTTTGCGCCTTTGTCTTCTCGCCATTTTGTAATGAGCCCTAGGAATTCAAACATCGAGGGAAGGGGGGGAGGCTGCGTGTTTTAAGAGGGGTCTACTGCTGACAAATACTATCTAGTGCGATTCTGTTTGAAGTACCCTTTAGAAAATACATTATATATATATATTATATATATATATATATATATATATATATATATATATATTTGGCCCCGCATCTTACTATTAATTCGGATTATACTGTACGCTTAAGTAGGCCTACTAATTACGTTAATGTGTTAGGGATGAATAAAGTTGAATTTAAAGTAAGTATACCCATATTTTCATTTAAGTAGAGTGGAAAACAATTAAGTAAAAACCACCTTCAGTGCATCCAACCTGGATTCGAACCACAATCTCCCCATCATCAGCAGCACAATCTAATGTGAAGACGACGCCTTAGACAATTCAGCCACCATATCGGGATTCCAGTACTAGCTGATGAGCCTGCCTGTACTATGACACACTAAGGTCCCTGGCTCTAAGAGCCCATGATCACAGACTCGTGTTGCGATATCCACACGTCCTGTCACGGGCCATGTCTACCGACACCTTCCCGACAAGACTCGACAACAACAACCGGCGAGCCGCCTACTCGTTTTATACTGACTGCTTTATTTAATCAATTTATTTTAATCACAGGATACTAACGGTGCCTCTCATTTCATCTGCGGAGCTGTCGGAAGACACGATGGGGATAATTGGGCCCTCTGCACGTTCATTCCTTGATTCGTTCATTCATCCATTGGACTACTTCCGCCGGATTACAAGAGAGACCTATTTTCGTGGCTCAAGCGTTCTAGTCGTGATGAATTGCAATCATATTCTTTTTTTTTTAACTTGTCGATTGCATTCATTGAGATGAGCTGTTAAACGATACTTGATCACATTTATCTCATCCGCTCACGTGACTCGGTGGTCTGAGTGGTTGACCACAAGTCTTGACGAGCTGGTTTCGAATCCGGGTGATGCTAATGAGAATAATTTATTATTTTCAGACTGGTTGATCCTGATATTTAATTACTAAACATACAGTACTTGTAGTGTTGTGCACGCGGACTAAATTCAAGGTCATCTCCTCTAGTTTGCCGGTGACCAGGAGGTCAAAGTTTGAATTCTGGACGTAAACATGGTGCATTTTCTCTCAATTCTACTGCCATTATCACTACTCCAATAGCGTAGTTAAAAAGATGCATGTAGCCCGGATGGGTAGTAGGACGTGGACAAAGATAAATTATAAATATACATGTGCTATAACTTAGTGAGTAGGGTAAAGTGTGATGTTTAAAGTTTAGTAAGTTTGTAAGACATGCGTTTCTTTCTGTGCACCACGTACGGTATTTTTACTTATCTTAGTTGTCCAAATAGTTACATTAATAAGGTCAGATCGAGGAGGGTTGACTTCAGTAGCGTCTCATGACCAAAATTCTTAGGCATGCTTGGAAGGAGTGCTACCAAGCTTAAAAGGGAAGGTCCCGGATTATTTTTTAAATTTTGTATGCTTCAAGAAGCTACTTGGAGATGTTTTTTATGATAGTTGTGGCCTTGGGGGTCCTTCTGTTCTATGATTTATATTATTGTGTTATTACTTACTATAGACATATACTTATAAACTTTGGTTTGTTAGCTTTCACTGATACACACATCAAAACAAAAGTACCTCTACAATAAACTCCACAAAACTCTAAAGCCCGGTACACACGACACAACTTCTTGTACAAAAAGTTGTGCAAGAAATTGTACAATATCTTGGTCACATAGATTGCGTACAAATTTTAGCCAGTGACTGTTCATACGGCATTTTTGATTGCGCACAATATTTTTTTTAAATGAGTTTTTGCCCTGTTTATGTAAAAATAATGATTAAATTATTTGGAGAATATTGGTATTTAGTGTAAATAATTTCTTAATCATTCCTAAATATTATGAAAATAGTTATTTTTTTCGATTTATTAATATTTTTTTAACAGTTGAAGATTTTTATATTTGGTGTTTAACCTCCTTCAATTATATTTATTTGTTTGTTTTCAAGCATTTAGCTATTTTTCATAGTGACTTTTTTTTAAAAAAAGTAACTGTCTAGCAGACGAAGTTTTCATTTTTATAACTCAAAAGTTGTGCAAGAAAAATGGCTAATATAGGACGCGTTCTCTTTCCTGAAATTGTATATAATAAGTTGTGAAATGCAGATCTTGTACAAGTTTTGGTGTTCTCCCGACACCCTCGTCAGGCTGCAACTTCTTGTACAACTTTATATACAAGAAGTTGTGTTGTGGGTACCAGGCTTAAAGATGTGTAGGCATGAGGTCAGTACCTTGACAATACATAAATTTCCCCATTCATGCCATACCATTCCTCTATGTTTTGAAAGGGGAAGAAAGGGGTAGTGACTTCAGTTCTAATCGTCACCTTTCGGGCAAGAGAAGTCGTAGCTCAGCTGCTTGCATTTTTACCTGACATCCGCAGCTCTTCCCCTTCTCTCCTCTCCGAAATCTATGACGTCAGAAATTAGAACTACACTAGCTAGAGCAATGGGATGAAAGTCGAACAAATACCGACTTTCAACCATTAGATGGACTAGTGTACGTCTTGCATGCATGTTACGGTCACTGCCATGTATGGGATTTTTTTTTCAAACCCACTGATGGTTGAATTACATTTAAATGATTACCAGGATAATATTTTTGCAAACCTAAAAAAAAAATACATATCTTCAATCAAAGGAAAGCAGAGCTTGTCTTTCTTGCCCTGACGCGATGTCACTATTTTATTTCTAGAAGAAGTAAAACGCATCTGCGTGATGGTGGAATTGGGAAAACACTTAGGTAACTCTGCCCGCAGGGCACTTGGATGGTATTCGAACCCAAATCTCGCCTTCGCAAGACCAATTTAACACATTTTTTCTGTATTCTTTTTGGTGCGGGAAAAGTCCTGTATTGATGTAATGTGTGTTCATAAAGTGCACTTCAAATATTATGAAAAATTACAAACTATTATTGAATCGATTTTTAAGAGTTAATTTTAAACTACAAATACTTCAGTCATTTAATTTACCATTTTATCTTGTGAAATAATATATTCTAGGCATAGTTGAAGAAAAATTACTCTCTTGCACAGATAGTTGGTGAAAACCTTTTAAAATCTTTCTTGAAATATATCTATGAATAGGAAAAAATATAATGGAATCTTGTTTGTTTATTGAAATAAACAATAAGTGAATTTTTCTTTAAATTTTCATGGTTTGCAGACTTTAATAATCAAAAGCATGCAATGATGACGTAAGCCTAAGCAATCGTACGGTCACTTGCATCAGGTCAAGTTTTTAAAACAGAGGTTGTTTTGCAGCTAGCATAACACAGTATATTGACATAAACATTAAGTCAGAGGAAGACACCCCCCTTTTGGTGGAATATAACAGTGAGTTTTAGTCATTTTTTGAAAGGGGGCTGGGAAGGACACCAGTTGTGTTTAAGAGCCTACTTTGAAATGCTTTACATACTCAGCTGCTGAGCTACCTCAACTTGTGAGAAGAATATCTTACAGATTGATTCCCTGCTCAGTACGGTGGAAGGAGCCCCCAAAACCATCTTGAAAGTCTGATCAATATAACAACCGCGCATAGTCGAGCAGCCATATGTTCTACACCAGTCAAAACTATATCGTCAGGTCAGGGCGTAGAGCTGCTGAGTAGGGACACTGAAAAAATAGATTTTTTCCAAACTCTTTCAACTTGTTCTAAAAGCCCACATCATATTTATACACTCTTATAGTAACTAAACTATTTCAATAAACATGATCAAAACGAACCCCACATTTATTTTCCGCTACCTAACCTATCCCACTAAGCAATCCTGACAGGTAGGCTTACAGGTTGGGTGAGTAGCGACAATATTTTAATAAAAATCCTACAGAATTGTTAACAATGAGATCCCCCAAGATGGTGGAGAGGTACAGAAATGTATGGAACTCACTGGCTCACTCATAACCATATTCCCCCCACACCCTTGGATCTGGAAACTTAAAACTAGGCTTGAAAGGAAGGTAGCAGGATTGCCCCATGCAACTAGAAAAATCTAAAATTGGGAGATTTCAAAATGGAGCTCCGGGAAATGGGTGGCCTATATTTAAAAGGAAAAAAAAAGCTTTTTTTATGAGGTGGAAAACTAAAGTTTTGCATACAGGAAGGGAAACACCTCCAAATAACCAAATCCAATTTTAAAATCTGAAATTCTTATAGTAAATTGGATAAAAAAGGGTTGAGTGAGTTCAACATTTCAAAAACTAATAGTAATCAACTACTTCCCAGTCTGGTATGCAAATGTAATTTGGCAGAAAGGTAAAATACCTCTCTAAATAAATGAAAATGCCCAATTTTTGATTGAGACTTTGGGCAACAGGGGAGTAGGAGGGGGAGATTGTAAGGACAGAAAAATACACCTTTTAGATGTGGTGGAGAATTTAAATCTGGCAAGCTGTTATAAGGACAGCTCCGGAAAGCCATATTTTTCTTAAAATTTGAAATTTCTAAAAAGAGGCTGTTTAATTGGAAGTTTGGAGGGGGTTACAATTTCCAAAAATTATAGAAAACATTACTTTTCTGTGTGGTTAAAAATGAAATTTTGGAAGACGAATTAAATACCACTCCAAATAGCCATAAAAAACTGAATATTTTAAAAAGGGAAAATAGGGAAGGAGGGGGAAGAAGTTAAGTATAAGAAAAAAATTTTCGGGCAGATAATTGAAGTTTTCCAGCAATCCAATATTAATTAAGTGTTAAATATTTACTATTTAGAAATGGTGATGTTGAAATGAGGGATTTAAAAATTCTCAAAACTAAAATAATAAATATCTTTTGAATATGGTACTAGCTTTAAATTAGTCAGAAAGGTTTATGAACCACCCCAAACAACCATTGAAGTCTTATTTTTAAATATCAAAATGAAGAAGCAGAAAGTTTCCTAAACTATTAAAAAAACACTATTTTGGTATGATACAAAATGAAATATTGACGTATAAGTCAATAGACCTTCTTGAAGAATCTAATGACGTCCTAAGATATCAAATTCCAAAATCGAAGCCCGGCAAATGAAAGAGCTCAAAATTGACACAACTAATATATAACAGTGCTTTTATGTGGGGTTTAAAATTGAAATTTAGCAAGCACGTAAATAAACTCCATGGTTTCAACCCACAATATAGCTGTACTAGCCAAGCAGCCGCCGTCTGTTGGCGAAGAAAGTGATATATTCTGCGGATAGAGAGTGTCATGTGGTCATCACAATGGACCCTTCGACCATTAATCTCAGTTTTATAAGCCGGAGATGCTACTTCTTTATTCAATTAGCTCCTTATTTCTCCTCATGAGGCTGAGTTTGACACCATTCCAGACTCATTGCGTTACAGAAAATCTTGAAACGTTGGGGATCGAACCCAGGACCTCTGGATCTGTATAGAGGGACTCTGATCACTAGACCACAGAGACGATCAATAAAAAATATAAGAAAATCAAATACATCTTGAAATTTTAAAATGGGAATATGAGAACTGAAAATGTTTTAGGGAAAGAGAGTTGCTTAAAATATTCCCAAAATTATTATAAAACCTTCTTTACAGAAAGGAAGAAAATTCAATTTTGTCAAGTTTGTAAAAGGACCACCCCACTATACCCATAAAAGCTGTTATGTTTAGAATTAAAAAATAGGAGGCGGGAAATGTAAATGAATGCTTCTCGATATTGTAGAAAAATGTAATTTTTGTATAGGCAAATTAAAAAATCTAAAAATATACAAATATAAACCTAAATGTTATCTTAGAGGGTATCCATTAGTGTTGCGATAACACAGCTAAAAATTAAAGGATAAATTAACGCCCCCAATAGCGATATTTTTACTTTCTCGCTATCTTACAGGTAGAGAAAGTATGGTGATCGTCAAAAAATCGAACTCGAGATTTTGATGAATTATATTTTTACCTATCGGGCTAAAACTTGGTACCTAGGGTTTTCATAGGGTTTCCCTAAGGAGTTTTTGGAATTGTATATATAAAACTAAAATTAAGGTTAGTTTACTGAAGGGCAAAAAGAGACAAAGTCGATTTACTCAAAATAGGCTCTAACGATTTTGAATAAATTTAATTTCTAAACATTTATAAATATAACAAACAAAATGGCTACTCTCAATATTTCGGCAAAATGGCTTTAAGGGCTCCGGTCTGATGCGTAAATTCTATTTTTTTTATCATATCTCCGAAACTATTTGAGATATGAAATTATTTATCATTACAAATATGTAGATCTATTTATAATACAAATATTTTATTCGAAACATATTCTTACAAAACTAATAACTTTAAAGCTATACACAAATATATATATATATATTTATATATATATATATATATTTTAACTTTTCAAACATTAAAGGTTAAGTATTGCGACCGTCAAAAAAAATCTAACCTGAAATGTTGATGTACGTCGACGTCTCATGACCCCCCGAACCCTTAAAAATGGTCTTTGCAATGCCGTATGTGTGTTTGTTAAAACCTAAAATCAAGAGTATTTTTATAAAGGGTGAAAAGAGAAAATATCGATTCTCTCAAAATCGGCTATAAATATTTTGATTAAAATTCGTATCTAGGCGTTGATTAAGATTATAAATAAACTGGCTATTTTCATTTTCCCATAAAAATAACTTTTAGGGCACTTTACAGAGGCTGAAATTTCCGTATTGCCGCAACTATTTGAGATACTAAATAATATATCATCGCAAAATTGTAGTACTATTAAAAATAAAAAACTTTTATACGAAATACATTTGTATAAAACCAAAAGTTTCTGAGATATTGTCAAATATATTAATACAATTTTGTGAGCTTTAATTGTAAAGATATACTACTTAAGTTTTAACGCAAATATTCTATAATGCCATAGCGTAATTAAATATTAGTCTGTCAAAAAGTTTATGCTATTTTTCCTTAAACCTCTTAGGAGAAATATTTGTACAGCAATGATCTATCTACATCTTAGACTCAATAGTCAATATTTACATTTTTTATTGGTCAAATTTTTTAAATGAGGATTTTAATATCAATGCGCTGACCTGAAGATGTGCAACACCTAATAAAATGTCAATCGGAAGTAGAAATTTTAATACGAAGTGTTGACCCTTGTGGACCCAATATTAATCTTTTTTATTGGTCCAAACATACAAATGAGGACATTAATTCTTTAAAAATAAAATTATTAAATTTAAAACCGGGTCTCTAAAAATGTTTTACATAAGTATAGTTCAATTTATGCCTGGGTTTGCTAGTGTATACTATTTAGTTTCACATATATTACAGTTATGAGTAAATATCTCCATTTTTAAACAGTAGATCTATAAAGTCCGTGCGGGGTTCCGTACCATTTATTTACATCCATTACTGTTTCTCACCTGTGTCAGTTTTTTTATTCAAGCCATATATTTTCCACTACCGGCTTGCTAGGCCTGTTGTAGCTTCATATTCTTTATAATCTAACTTAAGACTAGGACAGGCACAAAACCCAGTCCCAGGCCGTTAATTTATTAATGTGAAAGGGTAAACTCACATTTCACCAATCATAAGTTTTTCAGCGATGCCGGGAATCGATCCTGAGGCTCTTAGCACGCTACCGACTGAGCTAAGGTGTCGGATTTCTAGTAGCGACAGATTATAACAAATTAGGCTGACATAACCAACACCTCCTCTGCATAAAGGCTCGCCACTTCTGACCAAGGTAACAGTGACGTCACCTAGTGCATGTGTTAGTTCAGGCAGAGGCTTGCATATAAACAGCTTGATACGTGTTCCGGCTTGAATTTATGTGCTCTATAAGTGTTTGAATGTTGTTATAAAGGTAGTGTAGACTCTGAATGATATAATTTAATCTTCATTATGGTGTTTAAGCGAAATGACTCGTTATTCAGAGCAAAAATGTTACTCTGACATAATATTAGGGGTCTGCAAGCTATAGATGGAATTTGGAGGTGTGAGGGGGGAGGTTAATGATGAGCAGTTCCCCTTCCCAATATTTAGAGGACAAAAAAAAATCAATTCCACAAGTATTATTCACTTTTGACTCTAATAAATTTTTCACGGAATACTCCGGTTCATCTGTTATGAATAAAGCTATTTAAATAAAGTAAGCAAAGTAAATTTTAGTGAATAATTTATAATATTATGTAATTGACTTAGAGCAACACTTATTGTAATTAACGTTGTGGCCATTCTCAATCGAAATATCTTGAAATGGGTCCAAAGGTTGCTTGCCATCTCCTAACGTCTTACGGCAGAGCTGCGGTGTTTTTACGGAATGGAGACAGTAAAGAAGTTAAAAAGAGCGTTTAAGAAGAGGAAGCAGTATGAGTAGTGCGATTTACCGTTGAAATCAAGCTGGGATTGGCCGATATAAATAGCCCTAGCTCTCTGATTGGTTCCCCCCTCCCTCTTCACAAAATTTACTGTTATTACCGTATGTGTTTTATTCCTGTCCAAACTTGTTTGTTCCTGTCCAATTTGATTTCTGATGTGTGCTCATTTGATTTTATGTGTGCCGCATTAATTTTTAATGTATGAACCATTTGATTTTTTGCCCCAGAGAGGAGGGTTTTGGGTGGGAGTTTTTGTTGGTGTGGGAGTTTTTTATTTATTTATTGGTGTGGCAGTTTTTTTTACTTCTTGCGAGGATATGAGTGAATACTAATTAGCAGAAATCCGAACCTCACGCTTAACAAACACTTCTAAAAGTTATACAAAATATTATGTGATAGAGTGAAGTGTACACCATTTTCGTATAGATAGAATGGAAATTCACACCACCATACTGTCTAAAGCGTCAGGCCCGCTCTCTCTCTCTCCCCACGCATATGTGGGATTCCTTCCTTTACCTTAACCCTTAGAGTAATGTTCATTGTTTCAAAATAAAAGTAATTATTCTGTTACCAAGCCTTATGTCAAATATAATCATTTGAGATGGAGACCCCTAACTGACCAAAGATGGTGGCAGCCAATGGACAAGAATTTGAACCCCTGCAGTTTAGTATATTGCGAGAGTGCAGTCTTAGTACTGTGGCTCGCAATTAATTATTCTAGAGTAATCTATAGTGAGACTACCTAGTGGCACTGATTTGATATCCACTGTCTAGAAACCACCCCAAAGATCACTGGTTCAACACTTAGCGTGGGGAAAAATTATAATTTAAACGTGATAAATTCCATAGTTTCAACTGTTGACAATCGAACCTAGGACATTTGTTTCCATAAGAATTGATTTTGGGCATCCTATTGATCCGATTGATCTTGGGCATAAAATGTAAATTATTCTTCAAGTAACCCATTTAATAAAGAATCCAAGATGATTGATATATTTATAGCATCTTTTTGGATGAATGGTGGCACCTTTCCCCCGCCCCACTGAAATTCACCCTCTTTATGGTCTATATATGTTTGACCTGTGACTCCACAAATAATTTTTTATGACTTTTAATTCTAATGCGGATACAGCTATTTTTTAAACTACCGTAAACTACAGTAATACAAAGCTTTTAATGACCGTGGTGCTTAATGAACTGATTAAGAATATTGCAAACCAAATTAATAATACGTTTAGAAACAAATAGTTTTTTGTTGAATAGGAAAAGTTTGTTAAATAACATACAGGCACACCGTTTGCTGAATACTGCGTACCCACTCCAGTGGCCGCGTCGTCTAACGCGTTTGTTTCACACTCAAATTCGATACTATAACGTGCGTTTGTTACAATAATAAAGTATATTAGTTATAAATAAATAACCTAATTTTATTGAAAATCTGCCCAAAGCTGCCATTCTACCTCTCTCCCTCCACGCTAATGCGGGTATGTTTCCTCACTGCGTCGGTTGGCACTCTGTGTCACAGGGGGTAGCTACATGACGTAGCTGTAGATGGATGGTGCACCTTCCTAAGGGTCGACCCCTTGTGGCTACACCAGCTAATTGTCAGGTTTACCAGCTTCGGTGTCGTAGTCGGATAACGCGTTCAATTCGTGTTGAGCTAGACCACCGATGACGGGGAGGTTGAGGTTCGAATTTAGGTTGGGAGAATTAGGAGTAGTTTTTCACTCTCCCTCTACGCAGATGCGGGTTCACTTCCTCCAAATTCAAACTTCCCAATTCCTAATCCATTAGCATAAGAAGTACTTAAGCGTATAACCCGATCGGGTAATAATACACGGTGCTAAAATGTGTCGAGTTCGTGTGATATATGAATAATATGTGTGCCAGATCACTAGGTAGTTACGTTTGATTTTCCATTTTAGAAACAGGTTTTGATAATAGTTATGAGACGGTCGGGGCTTGATAAATCGTTTTCCACTTCCAACTCTGGAAAATTGAGATATATTCCCTTAGTAAATCTAATTTATTCAGCCTTACTTCTTTCTTGTGATAAATATTAGAAATGTGAAACGACGGGAAGCTCTGCGAGTATTGTAAACGGACATTATAAGTTTTAATAAATATTCAGGGTAAGCTAAACAAATCCACGCCATAGTATTCAATTTAAAGGATATATTATAGATTCCTTCATCAGCGTCGAGAGTATTTAGGGAGGTTTTCTAATAGACTTTCCATTCTCCCTCTATGCAAATGTGGGTACACTTCCTCTAATCTCGGCTTGAGATTTAAGTGGCTAATTTATTTTGTGTAAATGTTATTTACTATGGCAACAAAATATAGTTTGAGCCTTAAGTTATTTTTACTTTCTCTCTATCTTACAGGTAGAGAAAGTATGGTGATCGTCAAAAAAATCGAACTCGAGAATTTGATGAATTTTGACGTTTCATGACTCCCTAAATCCGAAATAGTGGTTTTTGAATTTCCGTCTGTCTGTCTGTCTGTCTGTCTGTCTGTACCTTCAACTAGAGCCTAAACTATTTTACCAATTGAGCTGAAACTTGATATCTAGTGTTTTCATAGGGTTGCCCCAAGGGATTTTTGGAATTGGATATCTACCCCTAAAATTAAGGGTAGCTTACTGAAGGGAAAAAAGAGAAAAAGTCGATTTTCTCAAAATCGGCTCTTACGATTTTAATTAAATTTCATTTATGAACATTAATAAATATTCCAAACAAAATGGCTACTCTCAATATTTCGGCAAAATGGCTTTAAGGGCTCCGGTCTGATGCGTAAATTAACATTTTTTATAATAGCTCCGAAACTATTTGAGATATGAAATTACCTAGCATTACAAATATGTATATATATTTATAATACAAATATTTTATTCGAAACATATTTTTATAAAGTCAATAATTTTCAATCTATACGTAATTATATATATATTTTTAACGTTTTGGATATTAAAGCTTAAGTATTGCGATCGTAAAAAAAAACTAACCTGAAATGTTGATGGATTTCGACGTCTCATGACCCCTCAATACCTAAAAAATAGTCTTTGCAATGCCGTCTATCTGTGTGTCTATTAAACTTAAAATTAAGGGTAGTTTACTGAAGGGCAAAAAGAGAAAAAGTCGATTTTCTCAAAATCGGCTCTAACGATTTTGATTAAATTTCATTTATAAACATTAATAAATATTCCAAACAAAATGACTACCCTCAATATTTCGGCAAAATGGCTTTAAGGGCTCCGGTCTGATGCGTCAATTAACATTTTTTATAATAGCTCCGAAACTATTTGAGATATGAAATTACTTAGCATTACAAATATGTATATATATTTATAATACAGATATTTTATCCGAAACATATTTTTATAAAATCAATAACTTTCAATCTATACGCAATTATATGAATTTTTTTAACTTTTTGGACATCAAAGTTTAAGTATTGCGACCGTAAAAAAAAAACTAACCTGAAATGTTGATGGATGTCGACGTCTCATGACCCCCACAACCCTAAAAAATAGTCTTTGCAATGCCGTCTGTCTGTGTGTCTATAAAAACTTAAAATTAAGGATAGTTTACTGAAGGGCGAAAAGAGAAAAATTTGGTTTTCTCAAAATCTGCTTAAACGATTTTGATTAAAATTCGTATCTAGGCGTTGATTAAGATTATAAATAAACTGGCTATTTTCATTTTTCTATGAAAATGATTTTTAGGGTACATTACAGAAGCGTTAATTTCCGTATCTCCACAACTATTTGAGAAACTAAACAACTTATCATTGCAAAATTGTAGGACTATTAGAAATAAAATACTTTTATTTGACATATATTTTTATAAAAGCAACAGTTTCTGAGATATTTACAAATATATTAATACAATTTTGTGAGCTTTAGTTGTAAAGATATACTACTTAAGTCTTTACGCAATAATTCTCCAATACCATAGAGTAATTAAATATAAGTATCTAAAAAAGTATGTTATTTTACCTTAAAGCTCTTAGGAGAAATGTTTGCATAGCAATGATCTATCTCCATTTTAGACTCAATAGTCAATATTTACATTTTTTATTGGTCAAAATGTATAAATGAATAATTAAATATCAATGCGATGACTTGAAGATCTGCAACACCTTATAAAATGTTAAAATTTTAACCAGACATCGAAATTTTAATACGAAGTGTTGACCCTTGTGGAAGACAATAAACTGTTTGAAATGCTCTTAGGTGGACAAAGATGCGCCTCTTTTCTCATTGATTCTATATCATTGTATATTATTTTATGCGTGTTCTTATGTGGAGTGGTGATGATACAATGTACATTATTCCGTTCATAAATCTTACGAGTTTATAGAAAGAGAGAGAAAGTCTGTGCGGTGCGCCGTAACATTTATTTAAATAATTTTGGTTTTTATTGTTTAAATGCTATTTTATTTTTGGTTGGCATTTCTAATATTGATTCAGGGTCCTCATAATAGTATTCAAAGGGTACAGGGGAAGAACCTGTTAAGTACAAAAATATCAAAATTGAGATTATTAGTGCTATCTATAGCTAAGCCAAGTTACTTTAACCTAGTAAAACACCCTGGTTAAAAGTTGGTTGGTACACTCAGTATTTATTGTTGAAATATTCCCATACAGGCTAAAAACATGTTAAGTCTATTTTTTAAACATTGAAATACTGGTTAAAAACAAGGAGAGTCCAAATTTTACAAAAAACAAAACAAGGAATTTAACAGTAATGTTGGTGTCACTTATACATGCAAGAAGGGAATTAATTTATCCAAACAGTGGAATTTTCGTGAAAAGAATTTGTCTTTGCTGAGTGAGTGCTATTGTTTAGGATTTATACATAATATTATGCATGTAGCTTAGAAGTTAAAACTTTTTAGGTTTAAGGGATATATATATAATTCAACAGAAAGTGAGATGGAGCTAGCCAACAATGAATCCAAAAAGAAAAGAAGCCATGGTAAAATTACAAATGTCAATAAGAAACTTAACCCCCAAAGCCATGAACTTGGGGAAAACTGTAAATGCACACGGTTTAAATGTTACTCAAATACTTCAGAAGATGAAAGAAAAGATTGATTTCAAGTTTTAATTTGTTGACAAGCAATGATAGTCAGAATTCCTATCTATGCGGTTTGATTACTTTGAATTCAATTCACCGTCATAGGCCTAGACATGATGAGAACGTTGCAAAATTGAGAGATTAATCCTTCAGTTACAAGGTGCGAATAGTGCACAATGGTCGTACCATAGAACTTTGTGTCTGTCACAAAGGATTTATGGCAATACATGGTATATCAAGAGGTAAAATTGAATACTTACAAACCACACTAAAAAAACTGGAAAGAGTCCAATAAACAAAGGAGGTAAGCATACCAATGCCCTCGGAAATTGCCAGGACATATAGTTAATGCAGTTCACACACACATCCGTTTCGTTCAAAGGTAGAAAAAGCCATTATAGCCTTCACGATAGTACAAAAACTTACTTGCCAGAAGAATTGAACATTACAAAAATGTATCAATTGTACTCTGAGAAATTCCTAGTTTACCACTGTCCTATGAATCTTACAGAACTATTTTTGTAAATAAATTTAATATATCGTTTGGATGCCCACGCTCTGATACGTGCAGTAGATGCGATGCATATACTGCTCAAATGAAAGCACTAGATGTAGAAAAGGTTGCAATGACCGAGGAAGCTAAACTTAAGAAAATATACACTGAAAAAAAAATAACCACAGAGAATTTAATTCACAAAATGAAAGCTGAAGTGTTTTACAAGAAGAAACAAGATGCTAAAATAAAAAGTAGACAGTCAATGAATATGGGGGCTATAACAATGGACTTTTTGAAGAACCTGCCAGTTCCTAACATGAGCACAAATGATGTATTCTATAAGAGACAACTGACAATCAATACATTTAATATTCATGTGTTATCAACAGGCCAATCAGTTATGTACACTTACCCAGAGATAATAGGCAAAAAAGGTTCTGACGAAGTCTGCTCAATGCTTCACCATTTTATTTTTCAAATCTTGAATAAAGAAGTCAGAGTGCTCCAAATATTTTGTGATTCTTTTTGTGGCCAGAATAAGAATTACAATTTGTTCAGATTTGCTCATTATGTTGTGCACGTTGCTAAAAGACCTTATTCTGTGCAAATGTATTTTCCCATCAGAGGGCATTCATATCTCGAATGTGACGAAAACATGGGGCTTATTAACCAAAGGTCAAGAGCAGAGCTACCCTATGAATGGGCAGATGTATTTAATGATTCTCGCAGGAATCCATTTCCTTTTGAAGTAGTTGGAGCTGACCAGGAATTGTTACGACAATGGACATAATTTTTTACACCGAGATACCGTAAAAAGTCTTGTTTTGCTACTAGACCAGTAAGAGAGCTCATGGTTACCAAACAACTTATTGAGCATAGGCCATCATTTAACGGTGCCTGGGAGCAGTCAGTTGTGACAGAGCCGAAGCAAGCTAACTCATACAATGAAGAGCTGGCATCTCATGAGTTCACACTCCCCGAACAATCCTATCAAGGTAGTTAATGTATTTTAAATATAAAATTTTTTTTAAGTTGTATTAGTAAGCTACTAAGCACTAGCCTATTTACAATATTATTGATCTTATCATAATTATAATATAGAGTGTACACATCTGATTTTTTGTGTTTTGGTCCATCTTTTGTTTCAGAATTACTGCCAATATCGGTAGCAAAATTTCGTGATTTACGAATACTCAAAAAGTTTTGTGGACCCATTGCAGATTTGTATTTTTCAAATCTCCCACATGTTTAAGAAGTGACCATTTAAATTACTATCATAAATCATAATAATTGACAATAAGCAATGAAGAGACTCATTGAAATATTAATACAGTCTAGTTAAACTATTTTTGAATCTATTGGACTTTTCTTTTTTATAGCCTGTAAAAGTGGACTTACCTTGTTTTTAACCAGAATAACATGTATCTTAGTTGTATTTATTATCCTTATTAATTTAAAGCAACACTTACAATGTTGATAGCTATATGTACACAAGTATATAAACTCTAGTAACAATAAAAAATCATTTGGGGAGTGTGACTTTATTTTTTTGATGACTAGGTGATCTTGAATATTAAAAACTACCCTACTGGAAAATTTGTGTTTTGTGACTTAACATGTTTTTCCCCTGGACCCTTCATTATTATTTTGATATTACTTATGAATTTATGTAAAAGTTATATATTATTTTATCAAAATATATTTGCAAACATTACATTTCTTTGTTGTTTAAGTAGCTAATTTGTTTTGTGTAAATGCCATTTATTATGTCAACAAAATATAGTTTCAGGCATTAAATGATTTTTTAGATAAATTTTTTGTTGTTGTTTTAAACTATTTTGTTTTTGGTTAGCATTTCTAATATTGAACGGAGCCGGCAAACTTGCACCGCAGGGTTTCCAGTGAGTATTCTTATCTTGACTTGTCGAACCGTCAATTTGGCAACGGTGAGCGGTCGATTCATGTAAAACAGCATAGATTTACCGTTACTCGTCAATTGTGCTCTCGCATCCACCAAGTGGTGATGTACTCTCAGGAATCCGCCAGTTGGGAGTTGGGTTTTCCTGAACCAAATGCTGGTACACATTCTACCTGGTCTAATTATATCAAGCGGAATATCTGGCCGACCAGCTTTAACTGATATTTGATTTCGCCTTATTTTTTCACTCTCGTAAATGCGGGGTAGACTCAACACCTGTGAAAGATAAAGAGGTTTGAATCCCTGTGGTTACGCCGTCTAGATGTCAGGCTCATCTAATTCTAGCGGGGGAGGTTGAAATCGAATCTCTGCTGGATAAACTGTTGGTATTTCTCCCTCCAGCTAAAATACTGGAACATTTTCTTAATCACCCCTACCACATTATCTTAATTAATATATATAGACGTTTAGCCAGAAAGGGTACGTCTATCTCTTCTAGCTATGATGGGGGAGGTCGTGGGTTCTAATCTCTGCTGAGGTGTACTGTCACTAGTTCTCACTAAATGGTTTCCTGTGTAACTCATCTAGTTATGGTGGGGGAGGTCGGGGTTTCGAATCCCCACTGAGGTGACCTGTCACTAGTTCTCACTAAATGTCTTCCCTCTCTCGCACTCCACGTAAAGGCTGGAACATTTCTACCTTACTCCTTCCTACCACGTAAAGTCAACCAAATAAATACTTTTATTTTGAACAAACACAAATTACTTTATAAATACAATTATGCTTGTAGAATTTCACATTTCAACCCTAAGCAAATGCTGGTACATATCTCGTCCTGCCACACACTACCGTAAAATAAATGTCAAACTATGCTGGTGACCGATGTAGGGTCTTCAAATCCCTACTAGGGCAGGGTACATTCAACCACCGGAAGAAAGTATGAACGTTCTAACATACATTAGATACGGCTCGCATTGGCCTGAATTCCCCCACTTCCCTCCTCCCATCGTGACATTTAACTATAAACAAAACGTTATTATTTGTATTTTTATTTTGAATCAGCCTTTCTCTATTTCATATTATTTCTAAGCTATAGCCTGATTTTGTTTGTACGAACAGTAGAGAAAATTCAAACCTATTTCTTTGTTACCAACATTGATAGCATTTTAGTATATTATTTCTGTTATTTTATAGGTATTGATAATATCAATCAAAAGTGACAACTTCAGATAACATGACTCGGTGTATGAATATATTAAAATTGTTTTAGTAACTTTAGTAAATAACTTCTACTGTTCTTCCTACCAATATCATACCATAGATATCATTTTAGTTGTGATTGTATCATTCAACAATTTTTACCAAAAACATATGAATTGTATAATTATTGTCTTTACATTTATGGTAACAATTAAGGCATAACCTTCTCTTAAATTAAATCATTACTTAAATCTGATATAGCAATGTGGATACTCATTATTATCCCTAAACAAACAAATTACCCATATAGTTTTTAATTTACATCTTGGTAGGATGATTTCTACTAGACATCTTTTCATATTTTAACCCAGTGCAAACACCGGTACACTTCCAAATGACAAACTCTGGGGCTCAAATCCCTGCTAGGGTTGATAGGCCAAAAAATTCTAATCACTTTATAGATACAATAATGTTTTAGCTTTTCACATTTCAACCCGGCGCAAATGCCGGTACATTACCAAATGTCAAACTTGGGGTTCAAATACCTACTAGGGTGGATAGGTCAACAAACGCTAATTACTTTATAAATACAATAATGCTTGTGGCTTTTCACATTTCAAACCCAAGAAAATGCCGGTACACTTCTAAATGTCATTTTGTATATTATAAAATACATCATCATTGTAAAAGCTTATCAAAGCTTTGACCTTTTATTTTTTTCAGTTAAATAATTTTAAAAGCAGAAAAAAATTAGTAAACAATTTATAATTAAAGTAAGTGACAATATTAGCTATGTTCTAAGTAGAACTTTCATTTCAATTGTTTTTGGCCTCCCTTTTAACTAAACTTACCCCTTAATAATCCCCCTTCCCCACTTATCGCACTCCCCGATAACCTCTTTACGTTTTTGGTGCATGAAACACAAGTAATTTTGCTTTCTGGGATATTTTGTATCCCACAATATGGTTTATTGCTATACCTAACTATTTAATACAGTAGTCATCTGATGTTGACATTGATATAACAGTAAATATACAGTCCAACTAGACCTATATATTCAATATAATAGTCATCTGATGTTGACATTGATATAACAGTAAATATACAGTCCAACTAGACCTATATATTCAATATAATAGTCATATGATGCTGACATTGATATAACAGTAAATATACAGTCCAACTAGACCTATATATTCAATATAATAGTCATATGATGCTGACATTGATATAACAGTAAATATACAGTCCAACTAGACCTATATATTCAATATAATAGTCATATGATGCTGACATTGATATAACAGTAAATATACAGTCCAACTAGACCTATATATTCAATATAATAGTCATATGATGCTGACATTGATATAACAGTAAATATATACAGTACAATTAGAACTAGCTATTCAATATAGTTGGCATTTGATGCTGACAGTGATATCATGGTAAATATACAGTACAACTAGAACTAGCTATTCAATATATTAGTCATCTGATGCTGATATTGATATAACAGTAAATATACAGTTCAACTAGAACTAGATACTAAATATAGTAGTCATTTGTTGCTGACAGTAATATCAAAGTAAATATACAATGTAACTAGACATAGTTATTCAATAAAGTAATCATCTGATGTTGACAGTGATATCATGGTAAATATACAATGTAACTAGACCTAGCTATTCAATATAGTAGTCCTCCGATTTTGAGAATGAGATCACATGGATATTTTTTTTAATAATAAGGTCTATATAATTATATTGATAGACTAATTGTTTTGATTACAGCACCATTTCAATATATTATCAATGTTATTATTCCTTGCTATTGAATTTCTTAGCCTGTTTGTCTCCCATATATAATTTTTGAGCTAATTAATTATTTTCATTCAATCTTTGCACCACTATTGAACTAAGCATAATAATTATGTGTTTCATATATTTAATATTTTTTTCTATCTAAATAACATGTCGAATGGATCATAGGCCTATATATATATAATGAAAACATAGCTATGTCAGCTAAACCTGTAAATAAGGGATTAAGATAAAGTTACAGTTAAATCATACAATACTTATATCTCTTTATATTTTAGTGGTTTCATATTTTAGAAAAATCGTTTCAACAGTTGTTGCAATTTATCTTTCTATGGTTTATTTAATGTGCTTAAAATCAAATAATTACATAAAGGAATACTTCAAACTATATTTTTACACATGCACCTAATTATTGTTGATAAAGTTTCGTGTTTAGGATGTGTTTTCTTCTTTTTATACATGATAATAACTCTACTCACCACACACGATTATTACTAAGCAACTTTAGTTTAATTAATCCACCTTTTAAACATTCTAGAACATATATTTATAGGCCTTATTAGTAATTGCCATTATTTATATTTTATTCACATCTAAGTGAATGAAGTTTGATAGGTATTTTGACTCGGATTTAAGTTTAACACATTTATTAATAATAAAATAATAAAAAGTAATACTGAAAACACTTGTTTCTTGATAAATAGGTTTCAAGCATACAAAAGAGGAACTAACCCGAACTTTAAAATACTTGGAAATTGTTTTAAGAAAATTTAAAGTTTGTTTATTTAATATACAGAAGACTGACAATAGAAAAAGATATATCTTGCTCGTATTTTCATTTAAGTTTATTAGACATACGTTTTGACTATACTATACTTATAATATACAGTAAAACCTTGGATTGCGAGCATAATTCGTTTCGTAAATGTGTTCGTAATACAAAGCACTCGTATATCAAAGTGAATTTCCCCCATAAGAAATAATGGAAACTCAGATGATTCGTCCCACAACCCAAAAATATTTAATCTAAAAATGATTAATACCTTTTTTATTCTCGTTATTTAAATATAACTGTACTGTAATCAAATTTATTTATTATATTGAATGGTGACTGGTGTGAGGTAGACGAGAGAGAGGAGAGGAGGAGGTGGGTTATTGTTTAGGTCGACTTTCACTGTCACTAACGGAATCACTGCTATATGTTGGATCACTGGAATATTTTTCTTTTTGTGCGACTTTAACAAAGAACCTACCCGCCTCGGTGGCGTAGTTGGCTAACGCGCTAGTCGTGTTGAGCCCGACTGCCGAGGACGGGGAGATCGAGGTTCGAATCTCGGTCGGGTGAACTGGGGGTGGTTTTTCCTAAATGGTTTTCCACTCTTCCTCCACGCAAATGCGGGTTCACTTCCTCTACTCAACCTTCCCAATTCCTAATCCATTAGCGTAATTAGTACTTAAGCGTATAACCCGAACGGGTAGTAAGACGCGGTGCTAAATAAATAAAATAAAAACAAAGAACCTATCCAATGACACTGCTTGGCAGACAAAGCGTAACCGTAGTACTACTCGTATTGCAAGATATCGCTCGTTTATCAAGTTAAAATCTATTGAAAATTTTTGCTCGTCTTACAAAACACTCGCAGACCAAGTTACTCGCAATCCAAGGTTTTACTGTACTTAACATTAAAGGTTGAAGTAAATATTGCGTTGTTAATGGGTTGCGTTTGTTTGTGAACTCAGTTTGTGGACAAAATAATATTTTGTCTAAGAAAATTTTTATTTATTTTGGTTTGTTCATTACCATGATTGGTTTGCAATACCATAGTTAATTTAGGATTGTATAACGAGACACTATTTAAAGTTGGCAACCGGATGTTTATAATAATAATTTGATATAATTGAGGTGTCCCTTAACCACGAAAAGAATGGGCCAACCTGCTAGAAATAAAATAAACGATAAAAGTAAATATGTATATTTTTAACACCGTGTTTTACTATCCGCTCGGGCTATACGCTTATGTACTAATAACGCTAATGAGCTAAGTAGAAGGAACGTGGAATTTAGAGGAAGTGTACTCACATTTGCGTGGAGGGAAGGTGGAAAACCATTTAAGAAAAATTAGCCTTGGTACCACATTCGGGACTCAAACTTCGCATAGCCAGTAAATTAGGCTAAATGATCATGTGCTCGCCAATGTAGGTGGTAAGGAATAAAAATGGCTAATAAAAGGCCAACTCAGCTAAGTTTGATAGTCTTATCCCTCAAAGGTTTTTTCATCACGTTTAACATAAGGGTTACTAAAATCTTACTTTAAGGGGTTAGGATGATGAAGGTACTATTATTTTTAAGAAATTTCACATGCATTATTATAGCCAAGTGGTGTTAAAATCACCGTTAGTGAGCGAGGCAGATTTGAACCCCAATCTCCACGCCACCAATAATTTAATTTATTGTGAGACTGACGCCCTAGACAGTGTGTCAACTGGTGAGAGTCATTGCTGCCCAGAGGCAAGGGCGTAGAAAGCTATTTTATTCTAAAGGATTCACTAGGAACTTTACTATACCTTTAGCATATAAAGGTATGTGTGTAAATATATATATAGAAAAAGGGGGGCTCGGAGGGGCCGACCCCCTGGAATTTGATTAAGGGGTCTATATATATATATATATATATATATATATATATATAATATATATATATAGACCCCTTAATCAAATTCCAGGGGGGTCGGCCCCCCCGAGCCCCCCTTTTCTACGTCCTTGTCTAGAGACTTTATCACAAATGACCCCCAAGGCCATAGACAAGGTATACACCAGCTCCTCAACCTTACGGAAGTTTCACTGCACTCCTCGAGCAATGTTGAGTCCATCAACAAACACTGGAGTTCGCCAGCGTCAGTGCTCGGTGATAAAACATTGCCAAATATTCACTTGTCAAAGGACTCACTTTTGATATGTTCGTCATAAAGGGGCCACTGTAATCGTAATGTGCAGTCTGCGTAAGCTAAGAGTAGGTTGGGTCGCTACCTGAACCTAGCTTTGTGGAAGCTAATCCAATTACTCGAGATGGATATTTGTGTTCTCTCTCTAGTGAAAAGCCATGTTTTAAAAGAGTTTTTAATGCCTCTTAATGGCACCTAGTGATACCAGTGTTGAAGGACTCAAGCTCTCCCAATAAGCGCAACAATTTTAACCTGGAGTTTGTGGGTCTGGTGTATACCTTGGCTGTACCCAAGACCTAAAATGATAAAGATCCTGTAGTATAGTCGTGGACCATGGCGTTTTGTTTAGTTTGCCATCAATGGGGAGATTGAGGAGCTAATCCAGGCTGGTATGTACAAAAGATATTTTTTGCTAAAAGCTTTCTTACCCTCTCTTTAATAAAATGCGGGTACATTTATACTAAAATCTATTCTTCCTCATCATTAGCCCATTAGTTGTTGCAAATAGCCCAGCTGAGTATATAAAATTTGGTGAGCAATAAAAGCCATATGATGTTGACGAGTCCGTGCTGCTCCGTGGACCATGTGCTTAGCTTCCCCCCTCCCCCCCTTCACTGGTGTTGTCGAGTCTGGGGACGTCTCTTGAGAATATCGGCTGAGTCAATGAATGGAGGAGCATAATCTTGGAACAGAGGAGCAAGTCCTTGAGGGACGTCTTCCTCGTGCACGTGACCTTGTGTGTTGGTTGTGTGTGTGTGTGTGTGTGTGTGTGTTGTGTGTGTGTGTGTGTGTGGTGTGTGTGTGTGTGTGTGTGTGTGTGTGTGTGTGTGTGTGTGTGTGTGTGTGTGTGTGTGTGTGTGTGTGTGTGTGCTGGCAGCCTGGGGCCCCAGGCCCACAGCTGGCTCGCTCGCGATTATAACGGTCCCTGTTTCCTCTTGGCGCCACACGGGCTAGCACCACACGAGTCAGTCTTGCGCAGAAGATCAAACATAAATCTACTTTTAATTAAAAAAATTGGAGAGTCCATAAAAAAAGTCTGGATATAAATATGAATTGGACATAAGCTTCACTTGTTTTGTTTTACAGCGTCTAATCAAACTTGCGCTCTTGTCAATATTTTAATTAAGTCATTGAACTACGGATGATGAAAGTGAAATTTAGAGAAAATGGGTCAACATATGTGCGTGTATTAAGAGTGGTAAACCGTTTAATAAAAAAAGACACCCCTAATTCTCCTAGCCTTTATTCGAACCCCAATAAACCGAACTAGGTTAATCTAATATTAAGGTAGAGTGCCCACTTAAACGGGTCTGGATTCCTGATGATTAGTAGATCAGGGTTCATATTCTGGTAAGTCCATAGAGGATTTTTTTACTAAATGTTTTACCACCCTCCCTCCACGTGAATGCGAGTGAATATTTACTAAAATGTTACCTTGCTTACCTCATTCCTCCCAATTTGTATAGTAAATCTAGATAGGTCAGATGGCTTGTAAGATGTGATGAAAATATATGTATAGGGGCTTTATAGAAAGCGAGATCTACTAGTTTAGGGAAACTAGGAAAACTTTAGTTTATATTAAGGTGGAAACTTACTTACTCTATGACATGTGGAGCTCGAGAGTTAATTGCTGCACTTACAAAAGTACGCCTCTATCCCTATCTTGAGCTAGTTCTATCCAGTCCACCTCATTACACCCTATCTCTATCTTGAACTAGTTCTATCGAGTCCACCTTATTACACCCTATCTCTACCTAAAACTAGTTATATCCAGTTCATCTCACTACACCCTATCTCTATCTTGAGCTAGTTCTATCCAGTTCATCTCACTACACCCTATCTCTATCTTGAACTAGTTCTATCGAGTCCACCTTATTACACCCTTATCTCTACCTAAAACTAGTTATATCCAGTTCATCTCATTACACCCTATCTCTATCTTGAGCTAGTTCTATCCAGTTCATCTCACTACACCCTATCTCAATCTTGAACTAGTTCTATCCAGTCCACCTCATTACACCCTATCTCTATCTTGAGATAGTTCTATCCAGTCCACCTCACTACACCCTATTTCTATCTTAAGCTAGTTATATCCAGTTCATCTCACTACACCCTATCTCTATCTTGAGCTAATTCTATCCAGTCCACCTCATTACACCCTATCTCTATCTTGAACTAGTTCTATCGAGTCCACCTTATTACACCCTATCTCTATCTTGAGATAGTTCTATCCAGTCCACCTCACTACACCCTATTTATATCTTAAGCTAGTTATATCCAGTTCATCTCACTACACCCTATCTCTATCTTGAGCTAATTCTATCCAGTCCACCTCATTACACCCTATCTCTATCTTGAACTAGTTCTATCGAGTCCACCTTATTACACCCTATCTCTATCTTGAACTAGTTCTATCCAGTTCATCTCACTACACCCTATCTCAATCTTGAACTAGTTCTAACCAGTCCATCTCATTACACCCTATCTCTATCTTGAGCTAGTTCTATCCAGTTCATCTCATTACACCCTATCCCTATCTTGAGCTAGTTCTATCCAGTCCACCTCATTACACCCTATCCCTATCTTGAGCTAGTTCTATCCAGTCCACCTCTCTACACCTTATCCCTATCATGAGCTAGTGCTACCCAGTCCACCTCACTACATCCTATCTCTTTCAGATCCACCTAAAGTTATTCTCCTATCCACGTCTAGGTCTTCTAAATGGTCTCTTACCATTGGGTTTGCCAGTCAATACCCCGAACAAGATTCTAGAATCTCTCATTCGCGCTTTATGTCCAGCCCATAGTAATCTACAATTATTGATTGTACTAACCATGTCTTGTGATGAGTACGGGGTATGTAACATCCTTCCCCCGCCCCCAGTATCCTCATTCCTTTTTGGTCCAAATATCTTCCTAAATATTTTTTTTTCAAACATCTTCAATTTGTTTTCGTGATGTTAGGTAGGAGACCATAATTCACACCCATAGAGAACAAGCGGTAAAATTATTGTTTTATAAATTATGTGTTTTACATTCCTAGAAAGCAGGCAAGATGTCAACAACTTACTGACAGAGTAATAACAATCATTTCACGAGTGTATTCTTTTCCTAGTTTCCAATCAATATCGTTATCGCTAGTTAAAATTGTTCCTAAATATTTAAGCTCATGTTGTTCGAAGTAATCTCTAAATTATCGCCCCTAATCTGTGTTTTAAACATTGTAACATAAAATGTTAATATATTTTTACCAAATTTATAAAATGTATTAAAGAAAATTTATTCAAATAACATGTATTATATTAATTAAACTATGAGATATAAATACAATTATTAAATTTCATTTATATTGTAACTATTGCTAAAAATAAAATTAAATGTAACCCAACTAATACGTAAAATTGTAAAACAATATTTTATAGCCATTGGTAGCTAAAAAGTTACAGTCGTGCTTAGCACTTAATTGAAATTAATAATTATAACAATAATAAAACCTTACTGTCACAAACGCAACATCACCACTAATAGTTATTGTGATATACTAACATATAATTTGAGAAGCCCATTTTCAATAGGCCTAACTGAAATTAAGATAAAATGGCCTACTTAGGTTTTGGTTAAAATTAAAAATTGAAAGCTCAAAATTTATGTAAAGTTAATAGATAGCCTTTGACGTGTGCATTTTTTATTAGAACGTCGAGTGAAGCCTCATTCTATAGAACTTTTAATAATAAAAAGTTTTGTATACATTTTATCGTGATAATCTGCAGGCATCGCTGCAAGTATCCGCTGGTACGGATTTATTTGTATTTTATAATTATCTAAATAGTTTCCTCCTAAATTTATAACTGAAACAAAAAACTGACGTTAAGAGTTTGCCCTCAACACATACTCAAGTAAACAGTTATGGAATATTGATTTGTGACGGACAGATTCTAATTATTGACTCCGTTCACGCAACTCTTTGGACCGCTTCTAAAACCGCCCGGGAACTTTTCAAATTACCGGAAGTTCTCAATCTAGTCCTCCTTCTCACCTAAATATAATTAATAATGAATATTAACCAGATTGGATGCCGTGCAAGAGGAAAATTAAACTCTAGAAATTGTAATGTGCCAATGGTTTGGTGAATGCATTGATGGGCATACGGGATAAGGCGTCAACCTCGTATATTCCTGGTGATGAAGAGGTTGGTGATCGAATCCCAGACAGGTGAGGGTAGTCTTAATCTAAGTGGTTCTTCACGCAAATGCTGGTACACCTTCCATAAATTCTACTTTACTCAGTCCTACTCCATTAGTATAGTTAAACTCATATAACCCGTACGGGTGGTAAGGCATGGCGCAAAACATAAATTGGAAAAATGTATATTCTTTAAGTTTAACTTAACGTTTCACATGCATTGAATATCTTTCCTTTTGTTTTATTTCCTCTAATATATTAGGTGAAGAGCAAATATTTTAATGGTGAAAATCTGGCAGCTCAAAAAGTTACTGGGGCTAGCTAGTTTCTTGAGTCCAAATCATATGATCTGCAGCTGTTTCTTTTGACAAATAATATTAATGTCTGTATAGTAACAATACCTTTTCTATTAAAAGAAACTTACATAATTTATTACATATGATAATCTATAAGTACCTAAAATTATCTCTTCATGTCTTGCAGTAAAATATTTAAAAATAAAAAAGAATAAAAACATATTACACTTAACATTTTCTCTTAAAAAATATGTACATATTTGTTTGAAATATTCCTTGAAGTATCCAGTTTGAGAAATATCTATTTGGTATTATTTTTTAACGTTGATTTTGAAACATATGTTTATACTTTTTTTAAGACTATCTATCCCTTGTGGTTGCATTATGTGCACAGTTAGATTGCCCTGAACGATGGCAAGATTACCTTAATAATATTTAGCACCGCGTCATACTACCCGTTCGGGTTATACGCTTAAGTACTAATTACGCTAATGGATTATGAATTGGGAGGGTTGAATTTAGAGGAAGTGAGCCCGCATTTGCGTGGAGGGAGAGTGGAAAACCATTTAGGAAAAACCACCCTCAGTTCACCCGACCGAGATTCGAACCTCGATCTCCCCGTCCTCGGCGGTCGAGCTCAACACGACTAGCGCGTTAGCCAACTACGCCACCGAGGCGGGTTAAGATTACCTTGATTGATTACACTATGATGTTATATTAAAATATTTACCTTAATTTTAAAAAATGTAACTAAACCCCCTATAAGATCAAACGAAGAATAAACGTAGGCTAAATATTCATAGTATGACAACTCTGAAAGTAGAGAATAAACATGGATAATTAGTGTAGCCTCAATGGAGTCAAAAGACTAGATAAACACATTTCATCACCCTTATTTGACTATTTCTCTTTACACACTCATTTGGCTGTTTAATCTTTAGATAAATGGTGATATGTTTATTAATAAGTAATTACAGTAGGGCCCCCGTATCCGCTAATTCAGTATCCGTGTTTTCAGTTATCCGTGGTTTAACGCTGCCCAATTTTATTTATTTTTAATTGAATAAAAGAATGGTTAATAAGTCACAATACCTACACCATCACCCCACTCCATCTAATCATCAAGGACATAATGCTATCATATCATCATCATCTTCATCATCATTATCTGTGATCATCGCAATAAGAAGAGTTGAGAATAGTAAGTACACTGCAGTGTACAGTTCTCGTTAGTGTTATGTAGTTTATTTAATGTTGGTAATGTCTTACTGTGATTAATTTATCAACTAAACTTTACCGTATTTATGTATGTCACATAAATATCACGTTGTATAATAGTTTGGTATCTGCGGTAGATCTAGGAACGTAATAATACCCTTGGATATGGGGGGCCCTACTCACGGCCGTAGTCGGGGGGTGGTTTGGGGGTTCAAATCCCCCCGAAATTTCATGAACAAAATATATATATGGCTTTATTTATTGTTCAAACAATATCAAAATTAAGGTACAAGTACAAATCAGGGAGCTGAGTTATCATAAAAAGCACTTTAGAGAGCTTCTAGAGGTGTTTAATATTGAGATTTTTCCTAGTCTTTGGCAGTTAGGGGGTTATGTTGCCCTTAAAAACACTTAAGATAGTTTCTAAAACTATTTATAATTTTATTTTTTTCTAGCATCCGGCAATTGGGGGATGTGACCACCAACCCCCATCCCCTCCTAGAAATTATTGGGTGGCTACGGCCTTAGCCCTACTGTATTTGTTCAGTGGTGCAACCAGGCGCATTTGCCCTTCCCCACAAGATAGCTTAAATCAAACTAAGTAGAACGAAAATATAAAGAAAGCACTGTATAGATGTCTAATGTATAGGATACATCCCATGGCCAGACTCGACATTTGATTTGATACTAAAAAAAATACACACACACACACATTAAAACTACCCCCACAGCTCTCGATGGTAAAATTGTTCAGAATTAGTAGTTTAGATACATTGTATGCAAGGTGATTTAAATTATTTAACTCGCTTCCCTTTGCTATCATGAAAACAAACTCAATATATTTGCTTGAAGTATTTAGTAGTAATACATTGTCTTTGCCTCCAACATTTGGAGCTGTATCCCCCTCGTATCCTCTCCACTCCCCCCACCAACCCAATTCAAAATATTATTCCTGTCTACACCTTTGCACGCATGCCTTCCAAAAGTAAATGTCTAGGTACTCCACTGCTTAGTATGTTCATACATACATACATACATACATACGCGTTCCCTTACGGGGTAGGCAAGAAACTCTGCATATAGCTCAAAGAACTACAACTCCGTACACACTTCCCTAACCTTGCATATTCCCTTCGCTTCAACACCAATCCCACACCGAGTCGTGCATGCACTTTTATTCTTAAAACTCTTAATGTTTCTCTTTTTTACACATACATCCACCAAACTTAGCCATGTCTTTTATAGCCTACCCCTTCCTTTTGATCCACACTATCTACCTTCATATTTTTTCTTCGTCACTCGATCCACATTCATCCTCTCAATGTGACCAAACAAATGTAAGATGGTTCTTTCATATTGATCTATTGGATTCCCTTACAAACCACACTCTTTCGGCACCCATTCATTACTGACTCTGTCCATACGAATTTTTCCACACACATTTCTTAGATATCTCATGCCAACCGCATTCATCTTGCTCTTGTGTTTTGCCTAACATACCCTCGCTTTACATCCATAAAACAATGTTACCGTTAGAACACTTTTATTAACTACCATCTTTGCCTCTTTCATTACTTCATTATTTGCAATAGTCCACATACATCCAACTACTCTCCGAGATGCTTTCACCCGTCTGTCGATTTCCCCATCCAGCCCTCCAGAGGCAAAATATTACATAAAAATTATAAACAACACAGAACAAAATACTACGCACTATAACAGGAATATACCGAAGAAATAGAACCATCGACCTCCACACATTAACGAAAAACCAGGTACTGAGAGATATATTTAAGGAAAGAAGGAAAAATATCAACAAGGAAATAACAATGCTCAACAATGTGATAAGAAAATCTGTCAGGAGATACGACCCAAATAAAGTTAGGCCACACCAACTACCACGAGTGGAGTGAAAAAAAAAGCTAAAACTCCCTCTTCCCAGGACAAGAAATTCTACCATAACCTGAAAAAAAAAAATCATCATCCACATTTCATATTCAGTTTCATAGTTCATTAAAGATAAAATCTACTAAGCAAAATGTACTTTTCATATGGTAAATTGTAGATGCAAATTCCTGTCCTTAAAATACTAAGCAAAGAGGATAAGATTATGCGAGCGCAGCCTTTAACTCGCCGAACAAATCAGTCAAAGCCTCTCTCACTTCTCATTGAATCTAAGTACAAGTGAGGAGGTAAAAGGCAACAGGGGAAACTCGTGCCAATAACCCAACCTAAGAGAATGACTGATAATGAAAAAAACGGGTTTTTAAATTAAAACCTGACCACTTGAATATTTAATTCCTTCTTTTAAATATGTTTCAAAGAGACGAAATACCGGATATCTGTCAGCCAGCAATAAACTTGTTTGTTATTTTATTTTGCTTGTTGAAAGCGTTAAAATATAACAGTGAATCAAGGAAACAGGATGCGTCATGTTTCCCAGATAGATTTGCTACCGACTTATTTGCACAGCTATGTGCTGGTGATAGGGTTCTATAAAAATAACATTAGTCTTTTTTCCGATCCCCTAGGATAGGTGGAGAGTCAGTCATACTAATATAGTTGACAACTGACTGAACTTATATGTTGTAGACAAAGGACAAAATTACAATAAGACTTTTTTACCGATTGTACGCTAATCTACACAAAGGCTAAAAACATCATTTATGCCTCCCTTTCAAAAATAGTAATCAACAAGCGGTTAATGCTACGATTAATTTGTATTTATATCATCATAAATTTCGACACAAACAAAAAGAGTATATTCTTAGTAGATAGAATAATATTTACTTGCTTTAAAAAGACTTGATGAATAATAACCAAAGAGAGATTGATTTGGTTTTTTTTTACTGCCTCAGTTCCCATAAGGTCATTCAACCGTCAACAATTTACTGCACAATTTTAATAAGTGTATATTTATAAGCTATGAATAGTGATGCAATGGCTTTAGATCATTACAGTACGTAAAAGGCGTAATATAACAAGATTGACCCCTTGTAACTGAAACATTTGAAATCATTGAATCACTATTTATAGCTTATAACTATAAACTCGTTGGTGACCTGGTGGTCTAGGGGTAAGGTGTCGGACTTCTGAGCTGGCGACCGGGGTTCAATCCTCGGTCCCGGCACAGATTTATCTGATTACCAAACCCTTCCTTCACCTCTGACAAGATGTGTATTAATCACAACTTGTGAATGTGAGGAATGCCAGGCCTCCACCGTGGTTCGGATTCCACGTTAAACTGTAGGTCCTCCATTTCATCTCACAATCACCCTACCATTACACATTAGCGTAAGTGCGTATAACCCGAACGGGTAGTAAGACGCGGTGCTAATAATAATAATAATAATATAAACTCGTTAAAATTGTTCAGTAACATTGTTAATGGTTGACTGACCCTACTTAGGGTAAGACCCGCTACGGTGGACACGTGGTTATAAGGTGTGGACTTGTTGGGTCTAATTTTGCTTTGAAGTAAATGTCGGGGCTGGAATCATGGTTGTATATAGTGAAGGTGTTTTACATTAAACATCTTCCCACTTTTCTTCCCTAAAAAGCGGGTGCATTTATTATGAACTCTCCTAATTTCTATTATATCTGTGAACATATGTTGACATTCCAGGTAGACGAGGGCGGCCAATAAAATAATAATAAAATAGTAAAATAATAATTTATCATATAAATTTTGTCTATTGACTTATATTTATATGGTTCAACAATATTACAAGATTCATAAGGACTTATAAAGGTTCAGCCTTTTGTCACATTAGTTTGGCAGGTTAGTCACTTAATATCGATTCCTCGAGTCAGAGCTATATAAAAAAAAAATTAATAATTTAAATACCAACTTATAATGAAATGAAATAGAGTTAATATAAAAATAATCTTTATTTTTCAATAAACCAATTCTTTACGCCGTTTATGTCTTCGGACTGATTGAATGTCATATCTTGTACACACCATATCACGGAGGGGAAAATAAGACGGGCTTTCGGTTAATTTATAGGACCCAATGGGATTTGTAACTAGATGTTAATTTTCAGATTTGGGGGGAGGCGGTGTTGTATAAGTTTTTAAATACTAACAAAATTAAAGCACTTAATATATCTAATCTTTGCCCTGTGTTACCATAAGAAATAACTTTTAGAGACATTTAATATTCTAATTTTCCTTTGGCCATGGGGATAGGACTCCCCCCCCCCCCCCCAAAAAAAAAACCCTCTGGAAATGTTGGTCTGGCTACAGTCTTGTTACAACCGGTGAATTTGGGAATTGAGAACCTAAATAATTACCGAGTAATTTGAGTATTAAAACCGGAGCGAGTCCAATTATTTTGTAACCACGAATAAACTAATAAAAACGGACCAGTACCTTTCCGGAACTTATATCTGAAGAAAAAATTTTAGCTTATAAAATTATATAACTGATAGCTGAGATAATAAGAAAAAAACTGGTAAGCTTTTGGAACAAAAATTCAAAATAATAAAACAGAAAATTGTAAAATTTTGGGGCCCAGATCTGAAATAATAAATCCAGAACCAGTAAAATTTGGTATCCGACCCATCAATAGTGACTAAAACTAATATTTACGAAATTAATTTTTATATATTTACTGTACATTATCAATAGTTGGGGTAATAACCCAAAATCAATACTTCGTATTGGTAAGGTTCTTAGTTCTTAGTTTGTATTTACTTATTCTATGACATTAGGAACTCTAAAGTTCATTGCTGCACTTACAAAAGTGCACCACCTATCCCTATCTTAAGATAGCTATATCTAGTCCAGCTCTCTACACCCTATCCCTATATTAAGCTAGTTCTATCCAGTCAACTTCTCTACACACTATCCCTATATTGAGCTAGTTCTATCCAGTCAACCTCTCTACACCCTATCCCTATATTGAGCTAGTTCTATCCAGTCAACCTCTCTACACTCTATCTCTATCTCGAGCTAGTTCTATCCAGTCAACTTCATTACACCCATTTCTTTCAAGTCCAATCTAATGTTATCCTCCCATTTGCGTCTAGGTCTTTCCAATATTTTCTTCCCATTGAATTTCCCGGGCAATACCCTGAACTAGGTTCTAGAATCTCCCATTCACGCTGCATGTCCTTCCCAACGTAATTTATGATACTTGACTATCCTAACTATGTCTTAAGATGAGTACAGAGTATGTAACTCATTATGTAACTTCCTCCACTCCCCAGTAACTTCATCCCTTTTTGGACCAATGTCCTTCCTGAGTACCTTGTTTTCGAACATCCTAAATTGGTTTTCGTCATGTAAGTTAAGAGACCACGTTTCACACCCATAGAGAACAATCAGTAAAACAATCGTTTTGTATATTCTGAGTTTAACATTCCTTGCAAGCAGGAAATATGTCAACAACTTACTGACCGAGTAATAGCATGCATGTTCCGACTGCATTCTTTTCATAATTTCCACTCTAATAGCGTTAATTCAAATTGTTCCCAAATATTTAAATTTATTAACATATTTTACTAAATATAAATTATAAAATACAAATACCGATGGTAAATATTCCTAATATAGAACCATCTTAATTTAAAAGTTACAGGAAGTGGCTATAATCACTATTATTAAAGAACCAGTTTTATTTACTTTTTTACCACCAATAGAATGAACAATCTTTTTAATAACCTTTAGTACGCCGATATATTTTATGCCATCATCTATTCCAGTTATATTCATTCATATAATTGAGTAGTGACAATATATGTTTTGAAAAATACTCAAGACAATTAAATATAACAGTATAATATGTTTTGTGGTACAGTTAAAATAAATGATAAATATTAATGGTTGCTTGACCATCTATAATGTTATATAACATGTGAAAGTTAATTATAATTGAGAATAAAAATTGTGTTCTAGCTACCTGGGCTGTATTTTCACAGGAAGTCTTTTGTTCGGATACTAACTGATATAAAATATGTCTTAATTGTTCTCGATACATGTGGGTTATTCATCTGTAAGAGCGAGATTGAATTTTTTTTTACTGTATACAAGCGATATGTAGATACGTATCCTATCAATGTGTTAATAATGGTATCTTAATATATATAATTCTTCTGTACGTGTGTATGTCACTGAACTCCTTCTAAACGGCTGGACCGATTTTGATGAAATTGTTTGTGTATGTTTGAGTGGGTCCGTGGATGGTTTAGATTCACAATTAGACCCGGTAGGTGGCACTGCAATCGGGTTCTATGATTTTTTTATTTTTTAGGGATTTTTGGGGGGGGTTGGCTGGTCCGATTTTGATTAAATTTTTTGTGTGTGTTTGAGTGGGTCCGTGGATAGTTTGGATTCACAATTGGACCCGGTAGGTGGCACTGCAATCGGGTTCTATGATTTATTTTTTTTAGGGATTTGGGGGGGGGGGGGGTTTGGGGGATCAATAAAATAAAATTAACTGTACATAGCATAAAAATTTGTAAGCAAGATTCGCAACTTTTTTCAATACAGCTGATATTTGTGGAGTTGTGGGCAAAATTCCAAAAATGAATAGATGTTTTATTTTGTATGTTGTCTTGACAAACACTGAATTTGTAATATTTGTGTAACTCACTAATTGGAGTTCATTGTGAATTTGTAATGGTGATGATCAAATAGTATTTGTTTTATTATCGAAATCAACCATGCCACCCAAACGAAAAGCCAAAATTCGGGCAGGACAACGTCTGTCGGGTCTGCTAGTCTTAATATATATAATTCTTCTGTACGTGTGTATGTCACTGAACTCCTCCTAAGCGGCTGGACCGATTTTGATGAAATTTTTTGTGTGTGTTTGAGTGGGTCCGTGGATGGTTTATATTCACAATTGGACCCGGTAGGTGGCGCTGCAATCGGGTTCTAGGATTTTTTTTATGTTTTAAGGAATTTTTTAGATTTTTTGCATATCAGAACATGTAACCTCAAAATTTCACCCCCCCCCCCCCCCCACCACCAAATATTTATAATAATGAATATAATATTAATAATTGACCGTTAAAAAAATTAGTAAGTTCATCAATAATTGACCGTTAAAACCTTCTGAAAAATTCATGAATAATTGAACCTCTGAGAATAATTCATAGCTATGTTTGTTTTTCGATACAGCTGATATTTGTGGATCTGTGGGCGAAATGCCAAAAATGAAAAGATGTTTTATTTTGTATGTTGTCTTGACAAACACTGAATTTGTAATATTTGTGTTACTCACTAATTGGAGTTCATTGTGAATTTGTAATTGAGATGATCACATAGTATTTGTTTTATTATCTAAATCAATTATGCCACCCAAACGAAAAGCCAACGTTCGGGCAGGACAACGTCTGTCGGGTCCGCTAGTTACATATAAAATCAATATTACATTAATTAATTTAAGTTGATTTATTGAAACACTTCAATTGTTGATAGCCAGGGCTGGTATTGTGATGTCATCTTTTTTTCCTTGCACATCATAGACATTGCTCATGAGTTGTTTATGATCTCTTGGTCGTGGAAACATGTTTTATGTCATTATTTTATTTTTTGACATTATGGACTTTCAGGTAATATTTTCTTGCCTTGCTTCATTTTAAGGCATTTATCTTGACCGAGGTTTTTTTTTTATCATCACGTCTTCCTTGCTGTTCAGGCTATACGCATATAACATGATAGTTACTCTAATGGGAGAGGGATGAGGAAGGAAGTATTTTAGAGGTAATTTGCCCACACTTGCATGGAAGTAGAGTGGGAAACCATTTGAGAAAAAACACCCTCTGCAGACCCAACCGGGATTCAAACACCAATTTACCCGTCATCAGAAGGAAACTCTAACACGAGAGTGACGCCTTATATCATTTGGCCACTGAAGGGGGTGAAACTACATTTAAGCCGAAAAGGGTTGGGTTGGAAGGTTGAAGCAGATATTAGTAAATTAATAATATACTCAGCAGGATGCAAGAGTTTAGTTGTTAAAGGTATCACATATACGTATATTATTATATTATGTTCTTATTTCCATTTGTAAAGTTAGTGTTTGTTTTAGTCACGTGGGTTCATTACGAATTTTTCTCTGTATTTTTAAGTCATTTATGGTGAGTTTAATGTCAATACTTGATCATTTTCAGATCATTTTATAGATACTTCTTTGATGATTTTTGATTCATCAAAGTCCAGGCCTGTTGATATCATATTAGTAATAACTAATGTATCTAAATTGGCTTATAAAAACTGATTTGTATAACATTGGTATGCTACAGGTCGCCAACCACAAGTTAATACCCGAACTCCTACATTGCAATGGTCCTATCAATTCAGAGAATATACAGCTCATCCCCTCAATATATTTCGTTATTGTTTTCCTTAACTCATATGGTCATTTTCCTTCAACAAGCAAAACAAAGTTCACCGAAAGGACGGTAGTTGCACATCCGTCCGTCGTTGCCATAACGACGATTCAAGCTGCTGGTGAGGTTTGAGAACGACACGCCTGCGTGAGATAGACGATTGGAGAGTGTGGCCAGCCAAAATATGACCTGGCTCGGCTACAGGATTTCGACTGTTACTAAGTGCTCGCTGTCAACGCTGACGGACCTTAACGCCGTCATTTCAAGAACACCCGCTGTTCTGGACCTTGATGCCATCATTTCAAGAACACCCACTGTCCTGGACCTTGATGCCGTCATTTAAAGAACAACCCCTATCCTGGACCTTGATGCCGTCATTTCAAGAACACCCACTGTCCTGGACCGTGATCCCGTCATTTCAAGAACACCCGCTGTCCTGGACCTTGATGCCGTCATTTCAAGAACACCCGCTGTCCTGGACCTTGATGCCGTCATTTCAAGAACACCCACTGTCCTGGACCTTGATGCCGTCATTTCAAGAACACCCACTGTCCTGGACCTTGATGCCGTCATTTCAAGAACACCCGCTGTCCTGGACCTTGATGCCATCATTTCTGGAACACCCACTGTCCTGGACCTTGATGCCGTCATTTCAAGAACACCCACTGTCCTGGACCTTGATGCCATCATTTCTGGAACACCCACTGTTCTGGACCTTGATGGCGTCATTTCAAGAACACCCGCTGTCCTGGACCTTGATGCCATCATTTCAATAACACCCACTGTTCTGGACCTTGATGGCGTCATTTCAAGAACACCCGCTGTCCTGGACCTTGATGCCGTCATTTCAAGAACACCCGCTGTCCTGGACCTTGATGCCGTCATTTCAAGAACACCCGCTGTCCTGGACCTTGATGCCGTCATTTCAAGAACACCACTGTTCTGGACCTTGATGCCGTCATTTCAAGAACACCCGCTGTCCTGGACCTTGATGCCGTCATTTCAAGAACACCCGCTGTCTGGACCTTGATGCCGTCATTTCAAGAACACCCCTGTCTGGACCTTGATGCCGTCATTTCAAGAACACCCCTGTCCTGGACCTTGATGCTCATTTCGAACACCACTGTCTGGACCTTGATGCCGTCATTTCAAGAACACCCGCTGTCCTGGACCTTGATGCCGTCATTTCAAGAAACACCCCTGTCCTGGACCTTGATGCCGTCATTTCAAGAAACACCCACTGTCCTGGACCTTGATGCCGTCATTTCAAGAACACCGCTCTTGGACTTGTGCCGTATTCAGGAACCCCTGTCGACTTGGCCGTCATTTCAAGAACACCCCTGTCTGGACTTGATGGCGTCATTTCAAGAACACCGTGTCTTGGACCTTGATGCCGTCATTTCAAGAACACCCGCTGTCTCTGGACCTTGATGCCGTCATTTCAAGAACACCCTCTGTTCTGGACTTGATGCGTCATTTCAAGAACACCGCTGTCCTGGACCTTGATGCCGTCATTTCAAGAACACCCGCTGTCCTGGACCTTGATGCCATCATTTCAAGAACACCGCTGTCTGGACCTTGATGCCGTCATTTTCAAGAACACCCGCTGTCCTGGACCTTGATGCCATCATTTCAAGAAACACCACTGTCTGGACCTTGATGCGTCATTTCAAGAACACCCGCTGTCCTGGACCTTGATGCCGTCATTTCAAGAACACCCTCTGTCTCTGGACATTGATGCCGTCATTTCAGGAACACCGCTGTCCTGGACTTGATGCTCATTTCAAGAACACCCGCTTCTGGACCTTGATGCCGTCATTTCAAGAACACCCGCTGTCCTGGACCTTGATGCCTCATTTCAAGAACACCCCTGTCCTGGACCTTGATGCCGTCATTTCAGAACACCGCTGTCCTGGACTTGATGCCGTCATTTCAAGAACACCCGCTGTCCTGGACCTTGATGCCATATTTCAGGAACACCGCTGTCTGGACCTTGATGCCATCATTTCAAGAACACCCGCTGTCCTGGACCTTGATGCCATCATTTCAAGAACACCCTGTCCTGGACCTTGATGCCGTCATTTCAGAACACCTGCTGTCCTGGACCTTGATGCCGTCATTTCAAGAACACCGCTCTCCTGGACCTTGACGCCGTCATTTCAGGAACAACCGCTGTCCTGGACCTTGATGCCTCATTTCAAGAACACCTGCTCTCCTGGACCTTGATGCCGTCATTTCAGGAACAACCGCTGTCCTGGACCTTGATGCCTCATTTCAAGAACACCTGCTCTCCTGGACCTTGATGCCGTCATTTCAGGAACAACCGCTGTCCTGGACCTTGATGCCTCATTTCAAGAACACCTGCTCTCCTGGACCTTGATGCCGTAATTTCAGGAACAACCGCTGTCTGGACCTTGATGCCATCATTTCAAGAACACCCGCTGTCCTGGACCTTGATGCCATCATTTCAAGAACACCTGCTCTCCTGCTGACCCTTGGACATGCGTCTATTTCAGACAAACCCTGTCCTGGACCTTGAGCCGTCATTTCAGAACACCGCTGTCCTGGACCTTGATGCCTCATTTCAAGAACACCGCTGTCCTGGACCTTGATGCCGTCATTTCAAGGAACACCGCTGTCCTGGACCTTGATGCCTCATTTCAAGAACACCGCTGTCCTGGACCTTGATGCCGTCATTTCAGGAACACCGCTGTCCTGGACCTTGATGCCTCATTTCAAGAACACCGCTGTCCTGGACCTTGATGCCTCATTTCAAGAACACCCGCTGTCCTGGACCTTGATGCCATCATTTCAAGAACACCCTGTCCTGGACCTTGATGCCGTCATTTCAAGAACACCGCTTCCTGGACCTTGAGCCCGTCATTTCAGAACAACCCGCTGTCCTGGACCTTGATGCTCATTTCAAGAACACCCGCTGTCCTGGACCTTGATGCCGTCATTTCAAGAACACCCGCTGTCCTGGACCTGATGCCGTCATTTCAAGACACACCGCTGTCCTGGACCTTGATGCCTCATTTCAAGAACACCCGCTGTTCTGGACCTTGATGCCGTCATTTCAAGAACACCCCTGTCCTGGACCTTGATGCCGTCATTTCAGGAACAACCGCTGTCCTGGACCTTGATGCCGTCATTTCAAGAACACCCGCTGTCCTTGGACCTTGATGCCATCATTTCAAGAACACCGCTGTCCTGGACCTTGATGCCGTCATTTCAGGAACACCCGCTGTCCTGGACCTTGATGCCCATCATTTCAAGAACACCCGCTGTCCTGGACCTTGATGCCGTCATTTCAAGAAACCCACTGTCCTGGACCTTGATGCCGTCATTTCAGGAACAACCGCTGTCCTGGACCTTGATGCCGTCATTTCAAGAACAACCGCTGTCCTGGACCTTGATGCCGTCATTTCAAGAACACCCGCTGTCCTGGACCTTGATGCCGTCATTTCAAGAACACCACTGTCCTGGACCTTGATGCCGTCATTTCAGGAAAAATCGCTGTCCTGGACCTTGATGCCGTCATTTCAAGAACACCCGCTTGTCCTGGACCTTGATGCCGTCATTTCAAGAACACCCGCTGTCCTGGACCTTGATGCCGTCATTTCAAGAACACCCGCTGTCCTGGACCTTGATGCCGTCATTTCAAGAACACCCGTTGTCTTGGACCTTGATGCCATCATTTCAAGAACACCCGCTGTCTGGACCTTGATGCCGTCATTTCAAGAACACCACTGTCCTGGACCTTGATGCCGTCATTTCAAGGAACAACTGCTGTCCTGGATCTTGATGCCGTCATTTCAAGAACACCTGCTTCCTGGACCTTGATGCCGTCATTTCAAGAACACCCGTTGTCTTGGACCTTGATGCCGTCATTTCAAGAACACCCGCTGTCCTGGACCTTGATGCCGTCATTTCAAGAACACCCGCTGTCCTGGACCTTGATGCCGTCATTTCAAGAACACCCACTGTCCTGGACCTTGATGCCGTCATTTCAAGGAACAACGCTGTCCTGGACCTTGATGCCGTCATTTCAAGAACACCCGCTGTCCTTGGACCTTGATGCCGTCATTTCAAGAACACCCGCTGTCCTGGACCTTGATGCCATCATTTCAAGAACACCCACTGTCCTGGACCTTGATGCCGTCATTTCAGAAACAATCGCATGTCCTGGACCTTGATGCCGTCATTTCAAGAACACCCGCTGTCCTTGGACCTTGATGCCGTCATTTCAAGAACACCCGCTGTCCTGGACCTTGATGCCATCATTTCAAGAACACCCACTGTCCTGGACCTTGATGCCGTCATTTCAGGAACAATCCGCTGTCCTGGACCTTGATGCCGTCATTTCAAGAACACCCGTTGTCTTGGACCTTGATGCCGTCATTTCAAGAACACCCCCTACACCATAAATCTCCACTCGGACACACATAGTTGATGTTGCCAGTACTCAAACAAGTAACTTCCATTTCGACTTGAAGCAGTAAACACCTACTCGTCCTGAGAAGACCGGGGAAGAAGACCCTCAGCCGACGATGGGTTTCACTGAGAAAATTAAGATCCATGAAATGGTATTTTTGTGGTTTGGGTCAGTACAGGTGAGGATGTGGATGTCAGGATAGGGACTGGGATTCGTTACTCTTACTTTATATTTCATGGACTGAAATATTCATATTCATTATTTGTTTCTGTACTATCTGTCGTTTCAGTAGATGGGATCCTTAAGCTGTTCTGTTTAGGTTATTATGTATTAAAGTTTGTAGCTAGCCGTTGGGGTGGATGAGGGCCTAAGACTATTTATTTTCCAGTTATGTGCATATTTCAGTTCAGAAGGCTCGTTTATGTATATTTTTTCAATTCAACGTAAGGATTATCTAAAGGTATTATTTTTTTGTCAATCATTCATTTTGTACTATTCAGGGAGAATCGTAACGTTGAGTTCTTGTAGCGTCGTTATATTTGTAGTATGGCGCGCGCCGATATCTAATTGTTTCATTTTCGTTTTCTATTTTCATTTTGAAGGATTTATTTAGGTTAACTATGTAAAGTAAATCGTTGGTCAAAATTATTATCACTAACATATTCAAGCAACTGTTATGTTTCGTTCTTATAGCTCAGACGTGGGACGTCTTTTTTTCAGAGCTCCACTTTAAGTAGTTATCCTTAAAGTGGATAATTTTTGTTTGTCTCTCCAAGACTTTGGCTTGGATTTATTCCTGAAAGGATCTGGTTTAGGATATCCTTGGGTCAAGGGTATATTCAGTGTGAATATATTCTTAAAGGTAGGTGGGGAACTTAAGGCACACCATTTTTACACGCTCTCAGACAAACTGTGCTTTGCCCCTTCGGGAAAGCTACTATGATATATTCTGGAGGCGAGCTTATTTTACAGCCACAAGGGCATTTTCTGTAAATGTTGCTCTATTCAATTAATTTAACTTTTACATATTTTAAATCTACTTCTTTTTTAGTTTATTGATTTAGAGTAATTTTTTGTTTACCTTGTAAATGTAGCCATAATCTCCCCTAATTAATTACCATTAGTCAGAATAGGACTAAAGCTGGGGGAATTACATAACCTCTATAACTTGCAGTTGTGATTGATTGCAACCGATATCACACATCTGCATCACGTGACTGATTAACTTATAGGCCTACTGCACTTCTCATTTTGAGTTGTGGTGTCAATTGTTAACCCTCCGGCCCTCAAAAAGGGGTCCACCAATCATAATTCAGCCTAGCACGATTTATTTTCTAAAAAATAATTGTGTCAAGGCTACAGATTCACTAGAGAACACAACGTGGACCCTGCACTGAAACCTAGGGATGGGGTAATCTCTCTCATATGGGGGATAGGGATTCAATTGAATTTGAAATATGTGATGATATTAAGATTTGTTGATTAGTACTTATTCTTGCTCATAAAATTAAAATGAAACATAATACTCCAACTAAAGAAGTTAATGATCCATTTAATTAAATATTATTTCAGGTAATCCAACACCTTATCTTAGTTGGTAGCGGGTCTAAGGGCAACGGGTTCGACTCCTGGAGTGGACGAGAATTTATCATTGATGAAATATGGATTTACCCTCCACATTGACAAATTAACGGGTGGGGACTGGATGTTGTGCCTGTCCTAGTTTTAATTATATTATAAGGCATATGAAACTATGACAGGCCTAGCAGGCCAGTAGTGTAAAATATATTGCTTGAATATAAAAATGACCTTGACCAGAGGCTGGGAATAGTAATGGATGTAAAACATGTAATTCAGGTAATATATGCATCTGGATAGTCTGAGTATCGTTGATGTGTACCGGCCAATCTTAGGGAGTGTTGCAGAAGAAAGGTTAAATTTGCTTCAATAAACATAAAAATAGATTGAGTTTTTAACCATTTTGGGCTAAGTGATTAACCTGTAAATAATGGCTATCATTGAATGAATCCACTGATAATAGTGAACACAGCACCTATTGATAATACATAATGGAGGTATGAAGCTACTTGATAAATCGCAAAGTCGAGTCGGCTTACAGTTTTATGTTGAAAGAGTGAGCAGCCAACTGAAGAACACAATTAACCTTGTTCACATGCCAAGCTATCCTGGTTTCAGAAAGTGAAAAGATGTTGGCTGAAATACCTAATGTTGGGAATCACGCGAATCTTATACATTTTGGAGAGGTCAATAATAAATATGTTAAGATTCAATGTGTCCCTTTAGCCTTAAAATTATGCAATTATCATCCCCTAAAATTATTTTGACTTTATTTTATGACTTACCTTGTTTTCCAATATTCTTACGACTAACATTAATCTTCTTTAAACAACTAACATTAATCCTACTGAATAAGAAAGACAAATAAATTGCGTGTCCGTCAATATGTAGCTTAGTTTGTGGAAAGATTAGTCAGTACTAGTACTAATGTACCGTTGCCCAGGGACGCCCGATTGTACTAATATACTAATCGTACATTCTTTCCGTGGTGGCTCTTTCCATATCCCGATGAGAATAGGGAATGATGGTAGAGAATATGACGGGGTGAAGCCAGTGATGACCTCAACCTAGCTTAAGCCTATATTAACCAAACTCTGGTGACCATAGAATACATTCTTCTTTCGAGAAAAATTCCCTATTATAAGCTAGGAATCTAACCTGGGATCTCTAGGTGAGCAGTCACTATTCCACAAGGCCTGTTAAAAAGATAGATGTGTATTAAACTAATAATTATAAATCGTTTATTGAAGAGTATTTTATTTTAATTTAATGCCTAAAGACTAATTTTATTCTATACTAGCTTTTGCCCGCGGCTTCGCTCGCGTTAATGTAGATTTTATCAATAAATTCAGGTTGTCGATTGACACAGGGAATATGACAATAAAAACGATGAACATATTGAGGTTGTTAGTCAATAGAGGTAGAAATAAAGAAAAAAACAAACTACACAATATAAATCAGGATTAAGTGTAGGAGTAGAAAAGAAGTAGTGGAGTGTGTGTCAGTAGAGTCATAGGTTATGCCTTGCCACGAATTGGAAGATCCTACTCCATCTTAAATTTTACTTACAGTTAATTAAATCCCTTATTTACTCCGCTTGTTCTTGACCGTTGCAATCACGGGCATAGAATAGATCATTATTTTAGGACGCTCCTATATACTACGTTGTATGTCCTTCCATTTGGCACAAATACATACAAATTCTGGGCATTGGACTCACGCGAACAGGCTACATATAGCTGGCCATGGGAAAAACATGGCATTTCCAAATGCACCCCTGCTACCTGCAATGTTTGCCCTTGCGCTTTGTTAATAGTAATAGCAAAACTAAGTTTGATTGGAAACTGGAGTCTTTTGAATTGAAATGGTAGGTCAGTGGGGATTATTGGGATTCGAGGAATGATTACACTTTCCCCTTTTACCACACCTGTTAAAATGGTGGCACAGATTATATTTTGCCCTAATTGTGTAATTGAAGCCTCGTCCCATTACATAAACAGGGTGCATCTAAATTTCGCATAAGCATAACTGGTACACCTAATTTCAATTGTAGTTTATGCGAGGGTACACCCAATAGCTCCAGAGAATTTAAAAACTCAGCGGGATATGAAGTGCTCTGTTCTGTGTCCATGATTGTATCTATTGACAAATACTCCTTTATTTCTCCCTGCATTTCTTTCAAATGTCAGTGTTGATTTTGTTAACGATTTCATATTTTGGTGCAAGAATTGCTCTTACACACAACCAATGACCACAATTTAAATTTAGTTGTAAGTCTGGGTAAACTTTAGCAATGAGCTCCACATCATTTTCCACCAAATTACAGAATTCCCCTGTAAGTAAAATACAGCCTTCAGCATCCGTGTCCAAACGTCCATCGCCAATTTTCAATAGTGTCTCTGCGTAATGTCCTGAATCTACATCATTATAAAGGTGGACTCTCATATTCGTTGTTAGGCTGAATTTTTTCACTTTTGCCCACAATCTTGATGACTTGAGACAGGCTTTGATTTCATCTGCATGTGTGCCCCTCTGGATCACCGGTAGAGTTTGTCGGAAGTCAGCAGCCAGTAAAACTACCATTCCTCCTCTCTCGCAAGTACTGAAGATTTTGGTTTAACGCCTCTATAGCTTTTTTGTGGGACATCGTACTTTCGTCCCACACTAAAAGTTTAAATTGTCGTAGCATCATACCTAGAGAGCTATTTTTGCTGAAATGAATAATACCAAACTTCTTACGACAATTTTGTCATTTACCATAACGGGGTGAACAGACAGAACTTAATTATCTGAATATAATCATTTTTAATCATTTTAAGATAGATGTGCCAAAAGTAGCTCGGGAACAGATTTTTATTCGGGATATCAGATTTTCTTCTGGGATAACGCAGGTCCCTTTTTCTGTACTCCAGGCATCATGTTGCAATTAATTTATTCATATCAGTAGGCCGAGTTGTTAAGCCGGACGACCGTCTAACAGTTATTTTTTTCTATCCGTCAGGAACAGTACTTTTTTCTGGATGAATGGTACCCTATGTCCTTTTCTGTACCCATGACCACGTGTATGCAAAATTTCTTTATGATCGGTCGAGTAGTTTAGGCGTGAAGGCGTAACAAACAATAAAAAACAAATAAACAAACAAACGCACATTCACATTTTTTCTGGATGAAAGGTACCCTATATTCTTTTCTGTACCCATGACAACGTGTATGCGAAATTTCATGATGATCGGTCGAGTAGATTAGGCGTGAAAGCGTAACAAACAAACAAACAAACTCACATTAGCATTTTTTCTGGATGAAAGCTATCCTATGTCCTTTTCTGTACCCATGACAACGTGTACGCGAAATTTCATGATGATCGGTCGAGTTGTTTAGGCTTGAAAGCGTAACAAACAATAACAAACAAACAAACGCACATTCACATTTTTTTTTCTGGATGAAAGGTACCCTATGTCCTTTTCTGTACCCATGACAACGTGTATGTGAAATTTCATGATGATCGGTCGAGTATTTTAGGCGTGAAAGCGTAACAAACAATAACAAACAAATAAACAAACAAACTCACATTCACATTTTTTCTGGATGAAAGATACCCTATATCCTTTTCTGTACCCATGACAACGTGTATGCGAAATTTCATGATGATCGGTCGAGTAGTTTAGGCGTGAAATTGTAACAAACAATAACAAACAAACAAACAAACTCACATTTGCATTTTTTTTTCTGGATGAAATGTACCCTATGTCCTTTTCTGTAACCATGACAATGTGTATGCGAAATTTTATGGTGATGGGTCGAGTATTTTAGTCGTGAAAGCGTAACAAACAATAACAAACAAATAAACAAACAAACTCACATTCACATTTTTTCTAGATGAAAGATACCCTATATCCTTTTCTGTACCCATGACAACGTGTATGTGAAATTTCATGATGATCGGTCGAGTAGTTTAGGCGTGAAAGTGTAACAAACAATAACAAACAAACAAACAAACTCACATTTGCATTTTTTCTGGATGAAAGGTACCCTATGTCCTTTTCTGTAACCATGACGTGTATGCGAAATTTCATCATGATCGGTCGAGAAGTCTAGGCGTGAAAGCATAACAAACAATAACAAACAAATAAACAAAAAACTCACATTCACCTTTTTTCTGGATGAAAAGTACCATATGTCCTTTTCTGTACCTATGAAAACGTGTATGCAATATTTCATGATGATCGGACGAGTAGTTTATGCGTGAAAGCGTAACAAACAATAACAAACAAACAAACTCACATTCACATTTTTTTTGGATGAGAGGTACCCTATGTCCTTTTCTGTACCCATGACAACGTGTATGTGAAATTTTATGATGATCGGTCGAGTAATTTAGGCGTGAAAGCGTAACAAAAAATAACAAACAAACAAACAAACTAACTAACAAATAAACAAAAAACTCACATTCACCTTTTTTCTGGATGAAAAGTACCATATGTCCTTTTCTGTACCTATGAAAACGTGTATGCAATATTTCATGATGATCGGACGAGTAGTTTATGCGTGAAAGCGTAACAAACAATAACAAACAAACAAACAAACTCACATTCACATTTTTTTTGGATGAGAGGTACCCTATGTCCTTTTCTGTACCCATGACAACGTGTATGTGAAATTTTATGATGATCGGTCGAGTAGTTTAGGCGTGAAAGCGTAACAAAAAATAACAAACAAACAAACTAACTAACATTTGCATTTTTTCTGGATGAAAGGTACCCTATGTCCTTTTCTGTACCCATGACAACGTGTATGCGAAATTTCATGATGATCGGTCGAGTAGTTTAGGCGTGAAAGCGTAACAAACAATAACAAACAAACAAACAAACAAACTTACATTCGCATTTTTTCTGGATGAAAGGTACCCTATGTCCTTTTCTTTACCCATGACAACGTGTATGCGAAATTTCATGATGATCGGTCGAGTAGTTTAGGCGTGAAAGCGTAACAAACAAACAAACTCACATTCGCATTTATAATAGTTATATAGGATTCACCTTGCTAGTAGCATTTTTTTCCCTCATATGAATAGCATAGTAGTGAGTACATCTAACAGCCTATATTGTTATTTAATCTTTTGATGGCTAGTGATCTCTGTTTGTGTAGGCTAAAGATTAGTGACTAACGTCTAATAATATTTGTTAATATTCCAACGACTAATATTATCAGTTCATATAATAACTATTAATCTTCATCCATCCCAAAAAAGGTATGTCTTTGAGATTTGGAAACAGCAAAACATATCCGATATCAAAAGTGCTGCTATTTCTCACTTAAGGAACTGGGACGATTAAAATAGGATAATTGATCAAATTACGTGACGGGGGCAGAAAAGTTACTGTCCTGACTCAAATCGGTGACTAATATTTTTTTAAATAAGTTTACTCTTAACGAACGCAGGTCCTGATTGCTCTGCGACTATTACGCGAGAGTCGTCTCCTCCGCTTGCCAACAGGGTTTGTTTACGAAGGTTTTGATTCTAGAATTTTTAAATAATGAGGTGCATTCACCCCTCATCTCTCACCACTATCCTTCTAGAAGTTTTTGCCTGGGTGGCCAATAGAGAGGCAGAATGATGTTGCACCATGTAGATATTTACTAATGAATACAATGTAAATTATGAATTTTGAATATTATTACATTGAATTAGATCTGATTTTCTCTATTAATTGGTTGAAAAGGATGTGTAAAATATAATTGTTACAACCTTACAACTTGAAACTATTTAAAGCGTGGTTCCAAGAACACATCTCAAATGAGAATTTAAAGAAAAAAAAATTATAGAGGGGGTATGTGATAGGTAGATTTTGGGGCTCTGGCTATCAACTCCCAATTGGTTGCAGTTTGCGAAAATATAAGTTATGGCAGTTTGATAACAGACTGTCTGGGGATAAGTGAGTGTTATCAAAAACTGTGATATGTGGATGCTTTTAGTTTTGTGAGCTTAGTGTGTAGTGTAGATTAGTGTTAATTAAGTTAGTTGTTGTTTGGGTTAAGCTGGTTGACTCATCCTGGATGTTAAATTTTGTTTTTTAATTCTTGGTTATCACGAGGTACGGCTGCGTATTTGTCTGAATATTTGACCAGTCTTATTCATGAACCAGTACACGACTCTAGCCGTTCCTACTGTGTATTTTCCCAGTCAAGTGAAATATCTCATCATGTCAACATTGAGAGACTTAGTCTACGCCCAGGCGAATAGTATACGACCACGACCTGTAGAAATCTTGCACGATTGAGGGCTACCCGACCACTAGTACACACTAGAGTACTCGATTGATGCGGTAGGGTGTCGTCATACATTTGAAACCGGAGGAACCCAACTTAATATTATGAGGTACTGTTTTAGTGTGGAACATGGTGGATAATCTCCAAATTCAACAAAATAACACTAAATAATATGAATCTACAGTGACTGCACAGGAAAGTTTCGAGATATTTGCCTTCAGCTCTGATTTTGAACGTATTTTTCAAGTGAGTAGATCTACGTAATTCAGTTACAGTTCCTTAACTTAAAAATACGAAGATAGTGAGGTCTACTGTTCACAGAACTACTGGTACGACTAGTAGCGATAATAACATGGAGAGAGAGAGGTCTACTGTACACAGAGCTACTAGTGAGACTGTAGTAACAATAATAACATGGAGGGAACGAGATCTACTGTTCACAGAGCTACTGGTGAGACTGTAGTAACAATATTAACATGTAGGAAGCGAGGTCTACTGCTCACAGAACTACTAGTGAGATTGTAGTAACGATAATTACGTGGAGGGAGAGGTCAACTGTTCACAGAAGTAATTGAAAAGAACAATGTTCTATTTCATTTGAAGGCAGGTGCCTTGAAAAGACCAAAGAGGATCTAGAATCTTGAACTTATCACAGGTATCTAGTTAAGTATGTGGTTACCGTTTTAGGTCTTTATGCTCATGATATTGTAATATTACTTTATTCTCCATTCACGTACAAGACATACAGTACCGGCCTAGTCACCGCTCCAAGGCCAGAGCTCACACTGCTTGTCTGCTGGAATGTGCCACCAACCCTTCTGTCTTGCTGAACACTAGGGGAGGGAGTATTGTCCCGTTATAACTGCAAGGGCAACGTTCCCCCCCTACCTGCTTGTTAGCAGTCAGCACTTGTTACTACACTATTCCCTCCCTTATTCAAAACTCACAGTTTAATATTAAAACACAATAGCTTATAGACACCAACATATATACATATTTACAAAACAAAACTACCTTACAAATTACAGATGTTTATTTACACTTTTCTTCATTCAACCAAAACCGGCTTGAAATGGAATTGTCTGTGCTCTGTTCCGAGCCGGGTATCGACGTACTTCTTCATCTGTGTTGACGTCCACTGCATTATTGTGAAGAGCCTGTGGAATTTCCACCAGCTGCCAGGGTTCACTCGTGGGATTGATGCCAGTTGCTTGAGATTCCAAAGAAGTGTCATCTGTCGTCACCAGCCTTGTACCTTCACCTTTATTCTGACCAACCGATGACGGCTCAACCTCTTCTCGCGGTGGATCTCGGGCTGAGTATGGTTTAAGCCTATTGAAGTGAACCACAGGGCGTTTTCTTGGGTTTAGTGTGTATTGAATACGGTACGTCACATCCGATAATCTTTTCCTGACAACGTAGGGACCCTGCCATGGTTTGTGCAACTTAGGAGTCAGGCCTTCCCTTATTGCTGGTGTGTATAACCACACTTTGTCACCTAATTCATATGCTTTCCCAGAGCATCGGCGATCATATACGTCTTTTTGTCTTTCCTGTCCCACTTTAAGATTTTTTCGGACTTGTTCATATGCAGATTCTAAGCGATTACGGAGATCCATTGTATACGAACTGGGTGTAACTTCTTCCTCCACTTGCTCCGTTGGTCTCCCGTACACTATATCGATTGGTAAACGAGCTTGTCTTCCAAACATAACCTCAAAAGGGGTGTGTTTAGTGGTTTCATGTACACTCGTACGGTATGCCATCATTAGCTGAGGTAACTTTACGTCCCAGTCATTTTGGTTTTCATTTACCCATTGAGACATCATGTCCAGTAACGTACGATTGAATCGTTCCACTAAGCCATCTGACATAGGGTGGTAAGCTGTTGTTCGCGTCTTCGCAATTTGTAATAGATCGCACAAGTGTCTGATTATTGTCCCGTCGAAATTTCTGCCTTGGTCGGTGTGAAGTTCAGTAGGGACACCAAACCTACTGATGAATTCATCCACCAGGACTCTTGCAACTGTGACTGCCTTCTGGTTTGGCAGGGCATACGCTTACACCCAACGAGTAAAGTAATCTGATACAACCATAATTACTTTCTTTCCCCGCTTAGTCCTTGGAAAGGGGCCTAATATATCAACGGCAACCCGTTGCAGTGGTTCACCAACCCTAAACTTCTGTAGTGGTGCCTTAGCTATTATTTGAGTTTTCCTAGCCGCGCAATCAGGACATTGCTGAACCCACGCTGTGGTGTCTCGACGGAGATCCGGCCAATAGAACCGCGAGCGGACCTTTTCAACTGTCTTGTGAATACCTAAGTGACCTCCAGTGGGTGTGTCATGAAGACTTCGTAAAATTTCTGTTTTCAGCACTCGTGGGACAATCAGCTGAAGTCTATGGGTATTTCCAACTTCTTCAAAACGTCGATAAAGAACACCTTGCTTAAGTTCTAGTTGGTCCCACTGGGCCCACAAACTCGTGGTGGTTCTTCCAAGTGCCACGGCATCCTCATGGGGTGGACGATTGTTAGCCTCTTTCCACTTTATAACAGGACAGATCGCTATATCTTCTAACTGTAACTGACGTAACTCATCAGGTGACACAGCAGGCTTCCACAGAGGTGTGGCTGAAACTATAGGTGTGACTATTGCATCTTGGGAAGAAATGGGGGTTGTGAGTTTTTGAGCGCCCCCACTCTGTAGTTGACTGCAGGGCTTCCACGACTGTGCTTCTGGGTTGAGGGAGCTTGGGCCTGGCATTACATCGGAATTTTCATCCGCACGTTGGCACTGGTGACAAGGCATTCTTGAAAGTCCGTCAGCGTTACCATGTTTCACACCTGGGCGATGTTCTACCGTATAGTTGAATCGTGATAGACGTTCCAGCCACCGAGCTACTTGCCCTTCAGGTTCTTTGAAATTGTGGAGCCAGACTAGTGCTCTATGGTCTGTACGCACACGCACTACCTCACTTCCTTCAAGGTAGCAACGAAAGAAGTGGAGACAGTCAACCAGGGCTAATAGTTCTCTACGTGTCGCGCAATACTGCCTCTCTGTCTTAGTAAGAGGGCGGCTCCAATAAGAAATTACTTTTTCTTCGCCATCTTGAGTCTGGCTAAGTACTGCCCCGATTCCAACAGCGCTTGCATCACAATCCACCAGCCATTTACACTCCGGACGGGGAAACCCTAAAATGGGGGCGGTCACTAATCTTCTTTTTAACTCCTCAAAGGCTGTTTCGCAAGTTGTATCGAACACGAATGGTACTCCTTTGTGAGTGAGTCGCTGTAGAGGTGCAGCAATCATAGCAAAGTTGCGGATGTAGCGGCGATAGTATCCGGCTGTTTGCAGGAAAGAGTTCACTTCTTCCGCAGTTATGGGGATGGGCCAAGATTGAACCTTATTTACTTTATCTTCTAATGTAGCGATCCCTTGCGCTGATACTCTGTGTCCCAGGAAAGTAATCTGGTCCCGCATAATTTGGCATTTCCGAGGCTTGATTTTAAGGCCAGCATCGCGTATTCGTGTAAAAACTTGACGCAAACGTTCTACGTGTTGTTTCTCATCCCGACTCCATATTACCACATCATCTAGGTACGCCATGCAGGTTTTCCACTTTATACCTGTTAACACCAAGTCCATGAGGCGTTGGAAGGTAGCTGGTGCATTGCAGAGGCCATAACTAATTACGTTAAATTCGTAGAGGCCATCTGCTGTAACAAATGCTGTTTTGGGACGATCTTCTGGTGCTATCTCGACTTGATGATAGGCGGCTGCCATGTCGAGAGATGAGAACAATGTTGCTCCTGACAAACCCTCAAGTATGTCGTCCATACGTGGCAATGGATAGGCATCTTTCACAGTCAGTTCGTTAAGTTTTCGGTAGTCACAACAGAAACGAACGCCACCATCTTTCTTTGCTGTAAGGACTATAGGTGATGCCCATGGTGAGGTAGAGGGACTCACCTTACCTTGTTTCTCCATGTCACTGATGTCCTTACGAATATATTCCCGGTATTTATACGCAACGCGACGCGGATGTTGTTTTGCTGGTCTAGCCTCACCCGTTTCAATTCTATGATATGTTAGGTTTGTACGACCACACTCAGAATCATCTTGTGCTACAATATCCGCAAACTCATTTAATAGCGCTGTTGTCTCTACACGCGTAACCTCAGAACACTTAGCTTGGGTAAGGTCGAACAATACAGCTCCTTGACGAAGTTTGGTTTGTGAAGTGAGAGAGAAGCACACGGGAGAGGATTTTTCTACATCAGGTATGGGGCGGAAGTGGCTCATTGATGTCCCCTTATACAAAACAATAGGTTCTGGTGATGTATTTAGGAGTCGGAAAGGTACCCTATTCTTTTGAGCCGTGACCAAAATACAGGCAGAGAGAATGCCGTATTTGGCCGCTACTTGCAGGTTGGGTTCCAAGCAACCTTCCAACTCTTCAAATTCTGAAGCCACTATTCCGCCGTGTGGTAAAAACAGTTCACTTCTGGCAGGCACGGTGACAGTTTCCGCAAGATTAACATGTGACTCGTGTGTTTGAAATAGGGATTTCTTGGGGTTTGAATACTTAAAATAATGGCATGGAACTTTAACTCCACCGATATTGAGGACGTCCTGAGAAGTAATTATATCACACTTATGTGCCAAAATGAATGACAATCCTAATAGAGCCGACTGGGAAATATCTTTAATTACAAAAAATGTTTGTGTGTACGTAGTATTACCGAGTATGACGGGTAGGGCTACCCGGCCTAAAACTGATAACTGACGTCCACTTACATCATGTATTGAGATCGTTGATGAGATAAGTTGATCCTCTGGTCTCTTGACGAGTTCCCACAAGTCTTCTTGTATTATGCATTCTGTAGCTGCAGAATCAATTAGGAAATCCAGTTTAATGGAGCAAATAGCTCCAGACGCGTAAATCGCAACTGGATTATTTACTGTAGAAATTTCAAGTGCCTGATGGGAAGCCGATGTAGGAAGCCGAAAACAATCTACATCGGCGCTTGCGAGTTTCCCGAAAATGTTGCCACGCATTCCCGCCGTACGTGTCCTCTTGCTCCACATCGAAAGCAAAGTGGTCCCGATTGATCCCGTGTAACTCCATCCCGAGAGTCACGTTTCTTTTCTCGGCACTCGTCCTCTCGATGGCCACGGTATTTGCAGTAACCGCACTTAAATACTTGACGCGCAGAATCAAGCTGTTTTTGGTGACTCACCAGAGACGTAGCATGAGGTCTTCTATCTTCTAAAACCATACGAAGTGCTCCCGCCACTGCCTCTTGAATCGACTGCTGCAATAAAACAGGTGTTATATTTGACTCTGCTACAGGAATAGTGGCGGCAACTACACGTTCAACTGGCACAGCACGCTCAATTTCTGACACTGCCTCCAGCATTTCCCCGCGACTTACAAGATCTATAACTGTTTTGACGGGATCCCGGCGCAATGCTACGCGAATGCCACTGTCTTCTATACACTGAATTAGCCGGTCACGGACTAGTTCATCCCGAGATTCTGAATTAAACTGCGGGTACGCTTCCATTGCTAAGCGCTGCAGGTCAATTGCGAGTGTTGTTAAACGCTCATTTGTCTTGCGGTAACGTGAAACAAACGCCGCTTTCTTTAAATCTGGCAACAATGGTTTTTTGAAAACAATCTTAAACTCAGAACACACTTTATCAAAATATTTTCTGTCTTTATCTGTAAGAGAGCGGTAGACGCTTTGCGCTGACCCAGTAAGGGATAGTCCCAGAAATAAAGGACGCGATTCCTCCTTCCACCCGTTAGCTGCGGCCAAGAGCTCGAAAGTAAAGAGCGAGTCTTCAAACGACTCATCCGTATCCCCGCTAAATTTGGACGGAAACAAAGTTGAACCTGCCATAGCGCTAAATAAATAAATACAGTCACAAGTAGTTTATAATAGTGAAGAGTACCGTTCAGTCGCACTAGCTATCAGATAGCACACACGCACAAATATACAGAGAATATAATAATAATAAAAATATGTTATAGTTTTGGAAGCACATCCATTACTAAACAGTCAAATTAAATAAACAGTACTAAATTATGAGTCAATATTAAATTATCGTTCTAAGTATATCTCTTTTATACGAAACTATTACACGCACCGCATGCCACCAGTGTAATATTACTTTATTCTCCATTCACGTACAAGACATACAGTACCGGCCTAGTCACCGCTCCAAGGCCAGAGCTCACACTGCTTGTCTGCTGGAATGTGCCACCAACCCTTCTGTCTTGCTGAACACTAGGGGAGGGAGTATTGTCCCGTTATAACTGCAAGGGCAACGTTCCCCCCCTACCTGCTTGTTAGCAGTCAGCACTTGTTACTACAATATAAAACCTGAGCCTTAGCTTAGTGCTATGGTGGGCAATGGATGCTTTGGGACAGTAAATTATCAAATGTTGTCATTTTATGAAACAGAGAACATCTAATCCTGTGGATGACGGGTCTCTTTTGTAAATGGGTCACTTTAGTTGAAGGGTGCCTTGGGCGATATAATCTAGAATTAGATCTCGTGAATAGCCAGATTATTTCTCGTCCAGTGGGCAATGGGTGTCTTGTTCGATGTACTAATGAAGTTGATCCTATGATAAACTTGATAACTTCTAGCCCAGAAGGCGATGTGTGCATTGGGCTATAAGTGACTTTGGACGATGAGTATTTTGGGTGATGCACTAATGAATTTTTTCTTGGGAAGAACTAGCTAACTTATATTCTAGGGGGTGATGGGTGTCATTGGGCTATGAGTAACTTTGGGCGATGGGTACCTTGGAAAGTGGGCTATTGAAGTTGATCTTGTGAATAACCAGATAACTTTTATTACCTAGGGTGATGGGTGCATTTGAGTGATTGTTGCCCCTGGAAGAAGGGTGCCTTGGGCGATGGACTGTTGAGGTTGATCATTTGAAGAACCAGAACTTCTATTACCTTTGATGATGGGTGCAATAGATTGATTGTTGCCCCTAGGAGATAGGTGCCTTGGGCGATGGACTGTTGAAGTTCATCTGGTGAAGACCCAGATAACGTTTAATCCAGTAGGTGGCAGGCGCAAGAGGCTGATGGACGCCCGAGGAGGTGCGGGAGTGTTGTCGTACTCATAAATCAAAGTGTTTCCTGCAGTTAGTCTAGTTACTCTGGCAACTCTTAGATCACCAATTACTACTTGTTTGAAGAGCGCCTACTCCTATAAAAATACCATCTTATAAAGTTAACAGTTCGCTTTAAGTGGCACGAGACTAGAAGAAAAAGTGTTGTTAAAATACCCAACCAGATATTGAACTCAACTTTTTGTCTGTTCATGATCCAGCTGCACCATTAAACAAATATTACAATCTAATGAATTATGTTTATAATCTCGTGGAAAAATAATTGAAGGAAATAATAAAACTTTTGTTTTTTGCTGTACGACTATGTATACATCTATGGAATGGATCTATGGCGAGAGTAATATTGCATTTGAATCTATTCGTCATTTGTGTGGTAATTTTAACGCACCCCATCTTACTACCTGTTCAGGATATCTACATGATTAGGCCTACCCTAAGGGAGAGGGGAGGAATATGTTAGAAATTAAGAGAAAACGTACCCATCCCCATTTTCATGAAGTGGGAAACAATTTAGGAAAAAAAGATGATCCCCTTCATACTCGAACGGGATACTAGCCCCATCTTTCCATCACTAGTAGACAATACAGTATCGGCACCTTTGTCCACGTGTCCACCGGTATGGATGTCACTTCAGTTTTATTAATTGTAATTAATATATAAACTTTAGTTTCATATTATAATGAGTGCATTAAGATAATGTTTTCATGAGAGTATTACAATCTGGTGTGTGTCAAATTCCAAGACCATTTGCATTAAAAAATAGTATTTTGGTTTCGGGAATCAATTTTAATATTTTCTTAAATTTATTCTATTCTATAGCCCTAATTACGAAGCATCTTTTTAATAAATAACACTAACAATAAAACCTTGAATTCCAGGTACTTGTCTAAACGATTGGTCATATATTTGTAGATTAAGAGATCATTTATTTCAAACCGAAGGCAAATTTGTGTTAGAAGTTTCAGGGTATGCATCAGAAATAAAATGAAAAAACTTTAAAATGTATTTATTCCACTCAATGTACATAAGTTTTTGCAAATAGTAATACAAAATAAGTCGTACCACTGGTCACGTGGACCAAGGGATAGTATATTATAATATATCTTTCCAGAGATGGGAGGGTCGTGGTTTTAATCCCGTATAGATGTATTGAGAGTGTTTTTTTTACCATAATTTTTCCCACCCTCCCTTGAAGCAAACGTGTAAACATGTAATTTAAATTCTATCCTTCCTCCTCCTCATCTTATTGGTGTAGTTAAAGGTGAATAGCCTAAATTAACAGAAGACGTGGGGCACAAAAAATAAGATTAAAATACTAATATGTATTTAATTATGTTTATCAATTTCTTATAAAGAAGTTGAACATGATATTTTAATGATTTGTTTGGGAGATATGTCCGAATCAGTTTGCTTAACCACCGGAACAAACGTCTGGTTGTCAAGTTAATGGTGAGCGTATTTTATGGGATTCTAAAGAAAAGGTTAAAAAATATATATCCATTTAGGAGTTAAAAATCTAAAATATTGAAGCTATTTACAGCATTAGCAACTTCTTTAAACCTGCCTTGGTCATTGACTGTCCTCTACAGAAAAAACTAGAGCTCGTGATTGACTTCCGGCAATGAATTAGTTTCTTACTTGATTGAAGAAATAAATCTAGAACCTGCAAGCAACCACATCTTGAACATGTCTTATTAATTTGTGACATTCATAGTGGGTGTGTGGTAGAATAGACTACCACATGTAAACAACCTTTTAATTTTGTTTTTGGATATTTAAATTAGATCATCCCTTTTAAAATAAATTACTGAATGTATTGATAATATCATTGTAGTTCAGTATTTAATTAAATCACATTAAAATGTAACATTAGCCAAAACTTACCTTGCGCTTTTTTTGTAGATGTTATTTACAATATACTTTTAGATTGCAACTTGATTATTTTACTCACCTCATTTAGATAACGCACAGTTTCGTTGGTAAATTATCACTCGGCACTCGGTCTAAGTTTGCATTTTACTATCTCTATATTAATAGCAAAGCTAAATGTGGATTTATATTACTCAATGTACGCTTCAGTATATTCACTTTAACTTTACATTTAGTTTGAAAAAAAACTGTTTGAGAAAATTTTAAAAATTAATAGTAAACATTAATGAAATATACTACGTGGTGTGAGCTCACAAACAAGCGACCGAGTGGCTGCCCCAATAAGATAGATAACGCCAACATTTGTCGATAGAGGGTGTCATGTGGTCAGCATAGCGAGCCCTCTGGTCTTAATCTCAATTTTCTAGATCGGAACTGCTACTTATTTATTCAAGTAGCTCTTATATGTGTTCACGAATTTTATTTTGACCTCGTTTCAGGCCTACTGATTCACAAATAAATTTTGGAAGCTCTAGGGATCAAACTCCGTATCTCTAGATCTGTAACCAGGAACCCTAACCACTAGATCACAAACGTACTTGTCTTAATACTTTTGGGTTGTTTACACTATTTTAATTATGAGTAAGGAATATTCCAATCAAAGTCAATTTTTCCTGTTAATTTGAAACAACAAATAATTTCGAGAGCATTGAAAATGGCTCGTTGGTGCGTGTGTTTTGAGTAGCCTAATCTTCTAAAAATTGTAAAATTCCTATTTACTCCGTGAAGCTAGTCACCCACATAACCTCGTGGAGCTAATTCATTGGTTCAACACAAGTCTAATTTTCAGTTATTCGTAGAACCTGTAACCAAAGTCTTAGACAAGTTACGTAGTTAGTTTAAAGCTCAGACCAAGCTAAGAGTATGCAGAACGCCTGTCCTTTGCCAAAAGTGGTCAGGCGTGTGCGACGACTTTTGTTCGACATGGGAAACGTCACTAATCCCTTAATAACGATGTATCTGTAGAAGGTAGCTGATGAAGGCTCTTGGGTTGTGAGCAGGGGTATCCGGTTCGATCTCTAGTTACTTGAGTAACAACATCCTGCCTCTTGTTGAGAGCTGTGAATGCCCAGAGGCCAGACTTGGGCATGAGCGGCTTTGTGATAATGTGTGCCGCACGCACTAGGTTTGCCCGAGGGCACTTCGGCTTCGCTAGGAGATTAAGGTGACTGTGCCTCCATAGCCACATCGGACCAACAACATATCAATATCCTTATTGGACCGTGAGTGATACACCATTACCAGATAAGGTTTCTTGTACCTCCAGATCCAATGGACCAACAACATATCACTCTCCTTTGGACCATGAGTGATACATCTTCACTAGATAAGGTTTCTTGTACCTCCAGATCACATTGGACCAACAACATATCACTCTCCTTTTGGACCATGAGTGATACATCTTCACTAGATAAGGTTTCTTGTACCTCCAGATCCACATTGGACCAACAACATATCACTCTCCTTTTGGACCATGAGTGATACATCTTCACTAGATACAAGGTTTCTTGTACCTCCAGATCTACATTGGACCAACAACATATCACTCTCCTTTTGGACCTGAGTGATGCATCTTCACTAGATAAGGTTTCTTGTACCTCCAGATCCAAATGGGACCAACAACATATCACTCTCCTTTGGACCATGAGTGATACATCTTCACTAGATTAGGTTTCTTGTCTCCAGACCACATGGGACCAACAACATATCACTCTCCATTTGGACCATGAGTGCATCTTCATGTCCTCCAGTCCACTGCCAATAAACCCCAAGAAATTACGGGTACCAGATGGTAAGGGTTATTCTTCACTAGATAATTTTGGATCTCCCCTTTTAAATATCATCTTCAGAATATGTGCCCACCAATGAAAATTTTTTGTTGACTATGAGTCCCCACCCAACAAACGATAATAGTTTTCGAGTTTGAAACATCTTCAATAAATTTGCCCCCCGTAATTACATTCATACATCAACCAACCTGCTCCGTGGTTGAACGTGTTAAGAATATTTACTAGATTCATTAAAGCAGGATGTAATGCACAGGTAATTAATTAAACTAAGGGGAGAGAGGTATTCAATATGATTATACGAATAGCAACCTCCACCCTCAGCAATTACCAAGTAAATTGTTATTAAATATGATTATTTCTTGTATGACTGTAGTCTGAAGCGGGCGCAAAACATAAAGTTAAAAAAAAAGACTTCCTAAAGTTTGTACTGCCCATATTATCAATAATATATTTACTGGATAATATTTAGATCCTCCGCTTTGGTGGCCTCATGGTCTAAGGCGCTGCTATTGTAATAGACTGACACGGAGATCGTGGATTCTATCCTAGTCAGGTGTACTGAGGATGGTTTTCCTAAATAGTTTCCTACTTCTTTCCACGCAAATTTGGTTACACTTCCTCTAAATCCACCGTCCTTATCCCCAACCCACTAGCGTAATTAATATATAGCCGTATACGTGGTGCTAACTAAATATATATTTATATCTATTTGACCCCCATAAGTAAGGCATTAGTCTAGTTTGTCTGGTTTGTTGGTGAAGGAGTGTTAAGGGCTTTAATCCCGACTGGCTGTACTGAAGTATTTATTCACAAATTATTTTACAACTTCCCTAAACACAAATTGAATACATTTCCTCTAAAACCTACTTTCCTCATCGCTACTCCATTAGTGTGAATATTGATATCCTGGGTGGGTTGAAGGCAGGCAAAATACGACGAAAACAATTTGAAACCTTCTTATCGAATAAACCCTGCATTGGGATGATTTTTTTAATATTATAATAATATTAAAGTTGTAGCCTACATTAGATTTAAATAAGAATATGTCAGGAGAAAGGTCATCAATTTAAATATATATGCCTATCTGAGCTAGATTCGCATCTTAACATATATAAAATTAAAGCCTTATTCTTAACATAATAAGATAAGACACCCTCTTAGAAATAATATATTTAAGTTTTAAAATATTCAAAATAAATCTTTTTTACAGTAATTGTTTTATTTATGACATTTTTCACTACTTATCAAACTTGAGTTTTTGAATTTTTGAAACTATCTGCCTATCCAAAATATTATTTTTACAATACTTAAGGTGGGGATGTGGGGAAAGTGAGTTAAGGGCGATGTTTTTGCAATTTTACACAAAACTTTTTTTTTTGCCAAAATGTGTAGAGATTGCTCTAGTATAAACATAAAGTCTAACTTTCTTCACAAGGTGATATCAACACTTGTTGAATATCTGTAAAGAGCATAGCAGCATTAGATGAGATTAAATGAAGAGAAAAAGTTGTCATTAAATTCCAGGACACCCTTGACAGATATTCAACAATTGTTGATATCACAATGTGAAGAAAATTAAACTTCATTATTGTAATAAAATAATATTTGATTTATTTTGATCAAAAAAGTTTTGCTCTAAAAACTACAAAAAAAACTGATCTTTTCTCGCGTCCCCTAAATCCCCACTTTAAATATGATTTTACTAAGAACTATAAATATTCTTAAGTTTATTACACCAGTTGTTTTGTTTCGTAAAATCATTAGTTTTAAACTTACATGAAAAACTGGCCTCTGTCTTCTACTAATGTTACTTTAATATCCTTGAAGCATAGGCTAATTAGTAGGGCCTTCAAATTTACAGGGACATTTATAATGAATTACATAAGATAGCCTCTTGAAATAAAAACTTGTCATTAGAACTGAACAAGGATTTGAAATATTCAACATCTTTCTTATTGAGCTGTGATGGTTTTTCAGGGCCAAAGTAATAACTAGTTCACTTCTACCAAGCTTCATTGAGTTTTTAAGCCAATTAAATATATTACTATAATACATTATATCGTGCACTTTCTGTAGTGACAGGACTTATAAACAAACTCGGCCTACCATTTTACAAATAATTAATATGTTTGTAGGTAGCTATCATAACTTAAACACGAAGTTTTTTATTCAACAGGCAGATCTTCTATCAACTGAGATAAGTAGTCGCACGTTATCTGATGATTTTATTTGAGCTATCAACTGAAATATGTAGTCGAACGTTAGCTGATGATCTTATTTCAATTAAATTATTAGAATTAGAAATTACTAAAAAATTAATCTAGTTTCTTTAGAATTAGTTTCATGCTACATGTTTCATTCTTGCGTTGAACAAGACCGAAAGATTTAGTCCGGTTTATCCCCGCAGCGCGCACCACCTCCAGAATACCAACTACTGAACATCAAAGGGAAAGCCAGGCTAGCCACTGATGGACGGAAGTTCTCCAGCTACCAGTGGGTCGGGGTGGACTCCAGACCACTCCTGGCTTAACGCACTTATTAAATCATTAATGGGCATTAACAAGAGCCATCTTGTGACGTTGATCTGTCAATTTATGACTTATAAAATACCTCGAGGGGGGGAAATCTCAGAAGAAGATTGCTGAGAACATTAAGAGATCATTTTGTTACTATTAGATTACTTCCAGTGATGTCTAGATGTTCTGTAAAACGGTCACGTTTCAAAATATATTCTCTGATCTAAGTCTCATCCAGAAACATACGAACAGGACGGGAAATGTGAGAGCAAATCATGATAATTAATATTAAATCGATCAATCTCTTATCAATGAGTATTACTGTTGTTTATAGTTAGTTTCTTTCGCGATGCGTCTCAGTACTCATCTGGGTTATCCGCATATTACCGCAAACGGGTTAAGGGTGAAAAATATAGATTCGAGGAAAAATTTATTTGTGTCTGCACAGAGGCAGTGGAGGAAACCTTTTGAAACAAGCCACCTTAGTTGAGTACACCGAGCCAGGATTCGAAACGTGACCTTTCCATCTTATGAGTCAAGACGAGACAGACTCCTTCGTATGCTTGCCCACCAGTTTGGGTCTCTGGTTGATTAAACTCAAACACATAAGTCATTGTAAGAGAAACTAAACTTTTCCATTTTGTCTACATGTAAAAATATATTTGAAATAAAATTGTATTAAATGAACAGCATTAACAAACTTGTACTACAAATCTCTTTTTATTGATATATTTAATTATTAAATAACTTACGTATTTAAAATAAATGGTACGGCGCACCGCACAGACTTTCTCTCTCTTTCTATAAACTCATAAGATTTCTGAACGGAATAATGTACATTGTATCATCACCACTCCACATAAGAACACGCATAAAATAATATACAATGATATAGAATCAATGAGAAAAGAGGCGCATCTTTGTCCACCTAAGAGCATTTCAAACAGTTTAATGTCTTCCACAAGAGTCAACACTTCGTAGTAAAATTTCCATTTCTGGTTAAAGTTTTAACATTTTATAAGTTGTTGCAGATCTTCAAGTCATCGCATTGATATTTAATTATTCATTTATACATTTTGACCAATAAAAAATGTAAATATTGACTATTGAGTCTAAAATGGAGATATATCATTGCTGTGCAAACATTTCTCCTAAGAGCTTTAAGGAAAAATAGCATACTTTTTTTAGATATTATATTTAATTACTCTATGGCATTAGAGAATTATTGCGTTAAGACTTAAGTAGTATATGTTTACAACTAAAGCTCACAAAATTTTATTAATATATTTGCAAATATCTCAGAAACTGTTGCTTTTATAAGAATATATGTCAAATAAAAGTTTTTTATTTCCAATAGTCCTACAATTTTGCAATGATAAGTTGTTTAGTTTCTCAAATAGTTGTGGAGATACGGAAATTAACGCTTCTGTAAAGTACCCTAAAAATCATTTTCATAGGAAAATGAAAATAGCCAGTTTATTTATATCTTAATCAACGCCTAGATACGAATTTTAATCAAAATCGTTTAAGCAGATTTTGAGAAAACCAATTTTTTCTCTTTTCGCCCTTCAGTAAACTACCCTTAATTCTAAGTTTTTATAGACACACAGACAGACGGCATTGCAAAGACTATTTTTTAGGGTTGTGGGGGTCATGAGACGTCGACATCCATCAACATTTCAGGTTAGTTTTTTTTTACGGTCGCAATACTTAAGTTTTAATGTTCAAAAAGTTAAAAAAATTCATATAATTGCGTATAGATTGAAAGTTATTGATTTTATAAAAATATGTTTCGGATAAAATATCTGTATTATAAATATATATACATATTTTTAATGCTAAGTAATTTCATATCTCAAATAGTTTCGGAGCTATTATAAAAAATGTTAATTTACGCATCAGAACGGAGCCCTTAAAGCGATTTTGCCGAAATATTGAGAGTAGCCATTTTGTTTGTAATATTTATTAATGTTTATAAATGAAATTTAATCAAAATCGTTAGAGCCGATTTTGAGAAAATCGGTTTTTTCTCTTTTTTCCCTTCAGTAAACTACCCTTAATTTTAGGGGTAGATATCCAATTCCAAAAACCCCTCGGGGCAACCTTATGAAAACCCTAGATATCAAGTTTCAGCTCAATCGGTAAAATAGTTTAGGCTCTAGTTGGAGGTATAGACAGACAGACAGACAGACGGAAATTCAAAAACCACTTTTTCGGATTCAGGAAGTCATGAAACGTCAAAATTCATCAAAATCTCGAGTTCGATTTTTTTGACGATCACCATACTTTCTCTACCTGTAAGATAGAGAGAAAGTAAAAATTTGCATTAGGCCTGATAATATTATTAAAAATAATAAATTCACAATGAATAAAAATATAGCCTACATAAAGAATTACATAAATGTTTATTATATGAGAATAAGTGAAACTCGTCACATATTAGCTGTTGGTAAATCTTATGTTTGAATAAAGCCCTACTCTTTAATACAATTATGAATAGGAATGATTTGAGTCAGCGGCAGATAAATTGTCGGTATTTAAAATAAAAGTTAACCTGTAGGAAGGTTTATTTCGATAATTATGATACCAAGGCACTAGCGGTTTTTTTTCTTTCTCTTCTAACATGTTTATAGACATTAACAGTCCCAGTAATATTGATTCTACTTTAAATGGGCCATTAACTGGAGCGTTTAGATATTTTGAAGAGATCCAGAAATCTCAAGTTATTTAAGAAGTAGTTTGATATTTCAAAATATAGTTAGTGCCAAAAGAAATTTGTAGGTGGTCAACATGTGCTTATAAAATTAAAAATATAACGTTTTGAGTTTTATAATTTAAAAAGAAACATGAGCAAATGAAATAAGCTCAAATTAAATTACATTTCTTGCGAGACGTCAAAGCTTTGACATAAAAGTACATTATTAAAATACTATATATAGCCTTCCCCAAACAAATAACTTCTATTTGGGGTGACTTTAAAACATTCTAAGTTAATTGAGGATTTTTTTAGTGATCTTGAAGCTTCAGAATTGCCATTAGCATAAGAAATACCATAGTGTGAAGCTATTTACATTCAAGTTGGCGACGCCCTTAGTGACTAAATCTAATTAGACATGTCCATGAGAAATTTGATTACCTCGAGATGATTAAATATCTATTTTTGAAAAATAATTGAATCATATTATATCTCGAGAGTTTGTATACAAAAATAATTATGTGTTGTGCGAACTAGTGACAGTATCTTGTTATGGCCCTGGCTAACAACAGTAGTGTTCCGATGTTTGGTTGTCTTGTGAAGTAAGAGCAGTCCCTGGCTAGAAATAGTAGTCCTCCAATGTTTGTTTGCCATCTGAAGTAAGAGCAGTCCCTAGTTACGACCCTGGCTAGCAACAGTATTATTTCAATGTTTTGTTGCTCTGTGAAGTAAGAGAAGTCCCTAGCTATGACCCTGGCTATCAACAGTAGTATGTCAACGTTTGGTTACCCTATGAAATAGCAGTCCCTAGTTATGACCCTGGCTAACAACAGTAGTGTTACAATGTTTGGTTGATCTGTGAAGTACGAGCAGTCTCTAGTTATAACCCTGGCTAACAACAGTAGTGTTCCAATGTTATATCTCCTGTGAAATAAAAATAGTGCCTAGTTATAACCCTGGCTATCAACAGTATTATTTCAATGTTTGGTTGTCCTGTGAAGTAGGAGCAGTCCCTAGCTATGACCCTGGCTAACAACAGTAGTGTTACAATGTTTGGTTGATCTGTGAAGTAGGAGCAGTCTCTAGTTATAACCCTGGCTAACAACAGTAGTGTTACAATGTTTGGTTGATCTGTGAAGTAGGAGCAGTCTCTAGTTATAACCCTGGCTAACAACAGTAGTGTTACAATGTTTGGTTGATCTGTGAAGTAGGAGCAGTCCCTAGTTATAACCCTGGCTAACAACAGTAGTGTTACAATGTTTGATTGATCTTTGAAGTAAGAGCAGTCCCTAGTTATAACCCTGACTAACAACAGCAGTGTTACAATGTTTGGTTCTCCTGTGAAATAAAAAATAGTGCCTAGTTATAACCCTGGCTATCAACTGTATTATTTCAATGTTTGGTTCTCCTGTGAAATAAAAATAGTGCCTAGTTATAACCCTGGCTAACAACAGTAGTGTTACAATGTTTGGTTGATCTGTGAAGTAGGAGCAGTCCCTAGCTATGGCCCTGGCTAACAACAGTAGTGTTACAATGTTTGATTGATCTTTGAAGTAAGAGCAGTCCCCAGTTATGACCCTGGCTAACAACAGTAGTGTTCCAATGTTTGGTTGATCTGTGAAGTAGGAGCAGTCCCTAGTTATAACCCTGACTAACAACAGTAGTGTTACAATGTTTGGTTGATCTGTGAAGTAGGAGCAGTCCCTAGCTATGGCCCTGGCTAACAACAGTAGTGTTACAATGTTTGGTTGATCTTTGAAGTAGGAGCAGTCCCTAGTTATAACCCTGGCTAACAACAGTAGTGTTACAATGTTTGATTGATCTTTGAAGTAAGAGCAGTCCCTAGTTATAACCCTGACTAACAACAGTAGTGTTCCAATGTTTGGTTCTCCTGTGAAAAAAAAATAGTGCCTAGTTATAACCCTGGCTATCAACAGTATTATTTCAATGTTTGGTTCTCCTGTGAAATAAAAATAGTGCCTAGTTATAACCCTGGCTAACAACAGTAGTGTTACAATGTTTGATTGATCTTTGAAGTAGGAGCAGTCCCTAGTTATAACCCTGACTAACAACAGTAGTGTTCCAATGTTTGGTTGAACTGTTAAATAGCCGTCTCTAGTCATAACCCTGGCTACCGACAGTAGTATTCCAAAGTTTGGTTGAACTGTTAAATAGCCGTCTCTAGTCATAACCCTGGCTACCGACAGTAGTATTCCAAAGTTTGGTTGTCCTGTGAAATAACAGTCCCTAGTTATGACCCAGGCTAATATCAGTAGTGTTCTATTGTCCCTATGAATGGTGTTTATTCACAGAACGTTTGAGCCAGTAGCGAGAGAGAAAGTGAGTCTGTGTGGGCAGGAAGTTTAGTGTTTCGAGGCGGAGCTTTGTTCTTGTCAACAAGCGGGAGAAACCAATAGCACACCGTTTAGTTGTCAAGAAGGAGGGTCCCCGTTAACACTAGGACACTCCTTGTGCTTGACGGGCAGGGGGTGAGGGGATCAATCACTGCGACTGTCCCCATCACGACCCTTTACCGCCACTTGACTTCTTGGAGGAACATTTCACTCACTTCTTGCTGGGACAGACTATTGGCACTATTCTTCAGACTTCTTGGAGGAACATTACACTCACTTCTTGCTGGGACAGACTATTGGCACTATTCTTCAGACTTCTTGGAGGAACATTACACTCACTTCTTGCTGGGACAGACTATTGGCACTATTCTTCAGACTTCTTGGAGGAACATTACACTCACTTCTGCTGGGACAGACTATTGACCTCTTCCTCGATTTCTTGGAGGAACATTACACTCACTTCTTGCTGGGACAGACTATTGGCACTCTTCCTTCGATTTCTTGGAAGAACATTACACTCACTCTTGCTGGGACAGACTATTGGCACTCTTCCTCGATTTCTTGGAAGAACATTACACTCACTTCTTGCTGGGACAGACTATTGGCACTATTCTTCAGACTTCTTGGAGGAACATTACACTCACTTCTTGCTGGGACAGACTATTGGCACTATTCTTCAGACTTCTTGGAGGAACATTACACTCACTTCTTGCTGGGACAGACTATTGGCACTATTCTTCCAGACTTCTTGGAGGAACATTACACTCACTTCTCGTGGGCAACCGTCTGGTATTCTTCCTTAGACTTCTTGGAGGAACATTACACTCACTCCTCTGGGACAGACTATTGGACTATTCTTAGACTTCTTGGAGGAACATTATACTCACTTCTTGCTGGGCAGACTATTGGCACTTTTCCTCGATTTTTGGAAAAACATTACACTCACTTCTGCTGGGACAGTACATTAGCACTCTTCCTCAGACTTCTTGGAGGAAAATTTCATTTACTTCTTGTTGGGACAGCCTATTGGCACTCTTCCTCAGACTTCTTGGAGGAACATTATACTCCTCACTGGGAAAGTCTTTTGACACTCATCCTCAAACCTCTAGGAGGAACATTACACTCACTTCTCATGGGCAACCGTCTGGTATTCTTCCTTTGATTTCTTGGAGGAACATTACACTCACTTCTCGTGGGCAACCATCTGGTATTCTTCCTTAGACTTCTTGGAGGAACATTACACTCACTTCTCGTGGGCAACCGTCTGGTATTCTTCTTTAGATTTCTTGGAGGAACATTACACTCACTTCTCGTGGGCAACCATCTGGTATTCTTCCTTAGAATTCTTGGAGGAACATTACACTCACTTTCATGGGCAACCGTCTATTGGCACTCTTCCTCAGACTTCTTGGAGGAACATTACACTCACTTCTACTATATACTAAATAACATATCATTGCAAAATTGTAGGACTATTATAAATAAAAAACTTTTATATGAAATATATCTTTATAAACCCAACAGTTTCTGAGATATTGGCAAATATATTAATACATTTTTGTGAGCATTAGTTGTAAAGATACTACTTAAGTTTTAACGCAATAATTCTATCAATGCTATAGAGTAATTAAATATAAGTCTCTAAAAAGCTTATGTTATTTTTTCTTAAACCTCTTAAGAGAAATTTTGTACAACAATGACCTATCTACATTTTAGACTCAATAGTCAATATTTACATTTTTTATTGGTCAAAATTTATAAATGAGGAATTTTAACATGAATATGTGCACACCTAATAAAATGTCGAAAATTTTAATCGGAAGACGAAATTTTAATACTAAGTGTTGACTCCTTGTGAACCAATATTGATATTTTGTATCGGTCCAAACATACAAATGAGGACATTAATTCTTTAAAATAAAATTATAAAATTTTAAACCAGGACCAAAAAGTTTTTCATAAATATAGTGCAATTTATGCATGGGTTTGCTAGTGTATAATATTTCGTTTAAAATATATTACGAGTTTTGAGTAAATATCTCCATTTTAAAACATTAAGCGAGAAAGTCCTTGTGGAGTTCGGTACCATTTATTTTTTTAGTGAAACGGCAGTTCTGAAGCTTCAAAATTTAAAAACAGAATCTATATCATAGTTTATCATCAGTTGTGACCTCATTAAAAATACCGGAATAGTAACAAAGATGGTAGAATTCTTGAAATTTCTTCTTTTTCATACTATTAATTTTCAGTAAATACGTTTTTTAATTATCATACACACAACAAAAATGCAAGTTTCCCATTATATCATAAGCATTATTGTTAAAAAGTTGTACTAAAACAAAATTCAATTAAATTACAGAAATATTTAAATGAATGTAAGTTATTGACCAGGGGTGTAGCGTCAGGGTAGATTATGAAACCTAGTTCCCAAAAACTTCTATTGAACAGTTAATAAAAATAAATCCAAAGGTTTATATTGCTATTGTAAATTTAAAAACAACTCCAAAGTGATAAAACTTATATAAATCCTTCTTACTCGGAGAAAATATTATTTACTTCCTTTCCCTGTTGAGGATCGCCTTTGTAGTAATTTTTTTTTCAGTTGTCATCATTTCTTTAAGATGCTCAGGAGGTACCACTATTAGCTTTGAGAAGAAACTAATCTCAACAGAGTTGTCAAATTTTATTTGTGCTTAAATGCGTGGCTAACACATTAAAAAATTTCTACAAGGAAAACATATTTTCACACTGTGAGGTAATTTTATTATAATATTTGGATTGGACGATAACGATAGATTTTCTTCAAGAGGCAGCCATTACCTCTTTGTCCAATGGCAGCAATGTAAAGTGTGAACTGTGTTTCTTTCCATCGTAAAAGCCATATTTGTTCGTCTCTTTCATGTGTTTCTATCCACCTTTCCTGTACATCTTCCAAATATAACATATTAATAAGAAATCCATTTAATAATAGTTAAATGGTGAGTGATTTTTTTAAAATTGAAATTTTTAAAACAGCTCTAGCGGTTTTGTTCAAAATGGGTATTTGGAAATATTTTACGTAATAGTAAATAATTTTGTGGATTTCCTAAATAACTTTATACAGACCTAACCGTAGTTAGCTAGCGAAAATTTTTGAAAATTTGAAATATCTCAAAAATGGCCTTTATGATTGAGTTCAAAGTGGGTATCTTGGAATAGTTTTCCAAGATAAATAAGAAAATATTTGTATTTTCTCAAACAAATTTTGCTATAGGGTAGTTTACAAAAACCTTTTTATTACTAAGAAGTTTGAACTGTACAACTGTGTCGTACCATTTATTTGTCCAGGCTATCAGCTATTTTACACTATTTGGACAGGTATGAAGAAAGTAGATCTATAGTAAGTGTACCCACATTTGCATAAAGGGAGGGTGTAAAACCAAGGAAGGAAAAATAAATACTCAGTTCAACCGGTTAAAATTGAAACCTCACCCTCCCCATGTTCCATTGGGGGCAGGATGCACTATACCGTGGGGACACCGGTGCGAGATTTATTTTTCTAGACCGGAAGCTTGGCGTGCCTTGATATTAATTAACAAATGACTTTCTAAAAGTATAAACAAGTATATTATGCTGTAACTTAATAATTGATTAAAAAAGCTATTCTTGTGATACTAATATATGCGTAGATTTTGTAAATAGTCAGTCGTAGAATGTTACCAGGGTAAAAAGAGTTTGTTAAAACTGTAGACCTATCTGTATGAGACTAAATGTACCTACTCGGTCACCATTTGATCTACCATAAATAGTCTCCACTCTAAATACCTCACATGAGGATGCATTCCCCTTGATACCCAGTCTATGAGAGTCCTAAGAGGACAGTTTAGACGATGACGAACTTAAAATGTTACATTTTTAAACAATTGGTCGTGGGCAGTGGGTACTCCTAAAAGAGGGTGGAGATTAGAGATGTGAAAAAAGAATCGATACTTTACTAATATCGGTATTTTCCTTTTGATATTGGTATTTTTTTACTCGATATTTTTTTTCGATACTTTTACTAATATTAGTACTCACACTCCGGTATCGAATTGGTATTGAAAGAAACTAATTTTTTGCTATCTTCACTCATGGCCCATGCTAAGACTAAATGTTTATTAAGGTGATCTGTAGATTAAGAACAAATGATACTATTTCTCAATCCTCACTAATTTTCTGCGTGACAAGCAAGAAGCAACTCCAGCATTCAAGGGCCGTATGCAAGAACTTGACTAAGTGGATGCTTTGTTGACACTAGCGTGGGGATGCTTGTGTCATCATAGGTTAAAAGTTGGAGCGATAGTGTGCTCGGGACCATACTATCGGCCCACTAAGCATTCACTCACTATACGTTCTTGGGTACCGTCCTCAATTTCTTTTAGCTTATCATAATTCATAGCTGTTCTTTCATCTTTGTTTATCAATACATCCACCTGACTGGTTGACAGACAAGTGGAGACCACTCTACTTAACACCCCCTCCCTTTATCAATGAGCACGGTCATCACAAACTTAACAAAAGAAGATTTTGTAGGATCACAATAATATCAGTCTACTCAAGGTGCCCCAAGCATACGAAGCAGAAACGTTTATGTGCAGATGAGGCATGGGGTCTATCCTTCTTTTGTTTGACAATAGTTAATAATCTATCTTGATAAAGCATAAACGACGAATGTAGTTAAAAAATGGCATCTCCCAAGAGTAAATTATGAAGGTTTCTTAAAAAGTTGGAACCCGCCTAGGTGGCGTAGTTAGCTAACGCGCTAGTATCGTGTTGATCTAGACTGCCAAGGACGGGGATATCGAGGTTCAAATCTCGGTTGGTTGAACTGAGGGGGGTTTTTCCTAAATGGTTTTCCACTCTCCCTCCACGCAAATGTGGGTTTACTTCTTCTAAATTCAACCTTCCCAATTTCTAACCAATTAGCGTAATAAGTACTAAAGCGTATAGCCCGAACGGATAGTAAGATGTGTTAATTTAAAAAATTGTTGGATAGCGAAAAATTATCTTGTAAAGTTTGTTTTAAACTATGAAAAGCCATTATAATTTTCAGAATTAAAAAAAAAATACAATGATGATGCAAAAGTTGAATTTTTTTTGTAACACCATGTCTTACTACCTGTTCAGGTTATACGCCTATGTAGGCCAACTATTACACTAATGAGTTAGGGATTAGAAAAGCTCAATTTAGATTAAGTGCACCCGCATTTGCGCAGTGAGAATGGAACACCATTTAGGGAAAACCACCCTCAGTGCACCCGTCTGGGATTGAACTCTGATCTCCCTGTATTTGACAGTCTAGTCCAACACTAGATTAGCGCGTTAGACCACGCGGACACCAAAGCGGGTAAGAGATTATTAATACTAGATAAAAAAATTCCAGATTAAAATATCAATACCGATACTTTCTTTTATCGATACTTTTATTTCGATACTAGTACGGTATTGATATTTTTCTTTCGATACTTTTAATGAGTACTGTATGGATACTTTTCTTTTGATACTACATCCCCAGGAGATATAATTATACTTTCCTTTCCTCTCTTCCTTCTAAGGGAGGTACTACTACTAATAATAATACTACTAATAATAATAATAGCACCATGTCTTACTAGCCGTTCGGGTTATACGCTTAAGTACTAATTACTCTAATGGGTTAGGAATTGGGAAGGTTGAATTTAGAGGAAGTGAACCCACATTTGTGTGGAGGGAGAGTGGAAAACCACTTAGGAAAATCCACTCCTAGTTCACCCAACCGAAATTCGAACCTCGATCTCTCCGTCCTCAGCAGTCTGGCTCAACAACAACCAGCGCGTTAGCCAACTGCGCCACCGAGGCGGGTGGGAGGTAACTTATTAATGACTACTTCCTGGTAGAAAAATAACAGTGTTGATAAAGCAAATAAACCGAATAAAACAATCCCTCATTATATTAAAATGTACTGTTGTGACCCTATCAAAACATTACTTTGTTTAGTAGAGTAACGCTAGAGCTAGGCATCTATCGTTTTACTTTAATATTAATAGCTTACATTTTTGTGTAACGCATCGTTGAGGGTTTTTTTAAAAGCTTTTAACTTTTTAACTCGTCGGAAACCTGTTGATAGCTTTCGCCTACATTTTGGTGAAAATCGTATTAAAAAGAATCAAACCAATTTTTAAATAATGCGTGATTAAAAAAACCCTTTCTTATAAAACATAATAGAACTAATTTCAGAATGAAGGGTAGTGTATTCTTGTGTAAAGCAGTCCTTAAGCAGCCATTTATAAAGCAACATTTAAATGTAAACTACGTTTCTTACGTCTTAATACTAAGTATTATACTTTCCTGGCAAAGCTATTTTCACATACCTTCCAAGGTTATTTTACATGCCACAATACATGGGACGACGGTTTTACTTCCACTCCAACGAAATTTGTGCAACGGATTTTTATAGCCCAAGAAAAATTCGTCTACCCCAGCTGGGTTTGAACCCACGAACACCGAAGTCAATGATTGTCTAACTGCTAAACTAAATATCTCACGTTCAAATATTTACAAGGTTGAAAAATATTGTATTGGTTAAATTAGAGGTTCCGCTTGGTAATATAGGCTACACTAAGAAACTAATGGCTAGAGTGCTGGTATTGTGTTCTGTTCTAGAGTTAAGTTGGTAAGTTGTGTGATGATAACAGTCAAGTGTGTAAGTTTTTTCACATCTTTTTTTCTCCATTTTCCACATTCAAAGACAGGAAACGACGGAGAAAAAGAAAGTATTTGAGGTTATAATAATAATAATAATAATAATAATAATAATAATAATAATAATGCGTCTGGACCACATCACTCGCATCCCAGTAGTAAAAAGATTATCCATTACTAATGTACCATCACCCAAGGTACGTCCGAATGTACTAATCGTACATCCTTTTTCGTGGAGTGTCTATCCATGTCCCGATGAGATGATAGGTGATGGTAAAGAATATGACGGGACTGAAGACAGTTAAGATCTTAACCTAACTTAGCCTAACTAACCAAACCCTGGTGACCATGGGAATTATTCACCTTTCGAGAAAAATCGCCCTGTATCAACCGGGAACTAAACCTAGGACCTCTAGTTCACCAGCCAGGGGCTATGACCACTATACCACGGGGCCGGTTGAGACTACAATAAAAACAAAATAAAACCTTGGTTTCCCCATCAACTCCACACACAGATCCTTATTCCTACACGTACAATTTTTCTTACTCTAAAAAAAATGACCTTAAAAATCAATTGTATTTATTTCAAAATCTTTTTATTTTATTTCTTATATTGTTTTCCTCTCGTGATATGGTAATTGCTTACTGAAGCCCTGAATAAATCAGTTTATAGTGAATTATTTAAATTGACGAACATGAGGGACATGAGGCTAATGGCTCAGGCGACAGCTTGTAGGGTAATAATAATAATTCGATAGCTTTATGCAAATAATTGCATGAAAATGCTGTAATTACTACCACGTTCATGTCGTATAATATTTAATGGATATTACTTTACTAACCTAAATAACTGAAAACGACACCATTATTATTATTACTACCACCATTATCATTATTTTTAATAAATGCCTTTCAACGCAAGTGTTATAGTAGTACGCAGAAAGCTACCTCTGGAAAAATGAGAGTCGAAGAAATAAATATATATCTCAGCCGGAATTCACACGAGTTTATTTTATCATTAAGTTTGAAACCCTAAGCACTAAGTCTAAAACCAAGGCTTGGATTATAAATATCACCCGATGTGTTTTGTTCAATATGATCCATAATTAGTTTGTTCAATACCAGGGTGACGGTGCGGGAGTTCTGCACGTATTTGTGTTAAGGTTTTGCTTGAGTATTTTTTCAGGGTGATGTGAACAAAGTGTGATTGCAGATGAAATCAAGTAAAATATACAGAGTGGGGCAGAAAGTGTTGACCTTTTAATAACACCATATATTTACGATTTTAACTATTAAAGGCTTCAAATTAAACTTAGGATAACAACAAAAGATTGAGAATTTTCTGCGTACACTTGAATTAATAACGTTTTAGAAACAATGTTCTTAAGATGGCCACCATTATATTCAATACTTTGTTGTATGCCCTTCTCAAATCTTGACATAGCTCTTTTTGAATTACTTCGACTTCCATCCCAAGATAAAATGTCCGGAGTTGTTAAGTTTGGTGAACGTGGTAGCCATGCGATGTCCCCAAATCATAAAAAGAGGTGCCCAGGAAACTGTGTGAAGAACTTCCATTGATGTTCAATCTTTCTGACCCTTGAACTGCAAAGTAATGGAATGGATACAAACAACATGTGACAACGACCCACACAGTCCGAACATCGGCCTACACCGACAGACTACCCTCCGGCCGGCCGCCCAACTCCATCACAATCCAGGCGGCCGGAACAGACTTTTTCTTGTGGGGAACGTTAAAGTGTCATGTTTACACGACTGACCCAAGCGCAATTCAGGAACTTAAAGCAATTCTAACAAGCGACATAATTCAATGTTTATGTCAAGATTTGAGAAGCACTACAACAAAGTATTGATTATAATTGTGTCATTCTTAAGGACATTGTTTTTTTTAAATCAAGACTATGTAGAAAGTTGTCAATTTTTTAAAATTAAGTTAAATTTGAGTAATTTAGCTGTAAAATAGTATATATAGCTTTATTAAATGTGTAAACACTTTATCCTCCACCTATTATATATATATATATATATATATATACACACACCTATAATATTACATGGTGGGGCAGAAAGTGTTTACACATTTAATAATATGACCTATATATATATAGGTCATATTATTAACATCCACTCAACATTAAGTGGAAACATGTAATCATAACTGAACTTATTTGTATTGCGATAATGTTTGAAAAAATGAACCAGAAAACCTATAGGCCTATTTGATAACTAAAATTCTGTTAAAACAGATTTTAAAATCAATTTTTTTTAAATTAATAATACATGCGTGAAACAAAATGAAATAAAATATTTTCCCGAAATTTACAACTTAACTTTTTAAAATATGAATTTTGGTCAATTATTTTAAATTTAAATGAGAATCAACAATTAACATATTTCAATAACTTTTCTATTTAGTAAATATTTACCTATTCCAGGAAATAATTCCATCAATAAAAGAATATTGGTTAAATATATGCAAGTACCGGCTATTAGAACGGTCATTTTTTAACCAGAAGCGATATTTATATATTTCAAAGATAAAAATATAAGAAGAATAAAATGCAACAGTGCAAAAAAAAATGGGTTGATTTGATATATATATATATATATATTTATGGCAATGTGTGTAATCCAGGCATTCAATAAAATGTATAGGCTTTCTATATAGCGCATAAATGGCTTTTGGTAACGTATGAAATAATTGAGTTTTACTGTTGTATTTTTTTTCTTTTCCTAGCTAATATATAGAATACCAAGGCATTATATTATATAATACCAAGAATATGTTAGGTAAAGTATTAATAAAACGAATCTACTTTTACAACCAATGGTTCAAATTATTTAAAAAAAGTGCGCTTAAGTTGTCACTATGGCTTGGTTTATTAAAGCTTTGATTTGAAAAAAAAAAAAAGAATCATACAAAATAATATAAGAAAAATTTACTCTTGAAAAGTTCATATTTATTAAAGCAAGTAGAACTAAAACGAACCTTGGAATTACAATGTAATACCTTCTTTGTAACACAAAAACATTTAATTGTTTTGCACACGCACTTCAATCATCCTTTACCAGGACCTGCTGAGATTCACATGATCTTAGTGTAATTTTCTTATCGACAGGAATGTATTCCAATGCAATTAAGTTTTTCCTGCATAATGAAAACTGCTATCTTTGTATGTAGTTGCTCTAAGAACTCCTTGTGATGTGCACAACTTATAGAAAACTTCATTCGTGACGTTTATTACGATGGCCAACATAATGCGAGCATCTTCTCGGCCTTTATCTACGTCAGGTATGGGAACTCGAATTATGGTGCCTTGTTCAACTGGCGGAAACATATTGTCAGATAATCTTTCAATTTTCTTTGCCCGTTGCTCTAGTTTAGCCCTTGCATTTTGTTGGCCGTTAGCAACATTCTTGCTGTTGAAACAATGAGGCCAAAATTTGGCTGTCTCATTTCATTATTCCTTGTTATCATCTCCAGTACAGTTGCTACAGATGTCATGAATATTGTAACTACAAACTGAGTACTGGTGAGTCCTGCCTGTGGATTTATAACACACACACATACACAACATATTCGTGAAGGAGAAACTTCAAGTGTAGTTGATTCAAATGGTATTGTAGATTCATCAAGGAATTCTGACACTAGAATTGAGATGTTAGGCTGAGGTGGTTCTTCATTCCTATTTTCTTCTATTTAATTGTTAATCTTTTCCAAATATTCCTCATCTTAAATTGTTTGCATGACTTCCTTATGAAGGTTTGATGTATACAACCCAACATTAATTTTGCGGCCGAACAGCGCTTCATGTTTTGATACCGGTATGGCGGGCTCTGTTTTTCATTAACTGAACAAATCGTACTCCTCGACTTGAATGGGAAGTTTTTAATCTTGCATACTTACATTTTGTATGTTATCTAGATCTTGGTTCACCCGTTCTACACTCCCCGGGCTATGACTATGGCAAGGTTTCCCATACATAACTTTAATCTTGTGCCAGTAATACTGTCTCAATGCTAGAAACAACTTTGTTGGCAAGCTCTCTACCATTATCGGATTGCATGATTGATGGTGTGTCAACTATCGTATATATGTATACGGGATTGTAAGCTACCCCTTTAGCCCCTCTTGTTTTGAGAGCTTTAAGTGACACAAATTTTGTTAGATAATCCAATGTATACCATTAAAAAATTTGTACTCACCCGGGGTCTGCAAGTCAGTTGGGTCAACTTGACGAAGCAAATTAAATTCTGATTTAATTATTGGCTTGACCACAACTAATTTCTTACAGCTCTTATGCTTTTGCTGACAAGGTTCAAACAGCAGGATAGACAGTTAGATTTCAAGTACCTGTTAGACAGTTCCTTAATCATACGTCTCACCACCCATCTTGCCCTACCGACTTATGTGTCTCATGAAGCAGATCAAACAGCTCACCATCAGACGTAAAAAATAAAACAGCACTACCTCCTTCCTTTATTGACTGTATGAATTTTTTGTTTATACTCAATAACCATTATATTATAATTACTTAACAACCAGCTACAACGAAGCTTCTTTTTTTGCGCTTTTAGAACGACATACTTCACTCACTAAGTCTCGGTAAGAGAAACAGAATATTTTACAACGACACTCCGTTTTTGAGCTAATTCAGTGTAAAACCATTCTTTTACTGTACTTACTCGATCATTATCGGCTTTTTTTGCCATCTCAAACATTTCTGGATCAAACTGTGTGAGCTGGGGTGGATTGGTGGGCAGCCTGGGAGGGTTGGAGGAGAGTTGACAGGTAGGTGTCAGTAGTGGCAGATATGAGCTGGGGTGGATTGGTGGGCAGTCTGGGAGAGTTGGAGGAGAGTTGACAAGTAGGTGTCAGTAGTGGCAGATATGAGCTGGGGTGGATTGGTGGGCAGTCTGGGAGAGTTGGAGGAGAGTTGACAAGTAGGTGTCAGTAATGGCAGATATGAGCTGGGGTGGATTGGTGGGCAGTCTGGGAGAGTTGGAGGAGAGTTGACAAGTAGGTGTCAGTAGTGGCAGATATGAGCTGGGGTGGATTGGTGGGCAGTCTGGGAGAGTTGGAGGAGAGTTGGAGGAGAGTTGACAAGTATGTGTCAGTAGTGGTAGATATGAGCTGGGGTGGATTGGTGGGCAGTCTGGGAGAGTTGGAGGAGAGTTGACAAGTAGGTGTCAGTAGTGGCAGATATGAGCTGGGGTGGATTGGTGGGCATCCTGGGAGGGTTGGAGGAGAGTTGACAAGCAGATGTCAGTAGTGGCAGATATGAGCTGGGGTGGATTGGTGGGCAGCCTAGGAGGGTTGGAGGAGAGTTGACAAGTAGGTGTCAGTAGTGGCAGATATGAGCTGGGGTGGATTGGTGGGCAGTCTGGGAGGGTTGGAGGAGAGTTGAAAAGTAGGTGTCAGTAGTGGCAGATATGAGCTGGGGTGGATTGGTGGGCAGTCTGGGAGAGTTGGAGGAGAGTTGACAAGTAGGTGTCAGTAGTGGCAGATATGAGCTGGGGTGGATTGGTGGGCAGTCTGGGAGAGTTGGAGGAGAGTTGACAAGTAGGTGTCAGTAGTGGCAGATATGAGCTGGGGTGGATTGGTGGGCATCCTGGGAGGGTTGGAGGAGAGTTGACAAGCAGATGTCAGTAGTGGCAGATATGAGCTGGGGTGGATTGGTGGGCAGCCTAGGAGGGTTGGAGGAGAGTTGACAAGTAGGTGTCAGTAGTGGCAGATATGAGCTGGGGTGGATTGGTGGGCAGCCTAGGAGGGTTGGAGGAGAGTTGACAAGTAGGTGTCAGTAGTGGCAGATATGAGCTGGGGTGGATTGGTGGGCAGCCTAGGAGGGTTGGAGGAGAGTTGACAAGTAGGTGTCAGTAGTGGCAGATATGAGCTGGGGTGGATTGGTGGGCAGCCTAGGAGGGTTGGAGGAGAGTTGACAAGTAGGTGTCAGTAGTGGCATATATGAGCTGGCGGGCAGGCGCCAATCTGTCAAAATATAACTTTAATTTCACACATTGCGCAATACTTAGCCGGCGTTATTTAGCATTTCTAGGCAATGAATGAAGCATTATGGTTTTTACACTTCCCCTGGATATTTTACATACACATTACACACATTGCCAATAACAGATATGCCTTTTTGTCGTAAGTTTTATATTTGTCAAACCAAGTTATTATTTTTAAATAAAAGCAAATATTTGGTACAAACATAGACAAATCATGGTTTCCATGGTGATGTAAACAAAGAATGAGTGTACAGATGATTAACTGCGTACACAGCAGAAAATATTGAAACTTGCTAGGAAAATCGGGTTTTTGTCGGAAGCTAACATTTTCACCTACCTCATTTAAAATGAGTGTTCATTTTTCAAAATCTGTTACGCCGTTTTCTGGGAATTATTTTAACTGCCAGAAATAGGCTTATCAAATTGTATACAAATATTCATATTACAGGGTGTGTTCGAGATATATGGCCAAAAACATTTTTTGTTAGGTATAGTGGATGTCCAAACAAACAACAAACATTTTCGGGGGGGAGGGTCAAAAGGAAGAGGGGAGATATCCTCACGTTCCCCCATCCTCTTCGACTGGAAGTTCAACTAATACAACATTAAATTAATATGCAAATTCAACTTTTCTATAGCCTAAAGTTTATTGCGGTGCTTTCCAAACTTGTTAAAACCACGGCCCGATTTATTTAACAGGTAACTTTCACAACGTGATGGAGGGGATACGTTTAATTTTTTGTTTTACTTTGTTATTTTTTTCACTATAACAATTTTCATGTTTTTCTACTTTCAAATAATTACAAAATGTTTCCATTTCAAGAACTTTTCGTGACAGACACTTTGGGGGTTCATGGTTTAATTTATAATCGACTCATGCAGTCATTGAGTTGAAAATTATCTTAATAATGATAATATTACCATTAATTATTGTAATAAGCTTACTTTGGTGGCTGCATGAACTAAGGTATCACTATAGCAATAAATGAAACGGCTGATGGTGGGGAGATTGGGGTTCGAATCCCGGTTGGGTGTACTGAGTGTGGTTTTTTACTAAATCTACAAACCTACAAAACGTTGAAACTAAAATTAATTTTTCTTGATGAATTTTTTTCTCAAATTAAATATATTTTGCTTCTTTCAAAGATGTTACATTCATTATTTAATACCCAAATATTTTTATAAACGAACAAATATGCCAGCTTGAAAAGTTATTGAAGCTATTTTCACGTATGCATACGTTAGTTCATGCTACCTACAACTGTCGCGTTTGATGTACGGTAAAAATATCTATGAAATAACAATAATAATAGTAATAATAATAATTGTTAAAATATTGACAGTAAAATAATATGTTTGTATTTTTAAGAGGCGCTATAAATGTCCATTCTTAGAAAAATCAAGGTATAGTTGGTCGTTCCCACGGTCATACTCAACTTGTACTGAATTAGTACGCTAAAAATGCTCGTATGTGCGGGACATAATAAATAACTTGGAAACTCTCAAGATAAATGCCAAGGCTTACATCTATTATAGCATAGATTACTGTCAGCTGTGAGCAAATTAATTTAAATTTCCAAACACTAATTTAAAAAGAGGTTAATATTATATACATCATAATAAATCGTTATTTGTCTGGATAAGCTTAAAAATTTGTATTGGTTAAACTTTTATAGTCTGTTTTTTTCTGGTAGTAAGGATATCGGGGCTCAAATCACATTTGAGTGTAATGGGACTTTTATTTTTCCAAATAGTTTCCCACTCTCTTTCCACACAAATGCAAGTAGGCCAACATTTTCTCTAAATTATATCAGACCTTATCTTTACCCCATTAGAGTGATTTCGGATAGCTTGGGCCAATTTTATGATTGTGTGTTGAATATTTTTTTAGTTGAACAATGTTGACATTTTTACTGTTGATACATTACCCAACAATTTTTTGTATAGCATTTGCATTTATTTATTTTAGGTATTTAATACGCACTTGCTGAACCAACTGATTATATCAGTACATGAGAATTTCTATGAGCGAGGGAAAAAGGTTTACCAATTTTGTCGGGAAAGGTATTTTCACATAAATTCCAGGTTTGTTTCATGCTACAATCAAAATGGGACCGACCGCTTTACTTCACATCCAAAAGAAGTGGTGCTACGGATCTTTATCGCTCAAGAAAAATACGTCAATCCCGTCTGGGTTTGAACCCACGAACATCGGGTCCTGAGGTGAGTATTTTACCCCAAGACCACTGAGGTCAACCGTTGTATAGTGGAGTCATATATTGTGGCTTATATATATTTGTCTATATTATATTAACAACCTCTTACCAAATCGTTTAAGATGTTGGGATAACCTTGCACTTGGTCCGGGTTCAAATCTTGGGTGCACTGAAGGACGATTATATATGTTTCTTCGTCTTCTATTCACAATATAGCGGGTGGATTTTATTTATAGCTGCCTTATTCATAACCATTTCTTAGTTTAAATCTTTAGTAGCCCACGGGTACCTTCGAAAATAATTACTAAAGATATAAAAACAAAATTATTGCTTAGTGTGTTTCAAATAACTTACTATTATGGAACTAGACCATTAACTATATTTGAGCTTGAAATATTTTTTAAATGACCATAGAGAGTGTTTTTTTGTTTTTTTAACTTTTGCACTTCCTATTACTAACCGTCTGGGCTATCAACACTTGTTTATTAAACTATTAAAAACCGGATAGAGGAGGTATAATGTAAAATATAAGTACACGCATTTGCGTACAGGGAGGGAAATAGACTTTATAATAAAACTACTCTCAGTCCACTTGACAGAGCTTAAATCCCTAACCTCTCAGTCACAGGAAAACCAGATGAGACGCGCTTGAATTTTAACCCATCTGACAACTAATGAGGGCAGAACAAATATTAGAATGTCATTCGATACCTCTTTAATTGGTGCCTTAGACAGCATGATCACTTGTATTATACATCAGAGGCATTTCAATAGCCCGTCACAAGGGAGTGTATTATTATTTAATTCAATGCAGGCATGTTTACAAAGTTAGCAACAATTATGAGTCCTATTTGCTTATAAACACATCTTTAAGACAAATCATATAAGTACCAGTTCTTAAATTTACAGTCGGGTTCAATAAGATCGCTTTTCACTTGGGGACAATCGACAAGGAGGTCAGGGTTTATTACAAGCCAAGCGCATCTATTTTTCTTTAAAATAATTTTTAATGTAAGTTTTTTCTTTCTCTCTCCACGCTAAGGTAGATGAACTTAATATATTTACTGTCCTCTTTCCTAACTCTTATGTTGTGTCCCGCTCCACTTCTTACTACCCGTACGGATTATCCACATATTTACACTAATGCGGGTCAGTGATGACTGAGGTGAATTGTAGAGGAACTATATCTGGGGTGACCTGGTGGTCTAGGGGTAAGGTGTCAGACTTCTATGCTGGGGTCCGGGGTTCAATCCTCGGTACCGTCACAGATTTATTTGATTGCCAAACCCTTCCTTCACCTCTGACAAGACGTGTATTAATCACAACTTGTGAATGTGAGGAATGCCAGGCCTCCACCGTGGTTCGGATTCCACGTTAAACTGTAGGTCCTCCATTTCATCTCACAATCACCCTACCATTGCACATTGGCGTAAGTGCCTATAACACGAACGGGTAGTAAGACACGTTGCTAATAATAATAATAATAATAATAATAATAATAATAATAATAATAATAATAATAATAATAATAATAATAATAATAATAATAATAATAATAATAATAATAATAATAATAATAATAATATAATAATAATAATAATAATAATAATAATAATAATAATAATAAATAATAATAATAATAATAATAATAATAATAATAATAATAATAATAATAATAATAATAATAATAATAATAATAATAATAATAAACAACTATATCTGCATGTGCTTTAAGTAGAAGTGGGAAACAATTTTGTAAAAACGGCCAAAAGTGTCCCCAGCTGGTATTCAAACCCTGAACTCCCCCATCACTGATAAGACGGTACCAAATATACGCCTTGGTCCACTAGTCCAACAGTGCGGGTCCAAACTACTAAACTAAGCTCTTGTACTAAACGTAAAATAAAAAGTAAATACGTTATTTTAGGTTAGAAATTAGGAATCAATAATGAGAACAATGGCTTGTATGAAAAAAAAAATCTGTACCTGCTAACTACATATTCTACTTATTTCAAATAAACGGCAAGTCTACCTTCGCTCAAGAATGCATTGTCGGAATAAGTTGAAGCCAGCAAAAAAACAAAAATAACATAGACTTCCCATGCTCATAGTGTCTTTCATATGAAGTGCACGTCTACTTTAATCTCTCCTTTAGCCAATTAACTACAGCTCTTACGGACAAGACTAGAATAACCTAGATATAATGAGTACTCGCAGTATGCCATTGTGGGGGTATGACGTCAGAGCCTACAATGCTTTTCTTATGGAGAAAACTGAATTTTACACGTTAATTACGCATGTATTTAGAACTAAATAAATTATATAACGAATGTTTATGTAATCATAAATGCTTAAAATATACGAATATTAAAGTGAAAGTCCATAAAAATTGCACAACTTTAAGTAATTATCAACTAAGTATGGCAAGTTTTGGCGGCAATTCAAAATCTAAGAGGCCTTCCAAAATAATGTCAAGGCAATATTAGTCGTCATTTAAGCTAAATACTTCTGTAATTAAAACGAGCTATTATGTAATAGTAATAAATATTGGTACATTACTACATGTTTCATGTACCAAAATGTATTAGTAGATTTTGTTTTTAATTAAAAATCAAGCAATCAAATAAAGTGTATGTAACTTGTGAAATATTATAAACAACAGCGGGGAACTTTAGGGGGGGATATTTGGGAAGGGGAGGGCATAGATTTAACGACTTTATTTTTTCGGGGAACCCACCCCTTCCTCTTTTATCCACCAGCACTGTAGCTCTGTGACCAAAATGGGGGTGGGGGGGGGGGGGGTGGATGGGTTGTGTGTAAAATAAGGGAAAGACGCATTGTTCTCACCTGACCAAATGGAAGGTCATATAAATGGTCAGTTTGCACCATTATTATTGTGGGACAGTTCTTTAAAATTATCGCATGACATAATTTTTAGAAGGGGCTTTTGCCCCCTCTCCATATGGATATTTCTGTATTTTACAATCTATCGAGGATAGAGAGGTAATTTCTTCACCGGTATTCATTAAATGGGTCAACCGTAATTCTGAAATTTTTTGGTGAGTGAGATTTTTTTCAATTCTGTATGCCCCCCAGGCACAACTAATCTAAAAATTATGGAGATAGTATTATTCACTAAAATTGTTTGGGATGGACACACTTTCAATAGATATGTTTTATTGAAGAATAAAACTTCTGGTCATCATAGACGATTATTATTCCCTCATAAAGATGGTTAAAATTGTGTTTGGGGCTTAGTGTAGTGTGATCAATAGTTCTAGAATGGCCGAAAGATATCCATCGCTTAGGTGAGTGGAACTTGTTATTTAATGTAAAGGTTTTTTCTTTTTGCTTCTTTTTTGGTTCAAATTGATTCTATGTGTTTTAATGTTTGAAATAATGTACGGCTGATAACAATAATTTTTATATTTTAAGAAAGAAATGGCTTAAATGGAACAGTTAAGACGTACTAGAGCCGTTGTCTAAGTTAATAGGGTCCAAAATTATAGGACTCATCAGTGGTTTATGCTAATTAGTTTTAATAGGCCTAGGCCATGTACGTTTTCTAATGACTTATATAGCCTACTTTAAGTTTATTAACCTCGAACAGGCCTACGGTATTCATGCAAATTTAACTTTAATAACTGTCAAGATAGCTTGGTTATGTTTCTTACTCAAAATTCCGTAAGAAGATTAATAATAAAAATAAGATCATGCTTACCTCACAAATCCTGTGGTGTCCTTTACTTTGCCAATGCACCGGTTTTAGGTTAGATCCCCAAATTATACTCCTCTTGGGATCAGCTGGAAATCTTTTTAGTTTACAATTTTCTGTTGTGTGAATGCATTTCACAGCACAACATATTTGTAGTATTTTGCTTGTTTTAACACTTGGTCACAAGGATGTAGAGCTCACATTAAATTATATTAAATTAAATATAAAACATCATCAACATAATAAAATTTCAAAACGATTATCTTGCACTATCACAGGTATAACAGGACTACAATAGTGTGGCATTTTGCTTCGGTAATATTATATTAAATTTAATTAAAAGAGTTAAATATATAATAATTCGGGAATTAAAGTTAGATATAAAATAATTCAGGAAATTATTGAACATAATTAAAAAAACTGAAAAACCAGTGGAAACTAGAGCACATTGCACAGTGCTAGGCCGAGATGTGACGAATCTCGTACGCCCTCAAAATGGCCGGTCGTTTTTCTTGCCTGCTTGGTTATTAGCACCGCCATAAGACGGAACGGCTAGCGAGTACTCATTAAGGAACGCAGAAACTCATCGAGGTTACTCTAGACAAGACTACCTTGGATTATTATGGTAGTATTGCCTCTCGATTGCTTGACTCTTAACATCATTTGAACCGAACCAGGATCATGCATATAATGCTGTGTTTTAATGCACATCAATTATTTTAATTGAATATTTTCCAACATTTTCCCAACTCGCCACTGAGTCAAGGCATTAAAGATAATAAAATTCTGTGTTCTATATAGTTTTTATTTTTTAATACATCGTTTGTAACCCACTTTAATATGCCTGGGAATAAACCTTTTGGCGTTCCTGCAAATGTAAAATGGTTCATAAAACGCTTATATCTTTTACAGAATCTTCCATTTTTAATAATATGAAATCAGGCTCGTACTGAAGGGGTAAAGGGTGACCCCCCTCTTCTCCGAGGGTATTATTAATAATAAATTCTCGTATTTCTCCTCAATGCCTATGCTAGTAGCTAATTCAAGTTCGATCAAATTAATAACACCTACAAACCCAATTAGTTTAAAAAACAACTCAAAAATTCTTTAGAGGGAGAGGGGAGAGCTTAAAGTTAAATAAATATCCTTGTCATAGCTTGGTGGGGGATTTCACCACAAGCTCTCCCCTCCCTCTTTTTGTAAAAATAATTTTGGTACGTCTCTGTACGAAGGACTTGGGTCGTTATTACCACCATATCCGTACTATTTTCTTGCGGCTCTTTAACTCTTGCATTATTTTTGTATAAGGCGGTAGGAGAAATGAGGAGGGTGGAGGAGGGGGGTAACGAAACAAGGGGGCGGGGGTGGTATGAAGCAGGTGGAATGATAATAAAAAAAAGAAAGAGAGGAGGCTAGGGTTAAGTACAAGACGGGAGAATGTTGTGCAGAATGGTTTGGAGGGGGAAGGAGGAGGCTAGGAGAAGCGGTGGTGAAGCGAGACGATGGCCCCGCTGTTGGCCAGTTGACGGCACTCGATGGTGAGCGGTGCTCTAGTTGGGTTGTCGCTGCGGTACTTCCACAGGTGTTCGGTCCAGTGAGCCACACACAGTGCGTAAAGGGTGCGCGCGCGCGTCTCAACATCAATGCAGCGTGGAAACGCGACGGACCTTACCATCCTAAACAACCTGTCCCTGAATACCTCACGTGTGACAGTGTTTTGTTCCCAGTGACCAAACTTAACAAACATTGGATTCTGATTCAGTCGTGCGGTAATTTTTTGATATTTTTGGTGAAATACAAGATATTTGTTATATATTTTTAAACAGAAACCAGACAAGTGTATTATTTTTTTTCAATTATTTTACTCTCTGTTTGTTTCTAAGGTTTATAACTTTTGAAGTGAGACTTTTACTATATAATTTGTGTACACTATTTACATTTTTAAATTTAAATTGGTGCTTTTATAAGATAATTTTATTGAACGGAATATTTAAGTTTTCATCTTGAGACTACCCTAGTTGCTTTAGTCAACTGACTTTTCATTTCGGTAAGTAGACGGACACATTTTATTTTGATTTACTATTTTAATATATTTATTGTTTTTACTATTGCGAAGATCTGTATAAAGTTATATGTTCTTCTTAAATAAACTATTTTTAAACCATAAATTCATGCGAATTATCAAAATAATAATACACGATTTTTTCAAAGGTGTTTTAACAAACATCTCATATTAGCTAGCGTTTAATGGGACATAGTTTAATTTACAATATTCTGTTGGATTGTAATCCTACCCAAAGATTGTTTTACATTTAAAATGTATTAATTTATAAAATACAATAATTGGTTTGTAACGTCATAAAATGATATCAAATCTTATCCGAAACTCTTATTAAACTGATACAATTTCTTATTTGGAATTATAATGCAAAATATATCCTTGATTCCAATATTTCCCATAGAAACAACCATACCCATCTATTTACGTTTGAACAACATTTAAAAATATATACAATGAGTAGTATTCTTTCAAAAATCCACATATTTTTGTTTATCTTGTGTGTTTTTTAAGTAGATATTTCTTAATACAGATAAAACGTATTTTATAATCCCAAGTTAAATTCAGAAATTTGATTTTTTTACGGATTCCATTAACTCTACATTTTAAATAAGTTTTACTACTACCAAATCAAATAATATTAAAGTATATTGAGATAAGGAACGCATCAACTAACCTCTGATATATAAACACAATTATCTGAGATAGTTATAAGTAATGTGTTTGGTGACTAAACAATTAGAATTCTAAAGTCAAGAACGTTTACGTCTTGGTCTTTATTGCATCAATAATTTAACTAATCTTTAATACTAGTTTAATCAACCCTTATTAATACGTAGCCAAGCTACATATACTCATCTTAACCCGAAAGGTGTCATCTTACCTTGACTGATTACACTATGCCTTATCTTGTAGGCTTTTCCATAGTGGAACCATACAAGGTAAGTGTAATACATTTCAGGGTAAACAAAGAGTATAACTTATCTTAAGGTGGGATGGAAGGGGTTGCGAAAAAAGCCAGTGTTTTTGCAGTTTTTATGGCAAAACTTTTTTTTTGCCAAAATAAATAAAATATTGCTCAAGTACAAACATAGAAATTAATTTTCTTCACATGGTGACATTAAAGTTTTTTGAATTTCTGTCAAGGGTGGTCTGGAATTTTATGATAGCTTTTTCTCTTAGGGTGTACCTAGGGTGTTTTTTCTTAAATTATGTCCTTCTCTCCTGCCACGCAAATACAGGTATACCTGTATGCATATACTGTATCAAAAAGTTATCAATTTAGGTTTATTTTTTCAAATTGCAAAATTTCGATAGATGTATGTCTCATATTTAAAAAATAAAAAGGTTCATTGGGTAAAATTTTGGGTTTAGCTATAGACCAACTGCACATTATCGCTAGTTGTTACTTTACAAATGTCCATTCATAGTTTTGTTCCGTTCCAAAGTCCCGGAGATAACCTTAAAGGGTTGAAATGCCATCCGAGTTGATTCCCGTCGTATCTTGTGCTCGGTGTGATGTTCTCCCAAGTATCGCTCGTGATGTAGACAACAGGTGGCAAGCAGGCGGCAAGGAGACTTCGACGAACGGTTAAACACCCAACATCACGGATTCTGACACAATCCTCCACGGATAGCTTGTTTCGTTGTTTAGCCGGCAACTTTACTGCATTTGATGATCGATTAACAGATTTAATAAAAACTACTATCATGATAGATAGCTAGAGCTAAGTATTGTAAATGTGGAGCTAGCCAAACTGATGCGTGCACACCTTTTTGAACAATATTAGTACGAGCTTCTTTGAAACATATAATTAAAATTACAAAGAAACGAGTGGACCAATTTTCACAGGTTAAGGGGTCCAGATATTTTCAATGAAATGTAAATTATTTTCCTAGCGAATTCTGTGTGCGCAGTGGCTCATCTGTACACTCATTAATTATTGTTTAAATCACCACGGAAACCATTATTTGGATATGATTATTATATCGGTAAACAAAATATTTATCTTTGGCTAAAAATAGCTCAATTCTGAATTAAGTGGTATGAAGCAACAAATAAAATAAATTACGTCAAAAATGTATAAATACAAAACAAACCATTGATAATAGGCTAGAAATAATTTTGTTTTCATTGTAGCGTTTTACTCTTCTTTATCTATCTACCTCTGGTATTATCCAATTTTCTAAGAATTTAATTTAATTTTCCACTCTAACATAATGGGAGGGGGGTAGTTTTTAAGTTTTCATGGTGTGAAGAAGTAAAATGTACGTTTTGATATTTTAATTTAAACGAGTAAACATTTAACAAGTAATTCTACTTCATTCTATAAAACTTTTCACAAAAAAAAAAGCTTTGATTATATTCTAACCCTAAAATATTCAGACATCGTTGCAACGATCCACTATTATCTTAGTTTATGTTCACGCAAGTCCTTCTAAACATTCTCCAAAAACTCAATCAATCAATCAATCAATCAATTTTTTTTTCCATGTTCTTACAAAAGTCAACTTAACGCAAACCATGAATGTTTTAAATCCCCGAGATCATGTCAAAGTTTTACCAATCTTTAGTTATATTACATAGTTAATCGTATTTTCAACCAGTAATGATGGCTTAACCGGCAAGTAATCATGGTTTATGCCTATAAATAACCTATTAATACAGAACATTTATACAACCATCACCTTATTAAGTAATTAGTGTGTCCATAGAAATTGGTCTATTTCAGACGAATTCTATAACATCGAATTTAGAAAAGGAAGTATTTTGACTAGCTATTGGAGAATTTCAACAGGTTTGTTTGTGTGATATAGCGTCAATATTGCATGAGTTAGCACTGTACAAGTATTTCAGTTAAGGAGGCATCGTTTTTGAACTAAACCACTACTTAGGCAAATATTACTTTAATTTGCGTCTTTTTAAATGTCCCAAAATAAAATTATACTCCTGAGGCACTTAGCCAAGCACGTTAAAGAAAAGCCCTGTGATCTTAAGGCCACTATTGTAGTTATATGTATTAATAAACACAGGTTACAGACAGTTTTATATATTAAAATTTAGTCATATTTATTAAATACTTGCTAACATACAAATTTAACCTGTGTATGAAATCTAGTGAGCTACGTTAATGAAATATAATGTGATTCTATCCTTAAATTGATACAGTAACTTAGCGTGTAATGTTTGTAGACCCTCAGGAAATGACTGCTTGCAGTTTTAAAATAGAAACATTGTTTATTTATTAATATCATCTGAAAAATTAAATGGTTATTAGGTTAATACGTCAAACATAAAGAGTTATCAGATTATGTGTTTTGAAATTACAGATTACAATCTATTGAGAATTTAAAATTCCATAGAGCCTATGTAGTATGACTAGCCCATTATATTAGTGGCGTATTAAACCAGTGCTCCTATAAATTATCCAGAGACTTTATGACCATAAACATTATAACAACGATATAATTATGATTTAATCGATGTTTCGTGGTGCTATCATGCTTATAATGATTAATTGACTAATTTGTAATCGAATACGATATAAGTTGATTGATTCTTTGCCTCTGGTGTAAGAAATGAATCACTTAAAGTGGTATGCTGTTCGAATAATATCTAGCTAGAAATAGCAAGGCTAACTAGGCACTTTATCTTTAATATCGCCGTCGTATGGTCCATATCTTATCGACAAATGGATTAGATGCCTATAAGTTGTATCTTATTCTTGCACTCGAGTCAATTACAAATAAGCAAGCATTGTTTTATTAGTTATGTATATATGTATATATATATATATATATATATATATATATATATATATATATATTAACATTGGAATGACACCCACGATATCCCGTTATCGTTTATTCTACAAGTTCGAACTGAAATTGATTGACGCTGGGGGGAGGTAGAAGTTTGAATCTCAGCCAGACAGGGCGACAGTGCCTCCACAAACTGTTGAAATAATAATAAAACATATTTTTGCTTCATATATTGCAGTTGTAGTAACATCTTTACCAAAATTACAGCTTAATATATCAATTTTCATTTATTTTTGAAAAAATATTAATCACTTACTAACTGCACGTGGGGCGAATAAATATTTTAGACTATGATTTTATAAACATAAAAAAAAACCAAATCGCAGCGAATCTAGTGGCTATGTATGGAATTATAAATCAAACTTATTGTGATGATGATTTTTCTTTATTTAAATAATAGATTTATCATTGAGTATTTAACGGTTAATTCTGTAAATAAGAAATGATAATGTTGAAACGTTAAAAGAAATATATTTGTTTGGTGTTGGGGCCTCCAAATCTTAACAGCTCCACCGATATAAATCCGGCCCTGGGATGCGGAATAAAATGTGACCTGGTCGAACCAGTTGGTAACGTGTTGACCAGGGGCCATGTTCTATAAATACAAACTACACTTTTCGGAAATCAATTCAATAATTATATCACTATATTAATTAGGGGTGTAAAAGTAGGAATTTTTCACTTTGAGTCGAGTATGAATAAAAACGAGTTATATTCTTGTTCGAGTAGTATAGATCAATACAAGGAATATTTCAAGTTGAATTTCTGTAATAGAGCCATGTATTTACCATAAATAAGTACAAATATTTTTTAGAACTAAAATTTTAATCACTTCGGTGGCCGTGTGGTCTAACGCATCACTCTCGAAGTAGACTAGACTGCCAATGACGGGGAGATCGAGGTTCGAATCTTGGACGGGTGTACTGAGGATGGTATTTCCTAAATGGTTTTCAACTCTCTCGTCACACAAATGCGGGTACATTTCCTATAAATATAACCTCCATAATCCTTAAAACTACTATCGTAATTAGTACATAAACGTATAACCCAAACAGGTAGTAAGATGTGGTGCTAAAATACTGAAAAATTTTCGAATAAAATTATAATCATATAAATACTTATTTTTAAATAAATTTAATATAATTGTAGATTATTTTAACTAGAAAAAAGGAAATATTGAATGAATCTATTTGCTATGAAATTATATCTTAAAATTGAATCAAAATTAATTGAACTAAGAATTTTTTAAATATATCAAAATTTCCGAGTAGGTACTCGAAGTTTTTGAGTTTTATAAATTTCTTTGAGTCGAGTTCGAACAGCTACTAAACCTCGACTTGAACTAGAATTTTCAAGCTCTCGCACACCCATAATATTAATTGTAGGGTTATATATTTATTTGAAATTAGCAATATTTTAAAATAAGGAGACTATAGCTATTAATGTCATGACAGCTACGAAACCTAATAAGTAATGTTTATCAATGTGGTTTACTAATTCCCTTTCAACACTAATGCAGGTATATTTCCTCCGAGTTAAGCTCCCGATCCTTGTCCCAAGGTATGTTGTCGCTTTGACTGAACGTTTGATGGCTTAGTGGATGATCTAAACATTAAAGACTCACTTACTTATTTTAAAAATCGTACTTTACATTAAATGTTGTTGACGTGTCCTAGAAAGCCATCGACGTCAATTCGAAATTAGTTTGGGAATTTAAATAAACGCTTCATTAGCAAGAATAGGAAGTTTTTTGTTGGACGCGTCTATAACAAGTAGATTATTCCTATAAATGTCTTGAGCGTTCCAAGTGTTGATATGTTCCTTGACTTTTATTGTTTAGTCGTAGCACGTAATAACCATAAAATACACTATTCTGTTGCATCTTCGTAAGACGGACACGAGCAAAAACTAGTTTGATGTAAGGTTATTCAAATATATTTAATTTTACGTCTGAATAGATATAAGTTCAAGATAATCCGGTGATTGTGAATAAACATAAACCTAACCAAAAATAGAATAAGAAATAGATCGAACTTACATAACTGAAACTATTGTATAACCTCCAATAAATATTACTATCAAGAGCATTAACTGTGTGTAATTGGTATGGACTGTATTGACTTATTATTTTTTATTGAAATGTGTCCTTAATATTCATCCAGTCTAGCAACATTTAATTACGCTAAAATGATAAGGCGGAGCATTGACAGGGATTGGAACTCTGATCTCCCCGCTACCGGCAAAATATAATAAATGAGCTTGACGTTTAGTCCTCTACTCACCGATATGTGTCATTGACTCAATTTTTACAAACACAACATATTTTGATATGTATTTGGAAAATTAAATGATATACTCTTACCAAAAGCTTTTTGTATTAGTCTTTTATTTATATTGCTTATCAAATAAACGTAGGCCTACTCTGCATATTTTAGAGGATAAACTGCATCACAGTGAAGGAAAAAGGGCCATTCGTTACTGAAACTTCATTACAATTGTATGTTATTTATGAGTAAACTAAACTAATTGAGATTTATTTTCCCTGTAAAGAACTATTGGGAAAAAAGAAATTTCCTCTAAAAAGGAAAATTATTGTAGATTGTGGCGGGAATATAATGGAAAATCAGCACATTTTAAATGAAAACATATTGGTATATAAATAAAATGACGTAATCGATGTAGAACTATCATAATTTAAATTTTAGAACATGTGAAACGCTAAATTTCAGTAGATAAATATATATATATATAAACCTAAATTTAACCACCACGTTTTACTACTAGTTCGGGCTACACGCATATATTTTAATGACGCTAATGTGATAGGGAAGATAAGACAGAACTAAGAGGAGATGTACCCGCATTTGCGTGTAGGGACCATTTAGGAAAAAAATCACCCTCCCTACACACAACCAAGATTCTAGCTCCAACCTTCCAGTCAACGATGACCGAGTGAATCAGAAATCTGACGCCTTGGAAAGATACTTTTTGAAAATTTCGTTTAAATTACTACACAGTTTCCATCGCTCAAGTAACGAATGAAATATTGTTTATTTACAACATTAATTGGGCACGCGGTAAATAGCATAGTCTCGTCTTGTTTAGATCTCCAGAGACGGGGAGGTCAGGATTAGGATTCTGGCTTGGTACTGAGGGGGTGTTACAAAATATTTTCTCACTCTCCCTTCACGTACAGGGCTCGTACCTTGGTACTGTGTGGACCAAACATACTCGCACAATCCTGACTTGGTGCGAGCCACCTTGTAAACGTATTAAACCACGCTATGGATCTATTCTCGTTGTTGGTGACCTGGTGGTCTAGGGGTAAGGTGTCAGACTTCTGTGCTGAGGGTCCGGGGTTCAATCCTCGGTCCCGGCACAGATTTATCTGATTGCCAAACCCTTCCTTCACCTCTGACAAGGCGTGTATTAATCACAACTTGTGAATGTGAGGAATGCCAGGCCTCCACCGTGGTTCGGATTCCACGTTAAACTGTAGGTCCTCCATTTCATCTCACAATCACTCTACCATTACACATTAGCGTAAGTGCGTATAACCCGAACGGGTAGTAAGACGCGGTGCTAATAATAATAATAATAATAATAATAATAATATTCTCGTTGTTTGTCTGTTTCTATCGCGGTGATGTATTATTGTGAGCCACGATTGTCGACTGGATACGCCTGTATCCTACTAGTCATGCTCTGGTGACGTCATCAACAACTGGAGCTACATACTCGGGCACTTCACCACACCATTGTACAGTTGTACCTAGAGCACCACCCTTACATTTATATTTTCATGTTTATCTACATTGGATTCTTGATGAACTTAAAGATATGCTTACATGTGGGTTGCATCTTAATTACACGCACTGAACCACTACTACACTAATACGCCCATGTACGAAATATAATGAGAGGGAAGAAAATTAAGTAGTTAATTCTGTTAGGTATCTAGTTTCTGATAACACTTTATTTCTTCCCCTGACGAGTATAAATACTCCCTCTACTATCTACGACTGGACTTACATTACAAAATTATATTTTTCTTGTTTCCTATTTTAGATATAGGTATGCTTACACGTATTTTTTTGAGTAAAAATCCTGGCAGGAAGATTTCTACAAGCCATTTTTATAAATCAACCAAAAATCCAAAGCCTTAGACAACTAAAAATAAACAAATAATACGTGAATAAACTACCTTAAAATAAGAATAATAATGTGTTGACAATAAATACTATTTTTAGAATTAATTAAGAATATATGCGTTTTATAACAAAATAAAATATATAGAACTCGTCGAATAAGACGTAACTTCATTAATATGGTAGCTTTGTGTTTTGTCAAACAAAACAAAAAAACACATAAGACGTTTTTAAAGCTATAGTTATTTTAATTATTTTCAAAATAACTTTAAGTCAAATCTATTTTCTTACTACCTAATAATAAGATATGATTTATAGTAGATACAAATCAATTTAATGTAAGATTTTATCAAATAAATGTTTACGAAAAATTTAATAACATATTTAGTTTTTCTCAAAAGCTAATTTTTAGGAGTTAAGTGGTTTTTGAAATCATCTATTCGTATGAATTTATTGATCAAATAAGATAAACATTTTAGATCTGTTAAAAATAATCTTTTTACTGGTAGGCATATAGTGATTTAAATTGTTTGAGCTATAGTTGGTGGAGCACTGTAAATTAATAAGATTAATTTATAAATACTCCTATGGTATAAAACAACTGACCCTATTGATAAAACATAAAGATAATTAATTTTTATAAGAAGGTATTCTATCCAAGGAAAACCTAACGATATGATTATAGTATCATATTAAATGTTCCTACAATAATCACGCACTCAAATTATTGTATTAAATATAATTAAACGTATACAGTGTAATTGAGGTGCTTATTTACTTAATATATGGCATTAGGAGCTAGAAGTTGCATTGCCGAACTTACTAGAGTACACCACCTATACCTCTTGAGCTAGTTCAATCAAGTCCATCTCATTACACCCTATCTCCCTAAGGTCAACTCTAATGTTATCCTCCCACCTTCGTCTAGTTTTCCAATGGTTTCCTCCCATTAGGTCTGCCAGTCAGTTTCCAGAACAAGGTTCTAGATTCTCCTATTCACGCTACATATCCTGCCCACTGTAACATACGAGGCCTGATTATCCTAACAAAGTCTTGTTATGAGTACAGGTTATCTAACTCAGCATTATGTAGCCTCCTCCACTCCCCATAAGCCTAATCTATGTTTGGACCAAATATCTCCCGAAGCACCTTGTTTTCGAACATCCTAATTTTTTTTCACCATACCACGTTTCACACAAATTGAGAACAACAAGTAGACTTATTGTTCTGTATATTATTTGTGGTGCTAATTAGTTTGGGATTATTACAATTTGCTGATGATAAAGCCTCTTCATTACACCCAGTAGGGATTTGATCCTTGACCTCTTTGCCACCTTAAGAGCAGATGAGATAGACGTATTAACCCCCGTTCATTTCAATGTGAGCTTAAAAACCTCTTCTGTTTATTTTTCCATTCTTTGTGATAAATCTACAATTATTTATCATCTATCTATTTAAAACATAAAGCTATTCCTTTTCGCAATGATTCCCGTACTTTTAGCCAAATGAAATCAGAAACCCGTCATTTCAGAAAACGAAAATTTCTTTCGACAGCAATTTCTCTTGTCCTGCCAAAAAAAGTCATTATTTATTTTAATAAATGCATTTGTTTCGAAGATTATCATTTAGAAATATTCAATCGTGGAGCCGTAGTTTGTGTGGGAATGTAGTGAAACCGAGAAAAGATCAGTGTTTTGAAGTTATCATACCAAAACATTTTTTTGGTCAAAGAAATAAAATATTGCTTCAGTGTAAACATAGAGTTTAATTTTCTTCAAAAGGTGATATCAACAGTTGTTGAATATCTATCAAGGATATCCTGGAATTTAATGACAACCTCTTCTATTCATTTAAAAAGTTTGTCAACTTATGCCTCTATGGTAATGAAAAAATACTCAGCTTGTGAAGAGAATATTAAAATAAATGTTTGTACTGGAGCAATACTTTCTTTTCTTTGACCAAAAAATGTTTTGTTATAAAAACTGCAAAAACAACGCCCTTTTCTCGCGTTCCAACATTCCCACCATGAGTAAACAGTTCTTCTGGACTGATTTATATTATATTTATAAAATAAATCTTTTTTTTATCGAATATGATATATCTTTTAGAATTGACAAGCCAACATTTTTAAAAGGCAAAGGGCTGAGAGCCGTAATTGCATGTCAAAGGGCCAACTAGTTTACTTGTTATTTCTTATTGTTTAAATTAGGGAAAGTGTATTAGTTTCTGGTCAGTATCCCGACTTGACAAAATCCTGTTATGAGAAGTGTTGGTACACAATTGAAATTGTTCTCATAATTAATTTTGGACGAGGGCACGCATATGTCGGATTCCAGTGGCGGAGTCGTGAACAATAAGCGGTGGTGTGATATCACTCGTGTGGGAGATTCCCAGGATATTACTCACGTGGTGAATACAAGCAGGTAAAGGTGGACAACTCGCAGTTACGTAACTTTAACTCACTAGTAATCAAGGGCAGTAGAACATATAAAACTTAAAAACAACTAGTAAGAGCTGTTAAAATAATATCACGATAGATGTTCCGTATGCATGAATGTTATTGGGATGTTAGCTAATTTTTAAACATTCATAGCAATTTGAAACAATTGAATAAGTTGTTATTTTTTATTGTATTGACGTTTGATTTATAATGTTTGTTCATCAAAGATAATGATTAAATTAATATTGATAGTAACAATTAATTTAAAATATTACATTTATTAAATTTTTAATATCATACCCTTATTACTTGTTTTAAAATACATGCACTAGCATAAACAATATTATATTTATCGATTATATTCATAATAAAATTAAGATGTAACTAAAAGATAATATAACTCATGAAAGTTAAAATATGGAATAATAATCCCTTAACTAACCTATTTGAAATTATTGGATAGTACCTAGTAATAATTTTAAAGCTAATATAATAAGTTTAAATAATTAAAATTATTGTTTTTAATACGGTACATTGCTTACATTAAAGTAAATTATGCTCCCTTTCTATTGAATGAAGGATTATTTTAAATAATTGATCTAAAAACTATTTTAATTACTGAGATGTTTTAATTAATTTTGTTTTGATGATAAAACTTCTCCAAAATCAAGCATTTGGTTTTTAGAAGCACTTCAACGCGACTCGTATGTTTGTTTATTTTAATAGTTTTTACTAACTTTTTAATTTATTAATAAAATTGGTTTATCTGCGTAAGTTGTGACAATGGCTTCGGTTAAATTGAGGGCCAAAAGTTTTTCACCAATGCCACAGAAAACAATATTTACTGTTTGAGATGGACGAATCCAGTAGAAAAATTTTAGCACCATTGGTCAAACAAATTTATAAATAAAATAATTATTGGTGATATCCTACTAGTGCTAAAGCAATGTTTTTATCTATCTTATCTTTTCTTTATTTCATAAATTATAAAGCGACATATTAAGAAAAAGGAAAGAAAAATCGCTGACACAGCAGACTATTTTATCCTAATTTTCCTAACGTTACAGGAATAAAGTCATGGACCAATTAAATAAATTATTTTCTTAAGTTATTCATATTTATAAACTGATATCGGATGAACTCTTATACAAATAATAAATATATTCATAGCTCCATTCGGAACCGAAATGGGGTGTCATGGCCGTGTGTTGGAATAGTCTAGCCCCCTAGTCACAATGTTGTGCAAACGAAACAACATTTTATATTCATAAATCACAATCTATTTTCATTACGAGTGTAATACATCTTATTTGGACACTCATTTCAGTTCATTATACAAAAATTGTCAAATTTCTTGAGAAATTTAAAACACTCTTAATATCATGTGTATATTAAATGTATAGTTAAATTAATCAAGCAACACAATATAATCACTACTAAAATATTTTATAAGGATCTCACTTTAATTTAAACAGGACACCAATTCCATACCGGGTGAAAACAATTTTTAACAAACAAATCAATTCAATTTCAAATGTATCTTTATCAATATATGCTCAATACATGCTAAATAAATATTTACGCCTCTATAGACGGGAATGTTAGTTGAAACGGCACTAAAATGGATGATAGACATCCCCAGGTGCTTTGCTAGCCATTGGACTATAGGGTGTAATTATATAATATAATGATCGCTTAGTTGGGTAGAGCCAATTGTGGGCTTGCATTCCGCACCAAATGTAACGTCACACTTCGCTGAAGTATTTATATAGACCCTAGTTTAGATTATTAATAAATATATTAATGATCAGAGATATATTTAAAGTAGTGATGAGTCCAATCAATATGTCATGGAAATTAGGAGAGCTCAAATTGTAGAGAATCGTGCAACAATAAGTATTTCATAAGCCACCGCGGCGGTTTAAAACCACTCGCTTGTTTGTCCATTTAAAGCGAGCCGTTTTCGACCGTTGGCTCGAGGGATAGCGGAAGCCTGGAGGCAGGTATCCTGCAGGAATGCTCACTTGTCTACTTCCGGTGCGCTGATGAGCTCTACTCTCGCACGTGGCTCACTCAGTCGGTTACGCTGGCTCAAGTGTAACTAACGGCTGTGCCACCTGTTGCCACCTGTTGCTATGGCCTTCAGTGGTTTAAACCGCCAGCTTCCCTCCCTTGCCCACCTGGGGGTGAGGGTGTATGACCTACTGCTCGCACACACACCCACAGACGAGAACGGAATCGGTAGGAAGAATAAATACGTACATTATTTACGGGCGCTGCCAACCTATGACGTAGTGGCGAGTAGATGTAGGATTTATCATATTAATGTACTTTCGTTCTAATTCAGCACCGCGTCTTACTGCTAGTTCGGGCTATACGCTTAAGTACTAATTACGCTAATGGGTTAGAAATTGGAGGGTTGAATTTGGAGGAAGTGAACCCCAGTTTGCGGGAGGGATAGTGGAAAACCACACCCCAAGTTCTCTCGACGAGATTCTAACCGCGATCTCCCCGTCCTCAGCAAGTCTAGTTCAACAGGACCACGCGTTAGGCCAACTACGCACTGAGGGGGTACTTTTTACTTACGTTCTATTCGGCAAGTTTTAAATATATAACATTGATACAAAAACCAAACCTTAATTTTTAAATGACTCTAAAAATTATCTTACATTGTTCAAAATTATATTTTTGATACATATTCTAGCATTGCGTCTTACAACCCGTTCTGATTATACACTCTTTTTTTTATCTTGAAGTGGTTTTTATTTTGTGAACGTATATTCTTTAGATCATCTACACCTCAGGCTGTTTGTTTCATTCATGGCAATGGAGAGTAGGAACATTCCTGTCTGGATGTAGATTAAAAGATTTCCCTTGTAAACAAATGTCTATCTAGGCTAGAAAACAAGACACATTTGGTTTTAAATGCAAATCAATGCTGTCCCGGATCAAATAGTGAAGTGTGCGTGTATTCTCGTCAGCGGAAGAGGGGGAGTGTTTATTGAAACCCCTCATTTTCTTCCCTTTCTTTCTATTTCGCATATTGACTTCTAAGTTTGATAGTATTTAAGAGTGCTTCAGCTCCCGGTACGTAAAATAGTATTGAGTCTCACCAATTAGGCAACGTCATTAACCGACACCTTAGTTCAGTCGGTAGCGTGTCTGACTCTCTGACTACTGAGATAAGAGTTCCAGGTTTGATTTCCAGATGGTCGAAAAATTATCATCGATGAAATGTGGGTTTTTTCCTTTTATAATGATGAAATAACGACATGAGGACTGGATGTTGTGTCTATTCAAGATTAAAGTTAGTTTATAGCTATTGTGCTGATATAATCAGTTGGTTCAGAAAGTGCACTTAAAATACCTCGAAGAAAAAGAAAGTAAAAAAGGATATGTAGCACTACTTTATTGGAAGATGGAATTTGTACTTCATTGGAACATATAATATTAACTTTATTAATAATGGTAGTTTTATATTAATTTACCATAACATGGAATATTTACTTTCCTAAGGAAACGTATGTACTTTATTAGAACATAGTTTATTGGTGCTATTATCTGCCTCAACGGGCACGTAAGTAACCGTATCTTGTCTCGTCTGGTTTACCAGTGATGGGGAGGTCGAAGCTCGAACCACGGCTGGATGAGTGCGCTTGGATAGCTTTTCCTAAATGGTTTTTCTCTCAATATCATAAAAAATCAGGGTACACTTCCTCTAAATTCTTCCATTCTTATCCTAGCCCAAATATGTACAATGTCCTAACTGGTAGGAAGACTTGGAACATGGAAATATAATACGTGCAATATTTCAATAGAAGTAATCAATGCCTAAACTATATAATCTCGTCGGAACAAGAGGAGGAAAATAAATATTTCTTCTAATATTTGGAAAAGATTATCATAGAACAGGATGAAGAGGGTAAAATATTAATAATGGGTGTGACAAATTAACTATTCGATAAAATGAAACTGTTTTAATAGGGTAGATAGTTCTAATAATAGTGTAAAGCATTAACTACATATAATCACGTTATATAGTTTAAAATATGAACCAATAATACTGTTTAGTAGGTTAGATAGTTCTATAATAATGGGTGTAATGCATTAACTATCCAATATAATGACATTGTTTAGTAGGTTAGATAGTTCTAATAATTAATGGGTGTAATGCATTAACTATCCAATATAATGACACTGTTTAGTAGGTTAGATAGTTCTAATAATTAATGGGTGTAATGCATTAACTATACAATATAATGACACTGTTTAGTAGGTTAGATAGTTCTAATAATTAATGGGTGTAATGCATTAACTATCCAATATAATGACACTGTTTAGTAGGTTAGATAGTTCTAATAATTAATGGGTGTAATGCATTAACTATCCAATATAATGACACTGTTTAGTAGGTTAGATAGTTCTAATAATTAATGGGTGTAATGCATTAACTAGCCAATATAATGACCCTGTTTAGTAGGTTAGATAGCTCTAATAATTAATGGGTGTAATTCATTAACTATTCCAATATAATGAAACTGTTTGGTAGGTTAGATAATACTAATAATGGGTGTAATGCATTAATTATCCAAATAAATAAAACTATATTAGTAGTGTAGATATTTTGTGCTTCTTTGCAAACAATTTTAATTAATGTAGTTGTAAATGTTTTAAGAATTAAGAACTCAAACTTCAATAAATACTTATATTGTTAAAGGTTTTTGGCTTTGCAATATTTTATCAGTGTATTATTATTTTTCCAGAAAAATTAAAAGGGTTCTAAGATAGGTGTCGAAATAGAAAAAAAGTATATATTATTTTAAACAAAGACTTCTAGATCTATAAGTAATTCAGATGTGACATTTATAGTTGTACTAGGAGGTAAAGGCGTGGATGGTAATTTAGGGCTAACATGTTTTGTTTGGAGGATTAATACAGAAACCATTTCTCAATACTTAGTCTCTGTCTCTGTCCCTCATCTCTCATTAATTTTCTCAAGACATCCACATAACAATCTATAAAGGTTAAATCCTCCGCCACCAATTTCACCTTTTTATGGCCATGGCCTGTGTACAGACTTACTATGAATTTAACATATTCATGAAAACTTTTTTTTTAAGTTGACCTTATCACGTTGTTTTGAAAAAAAAACATGACAGCGAAACACTACGATGATTTGATTTCGACTGAAAATATCCCTTTGTTTAGTGATACTTTGATAATTAATTTGACTTTAAATTCCTGTGCACAATATACACGTATTACAACAGTGGAGGTCATGTTGTACTTGACAACCTTAGTACAACCATTAATGACGTTGCCTACCTATGACGTAGCGGCAAGACAAGATAGGGTTTCCCGTATTAACGTATGTACGTTTTATTCAGAGAATTTTGAATACATAGCTTTGAAACAAAAACAGATAGTCTTAAATAATTCTAAAATTGGTCTTAAATTTTTCAAAACAACTTTTTTTTTTCCTTGAAGTAATTTTTTTGTAAATATATTTTTTAATCGTCCTCAGCTCGAGATATTTGATATATTCATGAAAATGGCCTTTACGAATCTTCTAGACAGAATGTGGATTAAAAAAAAACTCCATGTCTATCTTGGATAGGAAAAAATATTGTTTTGAATTGATAGTCAATGTAATTCAGGAGCAAATAGTAGAGTGAGTGTTTATACTCGTCAGTGGAGAGGGGAAATATCAGCAGGTAAACTAGAGTTCTAGCAGAAAGAACTGCTCATTTTCTCCCTCTCTCTCTCTCTATTTCGTACATTGGCTTATAAGTGTGATAGTGCTTATAGTGCTTAGGTTCGTCAAAATAAGATGCAGCCCACTTGGCAAAACAGCTTCGAAATCACCAAAGTCGTTAAGTGGGCATTTTGCAGACGAACATGTCCCAATCAACTTCTTTTCAGCTGAACCCTTTTGTCCAAAGCATCTTCTGCCATTGGGTCGGCCATTATAGGATTACCTCTCTCATCCTTTGTCGGTTTCTCAGATCTCTTGCTTTTGTGAGATAAACTTCTCTTCATTCACACCCTCTTAGTACCTACACACACAATAACACGTCTTAATTCCTCCTGCACACCTCAGCAGGGATCACTCCAATTGGTGGAGTGACTGATCTTCAAGAGGGAATCATCAAAGCGACAATTATGAACCAGAGCTCACGCTGGCTCAACGGACTCTTAGTTCACAATTCGACCACGTGAGGCGTTGCTAATGTGAGTCAACAACATTAAGAGATCAAGAAATCTGTCTGCACAGAGATCCGTTATGCCTGGTTCATGCCCAAAAAATTAAGTATGAAAATGACGCGTGCGAAGCGCACGTTTCCCTTTAAGTTTTTTCTAATCATCCGATTCATACTCAAAAACTAATATGATAATTCGAGAAAATCATAAATATTGGTACCAAAGTCCACTGGTGGGGAGAATTTAATATGTAGCAGTGCCAAATCTGTTTGTCTAGTGTCATTATTAAAAACAAAAACTGAACACGTTTATTTCAATGTTTTGAGTTGATTTAAAAAATTGACACTTTTAGAAAAACACAAAACGAAGAGCGGAAACTAACTTGAAACTATGTAGATTTGCTGTAAAAGAATGCTATTTAAAATAGCGCCTTAAGGTGAGGCTGTAGGGCTGTAGGGAACGCGAAGAAAAAGTAAGTTTTTTTGCAGTTTTTAAAGCAAAACCTTTTTGGCCAAGTTAAATAAAATAATTCTCCAGTAGAACCTTAGAGTTTAATTTCCTTGACGTGGTAATAACAACAGTTGTTGAATATCTGTAATGAGCGTAGTGGCATTAGATCAGATTAAATGAAAAGAAAAAGTTATCATTAGGCTAAATCCCAGGACACCCTTGACCGATATTCAACAACTATTGATGTCATCATGTGAAGAAAATTAAGCCCTATGTTTCTACTGGATAACATTTTTTTTTTAACAAAAAGTGTTGCTGTGAAAACTACAAAAATACTGCAATTAGCTCACGTTCCTTACACTCCCTTCATAACTCGCGTTCCTTACACTCTCCCCTTAACTCACGTTCCTTAAACCCCACCTTAACTCACGTTCCTTACATTTCCACCTTAACTCACGTTCCTCACACCCCACCTTAACTCGCGTTCCTTACATTTCCACCTTAACTCGCGTTCCTTACACTTCCACCTTAACTCACGTTCCTTACATTTCCACCTTAACTCGCGTTCCTTACATTTCCACCTTAACTCGCGTTCCTTACATTTCCACCTTAACTCGCGTTCCTTACATTTCCACCTTAACTCGCGTTCCTTACATTCCCACCTTAACTCGCGTTCCTTACATTTCCACCTTAACTCACGTTCCTTACATTTCCACCTTAACTCACGTTCCTCACACCCCACCTTAACTCGCGTTCCTTACATTTCCACCTTAACTCGCGTTCCTTACATTTCCACCTTAACTCGCGTTCCTTACATTTCCACCTTAACTCGCGTTCCTTACATTCCCACCTTAACTCGCGTTCCTTACATTTCCACCTTAACTCACGTTCCTTACATTTCCACCTTAACTCACGTTCCTCACACCCCACCTTAACTCGCGTTCCTTACATTTCCACCTTAACTCACGTTCCTCACACCCCACCTTAACTCGCGTTCCTTACACTTCCACCTTAACTCACGTTCCTTACATTTCCACCTTAACTCGCGTTCCTTACATTTCCACCTTAACTCGCGTTCCTTACACTTCCACCTTAACTCACGTTCCTTACATTTCCACCTTAACTCGCGTTCCTTACATTTCCACCTTAACTCGCGTTCCTTACATTCCCACCTTAACTCGCGTTCCTTACATTTCCACCTTAACTCGCGTTCCTTACATTCCCACCTTAACTCGCGTTCCTTACATTCCCACCTTAACTCGCGTTCCTTACATTCCCACCTTAACTCGCGTTCCTTACATTCCCACCTTAACTCGCGTTCCTTACATTTCCACCTTAACTCACGTTCCTTACATTTCCACCTTAACTCGCGTTCCTTACATTTCCACCTTAACTCGCGTTCCTTACATTTCCACCTTAACTCGCGTTCCTTACATTCCCACCTTAACTCGCGTTCCTTACATTCCCTTCATAACTCGCGTCCCGTACACTCCCACCTTAAGTAGGATTCTGATAGGAAGGACAATTTATAAAAGACAAACATATTTTTTCGCGGTCAACATTGATGACATTTTATTCTATCATAAATGTATTCTATTGATATTATATAACAAAAATGACACCAGCAAATAACATGACTAGACGCATGATTATATGAAACGATTTTTGGCAACTTTGTAACTCTCAACTACCATAATGTACTACAACACGGCCCGTCTAAACACGAGCATGAACCAGGCTTTAGACTGGTTTTATCCGTGTCTCATTTCATACAGAATTGTTCCTGGTTTCTTCTTCTACTTACAACTAGGCTTATGGAAGTCTAAAGTGAAAACAATTGATTCATATCTTTACTTAGTGAAGATTTGCCTTATTTGGAAACAATTCTGTTAACTAGGACTATGGGTGAACTAGTCCGACACCTTATCTCGGTTGGTAGCATGTTTGTCTACTGAGCTAAGAATCACATGTTCGATTCCTGGTATGACTGAAAGATGTATTATTGGTAAAATGTGGGTTTCCCTTTTCACAGTGCTGGATTAACGGCTGGGGGCTGGATGTTGTGTCTGTTCTAGAGTTAAGTTGGTTTATAATCGTGTGCTGATATAATCAGTCGGTTCAGAAAGTGCACGTTAATACCTCAAATAGATTAAATTAAAACGGATGAACTAATTTTGTAATTACAGACTCGCGACCAAACTAGTTTGGTTGCGGCTTAAATACATTCATTTCGTTTAATGCGTGCTGTGGGGTTATTTTAAGGTAGGCCCATTGCTTGTGGTCGAACATGATACGTTTGACAACTGTTTTATTACAACAATATCATTCTTACCTCATAAATGAGGTTAGTGGACCATGAAAGGTAACGCATTTTTGTGTGTGTACAAAAACATGAGTGGATTTTGTCAACATATAATTTTAGATTTCAGAAATTACTTATATATAAGTACATATATGTACAGTACATACATTGTGTTCATGATCCTTTGCTGGTAAAAACGTTTTTGTATAGCTTGAAATTGGGTAATTTATTTTAATCTAGATTTTTAGATCATATTTTCTTGATTTGCATCAATTTAAGGTAGTTTTGAAATATTTTTAAGCATTCGTAAACTATAAATCTTTTTAAATACTTTCAATATTGTATACTTGCATAAATAGTCTAACATAATTTTTTTCAGCACACAATTGTCTGAATGAGAAGATAATGTTGGCTATGAACTTTGGGTTATTTGCTTGTCTGGTTGTTCAAATTCCAGGTAAGATATTGCAAAACTACGTCGGGAGGGGGAAGTTATTACTTCTGAAGTAAATATTTGTATATATTAACCATATATTTAACAGAATATATAAACGCTTAGTTTTTAAAGCATTTTCATTTTATGTATATATATACTTTAGTTTCCATTTGCAAAGTTCTTATTTGATCTACACATGTGAATTCATTGGTTCATATTCTTAAATAATTTTTGGTAAACCTGAAGAAATATTTTAGAATTTTTGAGTCATATTATAGTTACTTTTAAAAATATTCCTTAGATCATTAAAGTCTGAGCCTTGGTCATTATCTATCTAGTAAAATCAGGTTGCAATTTAGTGGTGTAAGTTTCATGTCCAAGATTTGGGATTTGAACTCTAGGAGATTGGCTTTCCAGAACGAAGATTCCGGGTCCGACTATCTTATCCAAATGTCGGTCTTCAATTTAATAATTGAGTTAAAGTTGGATGTACTGTACTTTGTTTCCAGCTTGCAATTTATTTTGTAGTGAAACTACCGCGAATCAAAGATTGGCCAAAATAACCCGTAATAAAACCACGGATTTGTTAATCAAGCGTGAAAATGGTACCGCTGAGGATTCGATGTCTTTGACTGAGCTCATCTTCACAAAGATCGAAGATGTTACCAACTTATTGTGAACGCACAACAAAACTTTTCTCTTTAAAAAAAAAACCTTTCAGAATTAAACTCAAGCAGAAAATGGCTACTGATGGTGTCTCCTTTGTTAGATGTTAATTACTTCTTACCCTCAAGTTAGTTGCTATCTTATTTTCATTAGAGCATTTAACGTGTCTTTTTGATAAACTTTATATTGCCATACAACTTAAAAACTAATTTATTATAGTACATATAGTATCACCCAGCCACCAACATTAATGCCTAAATATTCACTAATTAAATAACAGAAAAAACAATGCTCCAATATATGTGAATATTTGATGATCAGTCATATTATTGTATGTAATAAGGTAATTTTAGAAACAAGGTAATTGGGTGTATCTTTGAATAATTTTAAAATATAATAATAAAAAACCCGCATCGGTGGCTGCATGGTTTATCACGTCAATCCCGCGTTGGGCTGGATTATCAATGATTGAGGGTGAGGGTTTGAATCCTGGGTGGATCTTCTGAGTGTGGTTAATACTAAACACTACCTTTCTCGTTCCTACGCAGAGTAATTGAGATATGCATAAAACCCGAACGGTTGCGTGGGGAAAATAAAAACAAATGTTGGTATTCAGTATTCCCACTTGCGTAAGAAATCGAAGGGAGATTTGTGTGTTGCGGTAATGTGTTTACTATAGTTCTTAAGTATTACCACATGGATTATTTAACAGCTTAATTAATTAAGAAATGAATGAGAAGGGTAGCTATAAGAAAAGGCACACGCATTAGCATAAATAAGGGATGAAAAAAATTGTGATAAACTACCCCCAGGGTAAGTTGCACAGATTCAAGGCTAGACCATCTTATCTCCGATAGTTAATTCTATTGTGAGTCTGATGAGCCCATCAGTTCAAGTGTTACCAATACTGTTATCACCCCTTCTACACTTTGTTTAACCTGAAAGTTAACAGTCTTACTTTGACCTATTACACTATGGTACAGCTTATAAGATAAGACCATGGTGTAATCGGTCAAGGTAAGACTGCTAGCTTTCAAGATGAATGTTCCAACAGGTAAAGGTATCACACATACACACACGTGGTGGTGATATATTAAACCAGGGGTGGGGAAACTGGCTTTGATATGCTTTGAGAAAACGATATTTTTTTAAATTTAAAATGCACTTTGTTTGTGAATGTATAATTAATAAAGTTAATAGTTAACACACTACGGTAAAATCCCTCCCCAAACTCCTCAGATGGAAACAAGGGCCCAATCCCTGTGCTAGGCCTAGAGGCACAGGTTCGTAGTGACTGGTGGAAGGTTTGATGCGCATGCGCCTTCAGCCAATCAACTACCGGTTGACGATAGTCTTCACATTCTGAGATAAGTGACATCTTCCTCTGTTCTATATTCTCAGCCAGTGCCCGTTACTATCGAGCTGGGCAAAATCATATGAGGGGCACAGCAGATTCTTATGAGCATCCTGTATTACAACCCGTCCGGGATATCAACATATTTACACTAACGGGAGAAGGATGAAGAGGATATAGTTCTAGAAAAAGGAAGAGTGGGTAACAATTTAGGCAGGGCTGTTTTAGGCACCGTTGATTCTACTGGAAGTAATTATAGTCAGGTGGTTTGGGCACCTCGTAGTAGCTAGGATTAAACAGTAAAATAATAATTGGAAAATAATACAATTAATCGCCAGCAGACTTCAGTTTAGCTATAAGCCAACCATACGAAAGTTAGCTACGCCGTACATTTTGTCTATGGTAAAATCAGTTCTTAGTGAAAGGTTAGGCTAGGTTAGGATTACCCAATAAAACTTTGGAGACAAATTATGGTGCAAGATAGCAGTGCCCGTCCAGAATATCCACATATTTACATTAAAAGGTTAGAGATAAGGATAATATAACTCAGAGAAACTGTGCCATCATTGTAAACAGAGAGTGGAGAAACCATCTAACCAGCTTCAGTACACCCGAACGGGATTTGAAGCCTGGTCTCCCTACCAGTCTCAATTTACTATATTACGAGAGTGACGCCTTAGAGCACACGAGTACGGGTGCGTATGTTCTAAGGCCAACTCCACACCACGACTGCGTTATATAACAGTGTCAGTGGGAGCGGTGCTGCTCTCTAGTTCCCGTGCTCCGCACAATTTGGCCAAGGACCTGGCGTGGTCACTCCGCTAATGATAATAATGGCGTGGACACAACTACAACCTCCATCTTCATGGGATGTCTGTAATTACGAACATATGACCACTCATGTACCGCTCACGTGAGTATCGTGTATTTGCGATTGCAGGTGGTCTTGGCCATATTTCTGCGATCTTTTATTTTTAATGGAATATTATTCTTTGGAATCTCCTGTTTAAAATGGTGCTCAACATTAAATAGTTTAACACTATTATATTGTGTTAAAAACCTTTTCAACAAGCTTGCAATGCTTTGGGAACAGATTTTTGAGTTGTATAGGCCTATGTTAAGCGTACGTATAGTGTATCTATTCTTTTATATAGTTTACCTTAGTTGTACCTTTGGGAGTACTTTCATTTTTACGGTTGGCTATTCTGTTTATTCTGCTTATTAACTCATCTTCTGTTGTTATTGTTTGTTATTTAATATTGTTTGTTAAGTTATGTGATTTTGCAAACAGAGCTGTAATAGTGTCTGTTTTAGTTTATAATTTGATTTAGTGTTTATTATATAGTTTCAAATGGGTAGCAAGAAGATAATTGGAACAAGAAAAAGAAAATGTTGGCATATCAAAACCTAAACAGCAAACCCCAACTTCATCTGCTAGTCAACAAGGTTTACAACAACCTTGCCTAAGGCAATCTTAAACTCCAAGTTGAAGTTGAGCACTAACTTTACTTAGTATATAGTAAAGATGACATTATGCAATAAGAAATAATTGACATGGATTTACTCGAATGTGTTCTGAATGAATTGACTGGCTTTTTTTTCAAGTTTTGCCACAAAAATCTACATATTACAAAGAAACCTTCTAGAGAACTTGCAACAAAATTTAGATTTTTTTCCCAAAACTCTAATATGCTGACAATCCTTTATAAATGGTGAGTAATTGTGTTTCAGATAATAACAAGGCTCAACTAGGCCTAATAAATTTTATGACTAAGCAGGGAGAGATATTGTTGAAACAATGAAACCAATTGACTTTAACCGAGTTTATAAAGCAGAAAGAACTGTTTCTGACTCAAAAAAACAGATCAGAGAAAAGAGGACTTCAGTGGAAGAAGACTTATATAAGCAGATGAAGATCTAGATAACCCTTCGTAGGTACAGTGCTGGACAGTATGTGAAGAAATATATTTTACCCTCTTTTACTCTTATCTCCCATAAATGACATTTTTTAAGTTTTGACGACAGATATTGTATACATAAGATAGCACCACAAAATGTTTATGACAACTTTATGGTATTAAATACAAGTTTATTTACACAGGGATTTTGAGATATTTATATTACAGACTGATGAAAATTGATTTGTATTTTTTTTTTTGCAAAAAAATAATGCTTTAGTAAAAAAAAACATAAAATTATTAAATTTATTCTGATTTACAAAAAACATGTGTGAGTAAATAAAGAAAGAATTGTTATTTAAAATAAAATCAAAATTAAATGTCTCTCACTAGCAGGTCCTGAGATATGTGTGATAAGGCTAACATTGAGTTTAAATGGCAGTCAGACAATTCTCTATGAGAAATAAAGAAATTATATAAGCTACAGGTAGTTTCAAACTCACTGACCACCTCTGTGGTTTAGTGGTCAGAGCTCCTGCCTACAGACCCAGAGGCTCAGGGCTCGATCCCCGGCGCTTCCAGATTTTCTGTGAAGCAGTGGGTCTGGAACTGGGTCAACTCAACCTTGTGAGGACCATTGAGGGGCTACTTGATTAAACAAGTAGCAGCTCATGTCTAGAAAATTAAGATTAATGGCTGGAGGGTTCATTGTGCTGACCACATGACACTCTCTAACCACAGAAGTTGGCTTCGCCAAGAGACAGTGGTCACTCGGTCAGTATAGCTTACGAGATAACGCCATGGAGTTTTTTTTAAAGTTCTTAAAAAATAAATGGTCTCAGGCAATATAAAATGTTTGTATTGGAGTTTTTTCTCTATCGCCTCACATAACTTCTCCTGAAAGTTTGTATATTTACCAATTGTATGGGTTATGGGTGAGGAAGGTAAAATTCAGAGATAATTTTCCTACATTTTCGTGGCTTGAGAATGAGAAACCATTTAGGAAAATCCACCCCCATTAGTTCTGGTAGCTATTTGGACTTCAACCTCCACGTCGTCGGCAAAGTTGACTAGATGAGTCTGACATTAAGCTGCATGTCCCATTATACGTTTTTCTTAATAATCATAAATATCATATTTAATACGATATTTAATAACTACATAGTCTAAAAAGTAGAAAAGGGTAGCGTAGTCAAAGTTTAATTGCATACGCATCCACGTGAAAAGTACATCCGGTTGAGATTGTAGCCTTAACCTCCTCATCTACCAGCAATCTTGTCAATTTATGAGCCTGACGCCTTAAACCATGAGAATCCCCATTCGGGTAGAAAGGGCGTTATCTGAACATGTGTGTACCAGTGCACCAACTTAAGGAGCTGTGCCACGAGAGCAGGTTAGTGTAGCTCTGTGTTGACGGTGTAGATAACAATGGTTCGTCTGGTTCCCACCATCATTACACCACCTTGATTCACCTTGCCGGCCGGTTCATTTTCCCACAAGCCTGCTTGCCTGCCTGTTTGCTTGGGAATATAAGTAGCCAGTATCTGGCTACCTAGCACGAGGCTTTTCTATTACATCTGTGTACAGTGGCCTTCCTTCCCAGCTGCATGGATTATCACAAACTAGACCTCCGCCATGTTGACATTCTGCTAGTTATGTGGAACTGTTTCTATTACATCTGCTGTACAGTGGACTTCCTTCCCAGCTGCATGGATTATCACAGACTAGGCCTCCACCATGTTGACATTCTGCTAGTTATGTGAACTGTTTCTATTACATCTGCTGTACAGTGGACTTCCTTCCCAGCTGCATGGATTATCACAGACTAGGCCTCCACCATGTTGACATTCTGCTAGTTATGTGAACTGTTTCTATTACATCTGCTGTACAGTGGACTTCCTTCCCAGCTGCATGGATTATCACAGACTAGGCCTCCGCCATGTTGACATTGCTAGTTATTGGAATGTTTCTATACATCTGCTGTACAGTGGCCTTCCTTCCCAGCTGCATGGATTATCACAGACTAGCCTCCGCCATGTTGACATTCTGCTAGTTATGTGGAATGTTTCTATTACATCTGCTGTACAGTGGACTTCCTTCCCAGCTGCATGGATTATCACAGACTAGGCCTCCGCCATGTTGACATTCTGCTAGTTATGTGGAATGTTTCTATTACATCTGCTGTACAGTGGCCTTCCTTCCCAGCTGCATGGATTATCACAGACTAGGCCTCCGCCATGTTGACATTCTGCTAGTTATGTGGACTGTTTCCCTGACTTATTGCTACTAAAGTAAGGATATTGGTTCTAATACATTCTCTGACTTAGTTAGATACGTTTGTTGAGGTATTTAACATGCATTTTCTTAGAGGAATGATTATATCAGCACATTACTTAAAAACTAACTTGATTCTAGAATAAAGACAGCACCCATTATCTACATCCATTGCACCCCACGGACTAGCCTAGGTTGGTAGTTCCGCTCTAACCAGATGTCACATCTTAGTGTGGTTATCAGTATTCTACTTTAAAATAAACTGTGTGGTTGGGAACCAATAAAAAAACAAAAATTACAACATGATTGAATAATAGTTCAGTTATTTTCACTTACTTGCACTATGGCATTAGGAACTCGAAATTCACTGCCGCACTTAAAAAGCATGCCACCCATCCCTATCTTGAGGTAGTTCTATCCAGTCAAGCTCACTACACCCTATCCCTATCTTGAGCTAGTTCTATCCAGTCCACCTCACTACACCTATCCCTATCTTGAGTAGTTCTATCCAGTCCAGCTCACTACACCCAATCCCTATCTTGAGGTAGTTCTATCCAGTCAACACCACTACACCTATCCCTATCTTGAGGATAGTTCTATCCAGTCTCACCTCACTTACACCTATCCCTATCTTGAGGTAGTTCTATCCAGTCCAGCTCACTACACCCTATCCCTATCTTGAGTAGTTCTATCCAGTCCACCTCACTACACCCTATCCCTATCTTGAGGTAGTTCTATCAGTACAGCTCACTACACCCTATTCCTATCTTGAGGTAGTTCTATCCATCCAGCTCACTACACCCTATCCCTATCTTGAGGTAGTTCTATCCAGTCCACCTCACTACACGCTATTCCTATCTGGAGCTAGTTCATTACACCCTGTCTCTCGCATGTTCATTCTAATGTTATTTTTAATTGAAAAACTAATTAACTGATTTCAGTTTCGTTGTTGTCAAACGAAGAATATAGAAAACCTCTCTTTAATGTGATTTCTGGCTTGAGCAAACTTTTTTTATTTATTCCTGGTTAATTGTCCTTGAGAAAGAGCTGTTAATTCATTATTGTGAAAGGTAACATTAAATCATTTAAGAATTTTTAGCCATACCATTAATCGAGCCCAGAACCCTTAGTTTAGTAGACAGACGAGCTACAATGTGAGCTAAGTTGTGGGTCTCTTACTACCCATCCAAGCTTTTCGGATGTAATAATATCAATGGAATATAATAGGGTGAAGAAGTAGAATTTTAAAGGAAGTGTGGCTATCACGGGTTTTAAAAGAAAGCATCATTACACTCGATCGGGATTAGAACTCAAACCTCTCCATCACTGGCGAAACAGGTAAGATGAGCTTGAAGGCTTAGTCCTTGCGCTCACCAGTGACGAAAATAATCATTATTATATAATTTTTCAAAGCACCGCCTCTATCCACCCGGTTGGGTTGTGTGCATATGTACTAGCTACGCTAGTTTGTTATGGTTGAAAAGATAGAATTTAGATTAAATGTACCCACATTTGTGTGAAGGGAGGATGGAAAACAATTAAGTAAAGAACTCCTTGAGTAGACCCACAGGGATTCGAACCTAGAATTGTTTGCATTGGAACTCCAGGCTTTACGAGGGTAACCACCGTAGTGGTTAGATTTATTATTAGCAGTACTGTAGATTTAACTACGGTGTTTAACTATGGTGTTTAAATCTGGTGTTTAACTCTGATGTTTAACTCTGTATTTACTTCTGGTGTTTAATTCTGGTGTTTAATTTGGTTTTAAACCTAGTGTAAACGTTGGTGTTTGTTTATTCTGGTTTTAACTCTGTGTTTATCTTGGTATTAACTTGGTTTTATCTGGTATTTAACTCTGGTGTTTATGAAATATTTTATCTAAGAGAAAGGGAAAATAAAGATAAAGTTTATAAAAGTTATTAATACCAACGCGGAGAAAGGATGGTAAAAACACGGCGAAAATAAATTATGTGTAAAAAAACCATACGTGCGGATTCGAACCCCAAACTTCCCGTCACTGGGAAAATGTGTAATGAGATTATAGAGTTAATATTACTTAACGAGTACATACATTTAATTTATTCTGGTTTAACGACTTCATTCAAGTTTTTTTAATTGATCTTAAGTTGATCAATATTCCTTGAAAACTTTAATGAATGGTTTATGAGAGTTTATGTCGAAACATGAATAAAGGCGACAGGACAAGATGGCCACGAATTACCATGGGCTGAGTGAAGACTTTCTCTCTCAAGATGGCTTCAAAGAAGAAAAAACAAATAATACCCACCTATAAGACAAGGAGGTCAAAGCTACTTTAAATACCCAAATTTAAATAAACTTGAAAATTACACAATACTAAATCGAAACCGGATAAGGCACCTGGTGGTCTAGGGGTAAGGTGTCATTCTTCTGTGTTGGGGGACCGAAGTTCAAACCCCAGTCCCGGCACAGATTTACTGATTACCAAACCCTTCCTTTACCTCCGGAAAAGTGTGTGCTATCAATCTTTGTGAATGTGTGGAAAGCCAGGCCCCCACCGTGGTTCGGAACCCACGTTAAACTGTAGGTCCCCTCTTCTCCCCACCATAACTCATTCTCAAGTATCATCTATCATCTGGGGATAGTGGAATTAGCCTTAATGGTGTCCCCACCTCAGAAATGAATTCCTCCATACGCCAGGAGAGCATAGGTAGGATAAGGTCGAATGGCCCAGATCTAGAGCATTAGTCCCCCCCCCCCCTCCAAATTGAACCCTGAAATCTTGACTTAGCACACAGGCACCCCGCTAATTACCTATACAGGTTATTTTTAATCCTCTTATTCTTAAGTCAACAACCCGAAGTTTGGTTTGATTTTAACCCTTCGGCTGGTTAGTACTGCCTGCACCATCTGGTAGAAATCCCATGTATTAGATTATTTCAGAAAGTGTGGTGGCTTCCCGTTGCCTTAACAATGAATTTATACTAGCGAGAGTGAACCAATTTTTCCGTTAAAGGTATTTTCACACACTTTCCAGGGTTCTTTTACATGCTACAATTGACATGGAACCGATGGCTTTACTTTCCCTCCGAAGGAAGTTGTGCTACGGACTTGTATTGCTCAAGAAAACATAGTCAACCTCAGCAGGGTTTGAATCCTCGTGCATCGGGTCCTGAGACGAGCGCTTTACCCCAAGACCATCGAAGGCGACAACTTAAATTAAAGGAATTAATAGGATTTTATATTTATTTTATTAATGATTAACTTCATTTGTTGACCATAAAATAATGGAACAGATAAGCTTACGATAAATTATAGGAATGATGTTATTGAATGAACGGAAAATCCATATACTATTGATTCTTTACCAGTTAACACTTTTCTTCACAGTACACTTAGTTACAAATAGGCTTTATATGTGTGTGTATGCGCACTTCTTACTACCCGTCCCAGCTATTCATATATGACACTATTGGGTTGGGGACGAGAGAAGGTAGAATCTAGATAAATTTAGCCCACATTTGCGTGTAGCTATCGTGAGTATAAGTTTCAGACCCTGGCCTTCCCATCACCATAAATTAAATGTATTGTTAGAGTGGCGCCTTAAACCGAGTTACAAATGTATGTGTATATGTGTTTGTTTTCAATCAAAACCAAAACACGAACCTCCTGAAACTTATTTAGTATTGAGTGTTTGTAAAAATAGGTGCCATTTTAACTCATTTATGCAAATTTCATTAAAGCGTATCATTTCAATAATTACATCTAATAACTTATCAATATAAAGATTATCTCCGCTTTAAGAAAATAATGTTCATTTAATACTGAGAGGTTGAATAATTACTCACGAGCTTTGACACAGAGACTCAGTTTTCGCCGGGTGGGTTAATTGACTTTGCTCTTTAGAGTAATTTATTAGAAACTTTATTTTCGTATTAAATATAAAATCAATCAAATATTCACAACCTCATTTTAATCGTCATTTAACATCGTTTCTGAGCCGTCTAGTCCACTGTTGTCCCAATACGACCGCTATTCCTAATATTTCTGTTATACTTTTGTGGTCTCAAAACTACCGTACATTCTATCTCATCTTGACCACTTTAAGACTTTTTTTTTACCTCAAGTGTAGAAGAATCCTTCTTAAAATGGACGTTGAAAACCCATCACATCAAAAAAAACGTAAAAATAAGAATAAAGTATCTTCATTTTTCTCACATAAAAGTTTTTTTTTTTGTCGACGTTGACTTGACTGTCAAAATAGATAGTAGTTGAAAATCACCATAACAGTGTGATTTTGTACGGAGTATCTGGTAGCAGTAAAAACAAACCACATCTCGTAGATGGCAGCGAAAAGAATCTTTAACATTCCTCCAGTGACAATTAAAGGCTGCAAATGGACGGATTCGTTACAGGAAATTTGTATTCGTCTCGCCCGAGAAGGAGTTACGTCTCATCTTTTCCCTCCCTTCATCGACAAGGGGACTACTTCTAATCTGTCTTGTATTACCCTCCAGTATTTGACTACTGCCTGTCTTGTATTATCCTCCAGTATTTGACCACGCCCTGTCTTGTATTATCCTCCAGTATTTGACCGTGGCCTGTCTTGTATTATCCTCCAGTGTTTTACCACGCCCTATCTTGTATTACCCTCCAGTATTTGACCGTGGCCTGTCTTGTATTATCCTCCAGTATTTGACCACGACCTGTCTTGTATTACCTCCAGTATTTGACAACGCCCTATCTTGTATTACCCTCCAGTATTTGATCGTGACCTGTCTTGTATTATCCTCCAGTATTTAACCGCAGCCTGTCTTGTATTTCCTCCAGTATTTGACTGTGGCCTGTCTTGTATTATCCTCCAGTATTTGACTACGCTCTGTCTTGTATTATCCTCCAGTATTTGACCGCGGCCTGTCTTGTATTATCCTCCAGTATTTAACCGTGCCCTGTCTTGTATTACCCTCCAGTATTTGACTGTGGCCTGTCTTGTATTATCCTCCAGTATTTGATCGTGACCTGTCTTGTATTACCCTCCAGTATTTGACAGTGGCCTGTCTTGTACTATCCGCCAGTATTTGACCGTGGCCTGTCTTGTATTACCTCCAGTATTTGACAACGCCCTATCTTGTATTATCCTCCAGTATTTGATCGTGACCTGTCTTGTATTATCCTCCAGTATTTAACCGCAGCCTGTCTTGTATTTCCTCCAGTATTTGACTGTGGCCTGTCTTGTATTATCCTCCAGTATTTGACTACGCTCTGTCTTGTATTATCCTCCAGTATTTGACCGCGGCCTGTCTTGTATTATCCTCCAGTATTTGACCACGACCTGTCTTGTATTACCTCCAGTATTTGACAACGCCCTATCTTGTATTACCCTCCAGTATTTGATCGTGACCTGTCTTGTATTATCCTCCAGTATTTAACCGCAGCCTGTCTTGTATTTCCTCCAGTATTTGACCGCGGCCTGTCTTGTATTATCCTCCAGTATTTAACCGTGCCCTGTCTTGTATTACCCTCCAGTATTTGACTACTGCCTGTCTTGTATTATCCTCCAGTATTTGACAACGCCCTATCTTGTATTACCCTCCAGTATTTGATCGTGACCTGTCTTGTATTATCCTCCAGTATTTAACCGCAGCCTGTCTTGTATTTCCTCCAGTATTTGACTGTGGCCTGTCTTGTATTATCCTCCAGTATTTGATCGTGACCTGTCTTGTATTATCCTCCAGTATTTGACTACGCTCTGTCTTGTATTATCCTCCAGTATTTGACCGCGGCCTGTCTTGTATTATCCTCCAGTATTTTAAGAAATATGTAGTTGTACAGTAGGTAGTGTTTCGATAGTTCAAGGTTCCGTTTAGTTCGAGGAAGATGCACCTTGTTTTGGTTTCCCGCGACCCCTCGGAGATAGAAAATATTGTGATCGTTAAATACGTTGAATTCGAGATTATGATGAAAGTCAAAGTTTCTAGCCACCCCCTTCCCTCCCCCCGAACCATAAAAGGTTTTTTTTTAAATGCCACCTGTTTGTTTGTTACTGGTGCTAGAGCCTAAACCATTTTACTGATCGGGCTAAAACTTGGCTCCCATAATGTTCCCCCGGAGGTTTTTTTGAATTCTCTATCTAACCTTAAAATTAAAGATAGTTTACTTAAGGGCCAAAAAGAAATAAAAGCAATATTCTCAAAAATGGCTTTAAAAAATTTGATTAAAATACGTATCCAGGCACTGTTTAATATTATAAACAAATTGGAACATCTCATTTTCCAGGAAATAAGGCTCTAAGTGTACTTTATACAAGCAGAAATTTTCAATTTTGATAATATCAACTATACAACTCTTTGAGATAAACATTATTTAAATGAAGGAATACTTGATATGTATCAATATTTTCCAAGTTTTAGACAAATATATTATATTTATTAAATAGAGTCTCGGGAGATTGGGATTTGAAAAAGTTCAGAACAAATATGTTTCTTTAACCGTTTATATTATTTAATGTCTTCTCTTTGATAAAATCTTATATTCATTTCCTCCATAATGTTTCTATAACAATGTAGGCTATATTAATAAGTTTAACATATCTTACGAGTTATAAGAATAATTTATGTAAAGGAGCAAAAAGTAAGTGCAGCAATGAAATTCCAAGTTCCTAATGTCATTAAGTAAGTAATATAGTCATATAATAGTTATGTATTATATAATTAATGTTGGATTTAGAAAGATTCTATTAGTTAACTTTGCTACTCAAAGTTCCTATGGACACGTGAAATAATGGGCCAGTTTCATAGTCAAGACCTAGCACGCCTCCAGTGCTGCGGCGCTACACTAAATACAAGACAACACCTTCCTAAACTCTGCGGCGGGAATAATTGTGATTCCTGCACTCATAAAGAAAGGAAATAGAGAATCCCCAGAAATCTCCTCAAACTTAAATATATTTCTATTTATACTCTAATGCAATAATCAAGTAAAATTATGAAACCAAGAAGTGATAAAATACTATTATGGTATAGACCAAAGGCAAAATTAATTGAGTGGTCAACTACAAATGAAAGGGTCCCTGGAAAGATTCCAGACAGTTCTGACGAATATAGTCTATAGAACTGTATTGTTTGTGTATGGTATCGTCTTACGTATTATGTATTATTATGTATCTGAGGGTGTATTATGCGTAATGTCCTAACTGGTTTGTTAAGTCGTGTGCTGATATAAGCTCTGTATCTAGAAAGTTACCAAGTTTGCACGTATAAAGTAACGGTCCTTTCAAACATCTCGTTTATAAATTCCGTAAGGTGTTTCTATTAAACTTGTAGGTTGCACATTCTGACTAGAACTATAACATTGGCAAACACGTTCCAGCATATGGAGGTATTAACTCAGAAAAATTAACTGTTTAAATAATATTACTAAGACCAGTTCGGTGGTCGCATGGTCTATGACACTACTCCCCCTCTCGCAAAAGACTAGACTGCCGACGACGAAGAGATCATGATTCGAATCCCTGTTGGGTGTACTGAAGGGTTTTTCTTAAATGGTTTTCCATTCTCCATACACTAAAATGCGAGTACACCTCCTCTAAATTCAACCTTCCCCTTCCTTAACACAATATCGTAATTAGTGCATCTGCGTATATCCCAAATGGGTAGTAAGACGTGGTGCGATGAGTCCTGTGATAAAACAGAAGCGAGCAAAGTGGTATCTCCCATCCCGTGGCCGGTGATGGTATTCTGTCGAGGAGGTTAGGTGCGTCTTCTTGAGCAATGGACACGCCAAACACTCGCTATTGTGTACATGGCAGTATTGTGTGGAATAAGAGTATCTGTTGGATCGTTAGTGAAGTATCTTTACCTACAAGATAATGGTCCACTCTAATTGTAATTGGAACGGTGGAAAAAGAATGCGAGGAAAACGTCCGAATGTTCGGGAAACGTTTCATTTTAAAACATCAGCGCAGCAGGGGTGTTTTAAAACACATTCAGAGAGCCAGATTTGGTTTATTTCTACGTAACAAATGTTTCCTTTTGGAAACATATTTTGAATTAGTTTGTAGATTCAAATTTCCAGGAAATTATTATTATTTATTAAATTCATGTTTAGCACCTAATCTAATAATGACTTATTTTTGGCACCGCGTATTACAACCACTTTGGGTTATACGCTTATGTACTAATTACGCTAATGGGTTAGGGATGAGGAAGGTTAAATTTAAAATTAGTCTACCCGCATTTGTGTGGACAGAGCAGAGAGTGGGAAATCATTTAAGAAAAAGCACCCTCAGTACATCGGACTTGGATCAAACCACGATCTTCCCGTCATCATCTAGCCTATTGTGAGAATAGAACCTTAGACCATGTGGTCATCAAAGCGGGTAATAATGACGTATTTTAAGGAGAAAGGATGAGGAAGGTGACTAGGTCGGAGTAAAATCGGATTAACACAGGAAAGATATGAATAAAGCGCATGATGAATAGAATGGGGTTAAGCCACACTTCCAATGGACCTGGTCAACATTCGAACCTTGACCTCCCAACCAATTGCAATCCAGTAGGTTGCTAACCTTACTCCTTAAAACGTGTGTCCATTGGTGTGTTTAAGTTAACTTTGTTTATATTTTTATTTTCAATTATAAAAAATTAAGTTTCGAACAATGTAATTGTAGGCATATATCTGCAATTTTCTGAAAGAGAAAAATTATAAATTGTATTTCAGCGACGTTACACGCAAATAAGATTGAAATCTGGGACATTTCGTTTTAACGACGTTGCCTAGTTTGTGAATTTGTAATTATTAGTCGCTGTGGGTCGCATTTTAACATGACGTACCTAAGTACTCTAAGCACTATCGTCTATCATACTTATACATCAATGTAAGAAATAGAAAGAAATAGGAGAATATGAACAGTTTATCCTGCCAGGACTCTTAAGTTATCTTCTATTAACACTGTCCTCCATTCACTGAGGAATGTACAGACTCACTTTATTATTTGCGTCACAAAATTATATTTTTCTTGTTCCCTATTATATATAGACATATTATTCCACCGACATCCAGGCAGGAATAATCCTAGTCACAAGTTTCGTGAATAAAACAACCTGAGGGGAAGACGATTTATAAAATAAATGTTAAAACTAACTATTTCAAGATAAAAACAAATATTTTTGCAACAATGTAAGATGATTTTTATAATTATTTAAGAATGTATATAGTCTTTGATTAAATTTTATGTCTTTAAAACTCGCCAAATAAAACGCAAAGTCAAATCCTATCTTGACGTGCCACTACATCACAGGTAATAAAAGTCGTTAGTTAGAAATGTAATACCCCAGTTTTGATTCTAAACTAGCTTTCTCAATGTGGAAACAACCAAGATTTAAAGCTCTCAGCTATATGAAGCAGAGGATATTATTTTGGTAAAAGTTATATTATCAATATCTTAGTGCAAGTTATATTTTCATGCCATGATCCTGAATGTCAGGGTGACTAAATACACTAGCCTGTTCCCCATGTTTAAGTGATTAGCGTTGACTACAAATTTCAGTGAACCCTGTTTCATTTCCGGTTGATAAAGCCCAAGATATTTTATAGTTATGTTGGTATTCACACTCTACTCTCTAGAGTCTAGGACAATGTGTGGGTAAAACTATGTGTATCATCCAATGCTAACTCAGATTGTAAGTTATGTTCCGATATAATTATATTAGGAACTACAAATAAAAAGCTCGTAGATGGGACAAACATTCGTTTAAAAACTCTAATATTATAATGACGAGACAATTGAAATAAAGCTTGAAATACATAATTAGCTTATTAAAATTTAATTAGATAAGTCAAATTTTGTTTAAATTGTATCATAAAAATATTGCTAGAGTATTTAAACCAATGTTTGTCCCAGCTACAAGTTGTTTAGTTGTAGTTATCAGAATATTTATTATATTGGAATATAATATAATGGTGTATTCGCAGTTGGTAGCAAGGTACTGTAGTTCTATCAAGTTACAACGTGCTGTCCCCAACTGATGACAGTGTACTGTATTTATATCAGAACACAGTGTGCTATCCCAACTTATGACAGTGTACTGTACTTGTATCAGAACACAGTGTGCTATCCCTAGCTGATGACAGTGTACTGTACTTGTATTAGAACACAGTGTTCTATCCCCGGGTATGACAGTGTACTGTACTTGTATCAGAACACAGTGTTCTATCCCCGGGTTATGACAGTGTACTGTACTTGTATCAGAACACAATGTGCTATCCCCGGGTTATGACAGTGTACTGTACTTGTATCAGAGTACAGTGTGATATCCCAACTGATGACAGTGTACTGTATTTGTATCAGAACACAATGTGCTATCCCCAACTGATGACAGTGTACTGTACTTGTATCAGAACACAGTGTGCTATCCCCGCGTTATGACAGTGTACTGTACTTGTATCAGAACACAATGTGCTATTCCCGCGTTATGACAGTGTACTGTACTTGTATCAGAACACAGTGTTCTATCCCCAGGTTATGACAGTGTACTGTACTTGTATCAGAACACAGTGTTCTATCCCCGGGTTATGACAGTGTACTGTACTTGTATCAGAACACAATGTGATATCCCCGGGTTATTACAGTGTACTGTATTTGTATCAGAACACAATGTGCTATCCCTAGCTGATGACAGTGTACTGTACTTGTATTAGAACACAGTGTTCTATCCCCGGGTTATGACAGTGTACTGTACTTGTATCAGAACACAATGTGCTATCCCCGGGTTATGACAGTGTACTGTACTTGTATCAGAACACAATATACTATCCCCGGGTTATGACAGTGTACTGTACTTGTATCAGAACACAATGTGCTATCCCCGGGTTATGACAGTGTACTGTATTTGTATCAGAACACAATGTGCTATCCCCAACTGATGACAGTGTACTGTACCTGTATCAGAACACAGTGTGCTATCCCCGGGTTATGACAGTGTACTGTACTTGTATTAGAACACAGTGTGCTATCCCCGGGTTATGGCAGTGTACTGTATTTGTATCAGAACACAGTGTGCTATCCCCGGTTATGACAGTGTACTGTACTTGTATTAGAACACAGTGTGCTATCCCCGGGTTATGACAGTGTACTGTATTTGTATCAGAACACAGTGTGCTATCCCCGGGTTATGACAGTGTACTGTACTTGTATTAGAACACAGTGTGCTATCCCCGGGTTATGACAGTGTACTGTATTTGTATCAGAACACAGTGTGCTATCCCCGGGTTATGACAGTGTACTGTACTTGTATCAGAACACAGTGTGCTATCCCCGGGTTATGACAGTGTACTGTACTTGTATTAGAACACAGTGTGCTATCCCCGGGTTATGACAGTGTACTGTACTTGTATCAGAACACAATGTGCTATCCCCGGGTTATGACAGTGTACTGTATTTGTATCAGAACACAATGTGCTATCCCCAACTGATGACAGTGTACTGTACCTGTATCAGAACACAGTGTGCTATCCCTAGCTGATGACAGTGTACTGTACTTGTATTAGAACACAGTGTGCTATCCCCGGGTTATGACAGTGTACTGTACTTGTATTAGAACACAGTGTTCTATCCCCGGGTTATGACAGTGTACTGTACTTGTATCAGAACACAATGTGCTATCCCCGGGTTATGACAGTGTACTGTACTTGTATCAGAACACAGTGTGCTATCCCCGGGTTATGACAGTGTACTGTACTTGTATTAGAACACAGTGTGCTATCCCCGGGTTATGACAGTGTACTGTACCTGTATCAGAACACAGTGTGCTATCCCTAGCTGATGGCAGTGTACTGTACTTGTATTAGAACACAGTGTGCTATCCCCGGGTTATGACAGTGTACTGTATTTGTATCAGAACACAGTGTGCTATCCCCGGGTTATGACAGTGTACTGTACTTGTATCAGAACACAGTGTGCTATCCCCGGGTTATGACAGTGTACTGTACTTGTATTAGAACACAGTGTGCTATCCCCGGGTTATGACAGTGTACTGTACTTGTATCAGAACACAATGTGCTATCCCCGGGTTATGACAGTGTACTGTATTTGTATCAGAACACAATGTGCTATCCCCAACTGATGACAGTGTACTGTACCTGTATCAGAACACAGTGTGCTATCCCCGGGTTATGACAGTGTACTGTACTTGTATTAGAACACAATGTACTATCCCCGGGTTATGACAGTGTACTGTACCTGTATCAGAACACAGTGTGCTATCCCCGGGTTATGACAGTGTACTGTACTTGTATCAGAATACAGTGGTGGTGTTCCTATGAGAAACCTTGTCCACTTCCGGTGACCAGATGACATCAGAGAGAAGCCCTGGTGGATGGCCATGGGAACCCAAGGTTACCTGGCTGAATGGATCTATACCCCACTTCCACTCGGTTCAGTGTGGTTCACTTTACTCAGGGGCTGTTCAATTTGGCTGTTAGCACCTATTTGGGATTATTTATTTAAGGAAATCTACGTTGGTGTACTAGGATAGACACAGTTATCACACTCTACTTGTAAAATGTTTCTGATCTTCAAATCTTATTTTTGTACGGCACGTGTACTTACTATCTGATCAATCTATTAGTATTAAATACAATAAGTGGTTAGGGATGATTAAGCTATAATTTAGAGTATATAAACCTACATTTGTGTGGAGAGAGGTTGGGAAACATTTAGAATAAACCACCCTTAGTACACCCGACCAAGATTCGAACCTCGATCTCCCCGTCATTGGTAGTCTAGTCTACTGCGAGAGTGACGCCTCAGAGTATACGTCCACGTCATTTTAAACAAAATATTTCTATTTTCTGAACATCTCTACCTATATTTAATCTGTATCCTACATTACTAATTTAAGGGTATGTCGAGACTCACGTAATTCAAAGTCTAATTTCACGTAATCATTTACCTTCCCTCCTCATTCATTAACTGAACCCCCAGAGCTTACAGTTAAAGTGTTTACCCAACCACTAGCACGCACGCCAGCCTCAGCATACAAGGCTAGTTTCCTAACAGGCATCATCTATTCAGCGCATTGGTCGTGTAAAGTGTCGATGGTTAATCTATATTCCCCATCTAGAAGCAAAGATCATACAATACCACCAAGTTTCACGATTTGTTCACTTCCCAGCCATCGCTCGACGGTCATTTCCTTTCATGACAAGGTTGTGAAAGACGCCTACAACTTGTGGAATCGTTCGTTTTTGCCTCAACAGAGCGCAGCACGTGATGTCAGCTTCGGTTGCTCGCCAGCGCAGCACCTGGATTGACTAAAGAGCAAATAGATGCGCTGGTTTAGCTTTGAAAGATGCGCCTAAATCCGTATTCACTAAACAGATCAAGCGCAGTTTAAAAGCAAGTTTAAGCCCACTCAACTTTGAAGTTATATTACTTTCATAAAATAAAATGGTAGTACTTCCTCAGAATACACTAATTGGTTAACTGCACTCTAAGTTATGATCAACATAGGAATTAAAATAATATGTGCCTTTAAAGCACACAATTTGTTGGATGTAAAGATTAATCGGTAGAAGTAATAACGCTATTACTTTGGTAATGTTGCATTTTACATTAATATCACGCCATGATATTCTCTTCATTATAATGAAACGAAACGTCACTGAATTAAACAATAAACTGTGGAATCTTTCTCTAGATCTAAAGACGTCGTGTCACTAAATATTATATGTATGTATATTTTTAAAATATATATATAAGTTTTTATAAAGGTTTTAGTAATGCATTGAAAGCTTTAAATTAACTATTTAGAATACGTGAGTTATTTGATAAACACCCAGAATTAGGTAAGCTCTATATTTTAGTTTAGTTGCTAGCTTATAAAAATGTTTAGTAATAATTGTATGTTATATCATGGTTAGTAGAGATTTCAAATAAGGTAGTAGTAATGTAATCGCAAATAAGTTCTTCAAACTAATTTGTAAAATAAAAGCTCTAATGGTGACGTTTATGGTGAATTCACCCTAATTCTTGCCACCTGTTTGCACCTTTTTTAGTGAATAGAGAAAAAACTGCAAGTAAAAAAAGGCGTATCTCGAGGGTCCTGAGCACAAAGTTGCACAGGTTTATATTTATCATATAAAGAGAAAGTATTGTAACCGTACCACCTCATTGGCGTAGTTGGCTAACGCGTTAGTCGTGTTGAGCTCGACCGCCGAGGATGGGGAGATCGAGGTTCGAATCTCGGTCGGGTGAACTGTGGGTGGTTTTTCCTAAATGGTTTTCCACTCTCCCTCCACGCAAATGCAGGTTCACTTGCTCTAAATTCAACCCTCCCAATTCCTAATTCATTAGCGTAATTAGTATTTAAGCGTATAACCCGAACGGGTAGTAAGACGCAGTGCTAAATAAATAAAATGTTTTAACCGTAAACATTTTCGACCTCGTTGTTATAACAAACCTTTATGTTTTATGTGCCCAATAGCCCCAACAAGTGAATTTTAAAATGATGTATGTTCCCATGTCTGGCTGTCTGCCCCTGGACCTGTTTCCGAAACGGTTTGATACATTTTATCAAACTTTATATTTATATGTTATCTGGCTATAATTTGAGACTTTTTCATACCCTAGCCCTTAAATTAAGGGTAGGCCTAATTTAAATTCCAAATTTTTCTTAAATGTCACTAATGATTTTGTTTAAAATGTTTATTTCGGGAGTTTTTGATATGGCGGAGAGCACTGTATACTTGTTCTTTTAGTAAAAAATTAATTTAGGCATAGTTTACTGTTGACCATTTATTTTTTAATCTCGAAATATTTTTAAAATTGCTTTAACGATTTGGTTTGAAAATTTTGTATTTGAAGTTTTTTAAAGAAAATGTGTGATAACTTACATAAAACCCTATAGAACAATCCCACATTATCTTAAAATGTTCTGTTATGAGCTTATCTAAACATTACTATTTGATAGAGGAAGGATAGATAGAGGTTTATAACATTTTTCTTTAATCTCAGAAGAAATTTTTTTTATCTTGAAGCGTGGTTGATTTTTTAAAGTTTAAACTCAAAATTTAAACTTTTTAAATGCTCCAAAACTGCTGATAGTTTTTGCCTACATTTTGTTGATGACTATATAAACAAATATCAAACAACTTGTTAATTAATGCGGGATTTCTAAACGTCTGTAACACGTCTCAATAGTATATCATTTAACACCCCTCATTTTAGTGAATCCAGACCCCAATTTATGTTTAGTGGGCTCAGTGGTAACATTGTAACATTAAAGGATTTTATCTGATCCACAAGCCTCTTTTGAGAAACAATGTCCAATGTTGTTGTTTGACAATGTTGTTGTAGCAACACAGTAATATCCCACGGGCCGTTATGTTGCCACAGAGGCAAGTGAGAAGGCAACACGGTGACGTCTGGCTACTGTTGTTGTCATAGTTTTTTTCGTTCTTACAAGTGAAGTAAAGCAGTGAAAGAAGGCGGGATCCTCCTCGCCAGTTGAATGAAAAGTTTCGTCCACGTACTTCCGGTCTTTGGGAAGGTAATTACCCGGAGAAGTCATCTGTTCTGCTTCATCACGCTCTTAACGGTGTCCTCCGAAACCCCTGGACATGCTCGGATCCAACAGACAGCCTCTGTGTTCACAACCAGGAGAGACATTGAGTTGGTGTAGGAGAAAGCGGTTTATGATCATAACTGTTTTTTTTTAATATTCCTACTATTGGACGGCATCAATAAATAAAGTTAAAAAATATAACGATGCATAGATATTGGAACTAATAGCCATAGTTATGGAAAACAGTTGAAAAATAAATGGTACGAGAGAATCGTAAACTTCTCATCTAGTATATTATAGTTTGGTACAAATATTTTCTAAAATCAGCTATCAGTAAACAACCCCTTAGCAAGTTTTCTTTATATATAAGTATATATATATATATATATAATATATTGATAGTCATATGAAAAAGTGTTTATGTATAATTTCTGAACAAAATTGCTTAAGCCATTTTTTTTTTATTTACAAATTTTAAAATATAAGTATTTTGTAAACTACTTTCAATTTTTGTTTTCATAAAAATTAACAACCTTTCTTAATTATCATGCTAAACAAAATAATTAAAGACATTTTTGAAATATTAAATCATGTGTAATGAGGGTGTTTTTTCTAGAGCTATATCAATCTCTCTCCTCCTAAAAATGTGGGTACATCTCCTCTAAATACTACCTTCCTCATCCCTACCCCAATAGTGTAAAATAAAATGCGTAGCCTATAGCGCAGATGGGTGGTAAGAAGTGGGATATTAGCAAATGCTACATTAATCAGATGGTTAACTTTATAGTAAGTGTACCAGCATTCACTGGAAGGGAGAGTGGGAAATTATTTAGGAAAAACCACATCAGTGCACAAGGCTAGGATTAAAACCCTGACCTATCCGTTACTTGTAAACTAGATTAAAGAAGACTCACGTCTAAGACCGCATGACTACCGATACAGTTAAATAAAATATCACTTCCTTCTTTCAGACGGTAAGTATCACGGAAATCCAATACTTTCCAAAACCACTTTATTCTCTTCATTTTCGGATCTGATTTAATTGGGGTTTTTTTACAGTATATTACTCTAAATATGAGGGATTTTTTATTTTTAAGATAATCCATTTTATTTTATTTTAAACAAAAAATTATTCTGAGAATTATTTTAAATGTCATGTTCGCAATCAAATTGCATCCTAGCAGCCTTGGTCTGCTTCTGGATTTTTGTGGGAAATAACTTTTAGAAAATAAAAAACTTTTTTGGGGGGTCAACATTTATAGCATTTTACTATTTATTAGTATAATTTATAGGTATTAATCATATATATGAAAAGTAACAGTTACAAATAACATGACTTTATGTATAAATGTGGAATAATGGATTTAAATACTTTATAATTGTCCAAAAATGCCCCTTCCCCAACCAATACCTTATATCAGTAGTTAGCATGTCCATCTGCTAAACTAATGGGCCCCTGTTCAATACCCGGCACCACAGAATAATCTCTCATTGATGAAATGTGCGCTTCCCTTTTCACACAGATGAACTAGCGGCTGGATGGGATCAATTCTAAACTTTTTAAGTTATTTACTAAGTCATTGGCCGATATAATTAGTCGGTTCAGAAAGTGCAAATTAAGTACTTGAACTAAAATTTTATAAAAACAAAGAAACATTAATCTAACACCATGGGAAAATCTAATCTTTTCTTTATTAATGCATTAACTAGATATGCACATCCGAGCGGATTGTCAGGGATACTTTCTCGAAGATTTCTCGAAGCTTAATAGGCGGACGTGCTCCACGGATTTAGGAAATAATTGGCAAGTAACTAAAATCTTTGTTAATCCATTTTAATGGTCAGTTTGTATATACTTCATTAATATGATGATTTCACCCGTGTTAAATTGTAACACTTCCCACCAGATAATTGCTAGATCAGGAACATTGATCCGAAGAGAAACGACAATAAATAAATGAGTATTTTTCTTTGAGAGAATCGGTTCGAATACCATCTTAAACTAATTAAATTATTACATAACTACAGATGGAGTATTAATTGTGTTAAAAACAAGCAAATTGAAGACATTAAAATAAGAAAATCAAACTGAGTTCATCATACAAATTAATTATAGCTTTCAATAAATTTTTTTAATCTAGATAGTTTACTAGCGTATAACCCGAACAAGTAGTAAGACGCGGTACTAAATAAAAGCAAAAAAAGTTTATTCGTCACACCAGTAGATGACACGTGAATAAAGGTATCAGTTTCGTTCTATCTGGTTTAACAGTAACGGGAAAATTAGTAATTGAATATCGGCCAAATGTAATGAGGCGTTTATATCTAGATGGTTTCCTACTTTCCTTTATCGTAAATGTGGGTACATTTACTCTCATACTCTACCTTTATTATTCTTTCCTCATTTGTGTAAATATGCGTTTATCTCAAAAGAGTGGTAAAACGTGGTTCACAAACCAATATTTTTTGCTTTCATAGTAGTTATTCCATTCTAAATCCAATTTAGAAAGGAAATAAACTGTTTGACAGTTAAAAATAATGTTCATATATTCATACGTCAAGTGATCTGATATTAAACGGTTACTTTTGATAGAGTGTGTCAGTACCTATAAAATAACATTAATAATAAAGTAAAATGTTATAAACATTGAGCACCAAAAATATATATATATTTTATAAAAAAGCAATTCCTTTAAAAATTGAACTGCACCTTTTCTGCTTGCTTGAAGAAACTTGCTGACATTCTGTTACTTACATTTTTGAATAAAAGTTCGCGTCGTTGTTATTTTGGCACCACTTCCAGTGTCGTCACTGGCTGAGCTGGAAGTAATCTGGAATGCTAGACGTCACTCCACAGATTCTTCAAGTTGTCTGGAATCCTCCCAAGACGAGTTCTACAAGAACCTTGGTGTACTGTAATCGTCGTACTATGTCGAGACTAGAACATATCATTTATCTTTTTATAGATATAGGATAACTGTATTATTATCAGCAGCAGCGATTGATATAATTGTCAAAACTGAGAGCTGGAAGACATATGACTTGTAAAGGGACTGCATTAAAGTAATGTCGTGAAGTGATTTTTATTTAGTTATATGGCTCCCTTTCGCCCTATGAATATGATTATTTTTATTTTATGTCCACAGTATGTGAGTTTTTTATGTAGTGTTTTTAATCAGCCATTTCCAAGTATTTCTGTCTTATTGTATTATTCTGAGGCAGTCGACTCTCGAAAGCTCTTCAGGGCTGTAGTGATTGTTTTAATCTTGTGAGTGTGTCTTTATACTTCTGATCTGTAGTTTATTTTATTGTGAATAAGTCTTATGAACAAAAATCAAATATTAATGTGATGCTAGCAGATTTTGCAAATATAACATATATACTACCGTGTAGCAATCACACTCTACTAGCCATCATGTGACTACCAAACTACAACTACCATCGCGAGGGAATCACATTTTAGGCTTACCGTCATAATTGATTCTTGATTTAATAAGCAATAAACGAAATACACGTTTAAAGATAGGTAGGTAAGCAGAAAAACGATTACTATTTTTTAAATAAATATATTTGGATTCATTAATATCATGATGGCTCTATATCTATTTGAGTAAATGTCCAAAATCAAAGTTGAAGACATATGATAAGGTATTTTGGTTGGAAATCTGGCGTCCGATTTCCATTCAGGTATTTTACCCATGTTTAAAATCCCCTAACTAGGCAACCTACCAAACGAGAATGTACAAAACAATTAAAATTGTATTGTTTTAAGATGCAATCAAACTTCCATCCTCTAAAGTGGTGATTCGTAAAAACTGGTGATTAAATGCACTGTACAGTGCATAGGTGATGTGTTTAACATGGATTGTACTTTTAACTAATTCAACTAATGATTAATTTTGGAAACCATCGTTAGCGTCCTTGTTTTATTGACGAACACAATATAAACATATCTTTAATCACTCATATCCTATGAGCAAAGTCTAAAAAACAAACAAATAGTGAATACATTAAAATATGGCATCCGGTTTTGTAGACAGATTGCAAACAATAGACCACAACGTTCATTTGCACAGATTCTTAAATTTCAAGGTAGCAAGTTTCTCACGCTTGGCTGTATGGGTTAAACTCTTGACTAGTAAAACAAACTCGTATTTAGCATTGTGTTAAGCCACTATTTCTATATACAAAAATAGAACTTTAATAAAAACAGAATCGCTAGAAATAATCATATCTATAAGAATAATCGTTGGGGAAAAGTTAACATTTATGACCGTATTGTGTGTTGTTTTTTTAGGCTCTCTTGTAAATGAACTCTGGTATGTGGAAACTAAGAGCACCCTAAGCGTATAGACCACACTTGATACAGCCGAGTGACTGTGGTGGCGAGCCAATAAGGGGCAGAAGTGCACGTTTCTCCTGGAACAGTGATTTTAAGCAGTTACCTATACTATTCATTGAATAATGTTTGTTAGCTTGTTTATTTGTACACACAGATACATTTAGTAAGAGCCATTTATATCGTGGTTGATTAAAACTAAAGAGTTTACAAGAGCTTACGTTACTTAAAACACATTTCTCCTGTAGCTTGGATTCCTCGAATTGAGAGCAGGATGAGTTAATATTTTGGGAGCCTATCCCACTTAAAGTAGACTTAGGTGAATATGAAAAATCATATTTTATAAAGGCTATCAATATTATTTTGTTACTCAACCTACTGTTCATTCGGGGAATACAAGATCCAAGGGAAATGCATGTTTAATAAACGTAAATTTTTGTAAGGCAAGCATTAGCTCAGTATGTCCTAGATACTAGTTTAGTTTGGATACAACTAAACCCAAGTAATAACAAGGGGCCACCTTGGTAAGCAAGAAATTTCCTCGCAGACATTCAGCTCTAATGCAATATTTAATTCTAAGATGCGTTATTTCAAATTATGGTTCACGCCAAAATAAAGTGAAACGTTTTCAACAGGGACCTTTTTTCCTTAACAACCATATAGTTTGAATTTTATTAATATAAATAATGTGTGCCTTTAACAAATACAGCAATTTGTTATAGGTTCACAAGAAAATTTTTTGAGATATTTGAGAACTAGTAGCGTAGTAGTAGTAGAAATAGTAGTAGTTGCCCTGAGATTAGAAGTTTTGTAGTTTTCTTTACCCTCTTTGTTTCTTACATGGCAAAGGGTTGTTGTAGGTGAGGGGCGAATGTGGTTATAAGCTTAAACAAAATAGGTAAGTAGTTCCAGAAAACGACACAGACTATTATATTTTAAGCCGTGTGACTTTACAGAGATTGATATTTTCTCGCTGACCTATAGTGTAGTTAAATGTGGATACCGGGAATCCGGCCGAGTACTAAACTGTGGAGTAGTTATTTCTTTGTGCCGTATCTTACTACCTGTCCTGGCTTTAAACATTTTTACTATGGTAGTAAAGTAGAGATTGATTTGGTAGAATTTAAAGGAAATTTACCACTATCTTCGTGAAGGAAAAGTGGTAAACCATTTAGGGGAGGTGGGATGAACTTAGTACACTCAGACAAGATTTGACCATTGATCTCCCCATCACTGGCAAACCAGATTGGATGAGTCTGATTTTAATCCACGTAAGCATCGATGTGACTTTAATGATAATAGAAATGTAAACTCATCATATTGGTATTTTGAAACTTTGCTCTTGTCGAATAGTTATATCCCAAGTCAGTGCTAATTAAGCGCAGGCCTCGCTAATCCAGGAAGAGTGAAAGGACATAATTTGTTGGCTCTTGAAACTAAACACTTATAGACAGCGACGCGTCACAACCAATGTCACTGGACGTCGGACGAGCTGTTAACTTTGTTAGTGACACTTTTACTGCCGCCATTTCACTCTCTCGTCAATTATTACAGACAAAATGACTGATGATGCCCCACTGGACGTCATACAAAATTAGTCAATTATGTAGAGGTTAGCAATATTAGGTGCGTATACACAAACATCAAAAATATATGTTACTTTGTATTTTAGTGGAGCACTTTGGTTCAAACTTTTTTTAGCACCGTGTCTCACTTCGGCTACTTCAAACATTATATCATATATATGTATCCCGTGAATTTTAGTAAAACTTCATCATGCTGACAATCTTTCCATTTTTTAACATTTGTAATTATAATGAATTTAATTTATTTTTTGTCTTTCTCTCTCTTTCTATATATATATAATAATGTATGTGAGAAGTGTGTGAGCACCCGAAAATTAGAGTTCGAGTCGAGTTTTAGTAGACGCTCCAACTCAACGATTTTTACAAATCTCGAAAAATTTGAGTACTCAGAATTTTCTTTTTTCTCTATAAAACTCCTAATTTAATTTGTTTCATTCAATTTTAAGATATACATTCATAGCAAATAGAGTCCCTCAATATTTACTTTTGTCTAGCTAAAAAAAATTGTACAAATTATATTAAATTTATTTAAAAACTTGAATTAGTGTGATTATACCTTTTTTTTACAAAATTGTAATTCTATTAGAAATTATATTTGTACTTATTTATGGTTAGCCTATGGATCTACTACAAAATTTCAACTTAAAATATTTCTTGTGCAAATATTGCTCTATACTAGTCGAAATCGAAAAAACTCGTTTTAATTCACACTCGATTCTAAGTGAAAAATGCCTACTCACACACGCCTTATATACATCTAAATATATATACATGTATATAGATACATATATAGAGAGAGAGAAAGAGAGAGAGAAGGGCACAAAGTATAAATTATTATTTTTATTATTATTATTATTATTATTATTATTATGTTCAAAAATGAAAAGGCTCAATGACTAAATGTTATTATAATTCATGTAAATTGATTTTAAAACTAGTGAAAATAAACTAATGAGTGGAAATTGAGTGCATGCAAAAAGGCTATCTAGGAAAAGAGGAAACATGTGGGTAGTGCCCAAAGCACAAAAAAGACATATTTTTCTTTTCTTCTGGCTTCTATAGTAGAAGACGTTACACAAATATTGAAACTCAAATAAAATTTCTTATATTTCAGTACTATTGTCTTTAATAATTAGAAATTAAGTGTGAGTATTTACCACTTGTTTTTATTTTGCTTTTGACTCTATTCCTTTTTTTTTTTTTGTAGTACCGCGTCTTACTACCCGTTCGCGTTATCCGCTTATTACTAATTTAATCTAGTGGTATTAGTCATTATAAAGGTTATATTTAGAGGAAGTGTACCCTCATTTTCGTGGAAAACTATTTTGGAAAAACCACCGTTAGTACACCCGACCTAGATTCGAACCTCTAGCTCCCCGTCATCGGCAGTCTAGTCTACTGCGAGAGTAGCACCTTAAACCACGCCACCACCGAAGTGTGTTTTAATAAAGTTAATAAAGTCAAAATATAAAAAAAAAATATATCAAAAGATCCAGTGGTATATCAAAATATGCAGAAACAAACAATTTACAAACAACCATAAACAAATGTGAAGTTTGAAGTGCAGTACGGCGATGACAAACGTTACACTACAAGCACACGCATCAGCTAATATGTGTGTGTGTATGTTTATGTGTGTGCAGTGAGACCACAACACCCCGGATTCTAACATTGTGATCTAAGGTAGTGATGCCCAAACAATATTCCCGCCCGAACTACCGAAAATGCCTGTGCGACCTACCTTTAACGCAAGATCAGCGGTTTGATAACCCCTGGTCTAAGAAGTTACTCTCGCAATAGATTGGACCGCCGATTATGGGGATATCAGGGCTATAACCCCGGTCGGGTGGACTGAGGATTAATTTTCCTAAATGATTTTACATTCTCTGTCCACGCAAATTCGGGTACAATTCCTTCTATTTCAAGCTTCCTCATTCAGTAAGAACCATCATTCATATAAGTTTGAAAGCATTAAACAAATTCTTAGCATCCCATTGAATTTTTTTTAATAAATATAAGAACTCAACATGTGTTAAGATTTTATTAGGCACTTAGCACGAGTTTAGATTCTCCTATACACTAAACAAGTGCGTAATAAGTACCTAGATTCTCCTAGACGTATTGATAAGTGCTCAGATTATAGTAGGTACTCGACTTATTGAATAAATTTCACGAAGGCCATTCAAATATTTGCTAAAAATATCCTTGATTATAAAATAATGGGACAGGATTAATCCTGATTAAATATCGGTAAGAGAATTAGTACTTTATTATAATAATGTATGTTTCAATTTACGAGTGTGGCGTAATTTTTCAACGTGTATTTGAGCAATAATTTAGATACCAGTTTAAAAAATACATAAAATAAACTATCATAATTATGCAGTAAATTACTACTAGCACTCTTTTTGGTTATATTTCCGAAGCAGGCTTAATATTTATAAAACCTGCGTCGGTAGACACGCATACTATGCCTTTTTTTTTCGTAAGATTGAGATTTGAAGCCCGGCCGAGTTTAATTAGGTTATTTTGCCTAAATGATTTCCCATTTTCTTTCTACGTGAATGCAATTACATTTCCTATATATGCTATCTTCCTTTTTATGATTAGTGTAAATTATGCGGATATCCCGGATAGGCAGCAGGATGCTCTTAAGTGTCAGTCCGAGGCCGCCCAACACGATCTCGTTAATCGATTTTATTCTTAGGTTGAACTTGAGGACGTTGTCGGTCAAGAAAACCAATCCACTTCGATCACAAGCTAACTTTATTCGATTTAATTCCAGATTCACAGGGAGAGAAAAAAAAAATCTCGTATACTTTCTGTACCTCCCTACGCCCTTCAATTCCATTTCCCATTCAGTTCATCGATGAATTGACTGCGTTACAATTCTTATAGAGACAGCACAATACCAGTTCAAACTTGTAATGGACTAATTCTGTATCACCATCGTTTCCGACACTCCGTGAAGTAGCCACTCTCTCGTGAAAACTCGCTCAAATATAGAAGGAGAACCAAATTTAATTGCGCTCTTTGGCAGGTAATTCCTAGATTATTCTTTTTATATATAAAAGTTTGGATTTTTCATGGAGTTTAGCGTGGGAAAGTGATCTAGTTCCGCTATTTGGTTGAGTTCCCCCCCTCCCTCCCCACCCCCTTCTACTTCTCTTCATTTCAAACTGATTTTAACTAGTACACCACAAGATGTTACTTAATAATCCCTCTCTAACCGCACTACGTTTTATAAAGTTTACAGTTTTGGTTTAAATCGATAATCTAAGCTTTTCAATTCGCCGTGAAGTCATTAAGGATTCAGCTGGTGAGAGCTACAGTTTGTTTGATGGCAGACTTAAAAAAAAAATCTTTAAAATGTTTTGTATACATAAAAAAAAAGTGTTGTGAAAAGTACGACTTCTCTACGCAAGCTTCATTAACTGTTTGTGTTTATTGTGTTTATCTGTGAACTTCATTCATTGTTTGGATTGATTGTTTTTGATTAAATGAATACAACTCGGCAATGGACTCTGCTATAAGTGAGGTGTGATTGTGTGATGGGACAGTTATGTTGCTGGTTCTCTTCAGATAATATTAGTCTCTGTTCCGGTCCACGCAAAGCATAAAACGTAAGTTTTATAAGGGTGTGCATAACACATTTTCAACGTTTAAAAACCTATTTTCTTGGGAAACTACAGTTATTTGCTAGAAAAACAGTAGAATACACAATTTCAAAATAAACATAGCTTAGCGTAAGGCTTTTAACAGTAAATGTGTGGTCGTGTTAACAATTGTAACATATTTATTCAAGTTTTAATACCTTACTTAGTCTTAAAATTTAAATAACTATTACAATTTAAAATATTGTCTCAGGTATCTTTAATATTTACAGAAATAAATAGTACGGCGCACCGCACAGACTTTCTCTCTCTTTCTATAAACTCGTAAGATTTCTGAACGGAATAATGTACATTGTATCATCACCACTCCACATAAGAACACGCATAAAATAATATACAATGATATAGAATCAATGAGAAAAGAGGCGCATCTTTGTCCACCTAAGAGCATTTCAAACAGTTTAATGTCTTCCACAAGGGTCAACACTTCGTATTAAAATTTCGATTTCTGGTTAAAATTTTAACATTTTATAAGGTGTTGCAGATCTTCAAGTCATCGCATTGATATTTAATTATTCATTTATACATTTTGACCAATAAAAAATGTAAATATTGACTATTGAGTCTAAAATGGAGATAGATCATTGCTATGCAAACATTTTTCCTAAGAGATTTAAGGAAAAATAACATACTTTTTTAGATACTTATATTTAATTACTCTATGGCATTGGAGAATTATTGCATTAAGACTTAAGTAGTATATGTTTACAACTAAAGCTCACAAAATTGTATTAATATATTTGCAAATATCTCAGAAACTGTTGCTTTTATAAAAATATATGTCAAATAAAAGATTTTAATTCTAATAGTCCTACAATTTTGCAATGATAAGTTGTTTAGTTTCTCCAATAGTTGTGGAGATACGGAAATTAACGCTTCTGTAATGTACCCTAAAAATCATTTTCATAGGAAAATAAAAATAGCCAGTTTATTTATAATCTTAATCAACGCCTAGATACGAATTTTAATCAAAATTGTTTGAGCAGATTTTGAGAAAACCAAATTTTTCTCTTTTCGCCCTTCAGTAAACTACCCTTAATTTTAAGTTTTTATAGACACACAGACAGACGGCATTGCAAAGACTATTTTTTAGGGTTCGGGGGGTCATGAGACGTTGACATCCATCAACATTTCAGGTTAGTTTTTTTTTACGGTCGCAATACTTAAACTTTAATGTCCAAAAAGTTAAAAAAAATTCATATAATTGCGTATAGATTGAAAGTTATTGATTTTATAAAAATATGTTTCGGATAAAATATCTGTATTATAAATATATATACATATTTGTAATGCTAAGTAATTTCATATCTCAAATAGTTTCGGAGCTATTATAAAAAATGTTAATTTACGCATCAGACCGGAGCCCTTAAAGCCATTTTGCCGAAATATTGAGAGTAGCCATTTTGTTTGTAATATTTATTAATGTTCATAAATGAAATTTAATCAAAATCGTTAGAGCCGATTTTGAGAAAATCGACTTTTCTCTTTTTTCCCTTCAGTAAACTACCCTTAATTTTAGGGGTAGATATCCAATTCCAAAAACCCCTCGGGGCAACCCTATGAAAACCCTAGATATCAAGTTTCAGCTCAATCGGTAAAATAGTTTAGGCTCTAGTTGGAGGTACAGACAGACAGACAGACAGACGAAATTCAAAAACCACTTTTTCGGATTCAGAAAGTCATGAAACGTCAAAATTCATCAAAATCTCGAGTTCGATTTTTTTGACGATCACCATACTTTCTCTACCTGTAAGATAGAGAGAAAGTAAAAATAGTAGCTTAACAATTATAATAAATGTGAGAAAATAAGTTAAGTTTTTTAAGTGAATTCTTCAACCCACCGCCGACTGTCCGGGATTTTAAATACGCAACTATCTTTGATCCAATAACTATATCGGAGTGAGGTATTCTGCATTTTTTTTACTCAACAATATCAAAATTGGGATTAACAAAAAAAAAGTGTTTTATTTTTATTTTTCCTTTAAATGTTACCGTATTTTTTTTAAATATAATAAAATGGTGGTATTTTTTTAGCATCATGTCTTATCACCCATTTGGGCTTCACGCTTACGTACTAACTACGATAATAGGTTAGGAAAGAGGGAGGTTGAATTTAGACTACGTGTACCCGCATTTCTGGGGAGAGAGAGAGAGAGAGAGAGTGGGAAACCATTTAGGAAAAACCACACTCAGTACACCCGACCGGAATCAAACCATGATCAACACGTCATGGTCTATTGAGAGAGTAGCACGTTAGACCATTTGGCCACCGAAGTGGGTTAAAACTGGTAGTATTAATAGTCTTCATTCCTCTGTACTCTTATGAAGGCTCCATGTTATCGCACCACTACGCCTGATTCGAGATATACTACCTGCATTGCTCCGTAGGGTAAGAAATCCCTCTAGTGGAGCATTAAAAGACCTTACAATGTTCGTAAAATACTAACACAATCAAATATTTGAACATATAATGAGCTACCTAATGATAAACATGGTAATATTGGCTGATTATTTAAACTGGGTTAATTCAAAAGTAGATGTATTACCATAGGTTTCAACCAGATAATTGAGCTCTCCAGATGAATTTAATAATTACAATCAAGTCAATCGCTCCATTTAAAACGTGTTCTTGCCACACTGATCTGTTTGCTTCGAGTTGTTAAAAACGTCTTTATCGAATTATCATTATAACTCGCATCGTTGGGCACGCGGACTAGACATCAAGCTTTTCTGATCTGCTTTGATGGTAACGGTGGGGGGGGGGGGGGGGGGGGGAGGGGGGGGCGGGATTATATTTTGATTCTTGATATAGTTAAATAAGAGTGATTTTTACTCAAAGAGTTTTACAATCTCCCTTCACAAAAATAAATGTCCTACTAATTATTACTTACGCTTCCACATCTTATTAGTGTTAGTAAACAAATAACCCAGACGGGTAGTAAGATATGGTGCACAACATTTAATAATATCCTGAGCTTGACACCTGAGGCCTCTTGACCATTGGTGATGTTGCAAATAAACATGTAACCTGACGTGGATGTGATGGTGATGGAAAGAAACAAGTCTGAATTATAAATAACGGCTTCAAAGACAATAATAGTGATTTGGGAAAATAAAGCTTATTCACCGTGTCAAATTAATTTACTCGGAGATTTTCTTTCATCGCACTAATTACTCTATTAATTATACCTTGGCCTCTTTATCGAAATCTTGTTTCAATAAACAAGTTTTACAATCATTCCAAACCTCGAGATCTAATTTCACGGAACTTGCAAACTTAATTTTGGAATAGTATTAATTCATTTTACTTTGACCTGCTAAATTAGGATAGACCAGGCTTCTACAATCTCAATAGTTCTTTATTTTTATGACTAACGAAAAATAACTTTAAAACATTAAATATTGCTTGCTAAAATATGTTATTCGAACTATTTTGTTTATCTATTCAGTTTTAATGGGTTCTATTTTCTCTATAACAATAATATATTGTCTGACTCACCCAGAAATTGATCTTAGGAGTTAAACTTGCAGTGGCTCGTTGAAAAATCTCTCAAAAATATTTTTTTAAACATAAATACTCTACAATTTATTAAAATTATTTTAAAATAATTTGGGTTTTAAGTACTAATAATATTTTAAGAAGCCAATAATCTACGAGCTAACGCAGTTTTAATAATACTTACTTACGACCCGATTCGGTGGTCGCGTGGTCTAATGCGCTACTCTTGTAGTAGGCTAGACTGTCTATTAAGGGTCGATCAAGGTTCGAATCTCGGTTGGGTGTACTGAGGGTGGTTTTTCCTAAATTGTTTTTCACTCGCCGTCCACGCAAATGAGAGTACACTTCCTCTAAATATAATCTTTCTAATCATTAAAAATACTAGCGTAACTAGTACATAAGCGTATAACCCGAATGGGTGGTAGGACGTGGTGCTAAAAAAACTTACTGGGGGTCATGGAAGTTATGGAGTAGTATCCAGTAATCAAATCCAAGATGTCCTAAAGAAGCCTAAATATTTCTTTAGCTCAGTAAACTAAGCTAATTCAGTAGCTTTTGGCATCAAGTAGATCTTAGAAACAAGTTGATAAATAACTGCGCTGTCAACAGTGCAAGTTAACATGCTTGAACGGAACCACTTGGCTGCGCTCTATCGTTAAAATATAAACAAAGTATTTTTGCTAACTATCTCAATAATTCTCTTATTGATTTAACTAAAATACCAATACGAATTTGATGTAAAATATTGTAATGGTGATGATCATAATTTAGAAATTAATATCTTAACCTTTGCCTACACAAATTAAAAGTAATGTACATTTTGTTTTAGTGTTTTTTATTGCTTAACTAAGCGATTTAAATCATATCCAGCCGAATACAGGAAGTAAAAAAGAAAAATTACACTTCATCCAATAACTTAGGAAAATTAAAAACTGTACTATATGAAAAGAGAGTTCCTCCAGTACAATTTTCGAAGACTTTTTTTATGCAAAATTAAATACCTATTTAAAATTTCGGGGAAAAAATTGGCTTGCAAAGAATTTGCTTAACGTACCTTTGAAATTTTAAATAATATCTCTCGGCTAGTGTTATACATTTCTCACCACATAGTTTAATCTCAGAGCTATGACATATCACGTTTAACAGCCTTGTAGATGAGTTGATTTTAACTGTTCGTACATTTATTTTAAAATCATAAAATTTAAAAAAAAGGGTTTAATGAAAAATACCTTTACTCTCCATTATAGGTGGGAATCATGTCTTAAACTAACTAACCACTTTTAACAAAACGGGACTTATGAAAATAGGACACCGGTCAACATATGAGCTTGAATTCTACATTTGGTTAAAGATAAATTTGATTTATAAAAAAGCAGGTACACTTCATTTGACCTAAAAGTAGGAGTCCTACATTGGTAGACAGCTATATGATCCTATCTTCTCAGCTGCACCATAGTGGAGTCCTTCGAGATAAGCCTGCTACCTTTCAGGGAGAACTAAGTCTAGCCTACTATGCATTACTGTTTTTAAAGTGACGTTGAAATATTTCATAGCAATCATTTATGTAATAAAGTACTATCAAGAGTAAATGTTTTCTTGTGAAACATGATTATCGACATTTACTTTAAATTGAACTGTTTTGTTTGCCTTTCGTAGCATTTTAATTTTATATCACGTTATCCCAAACAATTTATGAGCAGTAATTTAACCTTGTTTTTATCATAAATAACAAACTACATAAAGAAATATTTTGTGAGTGGCTCGTAGAAAATGAAACAGCTCGTTAAGTACTGTATGTATGTAAAACGAGAGAACCGGCGATGAAGGAAATGACATGAACTTGAGTTGTATGGCAGGCCGCGAGCTTTGCTCTCGTATTGAGGAGGTTCATTATGCATCTATGTCTGCGGAGCTGCCATGTGATGCTACCGCCCACGTCAATACAGATCACGGCGATATACGTTCAGTGCAAGACAGGGCCAAGACAACCTTTCCTCGTACTGTCACTAAACATTCGAGGGTTGCGTCACAAAGCGACCATCAGGGGCGTTAGATAGGGTGGTATTCTCACGGTCTGAGGCATCAGGTTTGACATAGAATGGACTGCCGGTGACAGGGAGGTCCAGGTTCGAATCTCATCTGGGTACATTCAAGGTAGTTTTCCACATGCAATTTATCACTGTGGATTTCCATCCCCCTATCCAAACTATTGTGGATGTATTTGCTCTAAATTAGACCTCCCACATCCTGCCCCTAATAAGAAGTGGTTAGTCATCTTGGGATGGATCGTACCAATAAATAATACAATCTCAGTTTTTTCACTACATTTCACCCCACGACTAGGCTAAACGTATTAGCACAATCTAGAATTATAGATGATATTTTTTTAGTACCGTGTCATACTACCCGATCGGGTTGTACGCTTATATACTAATTACGCTAATGGTTTTAGGGATTATGAGGCTATATTTATAGGAAGTGTACCCGTATTTGCATGGTGGGAGAGTGGAAAACCATATAGGAAAAAACCATCAGTATACCCAACTGAGATTTGAAACTCGATCTCCCCTTCATCGTCAGTCTAGTCTACTTCAAAATATGTAGCGCATTAGACCATGCGACCATCTAAACGGGCTTGGATGGTATTGTTTACCCGCATTTACGTAGAAGAAAAGTGTGGTACACTCAGCCGGGATTCCATCTCTTACCTCCCCTTCGTTTGTAAGCCAAACTAGATGAACCTGACGCTTAGTCCGCGTTCCTAATAATGTTAATAATGTGGATAATATCAGTGTTGAGTGTTGATGAATAGAAAGGAATGAGTTATATCGTCTTTGACCACAATAATTTGTCTAATGGCGGTATATTAATTACACTAGGCCTATCATATTTATTTAATCAAATAAATTATAATAGAGTTGACACCACCTTTGATAAGATGTGTCCTATTACATTAGAGGACATTTTCTCCTAAGTCTGTAAAATATATCATGTGTTTATAAAAATAGGAGCTAATAATGTCAAGAATATTAGAGAACTAATAATGAAACTTTTAAATATTTGGTCACCAGGGCTGCTCTAATAATTAATATAAAAACACACTTATGGTTTATTCTAGGTGTTGAGTTTGTGTCTTCATATTGGACCATTATTAGATTTGTAATGGCTTTACATATCTCATTTGAGCTTTCAGATCTCACTCTTTTCTTTGATAAAACCATAGACCATATTCTATCAGGTAATTTTTCTTACTAAAGATTTATAGAACAAAAAAAGTGTATAAAATATCCGTAGATCCACTCCAAAGAGCTTCCATATGCATTTTGTTCATCCCAAGAGAGGACCACTCCAATTAGCTTATAAAAGCATTCAATTTTCAAAAATGTGTTATGAGATCATCACTTTCAATAAGATTTCTAGTTTTTGAAGAAAGAAAAATCCAGGCGAGGATAATTCCAAGAAGCTTCTAAGAGTATACCAATTTAAAAATTTGCTAGTGGAAGACTACTTCAGATAGCTAATAGTGGCATCTAATTGTGAAAAAAAATCAGGCAAGGAACACTTTAAATAGCTTCGAGGGGCATCCAAATTAAAAAAAATATATCTGGGTGGGAACAGCTTCAAATAAATTATAGGTAATCAAATTTATAAAATAGTTTTGGTAAGCTCTTAGAAGCATTAAATTTTTAAGAAATTACCGAAGGAGACTACATCAATTATCCTCTCTGAGTATACAAATTTCAAAATATTAAAGGTGTATCACAGATCTAAGTAGCTATTAAATAGAATAATTTTCAAACTATTACCTGCAAAACTTTTTTGTTACTTTCCCTCTTTTCCCCGATCACACAAATAAAGTTTCACCACTACTGTGTAAAGTAACAACCACTACTGTATAAAGTAACAACTTTCTTATTCCTTAAGGTTTAATAGTAAGTCTTAACATCATGTCATAAACTTACAAGTTTAAACCCCCCCTCAAAATTAATCTCTCCTTGCGCCCATGACCCAAGATATTTTATAAAATGGTGTGAACGAACTCAGACGGATAGTTTCTACTAAACGCAATTTAACTCATTCAAAGACAAGCGTGGTTGCGAAGCGACTGTTTCCGGGGAGGTCGAATGTCCACCACTGAGGTCATATTTTCTCTCTCGGCACCTGATTCTGTGGTCGGTCTGTGTCGCAATGTTTACTGGCTGATGACACACCCGACACAATTAGAAAGTCAAACAACACATACATTACTAGCAACGATTTGACAAAATAACCCAACTTGACTGATGGAAGGGGACGCGAGAAAAGGACGGAATTTTTGCAGTTTTTATAGTAAAACTTTTTTTTTTTAACCAAAATAAATAAAATATTGCTTCTATGCAAACAGAGAGTTTAATTTCCCTCACATGTTGATATCAACAGTTGTTGAATATCTGTCATCAGCATAGCAGCATTAGATGACAAACGTTTTATATGAAGAGAAAATGTTTTCATTAAATTCCAAGACACCCTGACAGATGTTAAACAACTGTTGATGTCACTACGTGAAGAAAATTAAACTTTATATTTGTATAGAAGCAATATTTGATTTATCTTGGCCAAAAATATATTTTGCTATATAAACTGAAAAAACACCACCCTTTTCTCGCGTTCCCTACATCCCCACCTTATTGCCTAGCAATTACTTGCAATGCTATATGCTGTAAATAATTCATAGAACCATACTCTCCTTGCTAAACTTAAACGTTTCTCAAAAGTTTCCAGCACATCTAAACTTTCAGAATTAATTGGTATTAATTGACAATAAACGACAAATTGATGTGTTGAGAATTTTTAATTTCAACAATAGATTGTGACCCCGAAGTGAGAAATGTTGAGGATCCCCGAGCTATACCAAGGTGTGTGTTTGCTGCAGGTGGTGTGCACTCCTCGCCCCCCTGAGGGGCTATGATTAGCATGGAGCTGCCCCCCGTGCATCCCCAGCACCTGCACGCCATGGGTCACCACGTGGACCAACTGCAGCAACATCAGCAACTCCAGCAACATCAGCAGCAACAACAGCAGCAGCAACAGGGCAGCATGATGCATCACGGCATGCTGCACAATGACGACAACAAGAAGAAACGTGAGTACACATCCTCTAGAGCCTCTTGTTCCGACGCTGGGTCCACACTAACATTGTTAGCAGACATTGTTAGTAGACATTGTTAGCCCAGACATTGTTAGCAGACATTGTTAGAAGACATTGTTAGCAGACATTGTTAGCAGATATTGTTAGCAGATTTTGTTAGCAGACATTGTTAGCCCAGACATTGCTAGCAGACATTGTTAGCAGACATTATTAGTAGACATTGTTAGCAGACATTGTTAGCAGACATTATTAGCCCAGACATTGCTAGCAGACATTGTTAGCATACATTGTTACCAGATATTGTTAGCAGATATTGTTAGCAGACATTGTTAGCCCAGACATTGCTAGCAGACATTGTTAGCAGACATTATTAGTAGACATTATTAGCAGATATTGCTAGCAGATATTGTTAGCAGACATTGTTAGCCCAGACATTGCTAGCAGACATTGTTAGCAGACATTATTAGCCCAGACATTGCTAGCAGACATTGTTAGCAGACATTATTAGCCCAGACATTGCTAGCAGACATTGTTAGCAGACATTATTAGCCCAGACATTGCTAGCAGACATTGTTAGCAGACATTGTTACCAGATATTGTTAGCAGACATTGTTAGCCCAGACATTGCTAGCAGACATTATTAGTAGACATTGTTAGCAGATATTGCTAGCAGATATTGTTAGCAGACATTGTTAGCCCAGACATTGCTAGCAGACATTATTAGTAGACATTGTTAGCAGACATTATTAGCCCAGACATTGCTAGCAGACATTGTTAGCATACATTGTTAGCAGATATTGTTAGCAGATATTGTTAGCAGACATTGTTACCAGATATTGTTAGCAGATATTGTTAGCAGACATTATTAGCCCAGACATTGCTAGCAGACATTGTTAGCAGACATTATTAGTAGACATTGTTAGCAGACATTATTAGCCCAGACATTGCTAGCAGACATTGTTAGCATACATTGTTACCAGATATTGTTAGCAGATATTGTTAGCAGACATTGTTACCAGATATTGTTAGCCCAGACATTGCTAGCAGACATTGTTAGCAGACATTATTAGCCCAGACATTGCTAGCAGACATTGTTAGCAGACATTATTAGTAGACATTGTTAGCAGATATTATTAGCCCAGACATTGCTAGCAGACATTATTAGTAGACATTGTTAGCAGACATTATTAGCCCAGACATTGCTAGCAGACATTGTTAGCATACATTGTTACCAGATATTGTTAGCAGATATTGTTAGCATACATTGTTAGCCCAGACATTGCTAGCAGACATTGTTAGCAGACATTATTAGTAGACATTATTAGCAGATATTGCTAGCAGATATTGTTAGCAGACATTGTTAGCCCAGACATTGCTAGCAGACATTGTTAGCAGACATTATTAGCCCAGACATTGCTAGCAGACATTGTTAGCAGACATTATTAGCCCAGACATTGCTAGCAGACATTGTTAGCAGACATTATTAGCCCAGACATTGCTAGCAGACATTGTTAGCAGACATTGTTACCAGATATTGTTAGCAGACATTGTTAGCCCAGACATTGCTAGCAGACATTGTTAGCAGACATTATTAGTAGACATTGTTAGCAGATATTGCTAGCAGATATTGTTAGCAGACATTGTTAGTAGATATTGCTAGCAGACATTGTTAGCAGGTATTGCTAGCAGACATTGTTAACAGACCTTTGCTCTCGGGAAATGTTAGAGTAGGATTTTGGAAAGAAGGAACTTTAGGAAAATACACTTATTTTACAGTCAACAATGATAAAGTATTACAAAATGGTTAGAATTTTTCTTTTCGGTATTGATAATATCTATCAAAATGACAGTTTCAGAACACATGGTTTGATTTATGAATATATTAAATTAATTTTAGCAATTTGTATAACTGTCGGATACAGCCCTTGCTACCTGAACAATGAGTGTTCATACTGAAAACTGTTGTTCGTGAACAAATGTCGGGAATCAATGCCATGCCTGCGTCTATTTGCTATTGAAGGAAAAGCCGAGTGAACAAAGTCTAGAGTTTGTCTATTAGTTATCAAAATGGCGCAGTATTAAGGCAGCTGTATAGAACAGTGATTTGAAAAAATGATAATATAAACGACAATTTAGGTGGCCATGGCTTTATTTTAAAAAATTCGCAGGTACAGTTCTGTTATCAGATATGAACTAGGTAAACGGTATTTTTTTAAAGAATATTATTATAGTGTTGGATCTAAATAATATTGGCTTACAAGTTAGTGTCTCATGACGAGATTAATCTCAGGATGTTTGAACACGTGGATTGAGAAATGGTTGTGGAGTCCTGTGACAGTGAGTAAAAGATCACATCAACCTAACATCTTATTTGCTTTGATGTTGACCTCTTTTCGATAGAAAACCTAGTTTTGTTAGTTCATTGTTATTTGACCGAAATATTACTGTCACTGGAAAATGTTCAAACTTTAAAATATAATAACATGTAAGCTAACATTATTTTTGTTGGCGTGGACCCGGTTTTAATGTGATGCAACAATTAATACTTGGGTGCAAGTTAAGGAGCGCGGATAGTTGTGACAAAATTATGTTTTCTCTGGACGCGCTCAGCTGCTATATAAAATAAAAGTAATAAGAACCAACAGTTTCACAGCTAATTGACATTGAAGCTGCTTTATAGTTCACCGTCAAAATAAAATATACAATTTTTCAGTGGTGGCGTTAGGAAGTAACTGCCCCAAATATTTTTAAGTATTGTATATCACCAAAAGTAATTTGGTAGTGTTATTTTATGTAGATAAAGTAATGGTTTAAAGAAGGTAAATGTTAAAAATTTATCAAAACCATATTTCCAAATAGGTCCAAATGGAATTAGTGTGTTTTTTTTTCCAAACATAAAATCAAACACTTAAAGTTACATTAACTATTTCAAGTTCATCCCTCAAGAGCAATGTTGCTAGGATGCCAACTTATGAGAAAAATAATAGCGAATCATCTCTGTCCCAAATAGTAAAACGAGAGAACCCTATGTCTAAGAACGGGGAACACAAAATAATGCTATTCTAGGTGATCTCGTAAAATATGGGGGGGTGGGGGTGGAAACCCTTGTATTTTGCGAATGTATTTATTTACTAGAACATTATTTAAACTAATCTTACGAAAGACCATTAAAAAAAAAGTAGAACCATCTTGAGAGGTGTCAAAAGCTATCAAGCGGGTGTCCTTTTATAAAGTATTTAGACCTGTAGAGAGAATCAGTAATGTGAACCTGTGTTTCTCCTCTTAACAAAATGGACCATACATTAGTAAAGTCACTCAAGTGTGGCTTCATGCTGGCCAATGAAGCAAAGGTTGTGTTTTTTTAAAAATCCTCCTGTTTTATTATGCATAACAACAGTCTGACATTAGGTTATCGTGGATATTCATAAGATCAGCATAAGTATGTATTGCTTCAAAAGCATGAGAAAACCTAGAGGTAATATTTCAGAATGTATCTCAGATGGCAGTAGAAAGATCTTCCGACAGAAAATGATAGAGCAACTTGAACTATTCCAAGTCAGTCAACAGACCAAATATTACAGTTGGTTTATTTATCACATAATTGACTTGAAAGATGTTTGAAAGTGCTGCCCCAAGCAAAGGTCCAACATTGTTTCTTGCACAGCTAATTCACTCCATTCTTCCAGTCATTAGGACATACAAATCACAGTTTGCAATAGTCATGCACACATTCACACCTTTTTTATTGATTGATTGCACACAACTCTTTGTATGTGATGCGCATGATGGTTGTTCACACTATTATTTTCTCTCTTGTTTTTTTTAGAGGATGACGGTCACGGGCTGAACCAGGAGGGTGAGTCCACCAGTTTGTGCACCCCTTATTCTTCCTGCACTCACCCTTGTAGTGCACGATGATCGTTTTAACCGTGGACACGGTCGAGAGAGTCGTAATGAGTTGGACCCTCTGACGGTGTTCATAAGCTTTGGAGAGGTATGCTTACAGTCCATGCTTTTGGTTCACATCTAATTTCATACCTACAGCGTTTATAATACTTTTCATTATTTTTTATTTAATTCCGGCAAAGTTAAGATGAGTGGAAGGAAGCGCTAATTAGGATATATATTTTAATTGATTTTGAAACAAAAAGCTTTTTTTCCCCAAAGTAAATTAAATATTGTTTGAATTATTACGTTTAGTTTAATTTTCTATCCTTTGTTAAACTTTTCTTGTATATCTATCATGAGAATTCTGGAGTTTTAATAGGACTTTTATTTATTTATTTTTGTTTAATTGTCTTTATTTAATCTGTTTAAATTAAGGTGTCGCACCTTTTCAGCACTTAACCAGTTTACAGTATTACTGATAATCAATTTATAACTATTTTAAATTTTAAATAAGCAGATAAAGAACGAAAATAGTAACAGAACAGATCTTAAAAAATAAACAATAATAATAATAAAATAAGCTCACCATCATTATCTGATAAATGTTAACAGTTTTATCCCTTTCATCATCTTAATAAATCATTCATACAATTTTACTCTTCTACTACACTGCAGTTTTACTCTTCATTTACAGCTTTTCTAGACAAATGCCAATGATGAGAATAAAGTCTGTTGAAAATTAAGCTAAACATATTTAATGAAGCGATGTTTTATCTATTATAGCCATAACTAATTGATGCTATAAAAACTGCGAAAATACTGGACCAAATTTGCTTTCTCTTTCATTCCACCTTAAGCTGTTTTACAATTAATAATTACTGTTTCTTATTGTTTTATATGCATTTATACTTGAATTTTATAAAATAAAGTAAACAAATTTATTATAATGATGGTTTTTAAATTTAATCCACAATAATATAGTTAAAAAATTAACATAACTAATACAAAATGTTTTCCATTCACGGATACAATACCAATCATTACAAACATCGATTAATTTTTACATAAAAAAAGGTTCAAAAATTCTTGTTCCAGTGTAGATATTTTTATTTTCGTTTTTACTTCTCCAAAATGGAGGGTTGAATTGATTCAATATAATAATTAGTTTTTCAAAAGGTTCCGTAATATTAATGACTATTTATATTAGAATGTCGCTAATTTGCATGTTCCAAGAAACAAGTGACTCTAATGCACAGAGCAAGCTCAGTATTTAACCAGTAGTAATTATTTGTTCCTACTCACCATCAATTGAAACTTAAGACATTAACATTATTCTATTGGTGGAAGTGGTATTTTTTTAACCTAACTGCATGTCTCTATATAACTACTCTTAGGATGAAAGATAAAAATATGCCTGTCAAAAAAAGTAGCATTAAGAAAATTAATTTTGTACTTTTTAAATGATTGAATTTGTACATACTATGAAATTAACTAATATTTGCAGGTGGTTAGTTAAATATACTTTATTAAGATTTATTAGTTTTAATTAAATGAAATCAGGTATATTATATCCATATATTAAATACCAACTGAAGTTTTACTAATTAAATAGCCAAACTATTATATTTGATGAAGGTTAATCTAAATATCGTGTTCTTTAAATTGAACAATGACACGTAAACAAAGGATTCCTAGATAGCTTAGTGGTTAGAGCATTGTTGTACTAAATAAAAGGTCCCGGGTTCGATTACCCTCTCTAGTTGTTATTTTTCAATTTAAGGAAAAACATTGAAGTTTGCTAGAAAGCAAATGTAACCAAGTATTTATCTCACTAAAGTAAATCAAGCTACACTTTATTAGTTTAAGCAAAGGGACAACATTTATTTTACTTTGTTTGAAAATTGATAGGATTTAATATAACTTATCCTCAGTCTAGAGACAAAATGTACTGGCATATTTTAAACAAATGTTTAAATATTTCTCAAAATGTGTTTATTTGCATTACACACGTACAGAATATTATTATTTTTATTCCGTGCTCCACTTTATTACCTGTCCGGGACTATCCAAATATTTAAACTAATGAGATAGGGATGAATAAAGCTAGACCTTTGCTATGATTTCTTAAAAGTAGATCTAGTAACTTTTTCTAACTGTCAGATAAGACTCTTCCTATGACAGTTGGACTATATCTCTCCCATGTCCACAAAGAGTGTACGTGAGCTGTCTCTGGAGTTAGTCTCACCACCGGATACTTAACCTGAACATAGACTGCCATCTAAAGTTGTCTACTGGGTGAATTTGAAACTATCTTTCGAAGAGGGCTGCATCTTAGTTTGACTCACCGACACACTCTAAAGTCCGATTCACACAGAACGCTAAGCTAAGCTAAGAATTGATCTGCTAACTGCTTAGAAAAATAGCGGACCATATATTTAAATGTGTTGGTTCACACAGAAAGCTAAGCTAAGCTACGCCTTGCTACGCCACGCTATGTTTTTTTCCGATTGCTGGCCGGGCAATTTTTCCATCTCCCATCTTTAGCCATCTTACGTTGCGCATGCGCATAAAGCAACTTGGGCTCCGTGTTGAACAGACACAGTTCTGGCTGGTTTGGTGAAAATAACTAAAGAAGTGTTGAAGTTTTGTTTTCAGTTTGTTTCACGTGTATTTAAGTAATATTCTATCCAGACTTTAAATTTAATAAATGTTTTTATATTAAAATGAATGCGTTAATTAAGTTAAACTTCCACCTCCTAAATTTTCTTCCTCTTCCAAAACAGCTGCTAACAGCAGCATCCTTTTTTCGTCAGTATTATCATCTGAACTCAAACAAGACATTTTGGAGAACGTTATATAACTAAACGTCACTGGAGCAAACCAGAAAGAAACAACACTGAATTTAGGAGGGAAAAGAGGGACCATTACTTAGCTTAGCTTAGCTTAGCAATGAGTGTGAAACCAAACCGACAAAGTCTTAGCACAGCACAGCAAAGCATAGCTTAGCTTAGATGAGCAGCTCGTCCTGTGAGGTCTATGGCTTATCTACTGATAATATTTCCCCTCTTTCTCTGAAGAGCATAAACACTTACTCTACTATTTACGTCTGGACAGCATTGACATGCATTTCAAAATTATATTTTTCTTGTTCCCTATTTTAGACAGATATAGCTTTCACGGACTTCTGTCAGGGAAATTTATATCGGACATTTTCGTGAATAGACCAAATAACCTAAGTTGAAAAAAAAAAAATCATAGAAAAAAATCAAGATTTATTAAAATGTAACAATTAATATTATTCTTAGAATTATTTAATAATTTATTGTTTCTGTACCAATTCTATAATATTTAAAAAAACTGAATCAAACGTTAATATACTAACATGGGAGATCCTATCTTGATTTTGTACTACGTCACAGGTAGACATGTCCTTTACGGATCGACTACAACCAGTCGCACCTGCTTGTCGGACGCCTACACGTAAAGCGCACCCGCAAGACTTGCTGAGTTTGTTTTTAGCTTAAACAACGACTGTCTACAATGAAATGTCGTGAGACGTAATTTTAATCATATGACACCATCATCAATGTCAAAGTTAAAAAATAAGAACTAAAATTAATCAAACTAATGTATACAAATGTTATAGTATTATTAATATTACCAAACATTTTAAAATGCAATACCTCATACTATATATTTTTCACGAACTGTTATCCTTGGTCAAATAACGCATTACTCTAGTTGAATACAGTAGTAGGCCTACACCTGTATTTGTTTCTGATTGGCTGAATGCAAGCCAACTTCACCGCATGAACACAAGAGATGGATAGTGTTCTTCTACTTACGATACAAGCGGGTCTAACAATCCCGACATACGACTGCGTTTACGTGTGCTACTATAGACATACAACATTACCAGGCCAACAAGTGGGCTCGTCTGGTCAAAGGCGAGTTTTAGGGGCGGCCAGACTGAGCGAGCGAGCGCGCGAGCGACTAAAATATAAAATAGAACACATTGGTTGTAATGAGAGGTGGCCAGACTGGAGCGAGCGAGCGAGCGCGCGCTTGAAAGATAGAACTGGTTCTATTTTTCAAGCGTGCGCGCTTGACCCGGTACAGTCTAGTTTACAGGCGCTAGGCAATATTATTGTATGTTGGTTCATCGAGTGCTAGGAAAACTTCTCATTTTGACATTTTTATTACTATCTATAGGTTTAGCACACTTGCTACTAACGGCCTAATTTAATTGGTAAGATCATAAACCATACTATATATATATATATATATATATATATATATATATAAACTGATATGTTAAAATACTTTAATATTATCAAAGTAGGCCTTTAAAAATAAGAATCACCATTAGCTGGAGAGAGGAGGAGAAAACCACAACAATAAATCACTTGTCAAAAACCACCCTCGTTTCACTGAGCCAAAATTCGTAGCCTCCTCGTCAACAACCATCAAGAGCTATCTGCTAATTAGGCGCTCGCTTGTCAGTCTGGCCGAACCCTTAGCCAGGAAAATCTTGTAGGCCTATAGGTCTCCCTATTTTTTTTTTTATCCTTTCTAGTCCAGATTGGTTGAAGTTGCGTCTCCCGATATTTAACTGTAGTCAGTCCCTTTTTGGAACAGGGAACAAACCCAGCGCGTATTCAGAGCTAGCGTCTAGATTTATTCACCCCTATTTCATTAGTTTAAATATTTGGATAGTCCCGGACAGGTAATAAAGTGGAGCACGTCATAAAAAGAGGAGTATTCTGTACGTGTATAAAGCACAGAACAAATTTTGTGGGATATTTAAACACTTATTTAAAACATACCCATACATTTTATCAATGATTTTCTCTCGAGGATATAACATACGTATCAAGTTTTAAACAAAATAAATATGTATGTCCCTTTGTATTCAGTTTAAATCAATAAAATGTACCGTATGCGACTGAGGGCAGAGGATAAGGTTCCGTCTAGTGACCACGTTAACGTTACGTTGAATTCTTGTGGGAATGTGGTGAACGCAAGACGCGCTCTGGAAGCTGGAACGCGTGAGGTGTGTGAACAAGTGAAAGCTCTGAGAAACTGACAGGAAATACATTACCAATTAAATAAGAACAAGCCTCAACTGTATATTTAATAATACAAAACACATCAAGATTAATGTCTTAGTCGTACATGCTTAGTGCGTACAATCGGAGCAATAAAACTGAACTAATTTACTTTATAGTACTATGAACCCGTGAGAGTGAGGTAAGGAAAGAGTGTGAGTCCATTGAGATCTATCTAGATTCTAGAATGTCAAATATACTATTTTGTTTAGCTCGGGATAAGTTTATTTTATGCATCTTTTAATACCAGTGAGTAGCCTCAGATGTTTCTATAATGTAATGTCTAAAGCTCGTAACATGACTGTACCTTTATCTAGAGAGCAGAAACCTCGACAAGCTCAGTTGACGATCAGTGGCGCGCATTCCGAAGTGTTCCTCTTGAACATAAACTATTTACACTTCAACTTCTTGTAACATATTTCCGTCTCCCGTGGAATACAACACACATCTATGTCGGCAAAAATAAACACCTGGTATTTAGTTTGGTAAGACTCTGGTAAGGGCTACTGACCTCTTGGCCACAAATTAATTCTAGAGAAGCTTTCAATCGGCGTAATGTGTACACACTTTGAGGAGTTACATTTTGAAGAATAAAAGCAACATGGGGTGAATGCTGTTTTATTATTTGAAGCGCCAACGATTTCTACATTTCTTAGCTCTCATACGAATTCCAATTCAGAGTTTAAACAATATGTATCGTTCGAACAGATGCAAAAGCGTTCTTTGCATATTTTGTGCTTCGGATTTGTTGAAGTATTTCTTGGAAAAAAAATTCCTTCATAAATAATCTTTAGAGAAGTTCCTTTGAAAATATTTGTATTTAAACTGTAGCTTGACCTTATATAAAAACTTATCTCCAATTCTCTTAATATAATCCACTATGTAAACCACTCTAATCCTTTACCCAAACCTCTATAATCCCTTGTCTAAACTTCTCTTTATATATATTCCTATCTTTAGGCCTCTATCTGGACCTCTCTAATCTAATATATATTCTTATCTTTAGACCTCTATCTGAACTGCTCTGACCCTATATCTATTCCTCTCTTTAAGCTTCTCTTTAAACCTCTAACTAAACCAATCCAACACTTTACCTCAAAATCATCATTATCATAAACTGTTTCCAGCCTCTGGATGGGTCAGTCTAGTAAAATGACTCTATCTTCCTCTATCCTTCCACCATTATTCCTCCTTTAATTGCTTCCATTACTCTCCTCTCCCCTGCATACTTTTTGTTATCTGCTCCTCCCATCTCTTTCTTGGCCTCCCTTGAGGTATTTTTCCTAAATACCTAATTTACAACATTTTATTTGGCATCCTCTCTTTTTCCATCCTCATTACATTAACTAGGCCTATATAACCATTAATTTGAACTTCTATAATACTAAAATGTAATACTCTCTCTAAACTTCTCTCTTAAACTCTCTCTAATCCTCTATCTCAACCTCTCTTAAACCTCACTTTATTCCACTTACACTTTATAACGTATTCCTTAATGTTTTAATGAGATGTTTATAACATCTCAGTAGGGGCCTAATTGTTACTGACGTGTTTATTTTTAGTGAATAGTTGAAACTTAATACTTTATTAGTCTTTCTATTAAATTATAATTTAATAATGGGTATATTGTCCTGGAAGATACTTTTTCTAAGTATTATATTTTGAAATATAGCTATTATTTTAAGAACACGTTTCATTGTTAAGGGGGCCGCCTACCAGAGAGTTGGAATGCGTTGCAGACGTTCAGGAAATACGCGATGGTTAGGTAGTGTTTAATTTTTTACAAACTTGACTTAAGCCAAAAGGAAGATAAAGGTGGGGAACATGCTTATTTATTATTATCAACCTTACATTTTGATAATCTATGTATATAAAAAATTAATGAAAACTCGAAACTTGCTCATTTTCAATGACCTTTAAATGGCCTTAAGTATATTGTCACAGTTCTGAGACGAGGGTAACTTATAAATAATCCTAGACAAAACCTTTCAAAAACAAATAAAGTCATTTTTTGATAGGGTCACAACAGAAAATCTGAAGATAATTGCTAATTCCTTTTGCTGTTTTGATGCGTCAAAGCTAATGCTTTTCAGCCATCAAGTGGCGCAGCCATATCCTCCATCTACGCTTTGGAAGTAAAGAATAGCCGGAGAAAGAAGGAAAGGCAGTTGACTCCTTGCGCATGCGCTCTTTTAGTTGGATGTCTGCCTTCGCCTTGTTGAGACAACGCACAGTGAGCCGGCACATTTTTAAGTTTTAGGTGTTCATTAGAAAATATTAAAAATAATATTTATTGTAGCTTTTACTGGAAATGTGTTTACAAACTGGTCCTGTGTTTCCGAACAGTTGTGTATGCTTTGCCTTCTTATGATAGCCATTATAATTATATATAAATAAAGTAGAATAATATTGTTATTTTCGATAAATTAAAACTACTATGAACAATAACACAAGTGTTTCCGAACAGTTGTGTATGCTTTGCCTTCTTATGATAGCCATTATAATTATATATAAATAAAATAGAATAATATTGTTATTTTCGATAAATTAAAACTATGAACAATAACACAAGCAAAAGGGACTACCGTAAAGGGGAAAAAACTAGACTTCGACTATCTGCCCGCCGCAAAAAATTAGGATGGAAAAAGGGGAAGAAGCGTTTTATTAATGGATCAAAGTAAGTACATACTGATTGATTAGTATAAAAACAGGATCTAGTTCACTGTTCAACGGTTGGGTGTTAGTTTCATTTTACCGTGTTGCTCCTATATTCAGGAGGACGGGGTTAAAATCCCGTCCGGAAGTTTCATAAAGCTAGTCCTGTGAAGTAAAGAACCATAATTTGAATTCTGTTGCTTGGATAAAACATTTATTTATTTATTTGGTCATTCCTTGTACTGTAAAAAAAAAATTACATAAAGATAAATAAGAGGGAAAAGTATATATTTACTGTACGTATACTAATTACTATCAAAGTGATAATGGACAATTTAATTTCTTAAATGCGTATAACCCGAACGGGTAGTAAGACGCGGTGCTAATAATAATAATAATTTCTTAAAATATGTATAACTATATATTAAAACAAAATTTTTATTACACCCAAGATAACATTTAATTTTAATAAATATTAATTCAATTCTGATACGTGAAGGTTAACTCTAAAGCAATTATTACAATGTTTAGTGCCTGATTGGTTGTCTCAACTGAAAAAGTTCCAAAATCAGCTCTACAATATAAAAAACTTGAGCAATATATTTAATTTATGAGTAAGTGTGAATTTGCTTTTTCAATATTAAGGGGGCCGCCTCGGTAGGCGAGAAGTTTCCGTGCAGACTTCCAGAAATCCCGTTATATTTAATCAGTGATGAGTTAAAAAATATAGTCTGCTCATTTAATATAATTAAGACCCAAACAATGTTTGGCACAGTAATTAATTAGTTTTCTATTAAGTTTGAAATACTTTCAATTATATATTTTTTATTTAGTTGCTTGTGATACATATTCTTGTTTATTTTTTAAATGGATTACGTGACACGTAAAGAAGACAAACGTAGAGGGGAAAAAACAAAATTACGAATTTGTGCTCGCCGCAAAAAAACAGAAAGAAAGCCGTGGAAACATTTATTTGATAGAACAAAGTATATATATATATATATATATAAAATTTATTTTAATAATAATAATAATAATAATAATAATAGTGAACACAAATGTTCTATAAGAAACGGTTAACTCAAATTAGAACGTGTTTTGTCATGATATACCTACAGTAGGCCATAAAAAACTAATAATCGATAACAATAAATTAAATAATTATTTTTTCAGACAAGGTGTTTTTCTCTCTTCAGGCAGAGAGGACAAAGCTGATTGTCGGGACAGAGTAAACCTTTCTCAGTCCACTCCCATTGAAATGTCCACAACGTTGGATTCAACCCAACTTGAAGACAAAGCTATGGAACCAATAAATTTGGAGATTAGTCAGCTTTGTCTGGGGTAGGAAAACTAAATTAATAGGTTATCCATTATAAATTTTCGGGAGCAAATAGTTTTGTGTGAACATAGCTACATAGCTACTAGCATACATACGGTATTTATTTCATTTTCATGATTCATAATATCCTGGCCGCTTGTCCAATTTAGTAATAATCCCACACGTTATATTTGACATAAGTCTACTAAATGTACCACACTCGGAGATTGAATGTGATAGAAGTTCCTAACCTGGGTTCGCAGGTCCCTAGGGATCTGCGAAGGCACCTGTGGGGGCCCGCGAAACAAATATTAGCCCTAGTATTTTTAAATTTTCTTTTATTTGAATTTTCACATCATATAAAAATATATGGTATTCACAATTTTCTCAAAAATCTCTTTTTTTCTGTTCGACAATATTTATATATATAATTGGTTACGTAGAGTACCATAAATGTGTAAGTGTTTTTATCTCACCATGTATGGCTGGGGAGGTTAGAGGGCCGCGATGAATTATCAATGGCTTGAGGGGGTCTGTGAACTGGAAAAGGATGGGAACCACTAATATAGAATATCTATGTTTGTGTGGTCTTAGTGTGTGTGTGTGAGGGGGGGGGGAGGAGTTCTTAGGGTTGTTGACTTTTCTGTGCTAATTGTTAGGCCTAATATATTTCTAATAATGGGTTTCTTATATCAATACTATCAGCCTACTATCATAAACCATGGTGATTATGGTGAAGGAAATATCTATAGCCAGGGGCAGACTAAATGTATTGTCACAAGCGGAGAATAATTCTGCCACCCCTCATCCCGCCCCACCCTTCAAGCATCGTGGCGATGATGAAATCAATCCTGGGGTCTTTGTTGAAGTCTGCAATAATTTAATCAAGATGTAAACAATACCATACCATCCATTACATTGGAAAATGGCTATATGAATAGTTATGAAACGAACTATAAAGTTTTGACATTAGTTATAATTAATTGCGTACCATAACAAAGAAATAGTATTAGGTACATTAGATAACCTTCAACCTAAAGGGTTACGTAGAATTTACAATACAAGAATTGCATCCAATGATGTATTTGTATATACAGTCACATAATATATTTTATATAAATATAAGTACTATAATCAAAATAGTATTTGCTATAGTTATTGCAAGCTACGAAATGCCACCCATGGCAGCCACTGGTGCCCCAAGTGTCCGCTTGTTTCTTTTGAACCTTAGTCCACCCCTGTCCACAGTAAGATTTTAGAAAAGTCTTTTTAGGCTCTATTTTTATGAATAGCAAATATATATCTAGTTAAATAAAAACTCATCACTATTGTATTAAAAAAAATTAAAGTCTAAGACTTATTTATGAAAATTTAGCTATAAAATTCTATTTCTCAACTTTCGCCCTTGTAAACCTCTTGGCCGTAAATTCTCCTGTTGACAGTAGTAGGTAAATTAAAAAAAAAATGTTCAGGGGTGCACCATAATTTTGTACCAGTTGCACGGATTGGTTGCTACCACTGGTGGCGGAACGTTATTTGTGTAGAAGGGTGGAAGGGGGAGGCGGCGGTGGCAAACGAAAAATAAGTTTTTTGAGAAGTTGCCTTCCCCCCTTCACCTCTCCCTTACTCTGCCCCTTTTCGCAATAAATGTTGGAAACTTGGATGTCCCTAAAAGTTATTTGGAGATGTCCTCCTTCCCAAATTTAGAAAATCAGATTATTTTAATGCTATTTGGAGAAGTCTTCTACAAAATTTTTTTTTAACTTAAATGCTTCTAGAAGCCATCTGGAGTGGTCCTCGCCTTTAATTGAAAAATAAAAATAGATGTCTCTAGAAACTATTTAAAGTGGTCTTCTCTAATTTAAAAAAAAAATGTAAATCTTTAAATGCTATTTGAAATGATCCTCACCTGGACATTTTTGAAAATAGGATGCTTTTAGAATAAATTTGGAATTGTCAGATGGATTTTTTAAAATGATTTGTATCTGGAATATATTTGGAGTGACCCTTTCCCAGAAAATTTTAAAAATAATATTCCTCTAGAACAGGGGCGTACACACAAAGGGGGTCCAGTGGGTCCCAGCCCCCCCATGGAGAACATGAAGGATAAATAAAATATTAAATACAAAGGGACGATTTAGCAATGTTAAATCACCTTAAAGCAGTGGTTGAAAATAACCCAATGTCTTGATACAGTGTGAGCAGTGGTGCATCCATGATTATGTCATGAGGGGGGAGGGGGGAGTGCCTACACCACAAAAGAAATACCTTTAGGAACCAATAGATCATAAACACCGCGTCTTACTACCCGTTAGGGTTATACGCACTTAGCTAATGTGTAATGGTAGGGTGATTGTGAGATGAAATGGAGGACCTACAGTTTAACGTGGGATCCGAACCACGGTGGAGGCCTGGCATTCCTCACATTCACAAGTTGTGAATAATACACGTCTTGTCAGAGGTGAAGGAAGGGTTTGGCAATCAGATAAATCTGTGCCGGGTCCAAGGATTGAACCCCGGACCCTCAGCACAGAAGTCTGACACCTTACCCCTAGACCACCAGGTCACCTTTAGGAACCAATAAAATGGTGGTCCGTGCCCTTGGGGCTTTTCACCCCTGGAGAAACATTTGTAATTCTAAGGTTCAAAATGGTGCCCTTTAATTATATTTTGTACCTAATTGTTTCTGATTAAACTTATATGGGTTATAAATATATGTTACCTTCGATTTGATTGCCAGCTTTAATTTCTAGGTATATTCACTGTAGAATTTACATTTAGTTTGTGAGTATAATTTTTAAATTAATATAAAAATGAACTGTTAAAAATAAAGATGCCTAACTCAAGTGACTGTATTTTAGTTAAAATATGAAAATAAGTCAATAGTAAATAACACGCTCTTTACTACACAAAGGAGAGGTGAGATAGGAGGGTAGTGTGCGGGAAAGCCAGGGTTCGGAGTAAACGGGGTGAAACATGTGTTGTTCGAACACATTGGACGTATGTCTGCAGAGAAGCACAGCACCCTTCAATCCTTCAATTTAATTTTTGAATCCATGCCTGAGTGTGGAACATGCCCAACTGGATTTAACGCTGTCTAGTCTGTATAGCGTTAAGTATTTTGTTTAGTAATAATGGATTTAATTGATTATTGACTTGTAACTTCTATACTTTGGATCCTCCTTTAGAATAATTTCTGTGTGCTCCCCTGCTCTAGAATATATTTGAAGTGTGCTTCCACCGACATACTTTTGGAAATTGGATGCTTTCAGAAACTATTTGGAGTTATCTTTCACTACGATTTTGTTTTAATTTGGAAAATAATTTAACACTGTCTTGTTTACTCTCTAACCAATAGTAAACTAAAGTAAAGATCTCTAACTACCCCCACTTTGTTGATGAAGTAATACATTATAATTGTTTTTGGTCTCTAAAAAAACACAATACCCCCCTCACCCAACACCCCTCTCCCTGCCCTCTTATTATATATTCTTATTTCTATGAGCACTCACCTCGATATATCTATATTATCCGTATATATTATAGATTGAATTGAAGTCTCCCCTAAAATAAACCAAGTTGAACGCTAAATAGCTTGCTAAGGCATCCAATATTAATAATATTTTGGCCTCCTGCGTGGGAAAGCGACCCTAACCCAGTGATTCCCAACCTTTTTTCTTTAGAAGAACTCTTAAAATATTTCATAAAATCTTATCACACATTAGGTACGACAAGGGTAAATTATAAAATAGACATATAGATCATTAGGGTTGTTAAATACGAGTAATAATAATAATAATAATAAATAATAATAATAATAATAATAATAAATTTATACTTTTGAATAAAATATTTCAGGATTATTTATTGCCTATTTCTTTACTATTACTAATTACTGTCCTCCGGTACTTGAACATGGGTTATCACTATTCTTACCAACCTCACTTTTAATATTACTATCGGCACTATTCTCTTCATCTTCCTCGGGTACATGAGCTATATTTATATATCTCCACACTGTCCAAAAAATATTGTCAGATTAATAAAAACAAAGGTTGGAGATTCTCGCGGAACCCTGGTTAGGAATCACTGCCCTAACTCCTCCTTTTGTAATCTCATTACGGTTACTGTTTTGTCACTATCTGCCCTTAAAATTATCTTTTTTGCACAACTAAGCCTTCGGGGGCACAATGTACTACTTCACACAACGTATAGTTAACAATAATCTCTATCCCACTTTAAACTAGTTCTTTTTTTCAAGGATGTAAACTATCTATAAAATTTTGGATTGACGTTGAACAATTATTTTCTAGGAGATCTCCAAAAACATTTACGTCACTTCGTAATATGCAATTTGAGGAAATAAATCTAGAGAACAATAGGTCAGGGAAGACTCTATAATTTGGCCAGGCTCATTGCCTAGTCTAAATAAAAGTATTGAAATATATCCTGAAGAGGTTCTAAACATGGTTGATAGAAAACACACTCGAAAACTTAAATCAAACTCTTAAAGATAAATAATTATTTATCAGCATTTATCATTGGACTCAAAAGGCTTTTATCCAACATAGCTTTGTAAATCTTGTTTAAATATTAATTTTCACATACAGATACGAGATTTTTAAAAGGATGTAAGGTAGCAATATAATAATAATAATAATAATAATAATAATAATAATAATAATAATAATAATAATAATAATAATAATAATAATAATAAAATTATCATGGTGCCCCCCTGTCATTTTTTTCTGGATCCGCCACTCTCTCTGTGTGTGTGTGTGTGTGTGTGTGTGTGTGTGTGTGTGTGTGTATTATATGAAACAGTCAATGTGTTTCAACATTAATAATATTGTTTATTTCTTATTGTTTTTAATAAGTTCTTACTTGATTTAATTATTTAAAACGTAAGGATCAAGCTAAACAAGATTGCCAGTGACAAGGAGGTCGGGGTTTGATTCTCGGCCAGGTTTACTAAGGGTAGTTTATCCGTAGCCCTCTCTCTAAGCAAATACGGGTACATTTCATCAAAACTTTCCTTCCTCTTCCCCTATCAGCTAGAATAATCAGTGGAAATTACTGATAGCCTGAATAGGCACCTGCAATTAAAATGAATTAATTGTTGAAAATAGGTTACACATGACCATTTAACCTATTATTTATGTAAACTCTAGCTTTGTGTAGGCGTAAACAGTGTAGGTGATATAACAATGTGTAGTCTATCTCATTTTAGTTGAGAGTAAAAGTTAACTAATTTGACCCGCTTCGGTGGCCGCATGGTCACCCATTAGAGTAATTATTACATAAGCGTGTAATCCGAACGGGTTGTAAGACGCAGTTCTAAAAGGAAAAAAACCTCTTTGGTTTGATTAACAACGATGAGGTCGGAAGGGGGGAGGATTATTCCCGATTTTTAGCACAAAAAAAAAGTGAATGCTTTTAGAAGCTAGTTGAAGGCTTTTTTTTTTTTACATCTTCCATATTTATAAGTATTTACACAGGTAGAATAAATCTAAGACGGGTTGGGGGTATAGGGCCGTGTGTTAGAGCTCCTTATACTCCTCGGTTCCGACGCCCTGCTATCAACTAAGTAAGGGTAAGATAGAAATTTAGTCTACACGTGATTAATTATTGTATAGTTAATATTCACATTTTCCTAAAAAAAAAGTGACATGTATAAAAGTGTGTGTTCTTCAAGACAATTTTTTTTTTTAGCATCGCGTCCTACTACCCGTTCGTATTATAAGGTTTCAAGACAAGTTAAACCATCAATAGAGGATTGTGCTTGTTTGTGAACCCTTCACGAGAATCTCAAGTTAGCAAAATATCACAAGATAAACACAGGCGGACAGCTGGACTGTGTAGTGAGTGGGGAGGCGATCAGCCACGCGCATTATTCCTCTTGACCTTGAAATAGTTTTCCATTTCTTTGCTTCTCTTCTTCTGACATGGGGTGGCAGGGTAAGTGTGAAGAGGATAAGATTGGAGAGAGACAGACGCTGTAGTTCAAGATAACAGCACAGAGCATTTTCATTTTAAGACATGAGGTCTAACACGAATGATACTTTCTCACGTACCGAGGCGGCCCCCTTAAGTTGGAATGTTCTTATTCAACCTGCGCATATATTGCATCATAGCATTCTCGACGTCTCAATGAATTGAAACGGTAAAATTTAATAGCAATGCCAGTACAGAATTCATTTCAGAGAGCAAGGAAAAACTTCTTCGTAACTGATTGATATTCAACAATTGGGCCGTATCGCTTCCACGATCTCGCCATTAAACCGCACACACAAAACCTTCTGTCCAAATATGCAGAGGGGGGTGGTGGGTAGAGAGGGGTCGTTCGGGGATTAAGGGGGGGAGGCACGAAGCTTGCACGAGCCAACAAGACACTGGCGCACGGATTGAAAATTAGCATGTTTACCCGAGAAATTGCCGTGATCTCAATCTGAATTATGACTTTTTATTCTTAGGGTACCCTACTTTACCCTGCATCATTTCCATACTGTTATCGTCTTATAAGACATTCCTCCGGGTTGCATGTCTTGGAGAGTTTACTTTCGATGATGTAGGAAAGTTGGACTAATGACTGGTTTTGAAGGTGCACTTTGGACTGGAAGCCCTTGGTGATACTCACTCTTGTACTCGAGCCACTCTTGTAGATCAAAAAAATATTAAGATCAATAAAATACCCGAACGGCTAGTAAGGCGCATTGATAAATAAAATTAATAAAATCTAGGTTGTATAATACAGATTAGCTATAGTTACTAACAAAATCCTTAATACCTGCTTCGGTGACCTCATGATCTAAGGCATCACTCTTGTGTTAGAATTGACTGCCGATGACAGGGAGGTTGGGGTTCGAATCCTGGTCGGGAGCACTGAGGATGCTTTTCCTAAATGGATTTAAATCCTCCTCCACGCAAATGCTGGTACACTTCCTCTAAATTCAACTTTCCTAATCCTGAGCTCATTAGCTTGAATAGTACATAACCGTATAGCCTGAACAGTTAGTAAGACGAGGTGCTAAAAAAACATTATTTTCACAGTGTGTTTTGACCTTTCTTCACTATAATGCGGATGCATTTTCTCTTAGGTACCTCGGCCATCCGTACCCCCTGGTAGAATCGCTGATAGTCCTTGTGACGACTGTATATATTTAATATTTATTTAGTTTTCACATACATATTACTAATTAAAAAGCAATCCCAAGCGTGAAATTAAGATTTTTTAGGGAAGATTCTGTGTACAGACAGATAAAACAAGGTTCCTCGGAGAAGGTTATAACTTCCTTTGAAAACCAGGTTCCTTAGAGAAAGTTATGACTTCCTTTAAAAACCAGGTTCCTTAGAGAAGTTTATGACTTCTTTTTAAAACCAGGTTCCTAGAAAAGGTTCTATGTACAGCTTGGTAAATCAAGCTTCCGTAGAACAGGTTTTGCGCAAAACCTGGTAAAACAAGGTTCCTTAGAGAATGTTCTGTGCACAGCCTGGTAAATAAAGGTTCCTTAGAGAAGGTTCTGTACAGAGCTGGTAAGCCATGGTTCCTTAGAGAAGGTTTTGTGTAAAGCCCGGTAAAGGAGGGTCCCTGTCAGCCCTACTCACGAGATTGGTGCTCGTGTGTAAGTCTTATATGAGTGGCGGGTGATGTGGTCTCATATGGAGGCTCCCACACCTCCCTCTACTGCTGTCTTATTACCATGGTAATAGCCACTCCACTTTGCATACAACTGACATAGTCTTCTTTGCTCGGATAGTCGGGGTATCATACAACTGACAGACATAGCCTTCCTAGCTGGGATAGTCGGGGTAACATACAACTAACAGACATAACCTTCCTAACTGGTATAGTCGGGGTATCATACAACTGACAGACATAGCCTTCCTAGCTGGGATAGTCGGGATATCATAGAATTAACAGATATAAACTTTCTAACTGGATAGTCGGGATATCGTACAACTGACAGACATAACCTTCCGAGTTGGGATAGTTGGGGTATCATACAACTGACAGACATAACCTTCCTAGCTGGGATAGTCGGGATATCATAGAATTAACAGATATAAACTTTCTAACTGGGATAGTCGGGATATCGTACAACTGACAGACATAACCTTCCGAGTTGGGATATTCGGTTATCATACAACTGACAGACATAGCCTTCCTAGCTGGGATAGTGGGATAGTCGGCATATCATACAACTGACAGACATAACCTTCCTAGATAGGATAGTTGGTGTATCATACAACTGACAGACATAACTTTCCTAGCTGGGATAGTCGGGGTATCATACAACTGACAGACATAACCTTCCTAGCTGGGATAGTCGGGGTATCATACAACTGACAGACATAACCTTCCTAGCTGAGATAGTCGGGTATCATACAACTGACAGACATAGCCTTCCTAGCTGAAATATTTGGGGTATCATACAACTGACAGACATAGCCTTCCTAGCTGGGATAGTCGAGGTATCATACAACTGACAGACATAACCTTCCTAGCTGGGATAGTCGGGGTATCATACAATTCACGGACATAACCTTCCTAGCTGGGATAGTCGGGGTATCATACAATTCACGGACATAACCTTCCTAGCTGGGAGAGTCGGGGTAACATACCAATCGTACTAATCAAACGTGGTATGAGGCATCAGGCTCACAATCCTCTGTGACGGGGGCAGACCAGGTTCGAATCTCAGCTGAGTTCAGTGAGGGTAGTTACAGGAAGTTTTCCATGTGTAGATCATCTTGGTAATTTTCTCATCCATTCTCGCCTTGAATTTTATACCATTTATTTTTATTCGTCTTATTTATGTTTTGATCACTCTTTAAAGACTCACGTTTTTAATGTATTAAAGGAAATGAAACATTAATATTTGTTTGGGAGATTGGAATCCTTTTCTAGACACGAACCTCAATAACATGTTGGCATAAATTTAATAATATAAATTATAAATACAATTTTTATAACTTGTGATAATTTTACATATATTCCTTAAACTACAAGTATTAAGACAACATATGAAAAAAATATAAATTAAATTAAATCAACCTTGATATTCAAAAAAAAAAAAAACATATATTGGCATACGATTTTAATCTGGGATTGTAAAAACGTTGAAATTATTTTGCTTTAGTAAAATACAGTTTTTCTTTATTGTATTTGGTTAGACAATTGTTATTATAATAAAATGTATGGTAAATTAAATTTTGAAATCGATTCATACCTGTAATTCAGAAAAGATGTAATGGTTTTCTGTTTTGAAGGGAAGACTTATCGCTAACAAGCTAGACTGATGTACTCAGATGAGCTTAGTTCAAATACCGTGCCAGATACCTGTTGAGGTGTTTTATACCCTGGTTTCTTAACCCTCTCTTCAAACTGGTGCAGATATTTAAAATTTGCATTCCTCAGCCATTAATTTCAACCAAGTGGGCACGTCTGGTTTGCAGATGACGGGGAAGGGGTAGAAATGGGGAAGGAGGGGGGCAGGTTTCCGATCACGATAGGCTGTAATAAGAGTTTTTTTATGGTTTTCTAGTCTCCTTCCTTACAACTGCAGGTGCGTACTGTACATTACTTTTAAATTCTACTTTTATCATCCTTAACTTACCATAAGTGTAATTAAACTGGGACAGCCTGGATGGGTAATGAGACGCAGAGAAAAATAAAAGTTTCTCTTAGTCCAGTTACCTGTGTTTGTTGTGAAGAAGACTATACCAAGCATCAACTTCATATTCAATACGTCAAGTCGCTAAACGGTGTTTGTATTGCTTATACACATGTGTTGCGAGGTGAGCTTGTAGAGAATATTAACCTAATGCCCACTGAGATAAAGAGAGAGAGAGAAAGAGAAAGAGAGAGAAAGACACTGGGCTGGTGTTAGAGTGAAGTGGGTTGCTGTCATATTATAATTGACGTCGGGGGTTTCACTTGAAAACAAAACACACACTTTGGCTACGGTTTACTATATTTGTTTTATCAACGTCGAGCTACACGAAATAACAAAGTTTGCAATAAGCCTATATAAGTGGTAGCCAACCCCCCCCCTCCCTCTATGCTATTGCACTTAACTCAATGGTTAGTAAAGACTTACCCACACCAGAGACACACGGACAAAGGTGCTAGTCTCTTCTAGACTGGTTCAACTATGACAAGGAGGTCAAGGCTTAAGAGCTGGATGTATTGAGAAAAAATTTTCCCTAATGGTTTTTCACTTTCCCTTTATGCAAGTGCGGATACATATAATAAATTCTCCCCTACTCATCACAACTCAATGTAAATATGAGGATATATTAAATGGAGTACAATATATTAAATTTTTTTAAATGAATCAAAGGGTTATGTGATAACGTTCGAATAGAGGAAATACACTCGAACTAGCGTTGAGAGGAAGTGAATAAACCAGTAACTAATCAATTATGGAAAATAACCCCCCAATGTACTGGCCGTAGTTTCGAACAATCCATCCCACGGTGATACAAACTCTTCATGTCACGTGACTATTGGTACTGACCTATTTAAGTAACGCATCTTAAAGTCTCAAGATAGATCATGGGGCCAGGGTTGAATGATATTTTCCCTGGAAATAATAATATAATAATAATAATATTTAGCACCACGTCTTACTACCCGTTCGGGTTATACGCTTAAGTACTAACTACGCTAACATGATTAGGAATTGGGAAGGTTGAATTTTAGAGGAAGTGAACCCGCATTTGCGTGGAGGTAGAGTAGAAAACCATTTAGGAAAAACCAACCCAGTTCACCCGACCGAGATTCGAACCTCGATCTCCCCGTCCTTGCCGGTCGAGCTCAACACGACTAGCTAGGCCTAATAGTAATGGTAGCACCTAGATACAGATTAATAGTGAACTACTATTCACTCTAGCCTAGTATTCATCTAACTACTTGGTGATTAAATTATTTCCCAAATGGGTTCCGAACCAAAATTACTAAAACCATACTGGTCAGCGTTTGAATATGAACACCATTCCCCTATATCGAGCAACGTTAAGGCATTTTTTAAGTATATTTTCTAAAATTTATTATTATTTGTTTTCTAGTTTATAATAGTTAAAGTTATTTTAAACATAATTATTAATATCTTATAATTATGAAGAAGGTTCGTTTTCTACTTTAGCGTTGCAGTCACCAAACTGGTATTATTACTTGCGATTGATTATATCAAAGGTATGTTAATGGAAAACAATTGTGTGTTTTCAGCAAATAAATCACACTAATTTCAGGGGAAGTAGTTCCTAATAAAAAAAGTTGTATTGATTGTTATTCTTACTATCGTAAAATAAGCCTAGGCCTATTTTAATAGACATTATTCACCAATCAAGTGATCAATGTAATAACTAATAGACCCGCATAGGTGGTAGCGTGGTCTAGCGCATCACTTTAATGATAGATTGAATTGTCGGTGATGGATTCGAATACCTGCAGGTGCATCTAGGGTACGGTTTCCCATGCTACCTCCCCGCAAATGTGAATACATTTCCTCCAAAATTATTCCTTTATCATCCTTATCCCCCTAACTTAATTAATGTATGCATGCAACCTGATAACCCGAATGGGTATTAATACGTGATTAAAATTTTAAAAGTTAATAAGTGATTCATACTTTTTTATGTTGATATATTTTGAATGATACAGAACTATTTTTTCAATTATTAATTTACTATAGATTTTTTTCATACATTTAAAAATTGATAGATCTTTAAAAAAATATAAGACTGTTCCACGTGTTTGCAAGATGCCTTAGTTTCAATTTCAAAATACATCTCTCATACGCTCGTAAAAATATGAACCTTCAAACGTTGGCCTCATAATTATTTGATAGGCTACTTTCCCTCTTTCGCACTTAGCCTGCACTTGCCGACACTAGAAACAATCACCGTTGTTAAGAGCGGCCTCTCCTCCTCCCTCCCTCCCTCCTCCCACAAGCCTGCAATTACATAATTATTTTAATTTCTAATATCCACGTCGTCATCTAGAAAACAATGAGGTTTTGCAAGATTTATAGTAAAAGTGGTCTCCACAAGGGAGCGAGCTCTAGTTACCTCAACTAATCAGATTGATCCCCTTTTACCCTCTCCCTCAGTCAGTATCTCTCTCTCTCTCTCTCTCTCTTTATCACTCTGCTTGGATCGTGGGGCGGAAAACTTACAGCAAAAACGACTAATGTCACCAAGTTAAAAAAAAGTTCTATACGAGAACTGATATTGAGATCGGCGATTTTTTAAATTAATATCAAAAAGTATTTTTCTTAACCTCAGCCATGGTCAGAAATGTTGAGACGTTATGCTTGTGTCAATGATCAACTACCAATAATAATACATTGGATAAAATCAGTGATGTGGTCTGAAATAAATTAGTAGTATTACCATGGGAACGAGAGTGGTTGAGGGGGCTGAGCCCCCCTGCCCCCAACCCCTTGAAGCAAGGGCAGTCGGAACAATTTTGATTTTTGAACAGTGGCTATTTAAAGGGTTTCTTCATGGTAAATCGAACACCAAATCCAAGATGTTGCTAGGAACATCATAAGCCTACTTCACTCCCCATACCAAAGGACGTAAGTAAATGTGAAAGGTAGACAATGATCATCATGGGTATGTGAAGAGTTTAAAAAAAAATGTTGCCATTTTTTATCTAGGGCTCCAAGTACAGTGCACTTAATCTACCCTGAAAGGTAGTAGACTTACCTTGCACGTTTCCACTGACGCGTAGCTTAATAGATATTACCATAGTATAATACGGCTAGGTAAGAGTGCTACCGTTAGGGTAAACAAGGTGCATAGCAACGAATAACGAATTTTATATTAAAAGTAACCCGTATTGATGGTTGTGGTGACTAAATGTCAAGCTCAATCTAGTCTGTTTTGCCGCTGATGGAAAGGTCAGGGCATGAATCTCTGCTAGGTGTATTTAGAGTGGTTTTACTAAATGTTTTCCCACTCTCCCTCTACGCAATCATGGGTATATTTCCTCTCAATATTGTATTCCTCATCTCTACTATCTACTACTCAACTAGCGTAGTTATAGCCCTGACGGCTAGTAATATAGGGGTTTGAGGGGGGGGGGGTATTGATCGTAGTAAAATAGCACAGTAGAAGACCAATAAATATATTTGAACGAGACCGGGCCCATCTCGAAACATTGGAAACTATAATTACATAGAGGGAGAGGGGGGTAATATTTAGTTAATGTTATACTGAAAAGAATTAAATAGCCAAAGCTATTATTTATGCTTTTATTGGGAATTACGCCATCTAGCTATCATATTCTGAAAATTGAAAAATGACACCTGGACACGGGAATCGAAGCTGGGACCTTTGGCTTAGTACGCCAATGCTCTAACCACTAAGCTATCCAGGATTCGTCCCGTGCCCAAGGTCATTCTTCACTCATATTTTAAGGCAGAGTCTATGATGGACTTAGCGGAAATCGTCGGCTACAAATATGTGATTATATTAATATCACGAGCAATATGCAATCCCGTACCATTTAATAACTGTACAAATGTCAGCAATAAGCCAACTACCGAGTCGCAGATGGCTGCGTTATCTGATAGCTCGTGATATTAATATAATCACATATTTGTAGCCGACGATTTCCGCTAAGTCCATCATAGACTCTGCCTTAAAATATGAGTGAAGAATGACCCTGGGAACGGGACGAATCCTGGATAGCTCAGTGGTTAGAGCATTAGCGTACTAAGCCAAAGGTCCCGGGTTAGATTCCCGTGTCCAGGTGTCATTTTTCAATTTTCAGAATATGATATAATGTTATACCGATTTAATATAAAGAGGTAGGCCTAAGCAACGTCATGCAAGAAAGTTGCAACTAAGATGCAATAGTATATATATATATATATATATATATATATTCAGAGAAGCTTAGATCGTACAGACTGTAGCCACTTGGGAACTGCGTGAGATCACACTTGCAACGCACTTCCGTAGCCAAAGCTTATGTTTTGAGTCCACAGTGATCAAAAAGTGTAAATAGCCACAGCCACGTGTTGCTCCACGAAATGATAGTTTCACCACCTGTACTTAGTAGGGTGAAACTTTCACAGATAAACAAGGAGAGTATATAAACCCACAATGTTTGGAAGTCTCGCTCTCTTCTCTGATAACACTCATACTGATCGTAGGGTAGTAACGGGCTGGATGGTTATTCTTGGGGAATACGAACTTGTAATTTATATAATATATACTTTGCTATATTAATAATAAAGGTCTTACATCTTACTTCTGAATCAATATCTAATCATTTCTTTAAGATCCGAGGTTCCTATCAAAGATTTAGAGTCGATGCTAAGCTTACACGTTCCCAGACCTGCTGGATAAAATATATATAATATATTTTTAAATTACATCTTACAAAAATAATTTAGTAAAGTAATATAAATATGTGTAGGCCTATTTATTTTAAAATTAGAAAAAAAAAATTTCTCTTGTGATCGTTATTTCCCATCCACACGAATCGCTCATCCAATGTAAAAGAAAGTTCATCACCAGGCGTGTCGGAACTTCAAACTATCAGGACTACTGTATATAGACCTATACACACACCAGACCATCCCTGTTGTATATGCAACCAGACCATCCCTGTTGTATATGCAACCAGACCATCCCTGTTGTATATGCAACCAGACCATCCCACTTTTTTAGGGAGTAGTACGGACCATATAGGACGGCATGTATCCCTTTCCTCCTCGACTACTCTACCAGTTCAATCCTCGGCGCGGTCAACATTTAGCCTTCAAATAGTGTTGAAGCAGGTAAAGCAGTAAGTATCCTTGAGTCCAGTTCTAGTTACATCTGTAATTATCTCCCTCGGTCATAACCTCGGCCACTGGTCACTATGTGCTAGTCTCGACATGGGTTGTTCTTGCGGAGAGAGTTCAGACAGATATGAAGACTCTGAAGAGGGATATCAGTGGATCGTGGGGCCGGGGATCGTGCTTTGATGGCTCAGACCGATGCCCGGGTGATAGCGATCTAAACGTGCAACGAGGCCCCGGGTGGGGACATTAGTGGGAGAACCGGACATGTCCACTGTCACGACCACGTAGGCTTTGGGTCATGAGCCACGCGGACCTCGTTCTTAGACGAGGACTAACAAACACTGACAGACTCTGGTTCGAGCCCGGGAGGGGTTGGACCATGGTGAGAGAGTAAATCCTTCATTCGTATGTCTTTGTGAGGACTGCTCAAGGTAGTGATAGCATTTTGCTAGGTTTGTTTCACACCATTGAAAGCTATTGACTTAATCAAAAGGTTGGAGAGCGTGGAGAGAGATTGAAGAACCCAAAGAGATGGATCACACCTCACCATTCTCTCCGACATCACCATCCTTGCAAACCTCACCACTCCCAGCACCTCATAGTCACTACAAACTTCACAATCCTCACCATCACGACCCTCAACAACCTCACCGTCGTCACCAACCTCACAGTATACCTACTTAACAACCTCCCCGTTATCAGCAATACAATCAATTGTGAGCTTGGTGGCTTGAACTACGTGACCACTGGTGCGGGTCTCTCACGTAAAAAAAGAATAATAAGTTCGAAGAAGAATCATCGAGAAAGGTACAGACAGCCCTCTTCCCCAACACATAAAAGTATCTGGTTCGAGCTACGACAATAGAACAAATCGTCAATAATTCTTGGTGTTGAACGTATTGGTAAGAAATCATCTAGAAACACAGTTCCCATTTAATAAATAATGTAATAATCCAGTAAAGTCTGTTTGGGTTGTTTTCCGCATGGTGGACATAGTCCAGTGTTCCCCTCAGCTCGAGTCACCAATGAAGTAGCCGCTATGGGCTACAACTTCCACCCGATACACCGTACGAGCGAGCAGGATTGATTTCATGCCTGTTTGAAGCTTATTAATAATTTGCGCTATTCCACACTCTCTGCAAAGAATATTAAATTATAATAGCAATAAAAATAAAATAACAAGTTCTTGGGTATAAAAATAGCGTAGCGTTGGCACGTTATGGGCTGGGTATAATAGTGCAGTGACTCATGATCTTGTTACGAAGAGAAAAGATAGTAATATCGCCATTTCGACTGTTTCTTTATGATGTGTGACTATTTGTGACTTAAGGGGGCTCTTTAGTGACTCGCTTCTCCACAAGAATAGAATTTATTCAGTTCCATAAATAAAAACTGTTTAGCAGTCTATTTAGGTCTAGTTTTTGGAATTTCTACGTCAGTTTGATTATAATAATAACTAGCCTAACAAAATCTAGCCTTCAATTGATAAGCATATCAAAAGTAGGGCTTTGATTTTTTTAATACATCTATGTCAATTGTAAGAGTGGCTAGGGTGATAGTGAACCAAATTAATTATGTTTTTATTAAACAAAAAATCAATAATATAGCTCCTTTAGGCTCTGTTCCGTGGTCTGTACTATGAATGCGCAAGGTTTCAGATTTCTAGGTCGTCCAGGCACTTCTGGAGGGTGTAGAAGGACATACACACATTAGGAAATAATATATAAGTTATTTACTAATGGCATTAGAAATTATAAAGTTAATTGCCGCACCTACAAAAGCACGCCACCTATCCCTATCTTGAGCTAGTTCTATCCAGTACCCCTCACTACACACGATTCCTATCTTGAGCTAGTTCTATCCAGTCCACCTCATTACACCCTATATCTTTTAGGTCCATTCTAATGTTATACTCCTATCAGCGTGTAGATCTTCTTAATGAACTTCTCCCATTGGGTTTGTCAGTCAATACCCTGAACAAGGTTCTAGGTTACTCTATTCGCACTGCATGATATGCCCACCGTACTCTACGAGACTTTATCATACGAATGATGTTTTTTGATGAGTACAGGCTATGTAACTCATCTTTATGTATCCTCCTCCACTTCCCATAATCCTCATCCACTCCCCAGTAGCCTCATCCCTTTTTGTACCAAATATCTTCCTAGGCACCTTGTTTTCGAACACTCTAAATTTGTTTTTGTCATGTAAGGTAAGATAACACGTTTAACACCCATAGAAAACAAGATTTAAAATTATTGTTTTGTATATTATAAGTTTTAAATTCCTTGATAGCAGGCGAGATGTCAACAACTTGCAGATCGAGTAATAGCATTTATTTCCTGACTGTTTTCGTTTTCTAATTTCCACTCTAATATAATTTTGGCTAGATAGTTGTTCTTAAATATTTAAACTCATTAACCCGGTCAAATGATTAGTTGTTCACAGTAATTTCTAAATTATCACCCCCAATCTGTGTTCTTTTTTGATCTACGATTAGTCTTTTCAGCGTTCACTTCTAAACGCTGTAGCAGTAAGTTGTTAAGAGGCACAGCTAAAAAGCAGATTAATTAATTTAGCTATTCGGTACACAATTTGATTCCCGATGCATTTAACCATTTTTAAACCTATTTGCAATATTAAGTTTCTGTTTTGTATCTACTTGCATCAGGAGGGAGGGGGGCTAGAGGGGGCACATGGGTTAGACTTCAATCTCGTCTATTTTGTTTTTTCCAATGATAGGGGCTTGTATCATAATTAAATGTACAGACCTCCCAAGACGTTTTAAAAAAATTATTACTACCCCATCTTACTATTTGTTTTGTTTATACGCGTATGTGCTGATTACGCTTATTTGTCTGGGATCAAAAAGGTTGAATTTAGAGAAGTGTACTAACATTTGCGTGGAGAATAAGTGTGAAATAATTTAGGAAACAAAACCCCTCAGTACAACCAACTGGGATCTAAACCCTGGCCTCCCCATCATCGGCAGTCTAGTCTAGTCTAGTATATTGATAGAGTGACACCTTAGACCTAATCTAATTCAATGTAATTGGAACCAGTGAATAGACAAAAATAATCATGTAGGCCTACTGTACGTTTGTTTCATGACATCATATATATATATGATACTGGATAGTATATATATATATATATATATATATATATATATATTAAAAACTTATTAAATTCTCTTTCAATATTTACTTGATGACTTTCTCTCTTTGAGCCTCGTGCTAGCAGAACTATTAATGACTTCTTCTCTTTTAGCCTCGTGCTAGCAGATCTACTCATGACTTCCTCTCTTTAAGCCTCGTGCTAGCAGATCTACTCATGACTTCCTCTCTTTAAGCCTCGTGCTAGCAGATCTACTCATGACTTCCTCTCTTTGAGCCTCGTACTAGCAGATCTACTCATGACTTCCTCTCTTTAAGCCTCGTGCTAGCAGAACTATTCATGACTTCTTCTCTTTGAGCCTCGTGCTAGCAGAACTATTAATGACTTCTCTCTTTTAGCCTCGTGCTAGCAGATCTACTCATGACTTCCTCTCTTTAAGCCTCGTGCTAGCAGATCTACTCATGACTTCCTCTCTTTAAGCCTCGTGCTAGCAGATCTACTCATGACTTCCTCTCTTTAAGCCTCGTGCTAGCAGATCTACTCATGACTTCCTCTCTTTGAGCCTCGTACTAGCAGATCTACTCATGACTTCCTCTCTTTAAGCCTCGTGCTAGCAGAACTATTCATGACTTCTTCTCTTTAAGCCTCGTGCTAGCAGAACTACTCATGACTTCCTCTCTTTGAGCCTCGTGCTAGCAGATCTACTCATGACTTCCTCTCTTTAAGCCTCGTGCTAGCAGATCTACTCATGACTTCCTCTCTTTGAGCCTCGTACTAGCAGATCTACTCATGACTTCCTCTCTTTGAGCCTCGTACTAACAGATCCACTCATGACTTCCTCTCTTTGAGCCTCGTGCTAATAGATCTACTCATGACCTGCACCGATAGGAACGAGGACAAGGGTGTCAGTCTGGTCAATTCTGATTTGCCAATGACGGAGGAGTACAAGTTTCGAATCCCGGCCAGGTGTTTTGAGACAAGATTTCCTAAGTAATCTCCCACTCTACCTCCACAATAACATGGGTACATATACATTTTTTTATAATCCCACCTAATTGTATTATCCATCCGTCCTATTTGCATTTTTTTAAATTTATTTGATGTAGCCATCTAACGCGCACTTTCAAAACTGACTGATTTTATCAGCACACGACTTATTAACTAGCTTAAATCAAGAACAGACACAACATTCAACTCCCGGCCGTTAATTTATCACTGTGGGAAAGGAAATCCACATTTAATAGATGATGAATTGTTCGATAATGCCAGGAATTAAACTTAGACTCGCTATCGACTGAGCAGTATCAGACTCTATCTGCATTTAATTACTATAATAGTGTGAAGATAAGGAAGGTAGAGTCTTATAGTAAATATACCCGAATTTGCGTGTGAGGAGAGAGAAAAACCCATTTAGGGAGAAAACATCATATACATCAGTCCGGGTTTCGAACACTGACATTATCAGTCAGGATGAACCTGACATTTACTCCACATGCTCTCCGATGTGGTTAGTTCCATTAATCTCTTCTTCTCATCCCTACTTCATTATGTAAATATGCGGATGGCTGGACAAGTAGTAAGATGCGGCACACTAAAAAGAAAACGAACCCTCGCACTAGACAAATAATTATAATTTGATCGTACTCGGGAGAAAATAATCACCTAGTTAAGATTTTAATATATATATTCCTAATCACGCCGTTCCCTTATGGTCTAGGCAAGAAACTGTGAATACATCTCAGAAAACAAATCCGTACTTAATCCATCCTCACTACTTTCTCCACACTTCCATATCCTTGCATACTCCCTTCGCATCAACAACATCCATACACCAAGTCAAACATGCTCTTTTGTTCTTAAAAACTCTTAATGTTTGTTTCTCTTTTTCACACTCGTCTACCAAATTTAGTCACGTCTTACATACACTACCCTTTCCTTTTGATCACACACTCTACCTTCATATATTTGCTTCGTTTACTGATCCAACTCACCTCTCAACATGCCCAAACCAACATAAGACGCTTCTTTCACATTGATCTATTGGATTCCCTATCAAACCAAACTTCCTCATATAAATATATACTATTTATATACTATATATATGTGTGTATATTTTAATTTACTATCAAGAAAGCATAGATTTAATTAAATACGCTACCACCATTGTGAAAACCTTAATTGAAACGATCTCTATCCCAGACTAAATGAGTGAAATCCAGTAAAAAACTTTCTCGATTGAAAATGATAATAATACAGTGCATTTCTCCTAATAAAGCAATAAACTATGTCCTGTTTCCATTAACCCTGGGATTTTTGAAGTGTTATAAGCACGCACACTGATCACTCACTACCCGGAAGTCCTCGTTCCGGGACACGAAGCAAGGAATACAGATGTACAGTACATTTTACTGCACCGTATTACGAAAACAGAAAATTTATTAACACTGCCAAACTGTTTTACTTATGAAGAGAACTTATACCTTATTTGTTGATAATTAAAAAAACAATTTTTCTATATAAGTATACACAATATAGCACCGCGTCTTACTAACCGTTCAAGTTATACGCTTAAAAAGCAATTATTCATTTTGTAACAAAATATGATTGGATCTTTAGAAGAACGTTGAGTTAATAGCGACATGTAAATACCCTATATTATGGAAATAAATATGTATTTGAATTTTTGTTATAACAAATCTTGAATTTCGGTTAAAAATTTTCAAATAAAAATGTCCTAAAAATGCGTTTAAAACACCTGAAAAAATCATAATACTTTTTGTAAATTTTTAAAATTAATTTTAGTGAAAAAATATTTTCAGACTGACATACGCTTGAACAGTATACTTTTAGAGGCTTTCAAAATAAGACATGGCCTAAGACCTTTTCATAGATATATTTTAGTGGAAATTTATTTTAATCATGTTTTTAAAGCGAAGTATTACAATAAAAGATCTATAATATTCCAAACTTAGTAACAAGACAATAAATTCACTTGAAACTTGGAATACGGTTCACACTGCCATCAATAAGCAAAGACAAACATTATTCACACTTCACACTACTATTAATTGTCATAGAAACACAGTTTACACTCCCCACTGAGACTACCGCTAAAGAGGAACATGGTTCACACTATACACTGCTACCACTGAACAAATACACCCTCCTTCCCTTAGCCCCCTCCTTCAATCCCAGGATTTATTGTGTAGCGTGTAACAAAGGCAATTATTACCTCTCTGTGCATTAAGGACGCCATATGTCACTGGACTATTAACTTACATAAGTGAGAGACTTTTCAGGGTAGAAACTCAACTTTCAGATCCGGAAACTAACGCCTCTTGCCAAGATTCCTTAACCCATCATGGCTGTGTCCTTATAGAGTAGTCACGCATATTACATGCGCAGCAGTGCAATTTAGAAACATACGTTCCCGTGCCTGCTGCCGAACCTGCTATCACCGGACAACTGAGGACCCTCTGCCTTGGCAGATTCATCGGCGGGAGAAGTTGGTCCTCCTTCCGTGAGTGCTGGACTCCCACGTAGGAGCGTTGCACTCCTCGGCGGAGGTCAGGTACCTAACCTCAGGATTCAATCCTAAGAGCTTTCAACCTTTAGTTGACCAGTGGGGACCTCGTGAAGGTGACCTGATCACCTTTCCCAGAAGGTACTAGCTACCAACCGCTTAGTGCTTGGCAAGTAGGGGGGGGAACCTCTCCCATTCACTCCCACACAAAAACATCGACAGATATTTAGCCGCTCTTCAGGGGGTAAACTCCATGGACGTTGCACGGGGTGCTCGAGGAGACACTATGCCAGGCTTACCAAACGAGGAACAACCACCTGGCAGAGATGGGAAGCCTCTTGTCCCATCAGGCAAGGGTGAGCTCGACTCAACCCGCTAAGTTCCCAACCCCAACCTGGCGCTACCCCACCTCTCTGTACAGTGGAATACGGGGTTCTAACCTTGATTCCTCCCTTCATGAGCGGCAATCATGTGCTATAGAGATCTTATACCCAAGACCGTCCAACCACGTCTATGGATAGTAAACACTTACAAGTCTAATTATAGGAGATTTCAATTAAAACGCTATAAATGTACAAACACAAATACTTTTCCGGTACAATCGCTGTGGGTAATGGACCGTGCTTTTTCCAGCATTCATTTTCAACATTTCCTGCAATAATTTATTATTTAAACATTAAAATAAAATAGATAAAACTAACCACGCGTAGATGTTTAGTAACGTTATTTATTAACAAAATACCTTTTACATCCAAACAATCTATTCGACAGAAGGAAATACGTAGGCTTGGGTTTATTGAGAACTTGTTTTTTGAATTTTTTTAAAATACATTCTTATATATAGAGCATTGGCCGCTCGTCACTTTAGAAGCTGGAGGGCACGACTGATTCGGTTATTTAATTATTTCTAAACAATACATTTAAAAGAAAATAGACATTTCAGTAATGTTTGTAAAAATTCATTTATTTAAACCCAAATAAAAAATAAGGTCGCAAACAAAATGTAAGAACCAAAAATTGCTAACTCACTACAAAGAAATTTGATCTGTTATATAAACTCTATAAGTGTGTTATTAGTGTGCATGAATATATATGCGTATAACCCGAACGGGTAGTAAGACGCGGTACTAATAATAACATGAATATATACATATGTATGTTCACTGTCCTCACAAGATCACAAGTTCACGGTGTTGGTATTCATATTTGGAACTGAACTGCCTTTTAAAAACTTCATTTTCTTTTTTCTTGGTTTCTGTTTGTTCTATACAGAATTCAGGATATGGCTTAACCGATTATTTCAATTCCCTTTTTTGATCAAGGGCTGATCTTGAAAGCACCCGATTTGGATTATTTACGTTGCCTACTTAAAATGTTACAACATATAACTTGACAACTAAACACGATCCTAAAACTACCCTACATAGAAACACTCACTCTATATGCAGCACAAAGATGCACCTTAAGACGCAGGAATACGCAGGGTTGCTGACGACTGTATTTCTGGTTCACGCAATACACAGCACATATCTCACAAGCTTTCAACTTCAGGGCAAGTACGGGAAAGCGCCTTCAACACGCAGAAAAGGCAGCGCTGGTAAACCGAAGTGGGCTGGTAACAATATCTGAAAGGGTGGAAAGGTTTAGTTTCACACTGCAAGGCGTTGACAGCCACCCGCCTGACTACATGCAATTTTAAAAAAACCATTGACTGCTATTACCTAAGCTGAAAACATATTTTCTTGAAACTACTATGGCAGAATACAATAATGTCGTGTAAGTGCAAATAATAATGATAATAGTAATAATTTTCATGGTAGTTGGACTGCTGATGATGGGGAGATCAGATTAGGTCAGGTGTACTGAGGGGGATTATTCCAAAATGGCTTTCGACACCTCCTCCATGCAAATGTGGGTACACCTCTTCTAAATTCAGCCTTCCAAACCACTAAAACATTAACGTAATTAATACATACGCTTGTAACCCAAACAGACAGTTATAACGCGGTGCTAAAAATATATTATTTTAAAGACTAAGATTCACATTGGTGGACACGTGGCTCATTTAGTCATGTTATTATTATTATTATTATTATTATTATTATTATTATTATTATTATTATTAGCACCGCGTCTTACTACCCGTTCGGGTTATACGCACTTACGCTAATGTGTAATGGTAGGGTGATTGTGAGATGAAATAGAGGACCTACAGTTTAACGTGGGATCCGAACCACGGTGGAGGCCTGTCATTCCTCACATTCTTAGTCATGTTGATCTGTAACAAGGAGGTCGGGGTTCAAACCTCATCGGGGTATACTAAGGCTTTTTTGTGTCTCAATTGGATTAACACTCTCCATCCACGCTATTGCGGGTACTTTCCCTGGACTAGAATGAAACATTTAGAGAACGTTTAATAAATGCCCATAGTAGTGGTTACATGGACTAGGTCGTTGGCCCAAGATATAGACTATAAATATGTTGATAGAGGTAACGAGAATCAAGTATTATCCAGATGCAACTAGAGTGGTTTTTCAGATTCTGAATTATCATCACTGTAAACTGCTACCTTTCAGGGGAAACGAAATATACCTAAACAATAATTTTGATAGGAAGGGCCTTCCTTATCTGGCAACTAGAAACGTTAGTAGATTTAGTTTCAAGTATTCATACGTCAAGCCATATGAAATGTAATTGTCACTTTTGATAGATATTATCAATACCTTCACAATAATACTAATAAAATAGTAAGCAGGACATGTAACGAAAATGGGATAACCTAGAACCTTGTTCATGATACTGACTGGAAAATCCAATGGGAAGAGACATTTGAGAAGACCTAGATGTGGATGGAAGGATACAATTAGAATGGATCTGAAAGAGATAGGGTTTAATGAAGTGGACTGGATAGAACTTGCTCAAGATAGGGATCGGGTGTAATGAGGTGGACTGGATAGAACTACATCAGGATAGGGTGTAATGAGGGGGACTGTATAAAACTAGGGTGTAATGAGGTTGACTGGATATAGCTAACTCAAGATAGGGATAGTTGACTTTTTTAAAGAGAAATAGGGGACTCTGGAGTTCCTAGTGCCATATAGTAGGTAAGTATGTAATAAATAAAATAGTAAAATGTTATAAATGTAGATTGCAAAAGTATATATATATTTAATAATAATATTACTATTTTCTAAAAGCTGCTTCCGATTAACATTGAACTAGACAAGAAACGAACGCTCAGCCTTGAAGAGTTTGTTCTAGTATTATCCCCCTTGCCTCTCGACCATGACAACGGACTGGAAACCACTTACCACCACCTGTGGCACTTTAATAGGATCTGCTACACAGAAAACAGGTGTGGGTGGGGTGCAATGGGGGAGGGTGGGAAAGGACACGCATATTTGTGTTCACCCATGGGAACTGAAGAGCTACAGGAAATTAATTTTGAAAAATACGTTACGTTCTGCTAAAACGTCCGTTAGAATTAAAATAATGAATTATTGCTAATCACAAGGAACGCCTATGAATGTAATTTGGAATAAAGACGGAAATGTTGAATTTAATAAAATAACTTAAAAAATAATAATGTTCTAATTTTTATTTAAAAGAAAATTAAGCTACGTATTTAAAAAAAAAAATATTTAGTAAAAAATTGGTATTTACTAAAAGCTAATAATATGATTTTTACTTCACCCCCATTGGTGGGAAAGTGGACAAAGGTGTCAGTCTTGTATAGTCTGGTTCACCATTAATAAGAATGTTAATGGTTAACTTTAAACCACGGTTTACCAATATTTATACATCCAAATTCTCTCTTACTCATATCCATGCCACCAGCGTAGTTGATTTGTGCGTATAGCCTAAAAGGATACTAAGACAGGGTGAAAAATAATTCTACCCGATGGGCCCGTTTCATAGTCAGACTTGGTACGCCTAAAGTGCGAGTCGATACTAAATACAGGACGACACCTACCTAGACCAAAATGTAATGGGCCAGTTTCATATGCGCATATGAAACTGGCCCATTTCATTTTGGTCTAGGTAGGTGTCGTCCTGTATTTAGTATCGACTCGCACTTTAGGCGTACTAAATCTGACTATGAAACTGGCCCGATGTATCAAAGTGGTTTTACCAAAAATACTTCCTACTCTCCCCGTCATGAAAATTTGTGCACACTTCCTTTAAATTCTACCTTCCTCAAGCTTACATCCATAGTGTAAAAATGTGTTTATAGCCCGGCCGGGTAGTAAGTCGGACATACCGAGGGTGTATAGAGAAGTCTCCTTGTTCAACCAAAGTGTAATTTGCGGCAAGCCATCACAGACCACAAGCAGCTTGTTATTATTATTATTATTATTATTATTACCACTTCTAGGTGTTCTGTCTTACGACAGGTCAATTTCTTTTGTTAGTGAACTTAGACCGCCAATGCGCCCTGTCCTCTGCCTCCTTCTTCAACACCCAGAATTTTCTTATTTCCTCCAAGTTATACAATATTTGAATCCTCCTCCTTCCTTAACTCCTCTTTCCCTCAACCTTTCCTTCTATGACGTCGTGCAGAAGACAGTTCCTCCTAAGGATGTGGCCGATCCAGTTTGTTTTGTACCGAAAAATCACATCCAAAATGGTCCTCTTCTCACGCACACTTCTTAGTACTTTTACATTTGTCACCCTATTTGTTCACCTGATCTTCTCAAGTCTTCTCCAATGACACATTTGAAAGCTCTTCAAGTATTTCTTTTCTGTCTTTCTGAGAGTCCAAGTTTCTGCTCCATACTGCGTGATGCTCCAAATGTAGCATTTCATTAGTTTCTCCCTTAGTTACAAACTCAACTTGCTGGTCATCAGTAACCTCTTCTTATTGAAAGCTTTTTAACAACTAATAGAATACAACTTCATATGGTCGGTCCCCAATTAAAATAACATTCTATCCATGGGCAAATTTTGTTGCCATCAGTAAACAATTAATGTAACTTCAAATGAACCGTTTCCACCTAATGCAACTCGGCGCAAGGTCTGTTTGCTAAAAGTTCTTTTCACAATAGCAAGATATGTTTTTACTTTCTTGCGAACCCTTAGAGAGAGGAAGTATTGAGATCTTCAAAGATATGGAACTCGAGATGTTGATGGATGTCGACGTTTCATGACCCAATGAACCCGAAAAAGTATTTTTCACGATGTCGTTTGTCTGCCTGTGTGTCTGTATCTCGGCCTAGAGCCAAAACCATTTTACTGATTGGGCTAAAACTTGTTATTTATGGTTTTAATTCGGTTCCCCCAAGGAGTTTTTGGATTTAAATATACAACAATAAAATTGAGGGTGGTTTACTTATGGGTGAAAAGAGAATAAATCAATTCATTCGAAATCAGCTTTACCTATTTTGATTAAAATTTGTATCCAAACGTTGTTTAACATAACAGATTCTCATTTTTTCATGAAAATTACTTTGAGGGCACTTTTCCTTGGCAGAAATTTCCAAATTCAATCATATCCCCCCAATTATTTTAAATATGAATTAAATAACCTATCATTGCAGAGTTGTAGGACTCTTGAATATAAACGACTTTTAGTTGAAATAATATTTTATAAAATCAGTACTTTTTTTAGTTATCGGCAAATATATTATTTTTTAAATATCTTTGGGTAGTGGGGAGTTGAAAATGCACTTAACAAATAATAAGTTTCTGTTAAGTGTATATTATTTCATGTATGCTCTTTGGTGATAAGCGATTATCTTTCCATACTCTTATGTTTTTATAGCTATGTATATTATTTAGTTTCACATGTCTTACGAGCTATATGTACTGTGTATTTAGAGTGAAGATTGATAAAGTCTGTGTGGTGCACCGTACAATTTTTTTTATTAAATTTAGCTTGACAGGTGTATGCTATCTCTTTGTATATTTTAAGTCATTAGTTCCTGGTAGCTGGAAATCTGCAGAAACTCATTAAATCCAACCCATATTTATCTGTAGCAGTCCTCATTTGATATCTCAAGGAAGGATTCAAGGTAGGCTCCTTAAGACGGGAATGTAGGTAGCGCGAGTTTTATAGATAAACATATGTTTTGAACAAGATAAATAACATATTGTTTCAGTACAAACATATTGTTTAATTTTCTTCACATGGTGATATCAACACTTCTTGAATATGTGTAAGAGTGTTCTATAATTTAACTACAACTTTTTCTCTTCATTTAAAATGGATTAAAAATTTGGATTACTTGAAGAAAATAAGAATATTCTGGGAGCTGAGGGAGGAAGCAGAGTACCATGGTGCATTGAAAGTCTAAGTTCACTGATAAAAGGAATGGACCTGTCGTAAGACAGAACATATAGTAATAATAATAATAATAATAATAATAATAATAATGCTCATGATAGATATTCAATAATTGGTTATATCACCATGTGAAGACAATTAAACTTTATGTTTGTACTGAAGCAATATTTGATTTATTTTGGCCAAAAAATATTTTTCTATAAAAACTGCAAAAACACTGGCCTTTTCTCGCGTCCCCTACACCCCCACTTTAAAGAGTTGAAGACACTTCGCTTAGGCGCTTGCAGTCCCACAGCCATGGCTGCTTCCGATGGTAAAATCCATATTTAAACAAACAAAAACATTCTATATATTCATGTGAAATTAGGGGTTGGTGTTCTTTTAAAAGAATAATAGCAATTCTTTAGATCTTATTTTATTTTTTCAACACCACGTCTTACTACTTGTTCAGACTATACCAATATGTACTCATTAAGCTAATGGGCTTGGATGAGGAAGGTTGAGGTAGAAGGAAGTGCACCCGAATTTGCGTAGAGGTAGAGAGATAAACTGTTTAGACTTAAACCACCCTCATTACACCCGACCGAGATTCAAACCTCGATCTCCCCAGTATTGGTACAAATGTTGTAAGAGTGATGCCTTAGACCGTTCAACCACTCCAGTGGGTTTATTACCACTTCTTGTGTGTTTTATTCCGTGTGTAATTTTTGGAGTAGGTAGGTACACTGAAAAATGACTTTGAAATTCTGCTTTACAATCTTCTAATTTTATAGTAAATAGTTTATTCACCGACATAAAAACATAAAATTTAAACGAAATTCATTGCTTTAAACTAAAAATTCGTTGAGATGGAAATCCGTAGATTTTTGTTTCTCGGCGCCGAGTGTGGGTTGGACATCACGTAATTGGTCGGAGTATCAATGTTCAAGGCGCTATATAACTTACTAGTGCCCCGGTGGTCACGTGTTGTTGGACTTGTTATCACGTGTTATATTGTACGAGTAGTATCCATGTTGGAGGCGCTACCTGGACACATAGATTGACGTAGCTCGTGCCTAGTGTATATTACCATTTTATGAGCTGGCCTGTCAACACCCTCGAAGCAAGAACGTTTCAAGTACCAACAAACTGAGAAACCATTGAAATGTATCATTTCTTTGCGGAAATACTGTATGTCTTCCCTAGCCTTTCAAATAGTTATGTTGCTAGCAAGATAAAATTACCTTTGAATTAGGATTATAGCATAGGGTCGATGTAATTAACACCTTTAACACATTTTTTTTTAAAGTCGGAGGCATCTCTGTAAATCGATAATATTTTGGTCGGATTATTAACTTTATGACGTGTATTTACCATTTACTAGCTCTTCGGTGACCGCGTGGTATAAGGCTCACTCTATGTTAGACTAGACTTCCGAAGACTGGAAGATCGGGGTTCGAATCCCGGTTGGGTGTAGTAAAGGTTTTTTCTAAATATTTTTTCCCCTTTCCCTCAACGCAAATGCTGATACACTTCCTCAAAATTCAACCTTATTTATCCCTAGCTCATAAGCATAATTAGTATACATGCGTATAACATAACAGGTAGTAAGACACGGTGCTAAAAATATATATAATTCAAATAAAAGTGTAGTCAAAAAGCATTCGTAATTTAAACTTATAGAATAATATATTTCACACATTAATTATACAAGGATTATTCTAGTTTCTCGTTAGTACCTATATTTATATTAATTTGATCTGTCATGGAAGTTTATCAATTATTTGTATTGCTATCACCTTTGGTTGATTTGCTTTTAAAATGTTATGAATGAAAAATTTGATTTTAGCAGAAATATTAACAAACACATCTATACTAGCATTCTACAGCAGTAAACGTAACATTTTTTGAGACATACTAAGTAAAGGACCTGTTTTTCACGATTTGCGAAATAATGAAATATTTACAAGATATTGACAATTTTATATAATAAAACGAAATCATAAAAAAATATTATGAAAATTGAGAGATTATTACTGAAAACTTCCAAATTTAAAAACGATTTATGGGGTCTGCATTAAATCATTGTTAAATTTAAATTGCGTCTGTGAAACCCTCATGGACCTCTGTGAATAGGGTTCATACTGACGATCATTTTTTGTGAACAGAACATACATACAGACAGAGGGACCATTCTGACCCCTTTTAACACGGAGTTGATGATGTCTCTCGTATTTTCTGACGTCTCCTTAAATTTTTAGTGGATGTGTGGTGTACTTAATATCATTTATACAAATAAAAACAAGTCATGATTCTATATTAACTAAGCTTCCTTTAAAAATTAAAACCTAAACTGAAAATCATCTAAAAGTTGACGAAATGAAAAAAAAAAGTGTTAAAAAGGTTTCGAAATGGCCCTTTAAAAACAGAAGAAATCCAACGAAATCTGTCATCAAAAAACATGTGTGTCTAATAACAAGGCATTTCCCTGTTGTCAGGTTGAGTTATTTATTGCACCGAAAATATGCCACAAAAGCCAACAAGTTTTTGGCCAACGCAATGGATAGAAAGCTACAGGACATCTACAACTAATGTATGTCTGTCAATTGATCTCAAACGATTCGTCTTGTTGAATGATTCGTTCGCTGCAACTACTTGAGATGCAAGCCTGTTTGCTGAACTGCAGTTTCGTATGTTGGCTAATCTGTTGCTCAATGCATTTGTTTGGTCAGAGAATATTGGCAAAGATATCGGTATCACCTAACATCGACGGTCGAAAATAGTATGAGTTATATATATGTTTTTAGACATTTTTCAATTTACTTTTGTTTTATTTCATATGTGAAATTATAGGGGTTATTTAACTGATTAATAATTATGGAGTAAAGATGAGGATGGTGTTTTGGAGGAACTGCATCAGCACTAGCGTAAAAATGGTGTTGAAAGATCACAGGGAAAAGTAATACATGGAAAACTACTCCCAATGCATCCAGCTGAGGCTCGTTAGCAGCAGTGCAGACAATTGTGATCCTGATGCCTTAGACCATGTAACCACCAATGTGTGATTTTTCTATTACAGATCTTAAAGATAAACTAAATAAAACCCGTCAATTTTATTTATTCTTGAAATGAAGTTTGTCACACCGTGGTCTTTTGTTCCCACGTTGACCAACACACTTTATTATGTAAATAATAATTTTTTATGGTTTAACAGCTTACCCAAATAATGATTATACTTATTATTAAATTATTTTGTATTTTTTATACAACTTAAAAGCTTATGTTAACAGTTAAGAAGATTGATACTAACTTAGGGAAGGCTGAAATTTGATACCTAACTGTTTCACTTGCAATTTATTTTCCCAACGCTGTATAGAAATAGGAACATTTTAAATACATTAAATAAACTGCATCGAATTATATTATTACTATTATCATTATTATTTTATTATCACCGTGGCTTACTACCCGTTTGGGTTATACGCACTTACGCTAATGTGCAATGGTAGGGTGATTGTGAGATGAAATGGAGGACCTACAGTTTAACGTGGGATCCAAACCACGGTGGAGACCTGGTATTCCACACATTCACAAGTTGTGATTAATACACGTCTTGTCAGAGGTGAAGGAAGGGTTTGGCAATCAGATAAATCTGTGCCGGTACCGAGGATTGAACCCCGGACCCCCAGCACAGAAGTCTGACGCCTTACCCCTGTCATATTATAAAACAATATTATACAGCTTACAGTAAACATTACTGTAAAATACTATTTTACATGAAATGTAGATTAGGATGACCTTGCTTTAGAATGACAAACTCCACTCTTTTGTTTTCGCCGCGTTTTAATACTGGTTTAGGTTGCACGCATATAGGCCTATACTATTCACGTTAGTATATATATAGGATAGAATTTGGAGGAAATGTACCAGCATTTGTGGGAGGAATAATAAGTTAACCAGGCTGGGATTTGAACTCCGATCTCCCCGTCTCCAGCAAACCATACCAGACGAGCTTGGTGTTTAGAGCTTGTGCCCACTGGCTTGGGTCGGCAAACTTCACTCCTGAATGTAACCGGCCACGTGGTGTAGTGATCAGCGTACCTGACTACGAGCCTAGGGGTCCCGGGTTTAGTTCCCGGCTAGTACCCTGAGTATTTTTCCTTACAGGGGAGCTACCCCAACGATCACTAGGGATTGGTTAGTTAGGCTCAAGCTAGGTTTAAAAGTTTCCACGGTCTCCACACCTTCATATCCACTATCATCATCATATCATCTCATCGGGACATTGAAAGAGCTTCCACGGAACGAATGTAAAGTCTGTTCAGCATAGGAATTGTTTTCTGAAAGGCCTTTTTTCCTACCATAAATCTATTATATATTAGGATATTGGTAGGATAAAAGACCTTTCAGAGAGTAATTCCTACCATGAATGGAGTATACGATTAGTACATTCGGGAATCCCCTGGGATAAGTTACATTAGTACTGGCTGATATTTCCAAGTGATGTAGCCCAGTCGCATATTATTATTATTATTATTATTATTATTATTATTATTATTATTATTATTATTATTATTATTATTATTATTATTATTATTATATTATTATTATACTCCTGGGTACCAAATATTTTTTATGTTTATCTAGCACAAATTATCCAACTTTCCCCTGAATTTAGAGCATTGAATTAGTAGAAAACGTAGAGTCAGCCCGATTGATTGTACCCATATAAATGTAACATACAACAATCTGACACAAAACCTTACCTACGTAATAAAACTCCTAGAATTTCAGACCATATGAGTGCGTAAAGGATAATTATATTGGATGGCCTTAGCCCAATCTGATCACTCCATTAACACTGACACTTCAAATTGCAACTCCTCCACAAAAGGCCGGCTTCCATCGCCCATAATGGCATTCATTTTTACGACAGTTGATAATGTTTGCGATAGTCAACGAGTTTGCGAGTGTAGTGAATTTGTCGGGGTTTGCGCAGATAGAGATACCGACGTTTGTTACGCGCCTCAGGGCGTCATCGTGTGCGAGAGATGTTCGCAGTCGATAGGGGAGTCGATAACAGCACAGCCCTCACAATACTGTCGATATCTTAGCCGTGATCTCCGCCTGACCTGTCGACACTTACGACTCAACCTCCGTGCTATACCGGGCTACGGTACGAGCCGGTGGAAGATTGTCTTACGTTAGTAGCACGGGCTAGCTGCCTGCACCCCTGACAGCCGAAATACTGTTTCTATTCTTTTATAGCAGTACGTCTTACTACCCGTCCAGATTATACGCATGTGTACTTATTGCAATTGTGTGTTAGGAATAAGGAAGGTTGAATTTAGATGAAGTGTACCCGCATTTGCGTGAAAGGAGAAAGTAAAATTATCTATAAAAAAACCACTCTTAATACTCCCAACCAGGGTTACAAACCCAATCTTCCCGTCATAAGCAGCCCAGTCCAACATGAGAGTGACGCCTTAGACCATATGGCCACTGAAGCAGGTCTCGTCCCTAACTAATGATTATATAATTAGTAACCTATTATGCGTTTATCCTGAATGCTGGGGAGAAACGGCGCTAAAAAAAAATTGGAGATCTATTTGGATTGAGTTTAGTTTGAATTTAGTCGATCAAAGAATTCAGAAAAATGCACTTGGATATGTTTTCTGTAGCGAGCGTAGTTTTGGGACAATCACCCGTGAGATGCGTCTTCTAACCCCGCATCGAAACTCTTTCGGTCCAGTCTTACCCGCATCTTACCACTCGTACATACTATACTTATTTTAATCACGCTAATGAGATAGGAATCAGGAAGGTCAAATTTGTAAATAAAATGTGCTCACATCTGCGTGGAAAAAGAAATAGTGAGAAACATTTAGGGAATATCACCCTCAGTAGGCCTACACCCAATTGGGATGAGAACACCAATCTCCCAATCACAAACTAGACTAGATGAGCCTGAAATTAGTCCGCGTGTCCACCATATGAACAAAGTTTTGTTTAATTAAAATACAGTTGAAAGGAAATTGAAGGAATTTTAATATTAAGGAAGTCGACACTTTACGTCATATCTTATGTAATAAATATTAAATAGATAATCCAAACTGAGGATTTTGAGAAATATCCACTATCTGACATAATGTATTGGTTTATAATATTTAACAACAGTCAAAATGTATTGCAACCATTTGAAATATTATACCATACTTAAATTCCACACATTAAAAAAGTACTCCTATTAAGTAAGAAATACAGCAATAACTTTTCTATTTGATGAAATATATTTTCCTTCTAGAAAAATATGACCGGTTTTTCCCCCTCAAGTGCTCTAGTACAGGGACGGCCAAAATCTGGGTTCCGTGGCTCCATCGGACACTCGATAAGTTTGTAACTGTACAAAGACTCGTGTGCAATTGTTGAACAAATGTAAATGGAGCTTTAACGTTCGGGGAAATAATAGATTAACCTAAACACAATTTTTGGTTGTTCTGTTCTTTTGATGTATTTGAATAAATGCGTTGTTTGTAAATCGAATTAAATTGTGTGTTTCACCCGAGTACGCTTATTACGCGTCCTTAACAAGAAGACAGTGAGATACACCAAGTTTTTTACTCTATTTGGTGCAGTCGTGGTAAGAATGTGCAGTCACCTATGTTGTTTAAGTTACTTTCACAATATTCATACACTACATCATTGGACCAGGTGCGTAACAATGTGGAGAATACTGGGGCTTTATACCTCCACTACACATGAAATGTCAACTAATATACTACTTATATTTAAAATAGATATTTTTAAGGCATTAAATTAAAAACATGTTCATATTAATTCATAAAATATAATAATATAAAACTATTGTAATCGATGCAACATTCAACGTAAGCTGTCGTTTGAGATACTGTGTGCTGGCTGAAGCCAACTATTTTCTTGAACTAAAACTCTGCGACATATAATTGCATCGACTTGTTCATTTAATAACCCCAAGCCGATGTTTTTTTACACGACATTGCCAAGCCTTAATACACAATAATGAATGTAGATACAGTGGAGTCTCGATAGTTCGAGGTGGATGGTACTAAGACTACCGAGGATTACCGGAAACTCGGAGGGTAAGGCCACACGAACGATTTTTTACCTTCAGCGTTCAAGCTGTTTTTGTCGCGCGAAAAAGGGAAACAAGCGGTTAAATGGTGGTATGCTATACAAGCAATAAATATCGCACGACAGATGTACGTCAGATTCGGCTTCAAGGTAATGTCGCGTTGGAACGCGCCGGGGTCCATTTACCAGGTTACATATCCTGCCTCTCTACCTGCCACACGTGCGACAAAAACCGAGGGTAGCTCCTCCACCAGGGTAGTGCCTCCACGTTCCACCAATTGTCATTCAAATTAAAGGAAATAACGTGGAAAAAATTAGCAGAGAAGGCTATTTGAGCGTTAAAGAACATTAGACAATAAAAAAATCAGATGGACAAACATTTACGATGAACTAGCGACTATAAACGACATGATGACTGTCCATTACTAACGTAAACCAGCATCTGCAGCCCCTGGCTTCTGACCTATAGGTCCCGGACTCTATTCCAGGTTGATACAGGGGTATTTTTCTCGAGAGGGGAATAATTCCCACGCTCACCAAAGGTTTGGTTAATTAGTCTTACGCTAGGTTAAGATCTCCATTGGATTTACCCCTCATATTCATTAATATCATCCTCCCACTCAACGGGACATGGAAAGAGCCTCCACAGAAAGTATGTACGATTAGTACATTCGGGCGTCCCTGAGCAATGATAACTTACATTAGTACTTGCTAATCTTTCCACAAACTGAGATACAATTTGTGTAGCCCAGCCACGCCAACAATTATTATTATTACTATTATTATTATTATGAACAGACTCGGTAATAAAGCAAACAAATTCACCACGGGGGATAGTACGCGAACGTTACTGAAGCTGTAACTGACTGTTGTATTTGGACACCAATATGGTTGGAAGTAGGGACCAACAATCGGCCTCTCCTCACACGTCACAGAATCATATTATAAACTTTGTTTCCCTTGCTGAGCGGCGCAGATTTAACGGAAACTCACTCTATCAGGACTTTTGATTGCACGCCTACATTGATAGAGGTATGATCGAATGTCTTGGAACACAGCCCTAGTAACTTCCTGGGACTTGTCCATTTTGATCGATAGTAGCTCCTATCAATGTCAATAAAATAGGCCTAGTGTAGTTTTATACTATCGGTTGAGAGAATAAAAATATATGTATTTCAGGTTAATACCCCTTCAACGATTCCTTAATACGTATTGATGGGTGGATGCTATTTGGTCACGGCCCACCTGCTACGTATGGCCCGCGGGCCATGGTTTGTCCAGGCCTGGTCCAATGGTCCAGCCCTTGTGGCCGTGCGTGGCCCGCGGCCATGGTACCTGGTATCCAGGCTTGGCCTGATAGTCCAGGTCTTGTGGCCATTGTTTGTCCAGGCCTGGTCCAATGGTCCAGCCCTTGTGGCCATGCGTGGCCTGCGGGCCATGGTTTGTCCAGGCCTGGTCCAATGGTCCAGCCCCCGTGGCCGTGCGTGGCCCGCGGACCATGGTTTGTCCAGGCCTGGTCTAATACAGTGCTGGACCATACAAGGCCCCGTATGTCGGCGCTCACCAACAGGTCAACCAATCCGACCTACAAGACATGACTAGTACTGGGGGAAAACATTATCTCTTGGGATCTCTTTTTAACTTTCTAATTCCAGACTCAAATCATTCCTTTCCGCCATATATCACACCTGCTTTTGGCTAAAACATGATCTGGTTTCGTGGGGTCTTATCTCGTTTCTCATTTAATTACGTGTCATAAATTACTTCTCTATTTTTATGTTTCGAATGGCAACTTTTTGTAGAGTTTTAAATGTAATGTTTATAGTTCACATACTTTATATGTGGCATGCTGTGTGAGTGGTTGAGGAAATAAAGGGCGAGACTCATTTTAGAATCAAAGTGTAAAACCTTTGACGTGATATAGGCCTTTAAGTTTAATATTCATCCATCTGCAGTGAGTGTGCGCTACATAATATTATTTTAAATTCAGTAAATCTAAGATTATTGCAATATCAAGAGGTTTGTTAATACTGACAAATGTTATATTTTGATTTAAATTATACAATTATTTTACTTCATAGACCTACTTCATTTTTCACCTTTTAATGTACACTTCATTTATCCTGAAAGTTATCAAACTTACAAGTCACCTTTACAATATGACGTAATTTATAAGATAGTAATTTTCAGGGTAAGTGGCATGATCATATTCTACAAATTATAATGCTATAAAACATATATTTTTAATTAAAAAATTAATTCCACATATCTACTTATACATTTTTATTTCCTTTATTTACTTTAAAAATCTGGAGCTACAGCTCCCTCGTTTATAACGGTTTGTGCTACTATCATAAATTAACCTACTAAATATATGTCATTCTCTAGGTTATCACAAGCACGAACACCAACGCACCTGGCGGAACTATAATGAACCACTTGAGGACGCACTCGGGTGCGAGTTATCACCATCCAGCGCGCACCTATATGTTCATCGACCGTGGTACAAGCTAGATCACTATCAGTAAACAACATCTACGGCTGCCTTTTGCACTGCCTCTCCCTGCATTTACCTCACACAGCAGCTCATTGTGTTTTATTTTTATAGCCGTTTAATTATCATCTCTGGTGTTGGAAGAGTTCTTGTGAATCCAGTATTGCTACGCTTTTTTTTATGATTAATTTATACTTTAAAAAAATTTAAATTCACGGGAACTTGGAAAAACAAATTTGACTTTTGTATTTATTTATTTTATATTCTCTCAGAAAACAAAACATCCAGAAGAATGTTTGCTTCATTTGTTTTAGGTGTTTCTGAACCCACTGATTATATCAGCACACGAATTATAGACTAACTTGAATCTAGAACAGACACAGCATCCAGCCCCAAGTCGTTAATTCAGCACTGTGAAAGGGGAAACCCACATGTCATCAATGATAAATACCATGCCATGCGAGAAATAAAACCCAGGACCCGTGTCTTACCAGGAAGACACGCTAATTACTGACTGAGCTAAGGTGGGGGACCCAAAAGAATGTACTTTCAAAGAATACTTGTGGGGTGAGATAATTAAACCAAGGTACTAAATTCATTTGAACGAATCTATATGCCTTGTTCTGCAGCACTTACCGTTAAGAGCTAGCAGTATCAACACCGATGAAATAATAATAATAATAATAATAATAGTAATAATAGGGCTACATTTGGTACAATATTGACAGATAAGGGTATCGTTTATACAGTATATTGAAATCATACCGCAATAACACCAGAAATGTGGTATTTTTACCAACACCACAGGACAGGTGGACTATAATTTATCTAGTACCATATTATCTAGGAAAAGTCAAGGGCCTTAGGGCGGGAGTGTAGGAATGCGAGTTAAAGGGAACAAAGAGATTAATTTCTTCCAACGTTGTTGAATATTTGTTATGAGCATAGCGTCATTAGATGACAAACTTTTTAGATAAAGAGAAAAAGCTGTCGTTAAATTCTAGGACACTCTTGACAGATATTCAACAACTAGTGATATCATTCACCGAAAATATTTTGCTATAAAAACTGCAAAAATACTCCGTTTTTATTGCTTTCCCTACATCCTCACATTAAGAAAAGTTTGCTTTACTCATTGGCTTTTATCTACATACGATACACCAAAGAATGTCAGTTGATAATGAAATAAAATTTGAAATACCTAACAATCTGACGTCATTAATGGCAAAAGTGTAGAGGATTACCATCTGATGGTTCTGTGAGGTATAGAGTTGAGATGGTCCCTAGAAGTAATCTATTTTTTCTAAACTGTAATCAACCAAGGATTCTATTTCTCTGTCTCGCTAATGACACTTATTGAACTAATCTATAAACTGATATCGAGTGGAATATTTTAACTTATTATGTGTATTATTACTTGTCATGTAAGCTGTAGATCATTATTGGATGTTATAAATAGTGTTCACATCCCACAGCCTTGGGTGCGTACTACGTGGACTAGGCCATCAAGCTCATCTTGTCTGATTTGCCAGTGACTTGAAGGTCTTTGTTCGATTCTCGGATGGTATACTGAGGGTGTTTTTTCTTAGAAGTATTGCAATTCAAGCAAGTGGGGGTATATTTCCTTTAAGATTACCCCTTACTAATTCCTATATTCTCAGTGTGGTTCAATGCAGATGGTCCAGCAGAAGGAAGGGGTGCGGAAAAACACATAATGCTTAAAATAATTACTGTACAATTAACATTTTGAGAGTGTAACATTATAAAGTGATTTTATTACAAATTAAAATAATTCTAGCACTGTGCGAAAAACAAGTTATTAGATGAAAATATAAAAAGCATATAAAGACCAAGAATGTATTTAAGGATTATGTTTCCCCCTTTGGCTTCCGGCCTTCTCTCCTGCCAAACAAGTGAACACGTCTAGGCGAAGAAGCGATCCCGATCAACAGAAGTAAGATCGGACAATGACTATAATGTCAGCTCATCTAAACACCCGTTTGCCGACAAAACAACCTAGGAGGTACTCGTTTCATTCCCCGATGGCCCTTAACTCAAATAGCTGCAATCCAACACGTGTCCTTTTATTTGCGTTTATCCTTGTGCTGCCCAAACACAGGTTGAACTTTTGTTCAGGGCTCTCGATCGAAACCTTTCACTTTGTTTGGTTTATCTGTCGTCCCCTCCCCACTTATTTGTGAGTCCGTCCCGCCTCGTACCTTGTTTCGTGCCCGTGTGTTTCAACATAATTACACGCCGAGCACCGAGTGAAAATGATAGGCTAGACGGGTTCTCACTGCCTCTTAGCGCGGGTGCCGATGAAGGTGGAGTCCTGGATAAACTGCAAATAACAACAAAACTAGGAAATAACACCCCTAGATCCGGTTAAGTGGTGGTGTGGGGGGCACATGGGGGGGGAGATTTCCAATTGAATTCATCGCTGGAGTTCCAATACTCTAATACGTGTAATTTGGATACACTTCCATTACTGAGGAAGATTAAGGAAAGAGGCCTTAAGAGCTTAGAACTCGTCGGACCAGAAGCTGTGGTTCAGACCGGAACACGTTTCTAGACGCTACTCACGCTAATGTAATGTATTCATACGGCAAACCATGGGGTCTGCATCCATCCCTTCTAAGGAGGTGTATCAATGTTGACAACTTTAAGATATGTTGATCTTGTTCAACGACACTTTTCTTTATTATATTCTTTTTAGCACTACGTCTTACTATCCATTTGGGCTGTACGCTAATGCGCTAGGAATGAAGAAGGTTGAGTTTAAAGGAAGTGTATCCGTATTTTCATGGAGAGTGATTAGAAAACCGTTTAAGATTCACCCCCTTCAGTACACCCGACTGGGATTTGAACCCCAATCTCCCCGTCATCGTCAACACTGTCTATGGCGAGAGTGACGCCTTAGAACAGTGGTATTCAGCCTGGGGTACGCGGATACAGTTTAAGGGGTACGTGACATTTTAATATAGGCTATCTAATTTAATGAAAGACACTGAATAGCCAATCCCATATTTAGGGTTGACTAAATGTGACCGGACATGCAATCTAGGAGCGACAGTTTTATTTCATACGTAGATTATAGAATATGTATAACTTGTGTCTTCTTATAAGTAGCCACCAAAATAGATGAATGTGTTTTTATAACTTAGACAAAGAGCCATCTATTGACACGGTTTGTATGACGTCATCAACCACCCTAATTTAGTCAGGTTCATCTTCTTGATTTATGAAGGGAACGCATTCTTTCAGAAGCTCTCGTTTGTAAAGCCTTTTTAAGTTAAACACAGATACCGCTTCCACAAAAAACGAAACATCTAAACGATTATTTTTTATAGGTTCGTGTTTCAATAATGTAAACACTTTTCAAGAAAATATCACTAAAATAAATGTTTGTTGTGACTGTTTTGATCTCCAAAAGTGACAGCAGCTTAACACGTGATCTGGCAAACCATATGGTTTGGCGAATGAATACAATATAGTAGATCTGCTAGCTGTCAGCTACCATCACTCCAGTGGGTACATGAGAGTAGATCTGCTAGCTGTCAGTTACCATCACTCCAGTGGGTACATGAGATTAGATCTGCTAGCTGTCAGCTATCATCACTCCAGTGAGTACATGAGATTAGATCTGCTTGCTGTCAGCTACCATCACTCCAGTGGGTACATGAGAGTAGATCTGCTAGCTGTCAGCTACCATCACTCCAGTGGGTACATGAGATTAGATCTGCTAGCTGTCAGCTACCATCACTCCAGTGGATACATGAGAGTAGATCTGCTAGCTGTCAGCTACCATCACTCCAGTGGGTATATGAGAGTAGATCTGCTAGCTGTCAGCTACCATCACTCCAGTGGGTACATGAGAGTTAGATCTGCTAGCTGTCAGCTACCATCACTCCAGTGGGTACATGAGAGTAGATCTGCTAGCTGTCAGCTACCATCACTCTAGTGGGTACATGAGAGTAGATCTACTAGCTGTCAGCTACCATCACTCCAGTGGGTACATGAGAGTAGATCTGCTAGCTGTCAGCTACCATCACTCCAGTGGGTACATGAGAGTAGATCTGCTAACTGTCAGCTACCATCACTCTATTGGCACATGGACTCTATATATCTTTTTCCCTTCCTAATCCCTACTACGTGTTTGCACGCGGTATAAACCCCAAGTGTATTTTGTCTGGTTTTTCTGGTAACAGGGTGGTGGAAGTATTAATCCAGATGATATGTAAAGAAGGCGGTTTTCTTAAATGGTTATCCACTCTCCCTCCATGCAAATAAAGGTACATTTATTATAAATTAATTTTGTATATTCTCTATCTTATTAGGACAGTTAAATACAGATGGCCTGGAAGTAAGAAGCGGTACGAAAAAAATAAACATTCCAAATAATAAATTATTATTCATCGAGGATTATATTAAACTTTTAATAGATTTCTTTCCTCAAATGTATTTTAAGAATAAACAAATTAAATGTTATTAAAATAATACTTAATATATTGAAATAATAATTTAGTGTGAGTGGATAAGCTTTCACTTATTATTAATTTAAAAGGAACTATAGTTGAAAAATGATACCTACACAGAAATTTCGAACCCAGGACACTTACCTTTATGACCCTAATATATTCCAAGATTTGACTGTGATGATCGACAAGACACGGTACAAATCCTGGATAGCTGAGTAGTAGAACCCTAAACTAAGGGTCACGGGTTCAGTTCCTTTGTACAATTGTTATTTTAAGAACAATAATAGTTCATTTTATATTTTAATAATATTTACTGAAAACCTTAAAGAAATGCAATTAAAAAAAAGCTGTTAATTTCATAGCTTTTTTTTGAGTTGAACAAAAGTACGCAACCGTTAACAATTGTAGCTTTGCTACGTTTAAATATTTAATAAAGTTGTATGTTGTTGCGTCGTGGAACGAGAGCGATGAGGCTGTGTGCTCTAGCCCAAGCCGGGACGTAGAGACGGGTTCCTCTTGTTCGGCCGGCCATTCAGACATTGTTTTATACGATGTGCTGATACACTGTAATAGGGGTAATTTCACTCTTTATAGAAATTACTCCTCTCCCTATGTTTACATTGTAATGTTAGAGCTGTACCAGACGAGGAGAACGTTTAGGGGAACATTGTTTGGCCATCTCAAGTTCGTGATAAGCCACGATATGTTCCTTGTTGATTAACATGTACAAAGCCATTTCCCGAACATAAACTATGATTAGCTCTTTGATTATCGGTCAGTACGTTTTGCAGTGGTCCCACATACGGCAGGGGTGTCCTGCAAGGGGTCATGGGCCAGATATTATACACTGTCAACATGAGGGTCTACCCAGAGCAACACGGTGCTGGTTCCGGTGGTCCCACACACGGCAGGGTGGCCTGCAAGGGGTCATGGGCAGATATTACATTGTAAACATGAGAGATTACCAGAGCAACAGGTGCTGGTTCGGTGGAAGGGCAGTGAAGGTGGTGGTGGTGGTGGTGGCACTGATGGGAGTGATGGTGGGGTTTTGGTGTTGGTCTTGGTGGCGAAGGGGATGGTATTGATGACGGTAGTGGGGTTGGTGATAGTGGCAGTGGATGTGGTGGTGGTGGGTGGTGGTGGAGTTTGTTGTGGTGGGCGTGATGTCAGTATGGTGGGTGTGTGATAGCGGCAGTTATTAGGTAGTGGTGTGGGTGGCAATTGTTGTGGCGGGATTGATTATGGTGTGATGTTTGTGGCGATGGGGGTGGTGTTGATGGCAATGGTTGGGGTGGTGATAGAGTGTGTGACTGTGGTGGTGGTAGTGACGGTGTCAGTGGCTATGGTGGCTGCGGCTATGGTGGTTGTACCCATGGCTGTGTGGGGTTTATGTTGTGTACGATGGTGGGGGTTGTGACGATCCCAATCAATAAGTTCGCAGTTGAGAGTCTACAGATACATCACCTTAATTGTGTTTTAAAAATCAAAATTTAATATATACACCAAGAAGAGTAAGCGTTACTTCTGACAGCGCTAATAGACGATAGTGAGCAATAATAGTCCAATTAATTTACATCATAGTATTTACAAAATAAAAAACTTAGTGACTATAAAATAAAAATATTTTAAAGAAGGCTTTAAATTCCTATTGTCAGAAAAAAACACAATAAAATCAACAGTCAAGATCAACTTGAGGTGTCTGACCTGCCACAAGAGGTACAGCTCTTCACTGTCCACACTGTTGCTCTCCTGTCCAATACTGCTCTGAACATGTCCACTAGCTATAATAGGGTACATCTGAGCGCTGCTGGTCTGAACACGTCTAATAGCTATAGTAGGGTACATATATCCACTGCTGGTCTGAACACGTCTAATAGCTATAGTAGGGTACATATATCCACTGCTGGTCTGAACACGTCTACTAGCTATAGTAGGGTACATATATCCACTGCTGGTCTGAACACGTCTAATAGCTATAGTAGGGTACATATATCCACTGCTGGTCTGAACACGTCTACTAGCTATAGTAGGGTACATATATCTACTGCTGGTCTGAATATGTCCACTAGCTATAATAGGATACATATGTCCACTGCTGGTCTGAACACGTCTAATAGCTATAGTAGGGTACATATATCCACTGCTGGTCTGAACACGTCTAATAGCTATAGTAGGGTACATATATCCACTGCTGGTCTGAACACGTCTACTAGCTATAGTAGGGTACATATATCCACTGCTGGTCTGAACACGTCTACTAGCTATAGTAGGGTACATATATCTACTGCTGGTCTGAATATGTCCACTAGCTATAATAGGATACATATGTCCACTGCTGGTCTGAACACGTCTAATAGCTATAGTAGGGTACATATATCCACTGCTGGTCTGAACACGTCTACTAGCTATAGTAGGGTACATATATCTACTGCTGGTCTGAATATGTCCACTAGCTATAATAGGATACATATGTCCACTGCTGGTCTGAACACGTCTAATAGCTATAGTAGGGTACATATATCCACTGCTGGTCTGAACACGTCTAATAGTTATAGTAGGATACATATATCTACTGCTGGTCTGAACATGTCTAATAGCTATAGTAGGGTACATATATCCACTGCTGGTCTGAACATGTCTAATAGCTATAGTAGGGTATATATATCCACTGCTGGTCTTAACACGTCTAATAGCTATAGTAGGGTACATCTGAGCGCTGCTGGTCTGAACACGTCTACTAGCTATAGTAGGGTACATATGTCCACTGCTGGTCTGAACACGTCTAATAGCTATAGTAGGGTGCATATGTCCACTGCTGGTCTGAACACGTCTACTAGCTATAGTAGGGTACATCTGTCCACTGCTGGTCTGAACACGTCTACTAGCTATAGTAGGGTACATATGTCCGCTGCTGGTCTGAACACGTCTAATAGCTATAGTAGGGTACATATATCCACTGCTGGTCTGAACATGTCTAATAGCTATAGTAGGGTACATATATCCACTGCTGGTCTGAACACGTCTAATAGCTATAGTAGGGTACATTTATCCACTGCTGGTCTGAACACGTCTACTAGCTATAGTAGGGTACATATATCTACTGCTGGTCTGAACATGTCTAATAGCTATAGTAGGGTACATATATCCACTGCTGGTCTGAACATGTCTAATAGCTATAGTAGGGTATATATATCCACTGCTGGTCTTAACACGTCTAATAGCTATAGTAGGGTACATCTGAGCGCTGCTGGTCTGAACACGTCTACTAGCTATAGTAGGGTACATATGTCCACTGCTGGTCTGAACACGTCTAATAGCTATAGTAGGGTGCATATGTCCACTGCTGGTCTGAACACGTCTACTAGCTATAGTAGGGTACATCTGTCCACTGCTGGTCTGAACACGTCTACTAGCTATAGTAGGGTACATATGTCCGCTGCTGGTCTGAACACGTCTACTAGCTATAGTAGGGTACATCTGAGCGCTGCTGGTATGAACACGTCTACTAGCTAGAGTAGGGTACATCTGTCAACAGCTGGTCTGAACACGTCTAATAGCTATAGTAGGGTACATATATCCACTGATGGTCTGAACACGTCCATTAGATATAGTAGGGCACATCTTTCCTGCCACCATGTTAAATCTTACTCTAACATTAGTGAAAATATGCAACGAAAAGAGTAAGACAAGTGGTTATAATCAATGACTTGTATCACCTATGGTGGCCATTTGGTTCACATTGGTGTTAACCTTTTAAAGACCATGAATGGTGTATTATCTAGATTCTAGATGTACACCTTTTTTACCCTGGTCCTTCGGGTTAGATGACCGGTAGTAAAACTAAAGCTGAGTGATAAAACGAAGAATAAAAATGAGAATTTAAAATGTGAAGACATCCGCATCTTAGAGCATGCTGGTTAAGACGTCAACCTCATCTGGTCTAGTTTGTCGGTGACTGGGAGGTTGGAGTTGGATTCCAGTCGAGTGTTCTAAGGGATATTTTTTCTAAATGTGTATATATCTACTTTCCTTCCATGCAAATGGATTGTATTAGGCTTAACTTATAACTTCTCATCAATACCCTAATTAGTGTAAATACGTATACGTGGATAGCCCGGACGGGTAGTAAGAAGTACAGCTCAGGAACTTTTTTAATGTAAGGCTCATAAAAATATATATATAGTATTTTTGACTTGTATTTTAATATCAATGAGTGTTACTGCGAATCATTAAATTACCAGGGGTTATAAAGCTGTTCAAAACTCTGCCCTTCCTTTTCATCCTCTGATAAAAATATAGTACTACGTGATAAGAATAAAATAGGTTTTAAAGATAAAGGTAGAATTCAAAGGAAAAGTGCAAGCATTTGCGTGGAAAGAAATTTGAATATTATTTGTAAAAAAAAATCTGGGTGCAACTGGCTGGGATTACAACCCCAACCTCCCGTCATCAGAAATCTAGACCTGGCCTGTCCAACTGGCGGTCCGCAGCCCGCATGCATACCTTGGTAGCATATTTGGCAACCCACGACGCATTAGAAAAGTTTTCAAAAATATATATTTTTGATATTGATTTCAACATGAATATAAAAGGAGGCCCTTAGCTAACTTCAAGTTGGACAGCCCTGATCTATATCATCGTGAAAGTGACGTCTTAGGACACGTGACCACCGATAGGCATTGTATTTTAATAAGTATACATCTTTACTAGGATAATCTAGCTATCGTTAAGTCATCTAATGAGAAAATCAAGCAGAAGTTTCTTACTGTATCAGTTGAATACTTATAATAATTTTCTATATTAAGTTACAAAACGAAACATAAATGGTTATCGATAGAGGCGTGGGTGGAATGTTTTCTTAATAGCTTTCATTTTATGTCCCAACTTAAAACTCGATTGAAAGGTAATCGTGTCTTTAGTAGAAATATGGTAAAGATCGTTGTTTAGAGATTATTTAGGTATATTTTTATAAATGTGAACGTGTCTTAGATTGATGAAAGTAACAAGTGAATAATATAATGCGTGACTGGGTTGTTGTAGTGGTAGGGGGAAAGCAGACAATTAACCAAGATAAAGCCAATCTGTGTTACAGGTGGCTCCATCTGCATGTCAATATGTTGACTGCAGCAATAATGCTAGGAAATTACTGGTTGAAGCACGGCCATTTTACTTCTAACTATTTCTGCACAAACATTACTAGGAATTTTCTTTGATAGACTACAACTATTTGTCTATATCTTTCTCTCTCTGAAGCCATATCATTAGGGCTATAAAGGCCGATTCACACAGAACGCTAAGTTAAGATAATCCAAGATTTGCTCTGCTAACTCTTTAAAAAAATAGCGGATCATATATTTAAATGGGTTAGTTCACACAGAAAGCTAAGCTATGCTAAGCTATGTTTTTTTCTGATCGCTGACCGGGCAATTTTTCCATCTCCCATCTTGAGCCACATTACGTTGCAAATGCTCATAACGCAGCTTGTGCTCCGTGTTGAACAGACACAGTGCTGGCTGGTTTGGTGAAAATAACTAAAAAAGTGTTGAAGTTTTGTTTTCAGTTTATTTCACGTGTATTTAAGTAATATTCTATTTAGGTTTTATATTTAATAAATGTTTTTATATTAAAATAGAAGCGTTAATTGAACAAGTCAAACCTCCACCTCCTAAATTTTCTTCCTCTTCCAAAACAGCTGCTAACAGCAGCATATTTTTTAGTTAGTACTATAATCTGAACTCAAACAAGACTTTTGGAGAATGCCATCATAATTAAACTTCATTGGATCAGACCAGAGAGAAACAATACTGAATTTGGGAGGGAAAAGTGGGACCATTGCTTAGCTTAGCTTAGCAATGAGTGTGAAACCAAATTGACAAAGTCTTAGCACAGTAGTTGGCTAACGCGCCAGTCGTGTTGAGCTCTACCGCCGAGGACGGGGAGATCGAGGTTCGAATCTCGGTCGGGTGAACTGGGGGTGGTTTTTCCTAAATAGTTTTCCACTCTCCTTCCACGCAAATGCGGGTTCACTTCCTCTAAATTCAACCTTCCAATTCCTAATCCATTAGCGTAATTAGTACTTAGGCGTATAACCCGAACGGGTAGTAAGACGCGGTGCTAAATATTATTATTATTATCTTAGCATAGGACAGCACAGCATAGCTTAGCTTAGCTTAGCATTCTGTGTGTATCAGCCTTAACACTCTTAATTATTATGTACTATGAACTAATGATTGTTTTAAGTAATTGTATCTGTAGTTTTTCCTAGAGCTATATTTTGCAAATTGCCACTTAAAATAAAATATGTATTGTTTTCAAGTGTGGTTAGTTAAGTTAGAATCCTATCTCGACATAAAACAAATTGAATATATCTATAGTCACTCTTAAACCCACCAGATCTCGTAGCAGTATATGGATACATTTTAAGCTGTGTAGTATTTAAACACATTGCGCTAGGTCACTGTCTAAAGGGCAGAATTTTCCCATTTATGACAATCCAACTTAAGTGTACAGATAGAAGAGGATCAATTTCGAATGCAAGCTCTCACCCGAGGAGAGGATTAAAGTTTACAAGAGAGGTAAATATTAATTTAGGTTGTCAGAACTTAGATCTCACTTTTCAAGGCTCATAATCACTCGTATTAACCTCTCATCTAAAACAGCTCGGCAACACCTCTGTTCCGTCTTAAGTGAGTTTCGAAGCTGTGTCCAAGTGCTCTAAAGTGATAGAAAGTCAAAGCACTCGATTACCGTTGACAAGGTGGTCAAGGTTTGAATCCTGGCCAGGGGCTATTGTGGAGGGATAGGGGGAGATGGGGAGTAAGCTAAGGGATTTTCCAACATGTGGTTTGGATAATTTAAAAACATATTCTCTCTACGTAAGAATCTAAGCTCCCTATTGCTTATGCTACGTCATTAATAACACATTTAAATAATACCAATAAAAACAATTTTGGGCGATGTCAATCAAGATAGATTTCCCAATGGTGATTATTTCAGCTACTATCATGGTAGGTCTCAAAGTATTTGGCTAAAGGGTTGGGCTTTAGGCTTAAATATGTTTTAGACCTATTCACCAGAGTGAAATGTTTTCAAAATTTAGAAACAAATTTATTTTTAAGATAAAACCGAGCTATGTGTAGGTGTGTAATGAACTCTGACTGCCAGACACTGCGTGTCCCATGGTTTGTACATCCCCAACGCTGATAGCAGCACGGCGCAGTTTACTGAGCCGCTATTGGTCGATCACGTGGAGGAGGAGAGCCTGGCGGCCCTCATATGGGTCAGATATCATCTGCATGACGCTCTTGTCTTCACTCGCGCAGCTAATCGTGTGTAGCCCATGTAAACCTCGCTATCTCCTCTACTCTCTGGTCATTTTACAGACAAGGAACTGTAGCTTGGAAACTGTAAACCTCGATATCTCCTCTACTCTCTGGTCATTTTACAGACAAGGAACTGTAGCTTGGAGACTGTAAACCTCGATATCTCCTATACTCTCTGGTCATTTTACAGAGAAGGAAATGTAGCTTGGAGACTGTAAACCTCGCTATCTCCTCTACTCTCTGGTCATTTTACAGACAAGGAACTGTAGCTTGGAAACTGTAAACCTCGATATCTCCTCTACTCTCTGGTCATTTTACAGACAAGGAACTGTAGCTTGGAGACTGTAAACCTCGATATCTCCTATACTCTCTGGTCATTTTACAGAGAAGGAAATGTAGCTTGGAGACTGTAAACCTCGATATCTCCTATACTCTCTGGTCATTTTACATACAAGGAACTGTAGCTTGGAAACTGTAAACCTCGATATCTCCTATACTCTCTGGTCATTTTACAGACAAGGAACTGTAGCTTGGAGACTGTAAACCTCGATATCTCCTATACTCTCTGGTCATTTTACAGACAAGGAACTGTAGCTTGGAGACTGTAAACCTCGATATCTCCTCTATTCTCTGGTCATTTTACAGAGAAGGAACTGTAGCTTGGAGACTGTAAACCTCGATATCTCCTATACTCTCTGGTCATTTTACAGACAAGGAACTGTAGCTTGGAGACTGTAAACCTCGATATCTCCTATACTCTCTGGTCATTTTACAGACAAGGAACTGCAACTTGGAATGATGATACATATACCAATTTTTAAGTAGATATTTGGGTCAGAAATATCCTCTTTCTAGACTGGGATGATGTATTTCAACATCAATTTATAAACAGTATAGTATTGTATTATTGTGCGTTTTTATAATCCGCTCAATTAAATTTTTAATCAAACCAAATATTAAAATTAATTTCTTCTGTTGACGCGTGACCGTGATAACCCTGGTGTAATACGTGCTAACAAGATTAATAAATGGTATGACCAAATTGTTCATACCTTTTAAAATGTTCAAAAATTAATCAATAATATATCTCCACAATTTGTTTTAAGTTGTTAGAGGTTGTTAATAATGTAAAACCCTTCAACCTATAACACCTTAAAAAATGGTGGGGATATATATATCTGAGAATGGTTTTACATTATTAACAACCTTTAACAACTTAAATAAATTGTGGGAATTTACTAACGACTAATTTTTGAACATTTTTAAGGATGTGAACCATTTTGTCATACCTTTAATTTAAGGGTGTACCGATGCGGATACCGATGAATCGTTATCTGGCGATTATTAGTACATCATCTATTAATCGTAATCGGTGATTACTATGCCGATTAATCTTCTTTTTTAAGGCCCTTGGCCCTGTCGAGTGCAAGTCTAAAACCTATTTTGCGGGATGGTGGGTGGGAGGGTGAAAGGCGTGGGGGCATGACTTCACAACTGACCAAAATATCCTTCCACGCCAACAAGAACAGATGTATCACGGACAACGTAGAGGGCGCTAGCTACCGGACAGGTCTTGCGGAAAAATCATACGTTTGGAAATATCACTTTTCTCGAGAACGAGTGAAATTTTTATGTTAATATTTTCAACACCCCTTCTAAGATAATGTAATAATGTTTATCTTTTGTTACATTTTCTAATTTTTGTTATGAAGCAGGCAGTTTTTTATTGAAAAATTTCAATTTTATCGATATTTGATCACTGTTAAATTATAGAGGATATGTGTGTATAAAAAGTATAACTTAATCAACATGCGTCTATTCTTGAACAAACCGTTTCCGAAACAAAAATGGCAGAACAGTAAAAATTCTTGAAGAAAACCGTTTGTTCCCATGGCTCTGCATTTCCACGCCAAATGAAAAGGGCCAATCGCCTTGAGTAAAATTTAAAGCAAAGTTTTCTAGGTAGGAGCTTAGTGATCAAAATTGCAAAAAAATAAAAAATTATATACACACACTGCATCTGGGTTGCGGGCTATGCAAAGATTACATAAACAGATAAATAAATATAAGTTCATACCGTTGATAAAACTAACAATCTTGTTCCAACTTTCACCGGTTATGCAAAATTAATCAAAGACTGAGATTATCAAAGCTTTAACTGTCCATTTTTAAATAAAATCTTTTATATTAATTACATTAACTGTTATTATTCTCTTAAGCATATTTCCTAATAGTTATTAATAAGTAATCTTTAATCGGAACTAATCGGTGTAAATAATCGTAGCATGAACAATTATTTAAACAATCGGTATTGGTAATCAGTTTTACTGAATCGGTACACTTTACCATTTATTAATATATAGTATATATATATAAAGCTATTGTATCTTCAAAACACTCATCATTTTCAAAAATCAGTCATCAATAAACAGCTCTTAATGAATTTTTTTTTAGAAATATCAGCATACATTATATAAATCCCCGAATACCCATCTTGTACAAAATAGCCATTTTCGAAAAAAATCAAGTTTTCAAAAATCCATAATCAGTAAGCTAGGTACTCCTAATTTTAGGGCTGGACTCAAAGTCATGATTGGGCCTTTAAGTAAGAACTAACATCTAATTGTCACTTTTGAAATCCCGTTTCAGCTGTAGTGTCCGGTATAGACAGACAGACAGAAGGCAGACATTCACAATCATAACAAACACTTTTTTGAGTTCGGGGGCACATTTCGATAACAAGATCCAGCGTAAAAGTAAGATTTTAGAAACTATAAAAACATATTTGTAGACAGTATAGTACATTTATCATTGCACTAGGTCAGGGTTTAAATCCTCGCCTTTTAATTTAGAGAATTTCCTTGACTTTTTATAGTATTTAACCTGTTGAGTCCAACCTATTTAGTTTTTAATTTTCCTTCTTGTTTTCTGTTGATTAAAAAACACCTATAAAACAGATTTAACGCTTCATTACTAAATAAATTATCTACTAAAATGTGTGTATATATTTTTACCAAAAAAAAAAGAACATACAATAAATTTAGAGCTTGATCCAATTAATTCTATATGTTTTGCTATTTTAACAAATTAACCACAACGAATCAAGGATGCACTTGAAAATCATGTAGGTTTTATTTTTCTCTATTTTTTTAAAAACATCTTCACATCATCTCTTTTCATACCAATTTTGTTTTAAGCATCAAGTGTTATATTCTGTACGTATCAACTTTTCACCATGCCAAAGAGTTAAATAAAAAAAAGTGTATATATAAGGCAAACTATCGTTTAATCTAAATTACAAATTTTAATTGCAAATCATCTCTCACTTTAAGATTAATCGAATTACACGTTGTTTATCCTAATGCTATCAAATTAGTACTATAAAGGAGCAACGCGGCGTTACCTTGATATGTGCGCAGGTCCAATAATGTTGTAAACCAAGTGATGGTTTTCTTTGTAAGTCGTGGAAAGAAAGATACATCAGTGTTTTGGAGGTACACTCGTGGCTTATGAGAACACGAATTACAATTCATAATTCTAAGAATGTGTGCACATGGAGGAGAATGGTTCGATTTGAGTGAGACGAGAGTTCTGATATTATACAAAAGGTTTTACGAGTGATGCACACTAATAATTTATCTTATGATCTATTATTTAGGAGGTCAATATAAAGCAATAACAGTCGGAGTTAAGGTGTATGCTAGTGTATTTGATTCTCGACTGGGAGGTAAGGGCTATATTATACTAGACTAGAACTATCAGAGTTGGTGTGCTATAGCGTACCTACCAACCTAAAAGTACAGTACAATTTTTATAGGAGGGACTTTTTATCCGACATCTAGAAATTCTACTAGATTCACCTTCACGTATGCTTACGTCAAATAATGTTATCGGTAGCTGTCACTTTTGATAGATGTTATGAATACCTATAAAATAACAACAATAATATTGTGAAAATGCATCAATGTTGGCCGCAAAAAGAGCTGTCTTTTATAAAAGGCCCTTTCTATGAAAATTACACTATAGGTCTCAGCCACCAGGAAAAAAGAATTATTAAGTTTAGAAGAAATAAAACCACATGCACATGTAGGAAGAGTGAGAATCCATTTAAGTACAAACTTAGCAGATCTATAGCCAGATGGGAATAAACCCTGATATCCTTGTAACCAGCAGACCAGACAAGACTACACTAACTCCTTTGTGCTCAGTGCAGGTAGTTTTATTGCCAGTATATAACAATTCCTGACGTTAGGTATGGATAAGTAGCAGCAGGTATGATGTCCTAGGTTAAGTAAATTAGAATACTGGTTTTTAAATTTATAATTTTGTTATTAGTTATTAAATCTCTGAGTAAAATTATGGTTAAATCACAATCCATTGAAAATATATACAGGGTGGGGCCGAATCAATTAGATGATTAGTAACTTGAAAATTAACGCTTTAATTGAAAATTAAGTATTTACTAGCTAAACAAAAGCAAACTACATACTACACTTTTTTTTTAGATAACGTTACTCAGGTGAGCTTCACCAGACCTCAGGTAAACCTTAGCACGTTGGTCATTACTTTCCTCAGCATGGATCGTCTAATTGATTCCTTTCCACTCTGTATTATTATTTTTTTGAATTGTGGATCATACACGTGTTTTAAGAAAAATTATATAAAAATATATCTTGGTTGTCCACATTTAATTATCCTAATGGGCCAAGGGGGAAAGTCAGCTGAGTTTAGGGACAATGTACTCACATTTGTGTTTAGAGAGGCTGGGAAACCAATTAGGAAAACTATTTAAGAAAACCACCTTCACTACATCCTGACCGGGACTTGATCCCCGACATCTCCATCACTAATAAACTAGACTATACGAGTCTGACATTTAGTCCGCGTGCCCACCGAGCTATGTCCCTCTTAAGCTGCCCTCACAATATCCATCCTTTAGAATGGTAAGTCTTTGTTTGACTTGATGTTGAACGAACTAATGCAAAGCTAGGAATAATACTTGATCAACAGCAACACAAACTACAGAACCCAAATAAACAGGAATTGGAGGGTGGATTTTAAAGAGCCACTTCACTTTTAACCTGGAGACTGGACTAAAACCACGTTTTGTGTGTGTGGTGGGGGGGGGGGGGGGGGGGTTAGGGTGGCAGAAGGAAACGGGGAGAGATCAACAACAGTGATTGGTAAATTTAGTTGGTGAATTAAGGAAATTGTCTACCTGTGACGTAATGGTATGTCCAGATAGGGTTTCCATGTTAATGTACCACACGTTTTATTCGGAGAGTTTTAAATAATATAATATTGATACAAAAAACATACATTTTTAGATATTAAAAAAAAATAGTTCTACAATTTCACAAAACATTTTTTGGTCTTGAAGTATTTTTTTTTATAAACGTACTTTTTTTCTTCGACTGTAGCTCAGGCTATTTGGTTTATTCATCAAAATTACCAGTAAGAATCTTCCTGAAAGGAGGAAGATTAAAAAATTACGTGAAACTAGATGTCTATCTAGAATAGGAAGCAAGAAAAATATAATTTTGAAATTCAATTAATAGAGTGAATACGTACACCCGTCAGTGGAAAAGAGAAAGTGTTATCAGAAAGTAAAATAGAGGTCTCACAGGGTAAACTGCTCATTTTCTTCAGGCAACCCACCAGGGTGATGAGACACGCTGCAGGCGTTCAGAAATCCCATATTATTTAAAAGAGGTTTTAAGATTTTCAAATGTGGCTCACTCCAAAATGCAGGTTAAAGGTGGATTAAAAATCTTAGACACATATTAAGCTTTATAATTTAAAAATAAATAGTACAACCCAATTGTATGGCAAAATTTTCAAAATAGATTTTCAGTAAACTTCTTTTTAATAAATTTTATTCTAAACAAAACTGTTCAAATCGCTTCTAAAAAAAATTTAAATGATCAAAAATAAGTTGCTTTTAAAATATCTTCAAACTATTTGCTTTTGTAAAATAAAAATATACTCTCGTTTATCAACAAAACTAACCCCCAAATATTCCTTCAAATTAGATATAATATGCCATTTTAGAAAATTTTCAAATTGTCTAAAGTGGTCGTCAGTAAAATATCCTTAAATCAATTAAATTTTTTAAAACAAACATACACATCTTTATCTATAATGTAAAAGAGTCTCAAGATACTAATTTTGAGTTAAATCGTTGTGTTATTAGAAAAAATCCAAAATTTCAAAAATCAGTCATCAGTAAACTACTATTAAATAATGTTATATATATACTCGTATAATTATAATTATTTATTTTATAACCAATTCATTAGAGCCATTTTAAAAACATATTTTAATATGACTAAACGCTAAATGTAACCGTTCTAATTTTAAAGTAAAATGTATGAAAAATAGATCCACCCTTCCTTGGACAAATAAAGTCATTTTTACAAGAGTACCAGCAAAACAGTTGAGGATTGTTTTAGTTGTTATGAAGCCTCATAACCGCCAAACCCAAAAGGTAAATCAAAATGTGAGGATATTTTCCCTCGAGTAGGCGGTGCTCTTAATAATTCACTTTAAGGCCGATTAACAGGGAAGCAAGAAAATAAGATAACGCTTGCACTAAAAAACAAATATTTTTTAAATTTATTTAAGGTATTTAACAATACTTTCTGAACTGACTGATTATATTAACGCTCAACTTCGACCGTTAACTAATCACTGTGAAAGGGGAAACCCACATTTTACCAATCGGCCATGCCAGGAGTCGTACCCAGAACCCTCAGCTCACTAAACAGACACGCTACCGACTGAGCTAAGGTATCGGACTTAGAATTCTAATTAGAGTACAGTTTAGACTTAAAGCATACCTCACTCGTAAACAGCGAAATTGAAATTGTTAAAAAAGTATTTCACTTTAAAAAGAATCATGTTATATAATTTTTCTAAACATAGTTACATTGGTGTCAATTCCACTGTCTTCCAATATAAACTCAAGAAAAGCACACCACTAAATGATTCCTGGTTCGATCTGTGTTTTCTACGATACGTTATCGTTGGAGGAAGACACGTGGTCATTTTACCAAGAAATGAATGGAACCTTAGCGGCAACTGGCAAGTTCAGATTGGACAGAGAAACTACATTAACACTAAAACTGCACTAACACTAATAATGGTGTGGCCTGAGGTGCCTTTAAGCTGCAAATTTGTCATATATATATAGGGGTCTCTATATTTATGTATTATTTATTTATTTATTACCACCACATCTTACGACCATTATGTTTAAACTCATATGTACTAATTACTGTAATGAGTTAGGGAATGAGTAAGGTTAAATTTTAGAGGAAGTGTGCCCACATTTGCGTGGAGGAAAGTATGAGAGTATGAGGGTGTTTCACTTGCTCTCAGCCCCTAAGTTTCGAACTAATGGACGTAATTGGTGTATGAGAAGCACTCAGGGCCGAGAGTGAGTGAAACACACTATATGAAACCATTTAGGAAAAGCTACCCTCAGTACACCCGACCGTTGAGTGACGCCTCAGACCATTCGAGCGGTGAAGTGTTTGGAGTATTCTAGTGATAGTCCAGCCGACCTTGACTGCAGTGGATGCTAGGAGTGAAGTGTTGGGAGTATTCTAGTGATAGTCCAGCCGACCTTGACTGCAAGTGGATGCTAGGGAGTGAAGTGTTGGGAGTATTCTAGTGATAGTCCAGCCGATCTTGACTGCAAGTGGATGCTGGGAGTGAAGTGTTGGGAGTATTCTAGTGATAGTCCAGCCAACCTTGACTGCAAGTGGATGCTAGGAGTGTGAAGTGTTGGGAGTATTCTAGTGATAGTCCAGCCGACCTTGACTGCAAGTGGATGCTAGGAGTGAAGTGTTGGGAGTATTCTAGTGATAGTCCAGCCGATCTTGACTGCAAGTGGATGCTGGGAGTGAAGTGTTGGGAGTATTCTAGTGATAGTCCAGCCGACCTGACTGCAGTGGATGCTGGAGTGAAGTGTTGGAGTATTCTAGTGATAGTCCAGCCGACTTGACTATTGGATGCTGGAGTGAAGTGTTGGGAGTATTCTAGTGATAGTCCAGCCGACCTTGACTGCAGTGGATGCTGGGAGTGAAGTGTTGGGAGTATTCTAGTGATAGTCAGCCGACCTTGACTCAGTGGATGCTGGAGTGAAGTGTTGGGAGTATTCTAGTGATAGTCCAGCCGACCTTGACTGCGAGTGGATGCTGGGAGTGAAGTGTTGGGAGTATTCTAGTGATAGTCCAGCCGACCTTGACTGCGAGTGGATGCTGGAGTGAAGTGTTGGGAGTATTCTAGTGATAGTCCAGCCGACTTGACTGCTGGATGCTGGGAGTGAAGTGTTGGGAGTATTCTAGTGATAGTCCAGCCGACCTTGACTGCAGTGGATGTGGAGTGAAGTGTTGGGAGTATTCTAGTGATAGTCCAGCCGACTTGACTGCAGTGGATGCTGGGAGTGAAGTGTTGGAGTATTCTAGTGATAGTCCAGCCGATCTTGACTGCGAAGTGGATGCTGGGAGTGAAGTGTTGGAGTATTCTAGTGATAGTCCAGCCGATCTTGACTGCGAGTGGATGCTGGGCGTGAAGTGTTGGGAGTATTCTAGTGATAGTCCAGCCGACCTTGACTGCAAGTGGATGCTGGGAGTGAAGTGTTGGGAGTATTCTAGTGATAGTTAGCCGACCTTGACTGCGAGTGGATGCTGGGAGTGAAGTGTTGGGAGTATTCTAGTGATAGTCCAGCCGACCTTGACTGCGAGTGGATGCTGGGAGCGAAGGAGAGTCGTGAGCGTTTCAACGAATGTGGTGTTTTATGTGTTGAGACTGTATTGCAGCCGGCCGGAGCGATTAGTAGAGCTAATACGGACTCGGAGTAATTAATAGCATCGTGCCGTAGTGGAGGTGTGATAAGAAGACCCTCCTCCTAGTCGTGACCGGGCCTGATATCACATCTGAAGCCCTCCCTACCTCTCCCGTCGTGCTACACTCACTCACTAGGAGGCTGTACTTAGGGCGGTATTACAATGTCATATTTATTTTATGAAACAAATATGATTTAACTATGACGATCCATCAAATACATTTTATATAATAATAAAATATTTTACAAATCTTTTTAAAATATTAAAGAACCATATTTAAAAAATTAAATTCTGTGTGGTCACTATTTGAATTGCATTCTTTTTTTCCAATTTAATATTTTACTGACCCACTTTGGTGGCATCATAGTCTAAGGCGCTACTCTCACAATAGACCAGACAGCCGATGACGGGAAGATCGGAGTTCGATCTTGGTCAGGTGAGGGTGGTTTCTCTTCCATGGTTTCCCAATCTCCCTTCACACAAATGTGGGTGTAATCCCTTTAAATTCAACCTTGCTTATTCCTAGCTCATTTGAGTAATTAGTAGACCTACATAAGCGTCAAACCCAAATGGGTAGTAAAACTAGGTGCTTAAAAACTATCTTACTATTACAAAAAGAATAAATCAAACCCCCAAATAAAACAATAAGAATACCCCTATATTGTTTTACCAAATCTTTTATATAAAAAATGTGTTAATGTCAGATTTTAAATTTTAATGATTTTTTTTTTAAGCTTTATTTCGGTAAACCTTGATCTCCCGCTTGTTGGGTGTCTTCTCATGTGAGAAAACTGCTCTTAGCAAATGTATGTTATTCCAGAACATTGCACACATCCGGTGCGCAAATTAAACACTTTTTGATAATCGAACCTAGTCGAAGAAAAAGTTCACCAAGATCACACTCCATAATTCTCCAAATGACATCAAGCTCTCGAGTATAACGTTCCCAGATGTGTGTTTCTACAAATTTTCTAAAAAATACGAATATGTTCGCATTGCATGATGGCCGCGCGGGCCGCACAAAATCATGTATAGGGCAGCAAGTTTGACAACGCCTGGTTGAGCTGTACATGCAATGTAATAACTATACAATGTGAATACACTAACTCCACATAGGTAGGTTTTTTATATTTTAATTAATAGAGTAACTTTAGGAAACAAACTTTGAAAAGTTTCATATATTCATTCATAAATATCGTTGACATGATTGGCGTATATTTTTGAAATCGCGTACACCTTAATTTAATAGTATTAAATAATTAAAGGTGGTGTCAACTCCACCGTAAAATAAATATTTTGTTTTATAAAATAAGTATGACGGTGTAATAGAGTAATACCACCATTTGAGGATAGATTCTTTCATTATGTCTAACTACCGTTAGGATTTCAACATACATTCATTTCTCTCTTGGGACAATAAGAAGATAGATATTAAGGAAATGTACCCGCATTTACGTGGAGAAATAGTGGAAAACCTTTAGAGAAAACCAACCCTCAGTACTCCCGACCGTGGTTCGAGCCCTGATCTTTCCATCGCTGTCAATCCAGTTCAGCACTAGAATGACGTGTGATACCACGTGACAACTGAAGCGGGTCGCCACTGGAAGAGCTGGAGTTCGTGCTTCGAGTCCCACTACCAGTCCAGACTATCCTCTTAGTTGTACACTGCTGGGGTGGAAATGACACAGGCAGAATTTAGAGGAAATGTGCATGTGTTCAGGGAAAAGTAGGAGAAAATCAAATAAAAATAATATACTGGAATGCACCCAAGATGGATTCGAAACCTCGGCGGTAAACCAGACAGAGTTATTCTGATGCTTTTGTCTGTTTGAAGATTGGATTAGGTTTATTCTGTTATAATCTCGATGGTAGATTTTTTGCTAGAGGTAATCAAATGGATATAATCTCATGACTTACAAACTAACAACCCTAGTATATACAACCTCCATCTCTCCAGCCGTTAGGGTACGCGTTAATTTCAGCAATAACACAGTTGTTGATAAATTAGAGAATCGAATCCAGGGCTCTAGCTCAGATACGCTCTCGATTGAACCAAGGTTTAAGGCTGTTGATAGAATCCATTAAATATATCTACAGTTCAGTTGTAAAATGATAGGCTACTCATTGGAATCAATCCTGAGACTCATTGGTATGGTACTAAGCTATCTGGTTCATCTAATGACGAATAAAGAGCCAAGATAGCTCAGTGGTCGAGTGGTGACTACTATACAAAAGGTCCCTGGTTCTCTTACAGTGATTAGATTTAAACTTCCAACCAAATTGGTTTCTGATGTCTTATAGTCTTATTGTCTTATCTTATCATATAAAAAAACTGCCAACAAAGTGTTATTTCTCAGCAAGTAAAAAAGTTTACTAAAACACAAACTTGTTCGTAGTGAGTTTTTTTATATTCTATAATGAATCACTTCCACTTTCCAATCTCCGATACGTTAGCTAAATAGTGTCCCCAACCATTACTCTGGCAAAAGAAATAAGAGTGATGCAACGTTACCTAAAATAAACGTTGCGCTAAAAAGATCTCTCCTTCTGTGACGTTGCCCAATCAGACGTCCGAAACCAATCCGAGTAGGAATACAACGGGAAACTCACTTTTAAAATTGTGAAACAATGTTGCCGTTCTAGAGAAATACGATATCCTTTTGAGCTTTAAAGGGGTGTTTACACTATGCAATAAGTTGTAAGATTTTGTTTTTAAAAACAATGTTGTACAAATTGTTGGTATTTAAATTGACTGATTTTTTTAAACATATATGTTTTACAACGTGTTGCACGTTTCCCGTGAAGTGGCGGTAAAGATCAAAGAAACTTTGGTTTTCTAACAAATTGCACATATAAAGAACTATTTATACTGTCAAACAAGTTGGCTACTTTGCTTCCCGTCCCTCGCACTCTGCTTTTGAAATTGAAATGGGAGAAGCAGAGAAGAAAATATATTTCACAATTTAACAGATACATTAATAAATTGACTAAAACTGGAAAGGATGCTTAAGGAGCAATCAAAATTGATTTTTTTGAAAACATTTTATATAAAGATGGCCAAATCACAAACAGTTTTTTAGTCCTTTTATTTTCCTTCAGCAAAACAACACAAGCTGCGGCCGCAAAATGGACACCTTCCTCAGACGCCATGATGCATACTAACTGCAACTTGTTTACAAGCACTTTCGACATATTTCATTTTTCGATATTTTACAACAAATGTTGCATAACACTCTAAAGCAACAAGCTACGAAACAATATGGTTTAACAACATGTTTTGTTGAATAGTGTAGACGCCCTTTTATGATTGTGGTGAACTCAAACATGAATCATTGTGTGGGTCTTTCGGAATTAGAGAAAAGTCTGGTTTTCAGAGTATGATAACAATAATAATATATATATATATCTTTTTTAGAACCGTTTCTTACCACCCGTTTGGTTTGTATGTCCATATAATATATTTGCTCATTTTCTAGAGATGAGGAAAGTTGAATCTAAAGGAAATGTACCCGAATTTATGTTCATGGAAATTAGGAGACAATTTAAGAAGAAACAAATCACTACAGTACACCCAGGATGGATTTGAACTTCGGAGAAACTAGGAGTAAGAGTAGGAGACCATTTGAGAAAAATTACCCTCCTTACACCCGACCAGGATAGAACCCTGCCCTCCCCATCATCGGCAGTCCAATATATTGTGAGAGTGACGCCTTAGATCATGCGGCCACCGAAGTGGGTGTATATCCTTAATTTGTTTCATTTAACGTGCAATTTCTGAACAAGCTCATTGTATCAGCGCACAACCCACAAACTAGCTTAGAGCTGTAACAGACATGAGATACGGTTTATCAACCTATAAATTATATTTATTTTGATCATGTGAGGAACTGAAGCTAGTACCCTTAACTTAACAGTCAGACATTCTACCTACTGAGCTAAGACACCAGACAAAGATTACATTTTTTAAAGATTTAAATTTTGATTAATGATTGTTTAAAAATATTATGCTCATAAACTAAATAAATAGTATCTGTCCAATATTTACATAAAACCAAAATAGAACCACGCTTTGATTTTGGCTTTAAAATAAACCACATTTATTTAATTTAATATTATTTGCTTCATGTTATTGGCACTTACTCTATGGCATTTGGAATTTGAAGCTTTATTGCCGAGCTTAAAAAAGTACGCCACCTATAGAGATATATAAGATTGTGATCTTGAGTTAGTTCAATACAGTCCACCTCATTACATCCTATCCATATCTTGAGCTAGCTCTCTCCAGTCCACCTCATTACAACATACCCATATCTTGAGCTACTTCTATCCAGTCACCCTCATTACATCCTATCCCTATCTTGACTTAATAATATCCAGTCCACCTCATTATACTCTATCCCTATATGGATCTAGTTCTATTCAGTCCAACTCATTACATTCTATCTCTTTCAGGTCCATTCTAATGTTGTCCTCCATCTACGTCTAGGTCTTCCCAATTGTATTTTCCCCTTGAATTATCCAGTCAATATCATGATCAAAGTTCTAAATTCTCCCATTCACACTGCATGTCCTGCCAACGTAATTTACGAGACTTGATTATCCTAACAATCTCTTGTGATGAGTAGAGGCTAAGTTACTCATCATTATGTAATCTCCTCCATTTCCAAGCTGCCCCATTCCTTTTTGGAACAAACAACTTCCTAAGCAAATTGTTTTCGAAAACACTAAAATTTGTTTTCATCATGTAAGGTAAGAGTTCACATTTCTCAACCATAAAGAACAACTGGTAAAATTAATGTTTTATATATTCTCACTTTCTTAGCAGTATTAATTAAAATATAGTAATTCTTTAAATAGATTGTTGATGAAGATTTATTTATGTTTGATATGTAATTTGTAGCCATCACTTGTTATATTCGTGAGCCCAAACTTGCAACTAAGAATCACATCACTTATAGGTGCATGTTAAAAAGGAAAAGTTTATAAATATTTTATTTCAGAAATACGTAATAAGCTGTACGGTTTTTTTTTCTTGAGTAGGCTGTGCAATCAACCATTTTATTTGAACACTCATTAGTGGCCACTATTGCAATACTACACTCAGATAACCCTGGAGTCCTCATGGCCGTTTAGCTAGCGGTAAACTCGGACAAGAAAAGCTGAAAAAGTAGAATAAAACAGTTATAAAGGTTTACGAGCCACCCACATTGTATCATTAAAATTATTTTGATCTCTCACTTCTTGTGACCCGCTTTGATTATTGAATAGTCTAAGGCATCACACCAGCTATAGACTAGCACTACCCGTTAATGAGAGATCGGAGTTAGAATCCCGGTAGGGTGTGCTGAGGGTGGTATTTCTTAAATGATTTTCCACTCTAACTTCAAGCGAAAGCTGGTACACTTCTTCTAAATTATATATTTACTATCTCTATTACATAAGAGAAATTAGTACGCATGCGTTTAGTGAGACGTGGTGAAATTTTTAAAAAATCTTGTATTTTGCTTTTAAACATCGAGTTTTTCAGCTAAACTAAAATCAAGAACTAATAGATCTTCAATAGCCACGTGGTCAAACGCGCTACTCTCATAGTAGACTAGACTGCCGATGATGGGACGATCAAGGCTCAAATCTTGGTCAGATGTAATGAGGCGGGTTTTTCCAAAATGTTTTCCACTCTTCCTCCACAAAAATGAGGGTACACTTTCTACTAATATAACCTTCCTAATTCCTAAAAAACATTTGCGTAATTAGTACATAGGCTTATAACCCAAATAGGTAGTAAGATGCAGTGTTAAATATATATATAAATATATATATATTTATATATCCCAGAATTCTTTACATGCCACAATCGACACAAGACTAACGGTTTTGCTTCCCTTCCGAAGGAAGTTGTGCTACGGATTTTCGTCACTCGGTTAAAATCCGTTAACCACGGCTGGGTTTGAACCTGCGAGCATCAGGTCCTGAGGCGATCAGTTTACCCCAAAACCCAAGATGTCAAAACAAATATATGTATTGTATATATATTTAATTAATAACCTAAAATATATGTTCGAAGGGACAACTGATTTCTAAAGATTAAAGACCATAAAAAATCAATGGTGTTTTAATATCTGCGGTAGTGTATAATGTACACTCCAAACAATTTTAAATAAAAAATGGAAATATAGGACACGAAATATGATGATTTTATAAATGTAAAAAAGAATTTATTAGTGTAAATTATCCACTTCCTTATTATTATTATTATTATTATTATTATTATTATTATTATTATTATTATTATTATTATTATTAGCACCGCGTCTTACTACCCGTTCGGGTTATACGCACTTACGCTAATGTGCAATGGTAGGGTGATTGTGAGATGAAATGGAGGACCTACAGTTTAACGTGGAATCCGAACCACGGTGGAGGCCTGGCATTCCTCACATTCACAAGTTGTGATTAATACACATCTTGTACTTCCTTGTTGTTTTTGATAAAACGGTTATATTATGTACCTATTTCATATTGTAAAAACTATAAGACTATTTAGAGACAAATTAAAAATTCCATTTTGTCTGATTTTTGTATGAGCTAAAAATGTTCATCATTGGAATCTAGGACATTTACAGAGATTATATTTTTACTTTGCTTATTTCTTATAACACATTCGTCAACTAGGCGGCACTCTAAAGGATAGCTTCACTAATCAATTTTACAATCTTACTAACGAGATCTGTTTTGTGCTAATCGCAGGAGGTCTGCTGCTCAAACATCCGACCGAACTACTTATTTCTACGATTCTTTCTTCATTACGCAGATCGCAGACGTCACAAAAAACAATGTTGAGCTTCCCAACTGTTTGTTATTATAAGTAATATCAACCCACACTGGCATAAATTGGATGTAAAGCCTGGTACGCACATGGAAACATTTTTCTGAAACTTTGTTTACAAACATGTGCGAATCAAGTTGCTCTTGTTTCCAAAAGGTTTTATTAGTATTTCTCGGAAAAAAAAGTTTGTGATATATTTCCATGTTTCCTTTGCGTTTCCCAAAGAGGAAATAATGTTTCTTCTCATTCATTTCAAATGGGGTTATAAGAAACAAAGTTTGCTTGTCGGGACATGTTTGCAACATTGTAGATAACAAGCAACGTGGAACAGTCTGATTCTGCTGCTCATACAAAAAACATCAAATCCTGATTTTTCCATTCCGTTCTGTTCTGTTCAAATTTATCATCCCGTGGACAACTGAAAAAACTCTTAAGCTGATAGAAATATATCATACCAATACACTGTCGTGGGCTGTGAGATCTGAAGACTACACAAATATAGTCAAAAAACGGAATATTTTAAATTTTGTCTGTTAAAAGTTATCGGTTAATGCTAATGATTTTGAAAAAAAGTTAAAGGATATTTGTGATATGTTTCTTAGAGAGCATAGTAATAATTTGAAATAGGAAAAAAAATGGCGGAAAACAATGTTTTATCATTGAAGTCTGGACGTGGAACAATAATTGCTTAACTGTTTGCAAACAATGTTGAAAACTTTTCCCCTGTGATTGTGAGTAATAGGAAACATTTTGGAAACATCAAGAAACAGTTTCCGAACAAAGTTTTCAAACATAGTTTCCAAGTGCGAACTAGGCTACGTATATTGGTATCGTGATAGGAAGGTCTTTGAAGCCGTAACCTTTCTGAACTGACTGATTGAATCATCCATCATACGACACACTAGGTTAGTCTTTAAGAATCCAACATTCTAGCCTTCCAACCATTGTTTCATCACTGTGAAATGGGAAGAGACTATTTCTACAATGATACCGTCTTCAGTCAAGTCTAGAATTGAACCAGGTACCTTTGGTTAAATAAATTTAAGCGTTTACAGCCGATATAGGATCTTTGAGATGAACAATTTCAATTAAATGCGGCGCAGTGGTGGCCTGCGGCCTTCTACGTAGGTGAAGTGTCTGGGCGGGGGATGGGGGTACCTAGAGACTATTACATATATTCGTAGTGGAATGAGAAGGTGGGAAAGCAGGGGGAAATTGGGTAACCAAACCAACATTGGAATTTTCTTTCTTATTATCTTAATATATATAATTCTTCTGTACGTGTGTATGTCACTGAACTCCTCCTAAACGGCTGAACCGATTTTGATGAAATTTTTTGTGTGTATTTGAGTGGGTCCGTGGATGGTTTAGATTCACAATTGGACCCGGTAGGTGGTGCTGCAATCGAGTTCTAGATTTATTTTTTATTTTTTAGGGAATTTTTTTGGGGGTGGGGATTTTCTTAAATAAATTTTTTGCATATCTGAACATGTAACCTCAAAATTTCACCCCACCACCACCACCCCCCAATATTTATAATAATAAATAGAATAGAATATTAATAATTGACCGCTAAAAAAATCATAAGTTCATCAATAATTGACCGTTAAAACCTTCTGAAAAGTTCATGAATAATTGAACTTTTGAGAATAATTCATAGTTATGTTTGTTTTTCGATACAACTGATATTTGTGGAGTTGTGGGCGAAATGCCAAAAATGAAAAGATGTTTTATTTTGTATGTTGTCTTGATAAACACTGAATTTGTAATATTTGTGTTACTCACTAATTGGAGTTCATTGTGAATTTGTAATTTTGATGATCACATAGTATTTGTTTTATTCGAAATCAATTATGCCACCCAAACGAAAAGCCAACGTTCGGTCAGGACAACGTCTGTCGGGTCCGCTAGTTAATGATAAACTTAAAATAAAATCCAATCAAATAATGGCAACTAGAGATTAACATAGTTAGGTAAAATTTTCAGATAATTTAATCCTGGGGCTGGAAGATGTATTCTTTAAGACTTTGATTTTAGTTTTGAAGTATTATTTTACCTGATCTACAAGAGACCCGACGAACTACCAAGTGCTGTAGTCGATACGCGAGTGTGAGAATATAACTGTAATCGCTATTACTGCTTTATTGGAACTCTTTTCAACAAGTTTCTGGTGTCAACGTCCTCAGGAGAAATTAAACTGAAGTGTGAACTTTATAACTTGGGATAGATCGATTACATCCGTTCCAATTTAAATAGATGGAATTTATTTTTTAACAGGAAACAAATTAGTTAAAGTTTTTAAAAATTGAGAGTTTCTATCTCCCATTTCTAGCTAAGGTGTCAGACTACCACAGATCCTTCATATTTTGGCATCACCCGGATTGTAATCCCGGATCTTTCCACTGGGGATTCAGTCTTCCTATTTCCAGAGTACGGAAAGTGACCTGGGGTCAATCGAGGAACAAACTGTCCCTCTCAGCCGAATAGTATTTCCTGTTCGCCCCCTGGAGGGTGAGTATGTGTGTGTGTGTTAGGGGTCAGGGGGTGAGGTTTAAATCTAGGTCCTCTAGGGCACACGGCGTGTTTCGAGGGGCGGGACCACATTTACATAATAACATCTCGATAAGGTCGGTACAAGCAAATACATGGGGTCAGTAATCCGCGCAACAGCCGACTATGTCACCACCCCCACACTCCCAAACAGTGGCGAAGAGATAGATGGGCACGACGTCGTACCCAGATATATTTTGATTGATATGCAGATAATGTCATTTGTACCCATACAAATTCTAAGATAGTGTTATTATCTCTAGTTTAAAGACAAAGTTGATTGAAGCGTTATATGATATGGGTAATTTTTTTTTTGTATAAGTAGAAGTATTGTGAAATGTATAAAAAAATATTTTTTACGATAAAATGCCTTTCATTACTATAAACACCCTCTAAATATATTATAAATACACCAAATGGTTAAAAAAAAAATATCCTCCTCCCTTCATTCTAATATACCCTTACACTTTATTTCGAGCCGCGTGCCACTATCGGTTCGGGTTATACGCATATATATATATATATAGGACATATATATATATATATATAGGACATATATATATATATAGGACATATATATATCACGTAGCTGGAAAAAAGTGTAAGGGTATATTAGAATGAAGGGAGGAGGATATTTTTTTTTACCATTTGGTGTATTTATAATATATACATATATAATACAGTAATGTGGGGAGGGGGGGCTAAGAGAGCTGAGGAAAGTATAAGAAGGAGGAAATGTACTCCCACTCTCGTAGAAAGACAGGTAGACCATTTATATTTAAAACAATACCCTCAGTATACCAGGGCGAAATTCGAACCCAGATCTCCGTCAGCCAAAACTGAATTAGATATACATTTAGACCACGTGTCCACTTATAATAAGATTTACCAGCACCCATACAGTTTCAGAAAGCGATTCTTCCTTTTTAGTCTCCCCCAACCGCCTTTCCATCGAAACGAAATCCCCATGCCCCTGTTTAAAAAATTAAGAAATAGCAGCTTCGAGAAAAGGCATTGTAAAATGTATCTCTAGGCCACAATAGAAAAATATATTTCTGTTAGATTTCCCCCACTCCCTTGGATAATTCTAGTAAATATAATTTATATAACTACACATGATCCCCTATTGATTCATTATTAAATAAGCCATAGCTCCTAAACTTTGTTTTATTACTCTGTAAATCTCCGTTAACAAATACCGTACGTCTGTGCTTCATAAAGCACACCTGGACATAATATTTTTCTAGGTTAATAATTTTGTAGGCCTAATATTTAGGAAACGCTGTAAAGAGAATAATTTAACTATTTCACATATAATTGCATAGTTCATGATCTGTTCTACTCGTAAATGTAATTTATCATAATTATTGTACTATATTGTACAATATTAAATTGTCATATTATATTATTCCAAGTTATATTTTACTATAGTTAGTATATTATATATATATTTTTGTAACTAACAGTAAGTTATATTTTATGTATAGTTATTTTTAGTTACATCACATTGTATATACTATATTATTATTATATTACAGCCGGTCATAACACCCTCTATTCGCAAATGTTGTCACCATCATCTCTAATGGCGGCGGCCGCTCGGTCGGTATAGCTTGTTTGCGGGCTCACAACATGGAGTCTACTATATTCGGTACCAAGTACAAGCAAACAGCTTGACTCGTCTGGTTTACTGGTAACTGGGAAGTCCACTTAGTTAAGATGACGGGATATAGAGGAAGAAGGTAGCATTAGAGAAAGTGTACCCACATTTGTATATAAGGGGAGTGGGAAAATATTTAGGGGAAAAATACCCTCAGTACACCCAGCTGGGATTCGAGCTTTGACCTCAGGATATATATATATATATATATTGTTTCAGAATCTGTTAAATAAAACTATTTGTTTGGATGATTATGAATATTTATATTAATTTATTACAATTATTTCATCAATGCAGACATGTAAAAGTATCGCTGAAGAAATTAATTGATGTTTTTATATTTTATTTATTGTTCATCTCGATCATGACGGTTCTACTCATAAGGAGGGACAGAGGCAGTTATTAAAAATATGTTGTTAGCAACAATCTCTAATAACTCCGTGGTCTTTCCCTTACAGCTCTATCCACTCATCCACACACTATGAAAAGCGGACTCAAATCACGTGCTCCGGTATCGAACCCTGGTTTGGTCTAGTATAAGTGTCGGTTGAGCGGATGTCGCCCGCGGATCCGTGCGCTTAACCAGGACCCTTGTTGCGTCCCAAGACCTGTTGATTTATTGTTGATTGATCAACTGCTGGGGCAGGCCACACGGATTAAGACACTGTAGCGATCACAGCGCAGTGCAGGGGGAGTCGCACGAACTGGGACCTTTACACCACGACGGCTCGTTCGGGAAACAAATTGGGGTCTGATTTGAGGTCAGCTGACATGGCTATATTTCAAACAGCTCCGTGGGTTGTTCCAAGATAGAACAATGACAATGTTGAATCAGATCAGCACTCACCAGGTGCTATTTGTAATTATTGTTTCGGGACTTCTGCCATAATGAATTGCGGATCACGAGTATTTCACCTATTTTCAAAATACATAAATAATATCTAGCTCCCACGAGATTCGAACTAACTAAATCCTTAGAGGGTTTGTAACTATGGATTAAGTAGGAAGGGCATAATATCAGAGTATATGGAGCTACAAAGTATAGTATTAATGTCATCATGTCTCTTAATATGGAGATGAATATAATATTCAGGTAATTATATCAAGGAATACGAAGCTCAGACCCAACTGCACGAACATCATAGTGATTCTTCAATCCCTGGATTCTCAATCAGCTTGATCAAGGATCAAGAAAAATTTGGGTTGCAATGAAGTTGATCAAGGATCGAAATCTTCGATCACCTGATCATAGATAAGATCAAATAATCAAGTAACTCAAGCGTGGTAGCACTGTGAAATGATCTAACTTCATACATAAGGTTGGCTATTATCTCTCTGCCTAGGCAGCCTGAATATATCAATTTCAATCAATTGAAATTTCGAGCACTTTATTTTTTTTAATTGCTATTTTATTTTGGTTTTAATAGATACACAGTAAACATAGCAAAACGTACTCAATTTAAAGCTCTTTTCAAATGATTTATTTTATTCCTCTATGATTAAAGAAAAGCTTATTTATTTCTTGACACAGATTTGGATTCCTACCATCAAAACGGATGGAAGACCGTCAGTGGCAAGGACTTCAACTCAGCGACAAGTATTTCGACACAGCGACAAGGACTTCCCACAAGTCTATTTACGCTAAAGCAAATGGCTTGAACCTCTAAACGTCCATACATTTTGTATTATTTATAGCTTTTTCACTTTAAGCGTTAGTTTAAACTATTTTTATTAGTCACTTATCATAAATATTGCTGTCCTTTGATATAAAATGTTTGTAATTTCAAATTACCTCTTGCCATAATTTAATTTTCACGGGAGTGTCAGACCATAAAGCTATAAGACTATTAGAGAATGGTATATACCGGCCTGGCTACTATTTAGTTCCATTGATCAGATGGTATATGCGTTATAAGGAAATGTATAACTTGAAACGGGAGATTGCTAAAGCTAAAGAGGATCTGGATCAATACCAAAGGCAGGAAAGGAAAAAATACAGTCTCGTTAACTTGACTTCTACTTTAGTAGTACTGTATATATTATACTAATGATATCATGTGAAAATGGATCTCATCATGTACAGCAAAATATATTATACTCGATAGTAGTTTACTGTCATCTAAAGCTTACTCGAATGGGATTTAAGCCGTACATTATTTAAATTGTCCAATTTTTTGGATAATTGTGCTATCACATAGTGAAAGTGCTGGATTCCCTCTATATTTAAAATAAACAGTAACTAGAGGTTGGAATAATAAAACTTTATATTTAAGGTTTTATTATTGTAGACACAGAGATGACCATTGTAATGTTATTTCACACACACCCTTATTTATTTATTTATTTAGCTCCGCGGGCCGCGTCTTACTAACCTTTAGGGTTGTACGCTACCTATTTATTACTTTTAAAGGAGAATGTCTATTATACTTTATTAACTTTCTTAGCACCGCATATTACTACTTGTTCAGGATATATGCATATACACTAATTATGCTAAAGAGCTAGGGCTGGGGAAGGTTTCATCTAGAGGAAGTGAACCCACATTTGCTTGGAGGTAGAGTGTAAAACCAATTAGGAAAAACAGCCTCAGTACAAATGACTGGGACTCAAAACCCGATCTCCTTGCCATTGGCAGTCTAGTTTAACACGAAGGTGACACCTTAGAACATGTGACCACCAAACCAGGTTTTTATTTGCTAAAAAGTATTGTACACGAACTTATGTCATCAACACAAAACGTTATTATGCCCAAGTATTAAATTTTACTGGCTTCACTTTCATCTTCGGAAATAACTGATATTGTAGTCACTAATAACATTATTTAAATCAAGGGCTCCCAAACTTTTAAAGGTGGAGGGCAACATTGGGATGTTGTAAGTAATTACTAGGCATGTATGTATGCATTTATGCATGTATGTATGTATGTATGTATGTATGTATGTATGTATGCATGTATGTATGTATGCATATATATTATATATATGTGCAGGTAAGTATTTTGTTAAATGCATACAAGAGCACCATCATTCCAGTGCTTGTCACTACAAATTGTTTTTCATATTTTTGTATTAATTTTGCTCATAGTATTCGCGTGTCTCACAAACCTATTCCTCTACCAGAATTGGCCCGCGGGCTGTAGTTTTGGGAACCCACATTAAAATAATAAAGGTCTGAGATGGAACATTGGAAAAATTATTCTCTTTTAAACATTTAATATGTCCAGGCAGTGGTGGCATTTGGTTTACAGTTCACTTGTCCTTGCCTTCTTGAAACTGAGATCTAACTAACCATGACAACTGCCACGGAACTACTCACTTGGCGGTCATCCTGAAAACTAGTTCGGGAATAATTATTGAAGGTCAGATAATTTTTGTTAATTGGGAGATTACTTCTTTACCAAGTGGCAATTTAAAAGAAACTCATAGCTAGACATTCTGTTTTTTAAATTCTTTTATGTTATTTTTTTATTTTTTATGTGTCTGTTTATATTTTTACATTACTTTCAATATATTTTTATTCCAAACATCTCAAGCTGCTTATCAGCAAGTATTGTTCAACTCCCTTAAAATATAATCTTTCTTTAAGATCGTAATTGAGAATAGGAACAGTTTTAAACTGGATGGCATTTGTTTGAGCGTACAAAGCATGTCCTTAAATTGTTTATATTTTCATATTTTCACAATATGTGGTACAAGACCACTAAACTTACATTCCAGTGTATCAAGAGTGAAGTTTGTACTGGTAGACACCCAGAGGTTCTGTGAACGAGAGTAACGTAGGAACAAATGACGGTGCGCAAGATAACAATAACAAGAAGAATCACCAAACATTACATTATTTTCATTTAATCTACAAGGTGATATTTTGGCATTGGACCTCACAAATTATATAAATATTTATAGAAAACTATTTTTGTATTATTATCTTTAGTCTATCAACAAAAAATAGTGATATCCTCCTAAGAATTTAGAGATGTATAAAGGCTTTACAAGTAAATCTGCAATACATAACACCCCAAACAACACTGTTTAAAAATTGGTACTTCATAGGAATCGCTGTAAAAAAATTAAAATTAAAAAATATTACAGCTGACATGTTAGTTATATCAAATCCATGCCAAATATTTTACAAATACAAAAGAAGTGATATTAAAAAAATCACAAGCACCAAGTTATTCGTATTTCAAAGACAATTTGAATTACTAACCCAGCACAACACAGAAAAAAAATGGTTATACACGAAATACTTGAAAAATACAAACTAATTTATAATTACAAATCATGAAAAGTATATCTGTCAAGGTTGTCCTGGATTTTAATGATAACTTTTCCTCTTCATTAAAAAAGTTAACCATCTAATGCCGCTATGTTCATGACAAATATTCAACAAGTTGATATCACCGTGTGAAGAAAATTGAACTCTTAAGTTTGTATTGAAACAATAGTTTATGTACTATAGCCAAACAAATGTTTCACTATAAGAACTGCGAAAGTACTGACCTCTCCCTACAGCCCCAGTTTCCCGTCCTCAACACTGTTTAAAACTGTCCCGCCGTTATTGTCCCCTGTCACGTGCGATTGCAGCGGCAGCAGTACCACCCCACTGGAGAGCATTGCACCCTGCGACACCTTGCCACTAAACGTTAGAAAGCGTGCAGAATGCGTGTACGCACGGTGCGTTGCGTCAGGCGGTACACACGCACTTCTAATTTGCCTCTAATGACTGGGGCGTCGCTGCGACTGCGCAGTAAAGTCGACCGCACTTTCACACCGAGCTGGTTCACGTCACCACAGAGATAGGAACGAAACAGAGCGATCAATGTACTATGTGGAACAAATCGGACCTAAACATCTCATTCGGGATGTCCGATAAGCTTATAAATTATGAGATTGGGATTTCCCTTTTAATTGACAGTTGTTGAAATGGGGATTTACCTGTTCTAGAATTAAGTTGGTTTAAAAACCGTGTGTTGATATAATAAGTTGATTCAGAAAGTATACTTTAAATACCCTTGGTTAAAACATAAATATGTATTGTTTCCCTTTGCTGTGAAGTTATTCAACTAACTACACCAATATACTTGGTCTGAAAAGACGTTCAAGGGAATGAGACAAGTATTTCATTCGTTCGAACACTGGGAATTATCTCGCGTGGGAAAAGAGGCAGCTTTCATTGTGAACTGTTACCTAACAAAGAGGATGAATCAAAACAAAGGAAAGCTGTGGCAGGGTTATAATGATCCAGACGGGAAATGGCGGTCACTCCGTACTATCCATGTAGTCATTGGGCTGTTGTACATTGGAGGGCAGTGTTCAAACATCAATCTGCACCACTTCTTCCTTAATACCACCACCCATTGGGTTCATAGACAATCCCCAGCGCCATCTACCCTGTTCTGTAAAAAACGGTTCACACGATTCACTTAGGAGGTTAATAACGGAATCAAACTCAAAACATAGTTAGTTAAAAAAATATATTTAAGTTACAATTATTATAACCTTTAACCTGCTTCAGTGGCTGCGTGGACTAACGCACTACTCTCGTGTTAGACTAAACTGCCGAAGACGGGGAGATTGGTGTTCGATCCCGGTCAGGTGCACTGAGAATATTTTTTCCTAAATGGTTTTCCACTCCCTCCCATTCAAATGTGGGTACCCTTCCTCTAAATTAAACCTTACTAATACCTAGCACATTATTGTAATTAGTACAGTACATAAGCCTATAACCCAAACGGGTATTAGAACACGGTGCTAAAAAAAAAAAGTTTAAACCTTTAGTTTAGTTTAATTCAATAAAATTGATGTAGTTACCCATTGATACCAGCTTTTCAATATCTAATAGTACTTGATCCTCTTAGATACCACATTGGAATATTTAGTAGCTATTTCACTGTCGGTAAATTATTAACGCGATGAATGGGCTTGATGAAGCGATACCAGTTTTCCAGTGCCTGGAAGTCACTTATCAGGATTCTAACATCACCCCCTCCTGCAACCCCTAGGTAGTCTCACCAATTGGGAACCACTCATCTAGTCTCATTTGGATAGGTTAGTTATAAAGGTTACAAAACCATTTCCACATATTTATATGTGAAGTCGTGTGATTTACAGTTGTACCTATTAATTAATTAATTAATTAATTAATTATTAGTAATAATAGTAATAATACTAATAAAGTAAAATGTTATCAATGTTGACCGCAGTAAAAATAATGTTTGTAACTTTTATAAGTCCATTCCTACCAAAATCCTATACGATGGATAATGTGTCGCGGCTAATTTTGAATAACGATCATGTTAAAACTTTCCAGTTAGTGTCAATATTATTCACAATAACCGTGGAGCTAATTATAAATGCAATATTTCCAACGCCAGCAGGATATTTTCCTAGTACGACTAGCCTCAAATTTTGAATAGGAATAGGGCCTATTTATAAAAACACGTGTGTTTATAAATTCCCTAACACTTGATTGATTTGAAATAATCCACACGGTATTAAAAGGTTTGGTCTGGTTTGTCGGTGTCGGTAGGTTGGGGCTAGAATACAAATAGGAAGTACCGGATGGCCCTACACGTATTTTCTATCACTGTTACCCTGGGATCTATCCATTCTATCGCCACGATACTCTTTTAACTATCTTATTCATCTTTACCCGCTAGATTTTACCTTTGATAGCAATAGGGTTGTAAAAATAGTTTTTAGTCCCGTTTGGGCTATACACATATGCACCGATTACTTTAATGTTATATTGGTGAATAAAGGGGAATTTATAGTAAGTGTACCCTAATTTGTGTGAAGGTACAGTGAAAAGCCATTTAGCAAAAAATAAACTCGTTGTATCTTCCCGGGATTCGAGCGCCGCTCTCCCTATCAAAAGCAGTTCAGTACATGTCGAGTGTGATGCTTTTAAAACAATTAGACCACCAACGCGTGTACGTACTCATTAAAATAATAATTTCTGGAGTCTTATATTAACATAAACTAATATGATTAAGTTATTTTAAAGCTGAGGTGCTATATTTAAAAAAAAAAAAGTGCCCTGGTGAAATATTAATTTCTAAATCAATCGAATGATGCTCTATATTAACATCAGAAAATATTTTCTTTCCTTCCACTATATAATAACAGGTGTGAGGTGTTCTAAAATGGCTGCCACCACCTTGGTTAACCTCGGTAACATTCATTAAGTTGAAGAATGACAATGAAAATATTTCACAACTTTTAATTGTTTTATATGAGCTACATGCAACTTGTAAAGGGTTGCTTGAATTTTTATGAGAAAGAGTTAGTTTCACGTTTCTTTAAATTGAACTTAAGGTTGACTACTTTCACTTTGCGCTCTTGCCATGAAATATGACCTATAATAAATAAACTATAGCGAAATTATAGACGTCATAAAGTGTGAGAATATTCCAAAATATATTTTACAGTCAAATCAAAATTTTTCCAGTCCTTAATTCGTGATATTTCCCTTACTTGGCTATTAAGTATTCTAAAGTTATTAAACATTTTATTAGAGAGATTAAATTAACTGCTCACCTGGATCGGTGTACACGCGGTCTAAGGCATCACTCTTGCAATAGGCTTGATTGCTGGTGGCAGGAAGGTCGGGTTAAAGTCCCAGTTGGGTCTATTGAAAGTGTTGTTTCCTAACTGGTTTCGAGCTATTATTATTATTATTATTATTACATTTATACCCGCATCTTACTACCACTTCGGGTTATACCACTACGCTATGTGCAATGGTAGGGTGATTGTGAGATGAAATGGAGGACCTAGAGTTTAAAGTGGGATCCGAACCACGGTGGAGGCCTGGCATTCCTCACATTCACAAGTTGTGATTAATACACATCTTATCAGAGGTGAAGGAAGGGTTTGGATATCAGATAAATCTGTGCCGGGACCGAGGGTTGAACCCTGGATCCCCAGAACTGAAGTCCAATACTTTACCCCTAGACTGCCAGGTCACCTTCTAGCTCTTCCTCCACCCCAATGCGGCTACACTTCTTCTAAATTGAACCTTCCTGAGTTCTACGATAGTAGTGTAAATATGCTAATAACTGAGATGGGTAGTAGGATGCGGTGCACCAAACCAAAACAACTAGTTACCTTTTATTCAAAGTATTCACGCTCAGTTATAAAACCAGAAATTGACATTCAATGAAACAGAAACAAATTACATTTCTCTGACTTTCTTGGTTCCAAAATAGGTTCCTACCTGTATGTTCTCGGGGCTGTGTTTCATTCACCTATCTGTATTATTTGTCCAGATGGGGTTTTGGGAATCCTACCCTATAATCAAGTTCTACCCCTGTCAAAACAGTCCTGCCCCATTCCCTTTTTGTATCATTAGATCTGTCGGTTCCCCCAACAAGTCATTGACCGACAACAAACTTCCCTGAAAATAGAGGAAGAGAAGAATACCCATGTGTAGACATATGTGCAAATAATATTAAGTGTTCTATTTTGGTTGGCTCAAAATTTTATTTATCTTTAGAGAGTTGAATATAATGACTAATAATGTTTAGTTATATTTGATCGTAAGCGAAGGAGCTTGGAGCGTTAATCCTAGCCGAGTTCACTAGGAACCTTAAGAAAACATTGTAGGACATGCTTTATGTCGGTCATAGAGAGCTGGTTCTACTGTTGTAATTTAGTAGCGCACATTTGAGAATAATGTTGTAAACTATAGAGTGATTATGGCAAAGTATGGTGAGAAAAATATGGGGAAATACCACTGGATATATAAGAACCGTAAAACAAACTCACACATAGCCTCAGAAGAGACCTTAAAATAAAAAACGCCACTCAAATAATCTAGGGTAGAGTGGATAGCCATGGAGCCTGTGTTTGATTCCAACCGGATGAAATTAAACTAAAACTGACACATTTACCTGAGATCTATCATTATTCTGTTTATTGAAGATATAGAAAAACTTTAATAGGAGTGGTAAAAATATGTATATACATATATATTTTTAGCACCACTTCTTACTATCCGTTCGGGCTATTCGCCTATGTACTAGTCATACTAATGCGTTAGGAATTAGGAGGGTTGAATTTAGAGTAAGTGTAGCTGCATTTGAGTGCAGGGAAAGTGGAAAACCATTTAGGAAAAAACACCCTTAGTACACCCGTCTGGAATCGAACATTAATCTCCCCATCTTCGGCAGTATAGTTTATTGCGAGACTAACGCCTTAGACCATGCGGCCATCAACGCGAGTAGGATAGTTTTGATATTTACTAAGTTTACTAAAATTAGTTATATATATTAGTATTATTTATATATATATAAACACATATATGTGTATATATAAAACCATTAGTGTGTGTGTGATTGTGTACACTTCGTTCACCCTAAAAGGTAGCAGTCTTACCTTGACGGATTGAACTATGATCCTATCATATAAGCTATACCATAGTGGAGTAATTCAAGGTAGGCTTGCTACCTTACAGGATAGATGGAGGGTATGTCAAGCCATGTAATCTGCATTTATCAATTTTGATACCAATAAAATCATACTATTACTACTAATAATAAAAACGTGATTTTATTACCCGAAGGCTGATCCTGATGTGTAGCAGATGGATATGACCCCTACCATCAATGACTGGGAGAAAGCACATGTACTAGGAGGTCCTAAAACTCTAATTATTCACATTGCTTTCCACGTTAAATTTCTACGAGCGAGTGAGAAAGACCCAACATTTTTGACTGGAAGGGTATCTCATACACTACCTTTCAGGAAAACTCTACATACCTCAATTGACATTAGAACGACGGCTTTACTTCCCCTTGGATGAAGCGGTGCTATAGATATTCATAGCTCGTTAAATATCTTCAAACCTCAGTCGGGTTTGAACCCACGAACATCGGTCCTGAGGGAAGAGCACTTTAACCCAAGACCATCGAGGCCGTCACTTAAACATTATCAACCTAAAAAAAAAAAATTGTATCTCTAAACGTTTTATTTCTAGCATTTTCTTACTGTTTTGCATTATAAATAGCCAACAGCACAGACACTACACTGTATATCATCTTGAGGGAACTGCATGGCTACTACTGGGAGGCAGCTTTGCCATTCTCTTGTTTTTGTTTGATCAATTTTCCCTTATATATAAAACAAGTTTCACCAGATTGAATCGTCGATGTTGCCATTAGCTCCTTCTTACCCCTGCACTCTACTTCAGACATAATTGAGAGCGAGGAGATTTGGCAACAGTTAACCGAGAAAGAGCTAGGATAAAGCTTCCTCCAGAAGATCTGCAGTTACCTCAGAGGTGGTATTGGGTGTAGATAAATTCATTAAACCTCTCAAGAAACCAGAAGAGTGAAATGTAATATGCAATTGTTTATTGCACTCCTCGTCTGGTTCAAAACAAGGATCACTTGCCATCGTAGTGACGTATAATTACCGACCGTAATGAAGCTGGATATGAACTTGTATATTTCTCCCATGTCCCACAGAGACCAGCTGACTGTTGAGGCAGGTCAGGGGCGATCCTTTGGTGCTGCCAGCTACCGGCAATTAGTGGTGGCTTGGTAACACAAGCGTTTAACTCATTCACTTTATTACGTCACAGCCCTGACATTCATTGTGGCTCTTATATGGCTTATGCTTCAAACATCACACATTTCACTGGTTTCTCAGAATGACAGTCGTTATGGTTGTTGCTGGTGCTGTGTATAAATTGTGTATGTAAGTAGATAATTCACCAAGTTGAGGGGGGCTACTGTGTTGTTTAATAATAGGTTAATATTATAGGTGCATCCAGTAAAAGACAGGAAGGGGGTATTTGAATTTGCTCTCCCTCTGCACTCTCCAGAGAGTAAAAATTAATTTGATACAAACTTAAAATATATTAAGTACAATTTTAACATAGAGCACTAAAAATGTGTCGAATGTTTAGGCTAAGTTTTAAGTGAAGGCTTATGATTTTATTTATAAAAGATAATGCCATTGTACAATTAATAGTCTCCCTAAAGTTCCCAAATGAACAAAAGTACACTCCACAGTAATATAACCCTGACCTTGAGCCAACATAATGAGCTATACCAGCATGTAATAATACAAGGGAAGCCTTACATGTTACCCTACATTTTAAATAAAGGGTACATAAATAATTGCTTACACACATTTTTTGTCTATTCCCCAAAAATTATATTTCTGAGCACGCCACTGGTTCATCCCCTCTGTATTTGGTTTAGGCACGTGTAGCTGTTCCACCGAGCTGGAGAGCTGTTAGTGAGTTGTTTATCCCCCAGCCTTTCATTAGTTTTGTTATCGTGTCGAATGTGTGTGCAGTTCCCATCTGTCGGGACGAAAGGGCAGACTATAACAGGTAATGACAGACCTTGGTGTGGCTGTCAGGTGTCCAGGAAGATAACAGGGTGTTCGAGGGTGGTTGCTACTGATCAACCCACCCACAACTGAGGGATTCCGACACGTTTGTTCGTCTCCTGGGTTATCTTGGCCAACAATACTTTGGCTCTACTACTTCCTCTACGGATAGTAAAAACTAAAAGTATTGTTGCGTGACAACAACAATATCCTCATTTTAAACTCATACTTTGCTTCACGAGCTTTAAACTTCTCCTCGCATGTAAAGCTAACTATCGATTGGTACCACCCCAGTTTTAGATATCTCTAATTATATTGTAATTCTGGTAAATCTAGATATAAATATTTACTGCGTGGGAAGACAGAAAGGTGAGGGTGGTGGCATTGTACACGGGGTAGCGGATGAGAATCGTCGAATATTAATGTCTTAAAATTTGTCTACGCATGCGTAGAAGCAATTTTTACATTGCGCAACCCTAAAAGTCTTATAAGCTCGCTCAACGGGAAGATTTTTACTCCTCGCCATCCCCCCACCCCCCGCCTCTTCCGGAGGATGAGAGGTACTAAGGGGTGCTATTTAGTTTTAGAACGACCACTGATTCTCTTACGAATAAAACAATACAAATAAATAAGAGAAAAAAAATATGTGTTGAATTTTTAATCTATTAAATATTTGTTCGTTGTGAATCTTGGAGAGAAAATAGCGAAAACGTTCACCTCTGTGGTCGAGTGGTTAAGGTGTTGGCATCAAATGAATTAACCCTAGTAGCTTACACACATACTATTTTTATGTTCACTATTAATTGACTTGAATTTGGGCTATTTTGGAAAGGAAAACAATTCTTAAGCACTTGTGTGACTATTGTCTCGAAACCCCCACCTTATTTTTTTTTATCTGACATTTTTATTTCAACCAAGTTTTGGTATACACAGAGACCCAAGGCCGCTATGGCTTATATTTGATCGTCTTCTTCCTGGTCTAGATTTTTCCAAAGGTATAAAGGAATAAATAATTTCAGGTGAGTAGGAACCAATTATTTTGATATCGTATTATACAAATTGATTTAATACACTTTTATATATTGGAATAGTAAGGGAGAGAGGGGTTGGGGAAATCCTAAAATAAATTAATAAAGGGTGCATTGTGTAATAGTTTGGAAGCCTCTGAAATAGGTAGAAATATTATTGACTTCTTCCCGTGAGGTAAACATTTAAAGTTGGTTAGCGATGGTTTAAAGTGGAGGTATAGGAAACGCGAATTAAGTGCAGTGTTTTTGCAAGTGTGTTTTAGCAAAACATTTTTATAGTCAAAATAAATAAAATATTTCTTCAGCAGAAACATATATATTAATGTTTTTCACATTGTGATATCAACAGTTGTTGAATATCTGTCACTAAAATGGTGGCATTAGATGACAAACTCTTTAAATGAAGAGAACAAGTGGTATCAAATTCCAGGACACTCTTGACTGATATTCGAAAAACTGTTGATATCACCTTATGAAGAAAATTAAACTCTACGTTTGTACTGAAGCAATATTTGACTTATTTTAAAAAAGAAAATTTTGTTTCATAAAAACTGCAAAAACACTCCTTATTCCTCGCGTTATCTACACCCCCACCTTAAAGGAAATATATTAATTGGTTTAGATGTTTTGTAATAGGATAGGATCAAGTAGTAAAAAATACGTGCTTATATCGCTTGTATATCGTGTTTAGTTAGTGAAATGTTGAACATTATACATCTTTAATAAATTGCAATATATTTTTATTTGATTCAACATATAGAAGGGAGTACATAGAGTGTAGAGGAGAGAGAAGGCAGGATCATTGTGAAGGAGGAGAAATGGTGGAGATAAGAAAACGTTGGAGAGGCTGTGTTCCAAACAGAACTGGCCATTGGCTGGAAGCGGCCCATGATGATGATCATGATGATGATGATATTTGGCGGGTGTGAACGGTGGAAATTTGTCCACAGATACCAGACATATTAACAGTTCATCCCATTGCCACTTGAATCGTATGACTTCTTAAATCTAATCAGTTTTTTATAATTACAGTTTTACGTCCGAGCTACTGCACAGCTATGAAGAGCTACACAGTCTGAAATATATTCTTTTACCCTATCTGGATACAAACCAGGAATAATCTATCTCATTACTCCTGTTCCGCTGTTGGTCCGACTTAATTTTGTGTTCTTAGGTTCCACACTTCTTCTTTTTATCAAGCTTGTCTCTGTCTCTGTCATTCTTATAGCTTTCTCTCTTTCTCTTCCACAATAAATCTCTTTAGATACTCGTTCCATAAGAAAATAATTTTATGCACGAACTGCTATTTAGTTGGACGTAATAATGGCCAACACTTTGTTCGTTTATTTATTTTTTATTATTAGTTTATTTGTTGAAAGAACCAACGGCACTTGATTGTGTTCAAAGTCAAATTGCTTCTTCAAGAAAATACCGCATATATTAATACATCAAGTGAGTTCTGAGAGGGAGTTTTCTATTATTGGCTATGTTAACCTGCATTTCCGCTGTAATTGACTCTTGAGGACAGCAAAGAAAGAAAAAGGACAAGTATAACACTTCTGAATGAAATGAGTAATTCCGTAGACATATTTATAGCTCAATTTAAATGACTTTTAGGGGCCTGAATATCAAATAGGTATTATAAGAGGTTGACGTGTATACAAATAAGCAATTAATTTAGACAAATTCAGGCTAACTTTTCAATCATTTTTCATGTCCTGGTCACAGAAGACGTTGTATCAATCATAATCTATCTGAATTCATTGCTGTCATTAGAGATAATTCAAAAAGTGACTCACTGACTCAGGAGGCAAACTAAGGTGTGCTTTAGGACTTATCACTCTCCTTTCATTCATGCCTTTACACTTTGTATTAACAATGTTTCATACCTCAGAACACCGAAGTAATTGTTTGTAATAATTTATTGTTAACGTCATATCATCTATCACTTTTTCAACAAAACGAGCAGCATACGGCTGGAGATATTTAAGGACCTCCATCATAATTCACCTGGAGTAGGATTATAAAACCACATTGTGTAATATACACCCATACTGTAACAGAAACAAACACTTCAACATTAGAACCGGCATTTTATGACTGACACATAGCATAGAGCGTCTCTTTATATATTTCCTGCATCATCTGTCATAGACCTAAATATACCTTCAAAAGACAAGATAAGTTCACCTACGCTACGACTTGTATAGCCCCTGTGTTTTATACTATTTTTCCCAATATCACCCACCTCGGTGGCGTAGTTAGCTAACGCGCTAGTCGTGTTGAGCTCGACTGTCGAGGATGGGGAGATCGAGGTTCGAATCTCGGTCGGGTGAACTGGGGTGGTTTTTCCTAAATGGTTTTCCACTCTCCCTCCCCGCAAATGTGGGTTCACTTCCTCTATATTCAACCTTCCCAATTCCTAACTCATTAGAGTAATTAGTACTTAAGCGTATAACCCGAACGGGTAGTAAGACGCGGTGCTAAATAATAATAATAATAATAATAAATAAAATAATTTCCCAATATCATCGTCCTCCACGGTATACTGTCCTATAAAAGTTAGGAATCTCTTAGGTCTGTAATCATAGTCTAGTCTTGAGAGTCAACCAATGTCTCAATACATGAAAAACAAGCCGTTCAGTTCTATTGGAGGATTAACTGCCGACTCTAGGGTAGGCCTAATCTTTAATTTATTATGTGATTTGTTACGAGGACCTTTACAGTTTAGAAAGTGTTTTCAAGATGGTGGACAGTATTCTTATGTTTGTTACGGGTATAAATTGTATTTATTTATGTATTGTTGACTATGTGTATTAAGTTTCTTAAAGTAGATTAACACTGAATTCTGGAGTGAAAAGAGGGACCATGGCTTAGCTAAGCTTAGCTTAGCTTACCAAGCTAAGCAATGGTCCTTCTTTTCACTCCAGAATTCAGTGTTGTTTCTTTCTGGTCTGCTCCAATGAAGTTTAGTTATGATGTCGTTCTCCAAAATGTCTTGTTTGAGTTCAGATTATAGTACTGAGGAAGAGAAGATGCTGCTGTTAGCAGCTGTTTTGGAAGAGGAAGAAAATGTAGGAGGTGGAAGTTTGACTTGTTCAATTAACGTTTCCATTTTAATATAAAAACATTTATTAAATATAAATCCTAAATGGAATATTACTTAAATACACGTGGAACAGACTGAAAACAAAACTTCAACCCTTCTTTAGTTATTTTCACCAAACCAGCCAGCACTGTGTCTGTTCAACATGGAGCACAAGTTGCGTTATGCGCATGCTCAACGTAAGATGGCTCAAGATGGGAGAGGGAACAATCGGAAAAAAACATAGCGTGGCGTAGCAAGGCATAGCTTAGCTTTATGTGTGAACCAACAGATTTAAATACATGATTCGCTATTTTTCTAAAAAGTTAGCAGAGCAAATCTTAGCTTAGCTTAGCGTTCTGTGTGAATCGGCCCTAGGCCTAAAGACTGTTGGCTAAAGTTGATATCTTTACAATTTGTGTAACGTCTTGCTATCAGTTCACTCCGATTGTTGACTTGTCCCTGCCATGTCAAGGATCAAGGATCAGGAACCATACAAGGCTGCACCACGTATTGTGCAACTGTTGCCACATGACGAGTACATCCATCGTTGATCGCGCGACGAGAATACGACTTGGCCGAAACGTAAGCAACACTTTGTTCTTGCTATTATTTGGACGTAGTGTTGAACTATCGAGCCAAAGACGTATATAACGTGTGATCACATTCTCCCATAGTTGATTAAGGACGCACCTTTGCGTTCCTCTGTATCTCTTGGAGTGTTGGAGTGAGTTTCGGAGTACTTACCCTTGACGGTGTACTACACCATTACCTGACTTGTTACATGCAAATTGCTCGTCCTCTGCAGAGTGAACAGTGATATATATCCTTAAAAAAAAAGTCAATGACTTTATCAAAAGTAACATATCCTGACCCCGCGTCGGGGAGAATGCGGACTAAACGGCAAGCACTTGTAGACTGGCTTACTAATGGTGGGTAGGTCTTGGTTCAAATACCGGCCGGATGTACTTTAGAGTGATTTTTCCTCATTGGCTACCCAGAATCAATTACATTTCCTCTCAATTCTACCCTCCTCGTTTCTTCCATATTAGTGTAGCTATAAGTGCGATTGACCGGACGGATAGTAAGACGTGGTTCAAAGTAAAAATATATCCTGAATTGTCTGGAAAGTTTCTGGAATACTATTTCTTTTAGCACAGTATCTTACTAACCATTAAATTTATACGCCAATCTACTAATTACTTTTTAGTGTGTAAAGGATGAGGCAGGTTAAATTTAGTAGAAGTGTACCCACATTTGCGTGGAAGGAGAGTGGAAATCCATTTAGGAAAACTACCCTCAGTACACCCTACTGGGATCGAACCCTGATCCACCCGTCATCGAGCCCTGTTCTCCCCGTTATCGATAGTCTATTATATTGCGAGAGTGACACCTTAAACCATGCGACCACCTAAGCAGGCTGGAATATTATTATTTTCATTATTATTTTGTTGGTTTTGGAGATATTTTCATTTTAAAAACTTTTTTAAATAAGGTGCACATTATCATTTTCTCGTGTTTGTTATGTAGTTCTATAATTTATTTAATAATGCACTTTTATATATGTGTTCCAAAGTAGATCATTCTAGTTTTATGAGTTTAGCTTATTTTTACTAATAATTTGTACCTAAAAAATGTTTTATTTAGTACTACTCTTTTACCTGTTCTTGAAAGATTCTCAATCAAAATTATTTTTTGTTGTATTTATTATAAAAATAAAATACATATTAAATATCTTATATATCATTAACTATATGTCGTTACTTTGAGGAAGAAAATCAGTTACGTGGCACCTGCTACTTTATGTCTGTGTGTTTTTTTAAAATAAATTATATCAGTGCAGTAAAACCTCCACTTAAAACCAATGACTCTACAATTGGTCCTAGTAGCAACAATGTAATTCTAAGAATTGACAAGACAACTAACTAAAAAAAGATTCAACCAAAAATGTTGACTGAAGACTTTTAAAAATACTTACTGTATAAACATTCCTCAAAATTAGATAAATTGTATATTATATAAATTTAATAATCGCGCCTACATTGTTTCAACATAAATCAATTATATTCTCTTTATCTTGTCCAAATCAAATAACAGTTTTACTAATTTCAGTAAATATTTCACAAATATCTCCAACATAAGTTATTTTTGTTATTAAAAAAAATAATTTAGGCTATTTTGGCCTGAATATAGGATGTATGTGTTAATATTGTGGACTTATACCTTATAGTTATGTTCATGTAATGGATGTCCTTATATCAAACTATGAATGTGTCCATCTAATGGATGTCCTGTATATCAAACTATGAATGTATTCATCTAATGGATGTCCTGTATATCAAACTATGAATGTATTCATCTAATGGATGTCCTGTATATCAAACTATGAATGTATTCATCTAATGGGTGTCCTTCATATCAAACCATGAATGTGTCCATCTAATGAAAGTCCTGTATATCAAACTATGAATGTTTTCATCTAATGAATGTCCTGTATATCAAACTATGAATGTATTCATCTAATGGGTGTCCTTCATATCAAACTATGAATGTGTCCATCTAATGAATGTCCTGTATATCAAACTATGGACGTGTTCATCTAATGGATGTCCTGTATATCAAACCATGAATGTGTCCATCTAATGAAAGTCCTGTATATTAAACTATGAATGTATTCATCTAATGGATGTCCTGTATATCAAACTATGGACGTGTTCATCCAATGGATGTCCTGTATATCAAACTATGAATGTGTCCATCTAATGAAAGTCCTGTATATCAAACTATGAATGTTTTCATCTAATGGATGTCCTGTATATCAAACCATGAATGTGTCCATCTAATGAAAGTCCTGTATATTAAACTATGAATGTTTTCATCTAATGAATGTCCTGTATATCAAACTATGAATGTATTCATCTAATGGATGTCCTGTATATCAAACTATGAATGTATTCATCTAATGGATGTCCTGTATATCAAACTATGAATGTATTCATCTAATGGGTGTCCTTCATATCAAACCATGAATGTGTCCATCTAATGAAAGTCCTGTATATCAAACTATGAATGTTTTCATCTAATGAATGTCCTGTATATCAAACTATGGACGTGTTCATCTAATGGATGTCCTGTATATCAAACTATGAATGTATTCATCTAATGGATGTCCTGTATATCAAACTATGAATGTGTCCATCTAATGAATGTCCTGTATATCAAACTATGGACGTGTTCATCTAATGGATGTCCTGTATATCAAACTATGAATGTGTCCATCTAATGGATGTCCTGTATATCAAACTATGAATGTATTCATCTAATGGATGTCCTGTATATCAAACTATGAATGTGTCCATCTAATGAATGTCCTGTATATCAAACTATGGACGTGTTCATCTAATGGATGTCCTGTATATCAAACTATGAATGTATTCATCTAATGGATGTCCTGTATATCAAACCATGAATGTGTCCATCTAATGAATGTCCTGTATATCAAACTATGGACGTGTTCATCTAATGGATGTCCTGTATATCAAACTATGAATGTGTCCATCTAATGAATGTCCTGTATATCAAACTATGGACGTGTTCATCTAATGGATGTCCTGTATATCAAACTATGAATGTATTCATCTAATGGATGTCCTGTATATCAAACTATGAACGTGTTCATCTAATGGATGTCCTGTATATCAAACTATGGACGTGTTCATCTAATGGAGGTCCTGTATATCAAACTATGAATGTGTCCATCTAATGAATGTCCTGTATATCAAACTATGAATGTATTCATCTAATGGATGTCCTGTATATCAAACTATGAATGTATTCATCTAATGGATGTCCTGTATATCAAACTATGGACGTGTTCATCTAATGGAGGTCCTGTATATCAAACTATGAATATGTCCATCTAATGAATGTCCTGTATATCAAACTATGAATGTATTCATCTAATGGATGTCCTGTATATCAAACTATGAATGTATTCATCTAATGGATGTCCTGTATATCAAACTATAGACGTGTTCATCTAATGGAGGTCCTGTATATCAAACTATGAATGTGTCCATCTAATGAATGTCCTGTATATCAAACTATGAATGTGTCCATCTAATGAATGTCCTGTATATCAAACTATGAATGTATTCATCTAATGGATGTCCTGTATATCAAACTATGGACGTGTTCAACTAATGGATGTCCTGTATATCAAACTATGGACGTGTTCATCTAATGGATGTCCTGTATATCAAACTATGGACGTGTTCATCTAATGGAGGTCCTGTATATCAAACTATGGACGTGTTCATGTTATGGGCTGTAGACTACTGTATATATTCCAAGAGCAAGTAAAATGCTTCAAGTAAACAATGTATGTTGGGTCGTTGTACAATGGAGTTGACAGGAACACGATGCAAAGTGAAGAACTGTGTCGAACATTGGTTTGCTTGGGTTTGTGTGGATTCTAGCGAGACAGCCAAACAACTTTGGATATTCAGAGAGACTCTTTGCTAACAATGGTTAAGATATTACATCGCACATTCTGTTTGATCATCTTGTAATCCAAGCAATATATTTAGATAGTTTCAATTTTAATTTCATAAGTATGTACTGATTAATTTGTACAAAATCAATTTATTTTTATTGATTTTTTTAGCACCGGGTTTTACTACTCATTCGGGTTAAACGTGGAGAGAGGGTGGGAAACCATTTAGAAAAACCACCCACAGTACACCCGACCGAGATCAAACCATGATCTCCCCATCATTGTTAGTCTAATATATTGCGAGAGTGATGCCTTAGTCCATGCGGCCACTGAAGAGGGTTATTTTATTGTTTATTTAATTGTATCTAAGTTACATGAAAATAGCTTCCAAGCTATGTTTTTTAAACTGACCAGATTGATTAGATTTCAATAAATTGTCGATTGTACACTCACTTTACCTAATAATAACGCCCATTTCTAACATTTCCAAATAAAGCAAGCTGGTTTCCAATTTATTTTTCCAATTTTTTAAATCATGAAATACTCTAATCACTCAAGCGGTTTTGGTCAAGTTTCTTAATATTTTATTCATATAAATATTTAAATCATAGAAAGAGTCCCTATTTATATGTACAGTATACATAAGTTTATAAAATGAAGCCACTTTACTTAAACAAACATAAAACATAAATATAAGAGAGTTAGTGAACTATATTAGGCCTATGAACCTTATATATATATTATATATATATATATATATATATATATATATTAGGCCTATGAACCTTATATATATATATATATATATATATATTATATATATATATATATATATATTTAAAATGTGAATCGATTCTTTTCGACAAAAATTAATGTTCCAAAAGTTGAATTCTACCAGACTTATTTTTTAATTATTTTGTTTTAATAAAAGCATTTACTTTCAGAAATATCATGTCGAAGCCACAATGTATAATTTACGTAAGTCGGTGAGCGTATGTCTGCTATAAAGACAGGGCTTTACTACCGTACAAAGTACAAACACTCTTACTTTGTTATACTTGGTAAGAGTGTTTGTACTTTGTAGTAAGGCCCAGTGATACAAATTTATATTATTGGAAAATCATGAACGTTGTCTTAGACGATATTTTTCCTGAGTGCCTCTCGTTTATTTTATTAGTCATGAAATTATCTTTAAATTACATTTTAAATAATCAGTATGAATTGACGAATATAAAATGTGTCTAAATATTTTTTTAAAACATGCATTGAATTAGTTATTTTATATATAAGCTAGGACCAACCAAAAAACTTCATATATTGATGAAAGCTGCACCATAAATTATGCAATGAGTTTCATAATTTTTTTAACATATTTTAAACGCTACTTTTTGCTAGAAATTTTAATATAATCTGAAATAGTTTATATTTGTTATTTTTGCTACCATACCATTTTTTTTAATGTTGCTTTATAAATGCACCTATTACTAATACCGTTATCGCTCTGGTTATTTTTATTCATCCTTAACAATGTGAACTTAAGCCACTCAAATTAAAACAACAATATGATTTACTCTTGAACTAGTAATATAAATCTTAACTTTAAGAAATGCCAAATCTAAATGAAAACACAATGTTGTTACTCATGCCATCGAGAAACAAATGTATAAAAGAGTGTTGTTTAGGCAGGAAGGAATGCGTCAAATTGTAACCCCCCCCACCCCCCTATTGTTGGTCCTATCAAAAGTTAACCAGATAACGGTTTGAAAGGAATAAGAAACAAAAGAAGTGCGAGGATGGACGTGTGAGCTGCTTTGGATCGTGAGTGAAGGGAAGGTGCACGGGGTATTTTATCGCACAGTCATCGCTCTCTACTGGAGGGGGGGACCTCATCAATGAAGAGATTCGTAACACATGGGTTGGGCCCTTGGGCCGCTTGTTTTCGGGTGGGCTCTCAAAACTTCCGACACGGATCACGGAGGAAAACAATGCCATTTTTGTTTGAAGTGTTTCGATGCGGTGGAGAGCGTTTGGGCTCCTCGGCTTCTGTTGCCAGATAAACTGTAAAGAAACGTACGCTACATGAACAGAAGTTATAGTTTCGTAGTGGCAAAAATATATATTTAGCCTTGTGGTGCCATAATGATCTACGTAGCTTCGTAGTGGCACAATAATATATCTAGCCTTGTGATGCCACAATGATCTACGTAGCTTCTCAGTGGCACAATAATATATCTAGCCTTGTGGTGCCACAATGATCTACTTAACTTCTCAGTGGCACATAATATATCTAGCCTTGTAGTGCCATAATGATCTACGTAGCTTCCAGTGGCACAATAATATATCTAGCCTTATGGTGCCACAATGTTATGTAGCTTCTCAGTTGCACATATTATACCGTTACCTGATATACTATCTAGCCAATGTGACTTGCCACAATGAAACAACTAGATTCACTGAACAATAATATATCTTAGACTTTAGTGCCAAATCTAAGATGAACACAAGTGATTACTAGCCATTCGAGAAACAAATTATAAAGCTTGTTGTTTAGGCACAAGGAATCTATCTAACCCTTTGTTGGCCACAAGATCTACGTAGATACGTTTGCACAATAATAATCTAACCTTGATGGTGCGAAATGATTACGTAGGCTGCAGTGAGTGGCACAGTATATATCTACGCCTAGTGTGCCACAATGGATCTATGTAAGATTCGCATGTGGCCTTAGCCTTGTGGTGGCCACAATAATATCTGACCGATAGTGGAACAAGATTTTTGTTGGTGCCCATATGATCGTGTAGCTCGTATGGCCAATGGACTATCTTCAGCCTGTATAGTAGCCACAATGATATAGTTAGCTGTAGTGGCACAAAATATATTAGCCTTGTGGTGCCACAATGATCTACGTAGCTGCTAGTGGCACAAGATCTATCTAGCCTTATGGTGCCACAATGATCTATGTAGCTTCGTAGTGGCACAAGGATCTATATAACCTTGTGGTGAAACGAGGACATTTCTTCTTTTGATGAACAGTCTGGATTAGTCCCCAGCCTTCTTATTTCAGGAACCCCATATGGCCAAAAATGATATGGAGGAGTTGGTGTTCTTAATGAACTTGTCACATTCACGATCCCACTGCTATGGGTTCTTAGTTCCAGTCACAACACGATCATCAGCTCTGATATAGGTTGTGCTTCTTGTGAACCTTCCTTGTCACATTACACGATCATCCACCTGCTGATATAGGTGCGTTGAACCTTCCTTGTACTGAACCAGCCTTATTTTCTTCTTGTTGAACACATTACACGATCACCAGCCTCTATATATCTTCTATGAACCTCCTTGTCACATACACGATAAGCTGCTATAAGGTGGTTCTTCTTGATGAACCTTCCTAGTCACATTACACGACCATCCACCCCTGCTGGTATAGGTGGTGCTTCTTGTTGAACCTTCCTAGTCAATTACACGACCATCCAGCTCTGCTGATATAGGTGGTTCTTCTTGATGGAAACCATCATCCCCTGTGGTACACTTCTTGTACAGTACACGACATCCAGCTCTGCTGATATAGGTGGTTCTTCTTGTTGAACCTTCCTTGTCACAGTACATGACCATCCAGCTCTGCTGATATAGGTGGTTCTTCTTGTTGAACCTTCCTTGTGTCCAATCACTGTATAACTTCGATCAATCAGCCCCTGAGGGCTGGATGAGAGAAGTGGGTGGTAGCCTTGAACGTGAGGTCGGTAGTATGAGCAGTTGCTCCCTTGTTGTCGGTAGGGAGTGTATGAACGGAGGTTAGAATAATTACCTGTCCTAGATTGAAAAGGGCGAGGGTCTCCGAGGATGCAGGGACTGGTTTGCACCTCCGAGCCTGCCAGATGTCGTCTACTTGGCTAGTTTGCTACTCGACAACCAGAGAGGGGGACGTTGATGAACGTAACGGTTACACCCTCCTCCCTCGACGGGGGTGTTACTGATTCATTCTATAATAGAGAAATTATTTCCGGCACCCATGTTTGCACGTCTCATGTCATGGACAACAAAAAAAGTTTTTTTCATTTAACATTGGTAAAATTACTACAAATGACAGCTTCAAGGATAATTTCCTACGTTTATTACTTTCTCACGACCCCACGGAGGGAAAGTATTGTGATCGTCAAAAATAATTGAACTCGACATTTTGATGGGTGTCGATGTTTCATGACCCCCTGAACTCGAAAAGGTATGTATTTTTTTCAGTGCCATTTGTTTGTTACTGGACTATGGACAAAACTATACTATCGATAAGGCTAACACTTGCTATATAGGGTTTACCTAAGGTTTTCCGAAGGTATTTTTGGAATTATTTGTCTATCATAAAACCAAGGCGTAACCGAGAATAAATCAATTTTCCTATAATTGTATACAATGATTTTGATCAAAATTCGTATCTATGCATATTTTAACTTTACAGCTAAACTATGCACCTCATTTCTAAATAAAAATTACTTTTATGGTACCTTGCATGAGGAAAAATTTCCAATTTTGATCACATCTCAGCAAGTCTCTGAGTTACATAATAACCTATCATTAAAAGGTTGTAGGACTCTTTAAAAATAAACAACCTTTAATTGAAATAATATTTTATAAACCATTATTTTCCTTGCTATTGGCAAATATTATTTTTAATAGAACTTTGGGAAATTGGGAGTTGAAAATGCACTAACAAATAGTACGTTTCTGTAACAGTGTACATTATTTCATGTAGGCTCGTTGTTTATATGCGATGTTATTTTTCCCCCCATTATGTTTCCATAACAATGTATATTATTTCGTTTCACATATCTTGCGATCTATAAGTACTGTACATTTAGGTAAAGGAGAGAGAATGTCTGTTCGGTGCACCGAACCATTTATCTAGTTTTGGATTTGTGCACCGCGTCTTACTTCTCGTTTGGTCTATCCGCATATTTACATCAATAAAGGAGAGACGAGGAAGGTATCATTTATAAGAAGTGTACCACTATTTGAGTGGGACAAGATTGTGAAATCATTTAGGACAAAACAGCCTCAGTAAACCTGTCCGGTATTTGATTCCCAATATCCCCATTATTGGCAACCCAGCCTATTGAAAGAGAAACACCTTAAACCATGCAACCACAGAAGCGGGAGATTTTTAAAGGTAGCTCTAAATATTATCCAGAGCACCCTAAATAATATGACGGTTAAAATGTAGAAAGCAAATGGTAGTTTCTCTATAAATTATGTAAATATTAACCTCTCTTTCATTTGGTGAAGTTTCTTGCAATAAATTATCCATCACAACAATTATTAACAATTACCTTGAACAATCGTTTTGTTTAAATTTTGTTTTGATAGTTGTTGACTTTTTACTTACTCTCGACACCTCGGAGAGAAAGTATTGTGATCGTCAAAAAAAAAATCTAACTCAAGATTTTGATAAATGTTCGACGTTTCATGACCCAATGAAACCAAAAAGTTGTTTTCGCAATTTCATCTGTCTGTCTGTCTTCTGTCTGTCTGTTTGTACCTTGGGCTAGAGCTGAAACTGTTTTACGGTTGGGTAAACTTGATATGTGGATTTTTGATAAGTTCCCCGCGAGGTATTTTTGTAATTAGATATCCGAACTTAAATTTAAGGGCAGTTTACTGATGGAAAAAAGAGTAAAGAAAAAAAGTTTTATTAAAATTTGCTCCTACAATTTTGATTAAATTTTATATTTGAATACTTTTTATCACTATAAACAAGATGTCAGCTCTCACTTTTTCGTGGAAATGATTTTGAGGGTACTTAACATCAGGGAAATATTCCAGTTTTGATTATTCCTCAGCAACTATTTGAAAACGAAATAACTTATCATTGTAAAATTGTAGTAGGCCTACTATTAAAGATAAAAATCTTTTGTTTGAATTATATTTTTATAAAAATAAAAGTTTCTGATCTATTATCAAATATATTTACATTTTAATCTAGGTCGTTTGAAAATGAATTTTATTCTTTCCCTATCCTCTGTGGTATACAAAGATGTTGCTCTTTTTTCTATTTTTGTGCAACAGTGTTCCTAGTTCCTAATGCCATGAGATAGATTAAGTAACATTGTATATTATTTAATTAATTATCTTTGTTTAAAGTTTCTACAACAATGTATAGTCCTGTTTCACAAATATTACCGGTTTGAATAGCGTTTTTAAGATAAAAGCGGCAGAAATCTGTGCGTTGCACCGTACCATTTATTGTATATGAAATAGCCTACTATAGGCTTGAATTATTTTTGTATATAATGTCTTTAATTAAAATACCAAATTTCTTATGAAATACGATTTTTAAATGTTTGTTTCAACTCAGCATTCTTATTAGATTACATTATTAATGACATTTAAATTTAATAAGGAGAAAGATATTTTTAAATAAATATTTATAGATTTTTTTTAATTGAATGGTACAAGGGTAAAAAACAGCGAAAGTCACATTACATCAATCCCTGGACAACAGTTGTTGCATATCAATCCCCATAAGGACCCTAGCAAATACTTTTTACTCTAAGAATTTAAATATGATAGAAACTCTCTTTTAAAAATAGTGCATTAGAAACATATCATGATTGTCTAACAGAAGGCAGCATAAACTCATTTTAATTTAAAATAGGACTTACCCCCTTTTAGCCTGTATTCTTAGAATATGAAATATGAAACTAACTGATATTATGCATGTGTTGAGGTGTCGGGTCATCGTGTTGTTGCCTATATTTTATTTTTTAGTTGTATACAATTTGATCTTGATTATTTGATCTATATTATTTCTTTACACATAACAACCTCAGCCTATCAATGTTTGTAAGCTGTGGAGAAACTCTGTTGAGTGATATTAACGCACGGTCAGCAAAGTAACAACTCAGTGACCATCTTTACACTCAACAATACACTTCAATTAATTCAAATAATAGGAATTTCGGTCTTTTACTGATAATTTGTAAACCATGTAGTTCATAGAATCTGTGAAAACATTGTCTCTTAATTTTGTTTCAAAACAGATATAAAAACAACCTTTTTTTCTAGTGTTCCAATCATTTTATAAAACTAATTATTTTTTTAGACATTAATAAAAAAAAGCAACACAAAAATAATTCGTGGGAAGATCCCTGGTACTTTTGATAAATGAAACATTATACAAATACTTAAAAAAATAACATTTGTTTTTCTACTAAAAATAAATCTTATTTTAAGTTAGAAAGATACGCATTGATTTGCTCGCTTCTCACTTTCTAATTGTTAAGATCAACTTTTTGTGTTAACTGTAGGATCAAACCATTTATTGCACTTGCTGACTCATTTCTCCGTACTAGTTATATTTTGTTTTCTCTTGTTGTTCACAGGTGAGTATAATCTACTGAAAGAGACTATGACTCGCCTCACAGCTGGGCTATTAGTTCATCTACAAGGCTGGTACGTTTTTACTAATTAGATTAAATAATACATTTATACAGTTTATAGAACATGAAGACATTTCTTTTGAAATCTCTCGTAGATGGGGGTTGAATTAAAACAGCAAACAAACTCATAATCTGCTGGTACAAACACAACCATCTTCTGCTGTTGAAAATACAACTATCATGGTATGTTGTAAATACAACCATAATCTGCAGGTGCAAATACAACCATCATCTGCTGTTGCAAATACAAGCTTCATGTGCTGTTGCAATAACATCCATCATTGATGTTGTAAATAAATCCATCTTCTGCTGTTGAAAATACAACTATCATGGTATGTTGTAAATACAACCATAATCTGCAGCTGCAAATACAACCAACATCTGCTGTTGCAAATACAACCATCATGTGCTGTTGCCAATAAATCATCTTCTGCTGTTGAAAATACAACTATCATGGTATGTTGTAAATACAACCATAATCTGCAGGTGCAAATACAACCAACATCTGCTGTTGCAAATACAACCATCATGTGCTGTTGCAAATACATCCATCTTCTGCTGTTGCAAATACAACTCTCATCTGATGATGCAAATACAAGCTTCATGTGCTGTTGCAAAAACATTCATCATGTGATGTTATAAATACAGTATCATATACTGTTACAAATACAGCCATCATGTGCTGTTACAAACACAACCATCATCTGCTGTTGCAAATACAACCATCATGTGCTGTTGCAAATACATCCATCTTCTGCTGTTGCAAATACAACTCTCATCTGATGATGCAAATACAAGCTTCATGTGCTGTTGCAAAAACATTCATCATGTGATGTTATAAATACAGTATCATATACTGTTACAAATACAGCCATCATGTGCTGTTGCAAATACATTCATAATCTGCTGTTGCAAATACAACCCTCATCTGATGTTGCAAATACAAGCTTCATGTGCTGTTACAAAAACATTTATCATGTGATGTTGTAAATACATTATCATCTGCTGTTACAAATACAAGCTTCATGTGATGTTGCAAAAACATCATTGATGTTGTAAATACAGTATCATCCGCTGTTACAAACACAATCAATATACACCAATCATGAGATGTTGCTAATATATCCATCATCTGCTGTTGCAAATATATTCATCATCTGCTGTTACAAATACATCTAAAACGTAGAAAACCATTTCTTTAACGCGGCTCAAGCCCGAAAATAAACTCGAAGATATTTACACAATTTTTAAGATAGTATAATTTAAATTATTTGGTTGACATTAAAGTCATAAATCTATCAAGATGGTCCATTTGTTAATTTCAAGATAATTGCCTCCAACAAACATTTTAAAAATTGGTTTGCAAAAGAAGAAATATATTTAGAACTTATCAAAACTTCCACCAATCAAGATATTTAGTCTATTTGATGAAATAAAAAAATCAAATCAAAACAAACATATTCAACTCATAAAGTAAAATAGTATGTATTCATACATTTTATGTAACCAAAATTTTAAAATATGGTTTCCACTAAATAATTAATAATTGAACTATTTTTAAAACAAATTTTAAAAGCTTTCAAAAACTTATTGGTTGTTAAATATGTCTGATTTATGCATTCAGAATTAAATTTAAAATAAAACCGACTGAACAATAAGCTATTTCACAGATATTTTTGTGTTATTTTTTAATTTAGTAAGTATTGTGAAAGATAAAACAGTTTTTTATTGATTTCATATTATACATCTAAATAGCTTATAAAATTGACCAGGCATTTACAAACGAGTACATATTTTAAGTATGCTATTGAATATATAGTTACCAACATAATATATCGTGTGAAGTTTAGAATAAACGTCTATAGATACTGTGAAATGTATTATATTGGATCAAAACCATTCATCATTTTGAAAATCTCATCAAACTATTGTTATGTATTTAAAACCTACCATTAGAACCCAATCAATATAAATATTATGTATTCAATCGATGTCTGTATAATGCCCACTCTATATACTCCGTATGCAGACATCGTAAGTGTATTTAATGTTATCAGCCATAACCTTATTTTAATCTTGTTCAAATAACCAGAATTATTAATAACGTAGTACTACGTCAACTAATAAGGAAATTTATACAATCAAATTCACTAAATTTCAAAATGAGGTTCATTTCTAGTTTGTCTCACTTGCATCAAGACCTCTTTATATTCAGGTGGGTGACGCACGTTTCTAATCAAAACTTATAGCAAAGTGGCACGGGGCGTCAACAACACAGCAAATGCCAAGTTCGCGGTATAAGGCTTCACTGACTAACTGTACAGCTTCTTTACAGGTGTTTTGTTTTACCAATACCTTTTAATGGCGTTTAAAATTACCTGTTTATATTCCTTTTGGAAACAAGGTATCATTTACTGTCAGGCTATATCTCGAGTGTTTAATAACTACAGTGAGTGAAAGCTGCTGCCATCGGTAACCAACACAGCTCACAAAATGGTGTTCAGAACCTAAAGTAAAAACTCTTCGTTCAAACGTTATCAGGTTTTGATTTTTATGCACCGCGTCTTAATAACTGTTTGGTTTGTATGAATATGTACTCATCAAACTTAAGTGGTAGGTAAGAGGAAAGTGGAGTTTAGAAGAAATGTACTGTACATGCATTTACGATGATGATGACTATAACAAATTGACTAGCTTATAGCTGTGGTTCTCTAACTGAGGAAAGCGGCTTATTTATTAGGGGTACGAAGAACATAATTAGTTATGGTTGCGTTTCTTTATCTCAAAATCGAAATAATTTGAAGATGTCATCAAAATAATTGTACAGTTTTAAACAGACCCTGACTTTTCATTAGAAATCGATTGTAATGTTTTATTTATTTTTATTCAAATGTGAATTTTGTGCTCTCATACATGTCTTATCAATACGGTATTTTTAGCAGTTTGCAAATAAATCTTACCTAAACGACAAGTGATTTTAAAAAAAAAATTGGAATATAATAGTTACATTGATTTTTGTAATCTGACATTTAAAAAATAGCAAATAATTTGTTTAACCATTTCCTTTTATTTTCTCAAAAATTCAATATTTCATGTGAAACATAGAGTAAAAAGAGCTCATTTCACTTTTTTATGATATTTTTAAAATTATAAAAGCTAAAATGTAAGGTTTTAATCTTATGATAACGGTTTGAACCATATTTTGAAATAACAACATTCTTGTTAAATAACGCAATAATCTGTACGTGTGCAGCGTGTCTTAGCGCTCTGGTAGGTGGTCCCTGTGTCACGCCACCAGTGGTTTAGAGCTTTTTACAGGGTTTGACCCCAATTCTCGTCTTTGAGAACATCGCGAACCTTTGATGACCTGTAAGCGTCCTGAACCTAGTTTAAGAATGTATTTTTCACTGAATATTATCCATCCGGGCACTTTTATTTGCGTGGAGGGAGAATGGAGAAACGTTTTAGGAAAAATCACCCTCAGTAACCCCGTTCGGAATTTGAACCTTGACCTCATCACTGACAAATCAAAGGAGCGTGACGTTAAGCCCACGTGCATGATATAATCATTATTCATTGCTTAAATAATGACTATATGGATGAGACAAAGATGTCTCAAAAGAGACTCAATGGCCCCTACAGGTATTTTGGAAGCTATGCTAAAAGCGTCCCTCGCCTAAACATGAGACCGTTACAACAAACTGTCAGCAAACAACTGTAGAGTTAGATAACCAAAAGAAACCTAAACAGTAACTTAACATTTATATCATTTAAACTTGTTATATTTCCATTTGATTTTTGCAGTTTCCATATTCATTATAATCACTTTAATAAATAAAAATAAACAAGCATTGTGACCCCACCCGAGATATTCCGTGACCCCGAGGCTGGAAACCACTGGGCTAGGTGGCTGTGAGTGTAAATCAATGTGTTTGCGACATTTTGTATCTCATACAATTTATTATTATTATTATTATTATTATTATTATTATTATTATTATTATTATTATTATTATTACTATACATTTTTAAACACTTTAGAACTGGTTTAACTGAGCCAGAGAAACAAAGTAATCATCAATTAAATGTGTCATAAGGGTTTACAAAGTGATTATTTAGTCCTAATAAATTCCGTTGAAACTAGATTGATTTGATTTATTTTTAATTTGTCGAGTTGGATATATTTTGCTTCTTTTACTATTCCTCAGCCTGAATAAAGGCATAATAAGCATGATAGGTTTAACTAAATACTTTATCTCAGCTAACCAAACAATCTCAAAAATAGTTTTAAACAATTACGTTCTGCCTTAAAATTCGAGGACCCAAAGAAAGATCAAAAACCAAATCCGGAAAAGGGTGTTCCAAGTTTGGTAAAAATCCACCTACTAGTCCAAAAGCTATAGGGTAGCAGTCCCATAGCAAACGTTATTACCACAATAGTCCTGTTCATAGCCACAAAAAAAGATAAAAAAAAAACAGGCTACGAACTCACGCACGTAGGAGTACCGTTATATAAAAGTGACCGCGTCTATATTTGGCAAAAAAATTTATCATATATATATATATATATATAGCAATGCTTCACTTCCTATTTTAATTTTTTTCATTAGAGCGTCTGAACGAACAACAAAGTAAGTCAATATTACCTCGAACCTATAAAAGTGGTCTTTGTCGGAGCGGCCACGCAAATCAGCAGTGAGGTGTTTGCCAGGAATGCTGCAACCTAGCTCATGCTTTCCAAGAACAGGCGTAAAACTTGACCAAGAGAAAGGAGACAGTTTTTTTTAATTATATTTTTATTTGTACTCAGCCTACAACAACAACAACAAAAAAAGCCAAGTTGCTTCGATCTAGCAGCCAATGACCCGCTTTGTATAGTATTGTGTCCAGTAAAAACGTATGGGCCATGTGCTTCGATAAGTTTTTGTTATGGGATTCAAACACTACCTACTTCGGTTGCTTTGTTGGGTTTTTTTTCACCTCGAGATTTTTGTAAATGTTTGTAATGGGTTGAAAAACGTATGAAATTCTTGCACTACAAGTATAGAAATTGTACTTCTTAGATTGAATTCTTAGGCTATCAAAATGACTATTAGTTTCCATTAAATAAGTACCGTACTGTATTCAGATATAAATGACGTTGTAACAACATCATTACGATAGTTTTTTTTTTTCATTTCAAACGTATCTTTACTTCTGTAATGGCTGACATACGATAGATTGGATAGCTTGAAAGTAGTTTAAGATCAGGATACGTAAAGCATATCTGTTCGACGAATATGTTAATAGCCACTCAAACCAAAGAACAAAACATGTTTGCCAACATTTTTTTAGTTTATTACTAGGAATGGCTTGAATACAACATTTTTTTAAAAAAACTCATATATTGAGTCCGTGTTTTCATTCTACCTACGAATCCCGAATCTGAATCTTAGAATACATGATGAATACAAGATAATTATTCTCTTTCCCTCCCTTGTATGATTTGTTTTTTCAGTTTTTATTATTATTATTATTAGCACCGCGTCTTACTACCCGTTCGGGTTATACGCACTTACGCTAATGTGTAATGGTAGGATGATTGTGAGATAAAATGGAGGACCTACAGTTTAACGTGGAATCCGAACCACGGTAGAGGCCTGGCATTCCTCACATTCACAAGTTGTGATTAATACACATCTTGTCAGAGGTGAAGGAAGGGTCTGGTAATCAGATAAATCTGTGCTGGGACCGAGGATTGAACCCCGGACCCTCAGCACAGAAGTCTGACACCTTAACCCTAGACCACCAGGTCACCATTTTCAATTTTGATCTAAGTTACCTCAGATTACTTATTTATTTGCCATGGAAAATATAGATTGTAGCTAGATGATGAACAATTGCTACAATGTGAATTTACAGTCTGATAAGGGGTAAATTAATGGTACTGGGTCTGGTTGTTAAGCTTATGTAAACCAATTTTAAGCATCTTAAGAGCTATAAGAAAACTCAGATTCAAAATTTGAATTATTTGTTTTTAAATCTTGAATCTGGTATTTTCTCGAATACTTGAATCTCGAAATCTTTACGAATTTGATAAATACAAGTATAAAAATATTCTAAGGATCACTTCCTGCTTATTTATTGTCGGTTTAATTGACCACTGAAAGTCTAGGCGAGACTCTAGAGATGAATTTAAAGTACTAAAATAATATTTTAGGTGAATGTGGTTCATTTTTCTTAGTGTGTAGCAAATTTCAAAACCAAATTAAAGTTTTTTTTAATATGTAAATATGTAAATAGAGGAGGGGGTGCATTTAAGAAAATCGTTTTTATCTCTTTCCATCCTTAAATTACCCTTAATTTTAGATTCACCCTAATAGTTCCATGATAGATTAAATATTCAAGCAATATTTATGTGTGTTAATTACAGTTATAGATGCATGCATATAAACAGAATATTACTTAAATTGAAAAATGATATCTGGACACCGAAATTGAACCCGGGACTTTTGACTTAGTACGCCAATGCTCTAACCACTTAGCAATACAGGTCTATCTCGTGTCCATGTGTCTTTTTTTAAATTTAATAAATAAGATAAGTTTCAATTAGAGATTGACACGTGTGAGTCCAGGGTACCATTTGTAAGGTAGCAAGCTTACTTTGATAGGTTACACTATGGTCCAGCTTAAAAGATAGTCTCATACTGTAACAATTTTTATAAAAAAACTATAACAAAATCTTACTGCCACTATCTGTCCATTTATCTAGTCACCTATATTAATAAACACTAATGTGTTAAGAATGAGGAGGATAACATTTAGAGGAAATATATTCTCATTGGCGTGAAGAGAGAGAAAGGGAGTGGGAAATAATTAGGGTGAAAAACACCTCCATCACACCCGACTAAAATTCGAACCCCGATCTACCAGTTGATGATACTCCTGAGTGACACCTTTGACCCGCAAGTCACTAAATTGTATTTTTTCCAAAAATAAATCTAATTTAGAAAATATGAAACTATTGACAAGCTATCTACTCTCAATGAACGAGATAAATCGTGTGAATGATGATAAATTAAACGAGCACTAACCCGGAGAGGTTTCACAAATTCAATGCAACCTCCTGGTATTGAAACCCTGTAAATCTTGTCAGAGCTATGAGTAGGATTGACCTCACAGCCAGCAGAAAACCGTCTCATGTAATTCATATCGCTGCTATCGAAATATTTTCAATTAAGTTGTATCACCTATCTGTATTTGTAAATCAAGATAAAGTGAACTTTACTAAAATAGTTTTCCCAGCACGTCCTGCGCTCAGTAAACCCAGACGAGTGCCAGGAAAGTCCCAGTGCAAGCAAGGTTGCCAACTGTTGTCCCAGAGAGTGCAATGTCTGAGGGGACATCAAGTATTCATCCCAAGTGTATACCTGTCCGTCACGGACTCGTTTAACCGCAGCAGAATAACAATCACAGACAACACTTCAAGATGGCAATTCTATTGTGGATTACTAGAGTAAGGTTTTATTGGTGTGCTTTAGAGGAATGGTTAGCACTTATTTCTTTAGCAGATATTCTCAAAGTGAGGTTCGTGGACCCCCCAGGGGTTCCCGAGGCTCGTCCAGGGGGGCCGCGAGATCTTTCAGGGAATCTGGGACATACCTTTATATATATTTAGATTTTATAAAATTTAATATAAAAGGGTAAATTGCCGGTTTGTACTAAACACAATGGAGATGCCTTTCCAAATTAAAGCCCGACGGGAAATTGAGGATGGAAAGTGGGAGGATGGCCGCGTCCTTTGTGCCCCATCTTTGAGAGGAGTAATTGTAAATTAATTTTTATATTAGTTTTCTCATCAGCCAGCACAAAAAACTTTCAGAAAAATACTGACTACTTTATGCCTTTTATCTCCATTCCACTGTCTTATTAGGATGAATGTATTAATCTGCTCGGTTTGAGATATCCAAGTGATTTTCTCTCCCTAGGCTCAGACGTGATCTTAAGTGTCCCTTGAGGTATTTGGACGGGCGCTAGGTCTTGGAAGGGGTGCGTGTCTTAAAGGTTCACCGAGTTTGAGATAGAATACCGTGTAATCACACCAATGTAGACCTACTCTAATTATGTTAGACTTAAATTTAACTTAGTCCTCGTTGACGAGGAGGTGAGGGGTAGAATCCCGGTCGGGTTTAATGGGCCTGGTTTCTTCACATACTATTTTCAATGTAATTTTACAGTATTTCTACGTGCTAATGTGGATGTATTCCCTCTAGGCCACCTTTTTACTCCCTAGAACTTAGTTTAAGTCGTTAATAACGCTTGTGTTGAACACACTACTCAAAGCCCAGGATAACATGCCTAAAACGACACATCCAACACTGATATTTAATAATTAGACAACATGGCAAAACCTAGACAAATAGTAAATATATTCGTAAGACCCCATATGGAATTGAACCAGACTCCTCTTGGTTTGATGTCAACCATACTTTCCACCCAACCATGAAAAACAAGCATTAAAATACCAATAATTTCCTGCACGAGCCAGTATGTGTTACTTAGGTATTTCAGCTTTTTTTTTTCAAGAACAATATAAATACATACTCGATTATCGTAATTATGCAGGGCTATTTTCCTGTATTTATGTGTTTACTACAATTAAGCTTTTCTAATTATAGTTCCACTCTAGTTACTTACTCAACATGGAATGTCTTCCTACCTTATCTCAACCTTACTCAAATGCCCTCTTTAAAAAAAATAGATGACCATCTTAAGACCGCATACATTACAATCCCTTCTCATTAACTTTCAAGAAAGAATTAATTGAAAGAAAGTATACAGTACCTGTTACTAACTTCTAATGACTTTTTTTTTAATCTCCTATCAGAGAAAAGAACTGTTGTGCGAGGAAAATGGCGTGTTTTAGTGCTATGTTGTTTGTTTGCCACGCTTGGCGATTTCGGCGTGTGTCCGCAGCGACCCGAACAAAATTACATCTCATCACACAACAAGAGAAATATAAAAATAAAATAAAGGAAAAGTTCCTCTACTTTCGTTACACTAAATGATTTCAAATTGCCTTCATATTGTAACGGTGCGTCCTTTTTTGAAACAAACGTGGCCTAGGCACTATAATAATCAACTTGTCCGATGACGTCACCGCCCTCATAGTCCACTGTCGCGCTTTTAATGAACCAGAGTTTAATTTGTATAGGTTTTTTTTATTTTACTTGGAAGTTAGTCGAAAGATGAAAAGAAGAAATTCTATTTTCTTATCTGTTTCATATTTGTTTGATTCTGTATGTTTTTTTTTCATGAGTGTGCGCGCGTGCGAAACAGCACAGGAGTACATTTCCGGTTGTTGACTTCTCTCTCCACCTCCTTTAGCCGCTCCACACATTTATTTATATATTTTGTTTTTCTCCTTAAATTCGTTTGTCCTCATTACTTTCTACTCCTCTTTATCTTCTGTTTCTTCTATCATATATAGGCCTATGTTGATGAAGCATAATTAGATGAGTGTTGATGTTTAAGCTATGGCTTTTATCTTTGCAGGACATCAACCTTGATTTATTAGTCTTGTGATTAACAAGGATGTCATTTAAATTATGGTTTATACCTTTGCAGGACATCAACCTTGATCTATTAGTCTTGTGACTAACAAGGATGTCATTTAAATTATGGTTTATAACTTTGCAGGAAATCAACCTTGATCTATTAGTCTTGTGACTAACAAGGATGTCATTTAAATTATGGCTTATACCTTTGCAGGACATCAACCTTGATCTATTAGTCTTGTGATTAACAAGGATGTTGTGTCAGTATCAGTAGACATCCGCCTGGTATACATGTAGTGGATATCAAGGATGTTGGAATTATTTCATCTTACTTCCACCTTTATGTATCCTGTACATCTCGCATTTGCATGGAGGGGGATTAGGAAAATCAGATAAATAAATAACACTTGAAAAAGCACTCCCAGTGCACCTGACTGAGGTTCAAACCGCGACCATCCCGTTCACGGTAAACCCAGTAGGATGTGAACATTACGCCTTAAAACACGTGACCACTAGTGTGGCTATGTACACGCATAACACCCAATCAGTGCGAGCATTGCGTACTAAACCTTATCATGACTTCTACAAGCCAATTTTCATCGGGAGCGCTTTTTATAAAATACAAACATATTTTTCAAAACTAATTACAATTTTCTCGTTTATTAGTGTAATAAGTGACAACTTCAGATGATATGACTTGACGTATGAATACGTGAAAGTAGATAAAGTAATGTTTCTAGTTGTCAGATAAGACTCTTCCTATGCCCGCGGTTGTCCAGTCAGCTCTCGTATTTGTGTCCAAACCTGAATCCCCAATCGTATTGTCTGGAGGCCAGACTGCCCCGGGCAGCAAGGTGCCAGCTATCAAACAACCCGTCCTGTCACTGGCCTGTGTACCGCTCCGCACAGATGTTTACTGGCCACGGGACAGACTCGTTCATTACAAGATACTTCCCACTCGAGCTCAACAACGAGCTACCTCCTCTTACCTTCTGATTGCTTGATACGTGTCTGCGTCATCGCTTCATCGTGATTGCAGGCAGCATAGAATTCAGCTGAATCAGAGCTCCCCTCCGAGTATCAAGGTGGGATGGAAGGAAGGAAGCGCCCGCCAGCTAACTAACGCCAATGTTTTGGAAGTTTTTTTATTACTAATTTTTTTTAAAAATAAATACAATAGTGCTTAGGTAGATATGTTTAGTTTAATTTTCTTACTTGCATTTGATGATTAGTTTTTAAATGAAGAGGAAAAGTCCTAGTCAAAATCTATGACACTAATTCAAGACTTTTTGATGTGAGTGTAGCAAATTAAATTAAACGCATCAACTAGAGGGAAGTTTTGTTTTTTTGGCCAAAAACTTTTTCTCTCTCTAAATATTACATAACTACTGATCTTAACTGGTGCACCCTTCCATTTCACATAAACTCGCTTTCCTTTTTATCCAACATTAAGTAGCTAGGCCTTTTCAGTAGATAATATCCATTTAAATAAATACTTTTCACTCCATCAAATTTATATCTACTTTCCATTTGTGTTAGATTACTACATAACATACTTTATATGCCTTAGTAGCTCCCTATGTTTCCTAAAGCTTAGCCCTGAAATTTAATCAACCGTGTACTATTGCTCGAATAGGCAGTATGACGCTTAGAATTTCAAAAACTGCACTCAATCTAATCCTAATGTTCCACTTTGAAAATGTTATAGACTAAAGTACATGTTCGAAGGATGATGGAAGCCAGTTCATTGCTTGTTTTAGTCTTTCTTGGGACCGACTTTATCCTCCATTGACCTGATTGGTCTAAATTTGTGTCTTTCGTCAGAAAAGGCTGCTTTTCTATATCGGTAAAGATTGATTAATTTAGGAGGGTGCCAGTGTGGTATATAATACAACCTTATCAATAGTACACGTGGCCATACAAACATGAGTGCTGAGGGGACTTATTATGTCATACCTCCTAATCAATAATCAATCCATTGGACACAGATATCAATCGTATCTCAACTAAAAGGAATATTTCAATAATACAAAAATGCGAATATTTTATGCACATTTTTACAAAGTATATTTAATAATTTATTTTAAAAATTTCTTAGAGGTCTGGTGTTTTTATTATATGAACATTTGCAAATAAGAATACATAATTTCACAATGATTATTATTGGTAGTAAGCTTTGTTCGGGCAAAGTGGTTTAATCAAGGAACTCTCTCTAACTAAAGAAGATGGCCATAAGCTTGTAAATATAAATTACATGTTAGTTTGTGCTCCTAGTAAGATACTATTGATACATGTTATATTTGTTATAGCAATACAAGCTAAGCCAGTTCGTTCATGTTAGCAATGACACATTTATGTTCAAACAATAACCGGAGCCACCATTTCCTTATTGGAGCTGTACGTGACTTATAAATAATGCCAAAGACATAACTTGTAGATCCAAGAATTTATTGCGCCAATAGTTGTACATTGTTTATCTGGTCAATATTTAGACCTCAGTGTTTCCCAAACTGTGTGTCGGGGAGGGGAGGGGGGAGACTTTTTTTTATGGATCGCGAGAATTGGAGGCAATATTTTACACAATTTGTCCAATTTGTCAAATGTGTGTTGGCATGTTTGTTTATTCCCGAAACAGAGTATTTACTCTTTTATTTACAAGCATGGTCTGAGTATCTACACTTGGTCAATAGAGCAAACTATACCTTACCAGACCACAATTTTTAGTAAGTGTAGTTTTTATATTTGGTGTTTTAAAAATTAAAACTAGAAACAGACTTTATGTTGAAGATATTCAAAGATTGAAAATATCATTATTTGACCACAATATGAATACAAGCAACTGAAAAATTACCAACTACATTTTGATGTATAATGCTTATTTTGTTTTTTTTTTACTAAAACTGACAACATTTTTTACGTGAAAATACAAAAATCAAAATTTGACGAACTCTTAATAAACATCATTATATTTGTGACGTTTTGACAAGAAAGAAAGTTATACCTTAAAGATTCTTTGTGAATCACCGGAAGGCCAGGTTAATTTTACTGTGGTTATACAATTATTTCTCCATACGAAGACAGGTGCATTTATTCTAAACCACTTTTTTCAACCCTACACTTTGGTTTAAATAATTAAATACTCTGATGTTGTTTTGACTTATAAATCAAAATCAATCGTGTTGAACGACGTACATTTCTTAGAAAATAATATTGTTAATAATACAATTTTTAAACCTTAGTATGTACGCTTTAATAAAAAAAAATTAGCACCGCTTCTTACTACCCGTTCAGGCTATACGCTCATGTATTAATTACAATAGTGGTTTTAGGTATGAGGAAGGTTATATTTATAAGAGGTATACCCACATTTGCGTAGAGGGAGAATGAAAATCAATCTTTTAATAATAACTACCCTCAGTACACACGACTGAGATTCGAACCTCAATCTCTCCGTCATCGGCAGTCTAATCTAATGTGAGAGTAGCACCTTAGACCATGCGGTCACCTAAGTGGGTCTTTAATAATGAAATCTATACATAATTACATTATTCCTACTTTTATAAATACAGTAGGTATGCCAAATTTTCAAATAGTTAGTTTTCGATTACAAAAACACTTGCACCTTTAAAGATTGCATTAATTCTCTTATTTCAAACTTAACTAGGTATTTATTCTAGATAGCGAGCATTCTCCATAAGAACATTGGACCTACTAGTCCAATATAAATCGAGATAATTAATTTGTTTCCTTGATAATTGACTAATTCTTTGATGGGCTCTAACAGCTCCCATGAATTGTCCAAGCTCAGTTTTCCTCTCAGGGAGTGTATTTACTGGTGTACATCATGAAAGGTTGTGCTGATGATGTCATCAATTACGACCCTGTTGAACTTCTGTTCTCCTAATACCTGTGTGTGGTCGAAGGGAGGATTGGGCGGTCTCCCCGACTTGCCTGGGAACGTTTAGATAGACATTAGTGGCAAGGGGGGGGGGGGGTTACCTGGTAATGGTGTGTATTTATTGATGATGCTGTTAGTGTGGGTGGTACAAAACTACTTCCGGATTAAGATTAGGTTTGAACCTAGAAGCTCAACTCGTTAATTTCCTAAAATGGTTTCAAAATTAAATACACTAATGTATGTATTTGGAAATTATGTCAGAGTAGAAAATATTAATTTATTTCTATATTTTTAATACTAACTTATTTTTTGCTCACCCCATCTGGTCACCCAACCGGGCTGTACGTAGTTTTCATCAAATGGCAAGGCAGTTAGAATTCGTGTTGAATGGGGACAGTTATGGGTCTCTAAGCAACAAAACTCACACTAATAATGTTAACACTCTATTTTCTAATCGTGTTTTTAGTTTCGACTAAGGGGACTTGTCTGTGCGCCAGGGCTATTTAACAGCTTCATATTTAGGAAAGAAAAAAGAAGTGTGGTATGAGGAAATGTGCCATCATTATCATGGGAAAAAGAAGAGAAAACCTGATTTAGTAATATTAATTTAATAAATTACGCGTGCTTCATTATGTACACTACTATCAAACATTATCATCGTATTTTAGTAGCTTGACTACCTGATGCGGAACAAATACTTGCAATGCATTAATCTGTGAACACATATTTTGTTTAATTTATTTTATACTCATAATAACCTTATTTCTTCTAACAGAAACAAAATGTTCTTCAAAAATAAATCACTATTTAGTGTAACCAAAACTTTAACAAGATATTCATTTCGCATGAAATATTAATTTCCTAAACAAAACCAAATATTTAATTTTCTTTTATTTAATTGATTTATGTTTTTAAATAAAAGTGGACATATTGAAGGATTTGAGGTTTCGAATTTATATTAAAGAATGTAATTTGATTTAAATTAGTCGGAGATAGTTGAAGCACACGGGAATCGGACTCAGGCCCTTCGGTTTACCGCACCGAGCTATCCAGGAGTCGTCCCGTGCTCAGGGTCATTCTTCACTCATATTTTAAGGCAAAGTCTGTGATGGACGTGTGTAATAGAGTATTCTAATTTCAATTCAAATTTATTAATAAGAGATTAAACTTTAAGTTTAGAGAATCAAAATTCAAACCCGCCATGGTATTTTAAAATATGGCCGGAAATATTAATTATTCGTTTCTGTTTGCGACCATGTATAATTATTTTCCTGTTATAATTTTGATCATCCGGTGGTGCGTACACAAATAATACGTTAACAAGCCATGGCCTTGAAAAATAGTTACAGTTCTCTAAAATATAATGAGTTGCTGGCTGTATCTTATTAAAACAGTACAACTTTATAAAGCACCTTAGGTGGTTGTTGTATTGAGACGAGAGATTACTTTGTCGGTATTTTCAGAGTAAATTACTCCATGTGGGAACGACCTTGAAGCGGTTGACATTATAAAAGTGAAGCCATGCCAAGAATGCTACGTTCTCAAACATGTGCCTTTTCTCCCCGCTTTGTTGTGTTCTAAAATATACAGTAACTAGCATTTTGGCGTTTGCACCTTTCTTCGGAAAGCAACAAAAGTTTTGATAGAATACTAATTTGAAAATATAAATTTGTGAGATATTAAGAGTGAGAATGGTTTGAGACCAAAGTTGCTACAGTCCAATTTTCATAGTTATTATAACATTTTAACGTATTTTTTTAATCCAAATTAATGAGGCTAAAAGCAATATATTTTTAATCTATGTAGGCCTACAATAATAATATTAATTATTATTATTTTGAGCTACCATATATTTTTTCTGTTTACCTTTGATATAGACCTACACTTTTGAGCACATTGTCATACACGCATGAATTACTCGCTAAATACATCTTGAACGAAAACCTTTAGCCTCAAAAACTAGAGGGCCTCTAAGAACCATCTGTTATTTTTGAAAAGAAAGGACAAGCTGCGCGTCTTGTGCTTTGAAAGGCCTATAATATAAGTGCAGATTAAAGTGAGCCACAGCTTATATGGAGGCCATGTTATTCCATAAAAAATGTGATGTGATCCTGCTAAAATTTGAAAGGTACATTCATTCAAAGTCTTGAGTACACTCTGTTCTTAAACAAAGGAACCCTTTATATCCGGGTTTTCCAGACTGTGGTATGCGACCCGAGTTTTAATTAATCATTCAAAACTAATGGTATTCATTATAAACAGATTGTTGACGTGATGTCGTGGAATATTTTTAAGCAGGGTCTAGTTATTTCTCTATCACAGCTTTGTTTAGCTTATCACTAAAGCCTCAATAAAATTTAGAAATATTGTTTAAATATTATAATGAGCAAATCTATATTTTAATTAAGAGGCCATGACCATGAAAGTGATATAAGATGGAATTTTTTTATTAACTACTGTTTTATTAAATGTGTATAGTTATAAATAAGTTAACAAAACTCGTCTATCTTTACCCAATAGGCGTAAAAATAGGTCCATAGGGCCCGCAAAGCATTCGTGTCCTGTTACAAAATATTATATTTTGTTCACCACGTCTTATTACTCTTTCCCGTTCGGGTTAGCTGCACATTTAAACAATTGGGGTAGGGTTTAGGAAGGAATAATTTAGAGTAAATGTACCCACATTTGTGTATACTATCTCCGGTAGTTCAACCAGTCTATTGCAAGAGGGACGCCCTAACCAGAGAAGGCAAAGCTTAGAGAATAGCCAAAATTTTGAAATACTCCAGTATGCCACCTCTTATTTATGTTTGAGTGAGAAATAAAAAATAAAAAATTGTTGAATATAATGTTGAATGTAACGAATAGCTCAAATCAAATTGTAGATATTTTAATAATGGTCAAAATTTTAAAGAAGGAAAATTGATTAAGTTGTCAAAGTGATTGTCTTAGACAATTCTAATTTCAAAAACTTAAAGTAAAAATATTGACACTAGCACCTAAGGCGAAAAAAAGACAACTGATCTATATATATATATATATGTATATATATATAGATCATATATATATATGTAATATAATATGTTCGAAAGGGTCATGACATCCAGGCTCGATCGCCTGTATGTAGACTATTAGCCTCTCTGTTTGCACAAAGCGGTGCCCAGGGCACATCATAGGAGGTTGCCTACACGTCGTACCCGCAATGAGATGCTGTGATGATAGTGATTAAGATGGTGTGGAGCCGGTGTAAGTCTCAACCTAATGTAGGCCTAATTAACCAAGCCCTGGCGACCTTTGGGATCATTACACTTGATGGGAAAGTACACAAAGTACCATCTGGGAATCGAACCCGGGACTCTTAGACTCGTAGTTAGGTGCACCGATTACTATACCACGAAGCCGGCTTATGTTCAAATCAAAAGCTTGTACAATCTTTTACATATTAGGTTGAAACTTGGTGACCTGGTGGTCTAGGGGTAAGGTGTTGGACTTCTGTGCTAGGGGTCCGGGGTTCAATCCTCGGTCCCGGCACAGATTTATCTGATTACCAAACCCTTCCTTCACCTCTGACAAGATGTGTATTAATCACAACTTGTGAATGTGAGGAATGCCAGGCCTCCACCGTGGTTCGGATTCCACGTTAAACTGTAGGTCCTCCATTTCATCTCACAATCACCCTACCATTACACATTAGCGTAAGTGCGTATAACCCGAACGGGTAGTAAGACGCGGTGCTAATAATAATAATAATAATAATAGTTTGAAACTTATATTTTGATAGGCAAGATATTTATGTTCAGTCATTATTTGTCTTCCATAGTAGGCCTACACAAGATGCACTTAGGTCTGAGCCAAGTCTTTTCTAACCGTTGACATCATAAAGTGTATTTCGACACGACATTGAATGACATGGCTGTCGAAATATTTGTCACTTCAAAAAATATTCACTACTTTGGCAAACATTTTATTTCATGTTTATTTTTTCTCGTCAGTGCGCCATCAAAATCGTGTTCTCGTGCCACCCAGTGGCACACGTGCCATAAATTTGCCATCCCTGGCCTAAGCCATTTGACTATTAATGAAAGGCCCGTGAAAATATCAAGTGCTACAGCGCATCCTTAATTATTAGCTAATACGTGCTAACACAAGGATTATTTAAAAGCTTAATACATTGGTTAGGAGAGATTGAGAAGAATAGTTTGAATAAATACACCCACCTTAGAGTAAAGAGAGGTTGGAAAAATCATAGTGATAAGTCAGATGTGGAAAATTATTTATATGTACAGTACATTCGGCCAATTTTCTAACCTCAACTTTTCCATCACCATCAAATTATTTTTTGCAAGCCTGACGCCTAAGACCACAGGATCATCTGAGCAAAGGGAGTAGGGGAGTGACTCTAGATAGTAACACTGCTTCTGTTGTGTTGAGATGAGCTATCGTGGTATGTTTCATAGACTTATGTAGATTCTCAAGCAATTCTAGGTAAGATCTTTGCATCCCTATCTATTTTAGGATTATCTGAGTAGAATGTGAAACATCGCTATTAGGTCTATATGGGCATAGTAAGTGGTAGACTATAGTGTAAATGTTATTAAAGGAAGCGTATTTAAAAGCTCATACAGATTTGAAATGTGTTTTGTGTATTCGTGCGTCAAACCCACGTTCAGTAGCTCTTACTGTTGATAAATATGTGAATTTTATGAATTCTCAATTCAGTGAACTTGGCTATTATTTGTTTTAAATTTCTATAAAAAGGTTGTTCCTACGTCAAGTTGACTACAGTAATTATCCGACATTTTCATGTAAACCAATTTCTGGACTAAAAAAAAATATTTATGTATAGCCCAAACGGTAGTAATACGCGGTGCTGAAAAAAAAGACGGAAAAGGAACAAATTCGCGTGGAGTCAAGTTTTTATGCAAGAATTGGAATATTTGGTAATTTTTAGCCCATTCTCAGTGTTCTACTACGCATCCGGGGTATCCGTATCTTTTTACTAAGTGGATGAGAGAGAGTTAGAATTTACAGGAAGTGTACCTGCATTTGCGTAGAGGGAGAGTGGGAAACTATTTTGGAAAAAAATAGTTCTGTACACTTGGCTAGGATTCCTAGTAATTACCAAATCAAACAAGATGAGACCAATGCCTTTATCCGAGTGCTCAAATGGCATGGGTGAATACATATATATTTATTTACATTGTTGTCTGTATATTTTTCTCACATAGAAGATCAGTATGTGTGATCTGATACTTTTATTATTTTTATTACTTTACAAAAATAAAAAGTTAAATCCACACCGGATAGTTCGCGGTTAGTCTGATTTTCCAGTGACAAGAAGGGTTGGTTTGAATCCCTGCCGTATGTACTGAGGAATATTTTTCCTATTAATTGGCTTGCCACTCTTCCTCGACACAGGTTCGGCTACATTTCTTCTAAATCTTACCTTTGCCTTATTAGTCTAATTAACTGGATGTATCCCAAATGGGTGGACTGAAATGTGGCGGTGAAAAAAATCAATGAAAATAAATAAAACATATTTATGAGTAGTTTTTTTAATAAGCATAAGAATATACAGAGGGTTTATGTAAATGTAAGCAATACATATTATTATTATTTTGAATGCTTAGAAGGTTTAATTCTGTTTCGGAAAATAAACTAATTGGAACAGCAAAATATTCAGAAATAATTTACTGTTGAGCCTATTTTAATAGCTTCCTGACTGTACACATCGTTATCCTGAGAACAATGGTGCCGAGAATAATATAGGACTCCTCATTACGACCCAAGCACCGCAAAACCTGGCAGCGGCCGCGATAGGTACTAACACTCTTACAAGGCAATTACCGTCAGGCCAACAAGCGCATGGATTCCCCTTTCAACCTCCTCCTTCGTTTGCAACAATCGGTCGACATTTTCATTGCAGTGATAAATGTTTCATGGAAATTGATCGTATTTGGACCACGCGGGTAATTTCAATAAAACGATGGTGACGCGTAAATACTGAGGTCCAAGGTCGCCGGCTTAGATCTAAGATGAGCGTCCTGGACTATAATACATCTTGTAGGTAAAAATAGTTTCATTTGGACGATGGTGGTTCGAAAACATTTCTTCACAAGTTAGAGCGAGTTTTTTTTTACGAGAATTGCTTTATTTTTATTTAATCAGACACAAGACTTGAAAGGTGTACTAGCACTTAGTACCAACTTGAAAGCTGTATTCATAACATTAAGTCCAGTGAAGATAGCATAAATAGGATTTGAACCATGAGAGCTCAAGAGAAAGATAATTTTTGTTAGTAATTTTCATGGCTAGTTTATCTTTACCCAAAACTTTTTTAAATTAATGCCTAAAATTTCACAAAGAAAATTAATAAGGCATATTTTTAAATTGTTGGAATATCTATTTTATTCAAGGTATTTAACGTGCACTTTCTGAACCGACTGATTATATCAGCACACGACTTACAAACTAACTTAAATCTAGAACAGACACAACATCCAGCCCCCAGCCGTTAATTCATCACTGTGAAAGGGGAAATCCACATTTCACCAATGATACATAGGAATCAAACCCGGGACTCTTAACTCAGTAGACAGGCATGTTACCGACTTAGCTAAGGTGCCAGACTTCTCATAGGAAGGACTCTATCTGACAGATATGTGAGCTTCTTATTTGACAGACAGGTGATCTTCTTCCTTCATGTATTCATACGTGAAGTCATGTGATATGCAGCTGTCTTATTTTGTTATTTTTAGCACCGCGTCTTATTACCGGTTCGGGCTATACACATACATACTAATTACACTAATAGTTTTAGGTATTAGAAAGCTATATTTAAAGGAAGTGTACCCACATTTGCATAGCGGTAGAATGGAAAGCCATTTAGTAAAAACCACCCTTAGTGCACCCGACTGAGATTCGAACCTCGATCTCCCCATCATCGGCAGCCTAGTCTACTGCGAGAGTAGTGCATTAGACCATGCGGCCACCGAAGCGGGTCCTCATCTGTCACTGTTGATAGATTTAACATCTATAAAATAGCAATAATAGAATAATAGGTAATTAAGGTTATCAGAATTGACAAATATAAATATATTTGTATTTTCTTAAAGGAATTACCTACGAAAATTGTACTATATCTTGGACTTGGACCCGCTAATCTAGATACGATATTGAACCAGAAAACGCATCGAAGTTCGGTTTTCTGCATTCTTCACCGTACAACAGCGAAATTGATTTTGTAATTTTTTTCATCTTAGAATAATTATTTTTCTATTTTGTAGTACTTTTACTTTGTTATCTAAAGAGAAAGTAGTGTAATCGTAAAGATTTTCAGCCTCGAGATGATTAATTTTACATTTATGTGCCCAAAAAATTTGAATTTTACAATTCTGTTTGTCCCCACGTTTGTCTGTCTGTTTCCGGACACAGATATGAAAACGTTTCATGTACTTTGTTCAAATTTATATTTAGCTTTAATATGGTTGTACTGTACCTCAGGACGAATTTTTTATTTGGACCTTAGCACTTAAATTAAATGTAGTTTACAGAAGAGTAATTTTTTGAAGGCCAAATTTTTTGAAAATGGCTCTAAATTATTTTGATTAAAATGGATATCTATGTAATGTTTGATAGGACAAATAAAAATTGGTTTAAAGCTAGTTTACAGATGACTGTTTTAAAAAATTTGAAACATTTTTAAAACGGCTCTAACTATTTGGATTAAAACGGGTTTTTGGTGAGTTTTTTCACAGTAAACCTAATTTTACATATTTATTTTTCTTAAAGAAATAATTTTTTAACAGAGTACTAATGAATTATTTTTAAAATATAATTTAAAATAATTATAGATATTTTGTTTCAAATGGGTATCTAATGTTCATTTTAATGATAACTTACAATGTATAGTAAATTACGTCTTTTCTAAGATAAGTTGATTTAAAGGTAGTTTCCTTAACGACGTTGCCTACTTGTGACGTCACGGCAGCTCAAGATAGGATTTCCCATGTTAGTGACTTTACTTCTATTCAGCGAATTTTTAAGATCGAACGTTGAAATAAAAATCATAAATTCTTAAATAATTCTAAAAATGCTCTTACAGTGTCACAACATTATTATATTATTTATCTTGAAGTAGGTTTTTTGTAAACGTATTTTCTACTAGTCATCTACAATTTATGGTATTTGATGTGATAGCTTAAACTTCTTAGACGAGTCGAGTTAAGATGCAGCCCACTTCGCAAAATAGCTTCAAAATCTCTCTAATCTCAAAGTGATTAAGACAAATTTTAGGAAAAATTAAATCTTTCGAAAAATGCCTATAAGATTTTATAAACAATAAATATATGGTAATTATTTTTTTACGATAAATAAGAATAAGCTTATGTTTTTACTTTTAAAAATTAAAAATAATTTGAGGGTATTTAAAAAATAGCTGCTTATTGAAAATTTGAAATTTGTTAAAAATATTTAAACAATTTTGTTTAAAATCTATTTATGAAGGATTGTGATAAACAACATGATGTGTTTGTTTTTCTGGGGAAAATTTAGTTTGATGTAATCCTATTTTAGAAAATGAGATCAGAGCTATTAATACACTATATGAAAATGTTTGTGCGATTGTTTTAGTACCATTTATTTTAAAATATGGTAAAATAGTTTCACTGGTCTCATTCCAGTGTTTTCTGATTAAGTCTCCAGGTGACCGCACTACAATGAGACGTCTGACTCAAGTTGTTTTACCTCCTACCTTGTACTGCATATTAAGGAACACTGTACAGCCCAAATTATTAATCTATAGCGATAGTAATTCGAAAGTTCTTTACCACATCTACAAATTACGTGTGGCATTGAACTTTCAAGTTCCTAATGTCACAGAGTAAGTAATTTGGGATGTAACGTGTTCTTCAAGGTTCGGTATAATTGCTTGTCGCCCCACGGACAGCACCCAACAACCCAAATGTTTGTTTTAAAAATGCCTCAAATAAAATCATTCCTTCAAAGTTTAAAAAAAATTAAAAAAGTAGATCGAAACGATAATATTTTCTGTTGCTTCATATTATTTCTTGAATATATTCTGTGGCGGCCTAATATCTCATTTCATTAATTATTATTTATGATATTTTTATAAATTTAATAATTATTTGATATATTTTATCATTGATAGCTCATAATTGAAATTTAATTTATTGTTAAATTAATGATTTAGATTGAAATTTGAAGTATTCTCGTCATTTTTCCAGTATTTTAAGATACAGTACTTAGAAATACTTGTTTAACACCAGTAATAAGGAACATCGTGTCCTGTTTCTTCCTAGCTTTTATTTTTGTAAGATATCTCTCACTTAAATTTCAGAATAAGGGTGCTCTTAGAATGTAGCCAATAGCAGACAGCAATATAAGGAGTCTACACCACATGTATAAAACATCGGTCAAAGGACTATCCACAAAATATATCTACCACTACTTCAGAAGGCATTATCTCTAATAGCCGCTCTCTTCAAGATCAATTTATTTCTGAATACTTTTCTGATATTGCAAATAAAATAAAAGTGTTTACCTCTTCTTTATGATCATTCAAGAGATACCAATATGTCAATTATAATGTTTTTTTCTCAACTATTTTAATAAACCTAATTATTTATCAAAATATTTATAGCCGTTGATTTACTTGATTGCACTCCACAGCGGCATTAAAATGTGAAACCAAATAATTCTTCTCTCCGATAAAAGAGATATATTTGAATTAACAACTCGGAGCTGCCAAACAATCCGTAAGCTCCCACTATACATAAAGTACCTCTTATCGGCACCATGAATCTGAGTAGTGATAACTCCCCTTTGTTCAAACCATCGCTGATTGTCACGCTGTCTAGGGATTCACGTTCTCAATATACTGAATTTCCCGTGACAAAGGTGGGGGGTCAAGGTTTCGAATCTTGGTCACCCACATCAATGAGCCACCATGGTCTTCGTCTGGTTTGGTTTTCCGATGTCAGGAGGTCGGGTACATTTCCTCTGAATTATATTTTCCTCGTCCTGCCCCATTAGTTTAAATATGTGGATAGCTTGGACAGGTAGTGTGTGACTGTGCGCGCGCACACACACACACACACACACAGATCCAATATTATGTTGTAATATATTTTATACATTTATTATGATTACTGCTACGCATTTTAACTTCCATTTTTAGCTAAGGGCTTCATAAAATACAGTCAAATTTTCAAAGAAAGAGTTTTTTAGAGATTACAAACTTTTTGCATCCATTTGACTATATTATTATTGTTATTTTATAGGTGTTGATGTTGGTCAAAAAAAACCCGCAAAGATCACATAGCTTGACGTATGAATACGTGAAGTTAGATCAAGTAGTTTTCTGTTAGATAAGGCCCCAGGTTTGACACCTTAACCTATTAGCTTACTAATCTAAGGCCCCAGGGATTGATTCCTGGCATGGTCGAAAAAGGTATCATTGGTGAAATGTGGGTTTCCCCCTTTCACAGTGATGAATTAATAGTCGAGATCTGGGTGCTGTGTCTGTTAAAGATTTAAGCTTGTTAATAAATCGTGTGCTGTAATAATTAGTTCGTTCAGGAAGTGCTCTCGTTAAATACTCAAATAAAAAAAACGATAAGAGCCTCCTCATGAAAATCTGACTGTAGTTAATACTGAGCCGCGCACATCTTTTTACACCACTTGAATAGATGATAAAGTTGCCGAGACTCCAGCTAATGGAATACATTATTTCCTGAGCCATCTCAGATGTGGACAAGTTTGGGAAAGTACGTGGCATAGAATTTCAATTTCAATCACGTGTTAAACTATACAAAAAAATATACACATTGAATACAATCCTGGTGTTACGAATAATGAGATTGTGGTGACATTCTTCTGGTCTGAAGCCAGAGTGACATTTTGGGAACATTCGGTTCGATTGTCCTGTCTAGACAATACTATGGTCCTTCGTGTCGCGCTAAGAGAGAGTGAACTCAAACAAAATGGACACACAAATTAAATTAAATAGGTTGTTTTGGTAAAAAAGTCTTAATACATCATTTGGCTAATTAATCCTACAGGCGATCAATTAATTAGGGCTAAATTGGTTTCCTTTTACTTACTGAGTGTCACATAGGATTTTTTAGCAACGTTTCGTACTACCCGTTCGGGTTATACGCCTATATATTAATTAAGCTAATGGCTTTAGGATTAATAAGGTTATATTTAGAGGAAGTGTACCCGCATTTGCGTGGAGGGTAGAGTGGAAAACCATTTAGAAAACCACCCTTAATACAACCGATCAGATTCAAACCTATATCCTCCCGTTATCGGCAGTTTAGTCTACTGCGAGGGTGGCACGTCAGTGTCATAGTTAATTTTGGCTAAAAAATAATTTTAATGGGGTTGTCTAGTTTCAAATTATAAAATCCTATGCCTTAAAACACAGACGCTCTCCTATCATTTATTAATAAATTATTGAAGCTTATTTATTTTTGTTCTCTTTTGTGGACCACGACCAACCTCTTCGAATATATTCCCTCTAATTAACTAGTAATGAGACAGGTCAAATTTAGAGTTTTAACAACACTTGCGTGGGAGAGATAGGGAAACCATTTAGTAAATAGCACCAAATGTATTCACTGAGATTCAAACCTAGACCTCCCAGTAACTAGAAAAACCGAAATAACGTCTTAGTCCACAAGTCCATGCCTGCAAGATAATCTCTTAGTTGAGTTTTAGATAGTAAAACTGGGACATCGTCTCCTACAAATTATTATTTTTTGTCTATTTGAAGCGTTTAGATTTATTTTGGATTATAAATCAATGAATCTTTTTTTTAAGTCTGTTCCATAGTTTCCTACTAATTTGATGCCAACGCACCAAAAATATTTAAATTATACTATTTAGTAACAATATTTTAAAGATTATATATGAGATTACTAATTAAAACCATTAATTACAGTGGTTTGTTGCAAACAAACCACCAGCAGTCCTTGCACCAAAACTACTACAGTCACTGCAATCTGACAATCAGCATTCCCTGAAATCCGATCACCACAGTCCCTGCAATCCCACCACCAACAGTCCTGCAATCCAACCACAGCACTCCCTGCAATCCAACCACCAGCAGTTCTGCAATCCAACACCAGCAGTCCCTTCAACCAAACTACCAGCAGTATCTGCAACCATCACACAGTCCCTGCAATCCTACCACCAACAGTTCCTGCAATCCCACCACCAACAGTCCCTGCAATCCTACCACCAACAGTCCTGCAATCCACCAACATCTGCATTCAACCTCAGCCTCTGCAATCCTACCACCAACAGTTCCTGTAATCTGACCAACAGGAGTCCTTACTGCCAAAACCCCCTCACCTTGTTCTGAAGCACGGTTAATTTAAATTGTTCGATTAGCATAGTGTACTATCCCACGTTTATCTCACACTGGCAGTGCTACACAATAATGACCTTTGATCTCAGGGGTCGATACAGGGTCAAGGTCGTTTCACATCTCGCACTCAGGGATGTTGAGAAACACATAAGACACATAGAGGTTGCGTACTTCATTTGTTCCCCTTGGAGCAACACTGACCTATATAACACCCCAACTTGGCGAGTACCTTTGTCACTGTCGGTGGGATTATATTCCTGTTGTCACAGAGAAACAAACCACGAACAGGGCACGTGTTCAGATCGTTTTTCGGGTATTTAGAGAACAAGACTACCAGACAATGGTCATGGCGGGCAGCTGTCATTAGCCACTAAATACTTTCTCGTGTTTAATGTTTTGAAATACAAACAAATCAAAAATGCCAAAAAACAGGAGATACAAATTTGTCTAATTATGACCGCTCACATCGATGGTTACGGGGACTAAATGTAATACTCGTCTAGTCTGGTTTGCCAGTCATGAGGAGGTGGAAGTTCGTATCAAATATACTTGTTGTTTCAAATTGTTGTATTGTTGTAATTGTTGTATCAAATATACTTGGTGTTTTTCCTAAATAGTTTTCCACTCTTCCTCCACACAAATGTATAAACATTCAATCTAAATTCCGCCTTCCTCCTCCCTATCTCACCAAAGTAACTAAAATGCGTACTGCCTTGACGGGCTGTAAGACGTGTTGGAAAATAAATATCCTTTGAGCCTAGATTGGAGTAGATCTTGATATTGTCAGAAAAGGTTCCTCAACAACACATGAATTGATCTAAGATTAGTTACCCGCACTGGTGGACACGGGATGAAGGAATTCGTATTTAAATGAAGATAAAACGTTGTCATCAAACTCCAGGACACTCTTGACAGATATTCAACAACTGTTGATATCACCATGTAGAAGAAATTAAACTCTTATGTTTGTACTGAAGCAATATTTTATTTATTTTGACCAAATAAATGTTTTGATGTAGTAACTGCAAAAATGCTGTCCTTAACTTGTGTTCCCTACAACTCCCACTTTAACCACGTGATATCGTGTCAACCAATGTGCAAATACAATGGTTTGCACAATTAAATTTGTCAAAATACATCAATTTCAGAAAATCTTATAAATACTATCAATATTTTCATTATTTATATTTTGAATAGTGTTTTTACTCAAAATAACGATTATGTTAACGTTTTAAATGGCTTGCTATTAGTGGTAGATGAATAAATCTACGAAACGCTAAGAAAATAGCTATTGTTTCATTTCTATTCGCACATCAATGCTCTTTTGTTTGTCTGCCTGCGATTGGCTGCCAGTAGCCATTCGTAACTAAATACCCTTAGAAAATGTGAAGGACTAAAGACTTACGGATAGGGATTCTGTGCATAAGTCAATCTTTTGTGAGTTTGATCTCATCTCACAGAATACCGAGCTCCCGGACATAGTCAATGCCATTCCAGATTCAACTTTACTTCTATACTTACACCAGTGGTTCCCGAAAATTGGTGGTCCACCCGGGGTCCGCTAGCTGTTCCTAGGGTGTCCGCGACAACCGCCAAAATTGAACAAAATAAAAAGCTACAATAGTAATTAAACAAGAGTAGGCCTAATCTTAATCAATAAAAAGCTTCCCCTCCTCCTCACCCATCTGCACAGTGCTTATTGCGCATCCCAAAGGTGCTTTCCCTCCTCCTCACCCACCTGCACAGTGCTTATTGCGCATCCCAAAGGTGCTTTCCCTCCTCCTCACCCACCTGCACAGTGCTTATTGCGCATCCCAAAGGTGCTTCCCCTCCTCCTCACCCACCTGCACAGTGCTTATTGCGCATCCCAAAGTGCTTCCCCTCCTCCTCACCACCTGCACAGTGCTTACTGCGCATCCCAAAGGTGCTTCCCCTCCTCCTCACCCACCTGCACAGTGCTTACTGCGCATCCAAAGGTGCTTCCCCTCCTCCTCACCCACCTGCACAGTGCTTATTGCGCATCCCAAAGGTTGAGTTGGATTTACTGTGCCAAATTACAAGCTTTGTAGGTTTTCCAACATGAATTATCAATATGGAGGGTGAGGGGGGGGCTATTTTCTATACATAGAATAGATTAGATTCTAATGACTAGAAAAAATGGGGGATCCACCGATCTCAAGGAACCTCTTTGGGGATCTTGACTGATAGTTATTTGGGAACCCCAGCACTACACTGTTAACCTATATGACATAGGGCACAGCCCAACCTAATAAGTTTGCGCATGAGCAGTAATGCTAATCATTCAACATCTAGGACAGCGTCTTACTACCCATCCAGGCTAGCCACATTGGAGTAATTACAAGTAAGGTAGAGTTTAGAGAATATGTACCCACATTCCCGTGGAGGGAGGAGAGGAATACCCACTCACATGAAGAAATTTAAAATATCACCACCCCACCCGGCAGAGATTAGAGCCTTGACCTCTCTGTCACAGGCAGTCCAGTGTATTGCGAGCCTTACACCCAGACCTCGTAACCGCATGTGCGTGTTCAAAGCCATTACATCCACAGTTTAATCTATGTATTGTAAGCCTCACGTCTCAGATCTCGTGACCACATGTGCGGGTTCAAGTTCTCCGATGGAAGTACAGACACGTTGTTATGTTCCTATTTGATTTAAATGATGCAGTGTTACCAATCAAACAACAATAACAGTTTCACAAACTATTTACATTCATTGGCAACAATTAATATGAAGCAGGTGGCAAATAAGATATTTTATTTTAATGATATGTTAAATTACCTGTTACAAATTTAATATGTAGTTTAACATTATTTAGTACAAATAATTAATTTTTATTATAATAACTAAGCTATATTCGAAAAATTCCATAATATAAAAGCGGGTATTAATTGCACGTTTTGTATCATACTATACAAATAATTTATTAAATTGAGCACAAAGTCAAAATTCCTTGGTAGTACAATAAATACAATAAAAAACTAGGTATACTTTAAAATTATTGAACAGCGCTTCAGTGGCCACATGCTCGGAGGTCAGGGCTCCAATCATGAAGGTGAAGGTTTTTTCCTAAATGGTTTTCCACTCTCTTTCCACGAAAATGGAGTTAAACTTCCTCTAAATTCAACCATCCTCATATTTAAACGCATTAGTGTAGTTAGAACATAGGTGTATAATCCGAACGGGTAGTAAGACTGGTGCTAAAAAATCTATAATATATATATATATAATACTTATGTATTGATTTTATAAAACCATATCATTTAATACTATTTTCATAATTGTATTTAAAGATCAAATTTGACTACAAACACAATTTTTTTAACAGTAAATACTTTACGGAAAACTTATTTTGGGGTATTCAAATTGTGTCTTGCAGAACTCGCGTGAAAACATAATATTATAAAACAAAACCATTATTGACATTATGGACTCTAAATGAGTCTCGCCTAAACATTGGTCATTTAAATGAGAGATCTCCTAATTTATATCTACGTTGGTATAAAATTTGATCAAAACCCATAAACGAATTCATTCTAGGAATGTTTGGGGTGGGGGTGATATACGGAGGAAAGGGGAGTGTTAAAACACACAACACAGAAATCGTATATTGTTTGTTTGCTTTTTCCACCACGTCGTAGTAGCTGGTTGTGCTATTGCATACATTAATTACTTTGAAAAATTATAAGGTAAAATTGTAGAGAAAATTTACCCACATTTGCATGGAGGGAGAGTGGGAAACAATTGATTAAAAACCACCTGGTCGTGCTTCGAAACGAGATCTCCCTGGTACTGGAAAATTGAAATATATTATAACATGTGAGTGGCGCGTTGGACCATGTGAGCACTGACGTGAGTGAATTTCTGCCTGTATGACTATAATTTACTCGTCTTATTTAAACTATTCTTAAGGGGCCACCTTGGTAAGCAAGAAATTGCCACCCATACTTTAGCTCTAACGCAGTATTTAATTCTATGACGAGTTATTTAAAAATATGGTTCATGCCAAAATACAATAGAAAGATTCAAACAGGGCTCTTTTTTCTTAATAACCCTATAGTTTGAAATTTATTAATAAAAATGATTTTTGAAAAAATGTTACATTAGCTCATTTTCAAAGACATTTTAAGAGGTTGGCGGAGCTATGAATCTAGGATTGGTGGAAAAGGACCTCTAGATCTAATCGTCATTATAATAAATACAGTTTTTTATAGGCTTACAAAAGATAATAATAATAATATTTAGCACCGCGTCTTACTACCCGTTTGGGTTATACGCTTAAGTACTAATTACGCTAATGGATAGGGAATTGGGAGGGTTGATTTTAGAGGAAGTGAACCCGCATTTGCGTGGAGGGAGAGTGGAAAACCATTTAGGAAAACACCCCCCCAGTTCACCCGACCGAGATTCGAACCTCGATCTCCCCGTCCTCGGCGGTGAAGCTTACAAAAGAACATTTTAAAATATTTTATAGCTAGCAGTAAGATTTCCTTTTTACCTTGAGATAAGAAGTTTTGAAGATTTCCTTCCTCTCTTTATTATTGACATGACAATGGATAGTTGTAGGTGAAGGGCTAAAAGGAATAGAAGTTTAGACAGAATAGAGGAGTAGTTCCAGAAAACGACACTGACCGTTGTATTTTAAGCCGTGTGTTCTCACAGCGAGTGATAATTTCTCGCTGACCGAGGCGGTCATGTATTAATATTGTCTTTTGTTTTATTGTTAAATATTTTCAATAGTTGCCACCTGTTAAGTCAAATATTTTAAGTACAAATAACAGATTGATTTAAAAAAAATAGAAACTACACATTTGGGAATCCATTCGTATGGTTTTGAATCTAATTAAATTCAAAGGTTTTAAAGAAACACATTGGGAAAAAGCCTTAAGTTAAGAGGGATTTGAATTCGGATCTAAGGATTACAATCCTTACTTTGTGAAATGACAGAGGAAAAAATAAATAAATAAACATCCAGGTACTGTGACAAGTTTGACATATTTGTGGTCAAACGTGCAGTGTGAGTGTGTGAATGGCTAGTCGGTCTGATAGGCCACTGTGATCCCGATGATTTCATGAGAACCAGTTGGTTATTGTTGAAGTAAAGACAATGGAGCATTACGATGAGGAGGAGAGTTGGTGAGTGTGAGAGTGTTGGGCGGGCGGGGGGGAGGGCAGGAAGCCTTCACTGATTGGTTCGGACTGATCACACGCAAACAAGCTACCTTCCACTTTCAGTCAAGCTACCTTGGAAACCATAAATCATAAAATATACCTTCCCCTTCAGTCAAGGTGGAGGTGTGAGCCACTGGTAGTCTTGAAAACTAACTTAAGCCTAATTTATCAACCCCTTGTGACCATTGGGATAGTTCTCCTAAGAGAAAAATACCCAAGGTACCAGCTGGGAATCAAACCCGGGGTCCCCAGGTTCGTATCCAGGAATGAAAACTATAATAAAGTACTTTTGGAGCCTTATAGCTGGAGGTGTCCTGATTTGAAAGTAACTTATAATTAATTATATCTTATAATTCCCTACTTCTTTAAATAGGAAAAAACATTTATAGTGACTCATGGGTTTAAAAATTACTATAATATTAGCTTCAATCTGGAAACAAGCTTCACAAGTTAAATAATAACAAGGAACAAGAAATCTGAAATATAACACACCACTATATCTGACAAATAAGACACTATCGAAAACAAACCACTCAGACAGATAAAGTACTGGTAGTGATCAATAAATCAGAAATGTTCGAAACTATCGAGAACCAAACCTTTCTGACAAATAAGGCACTACTAGTGACCATTATAATATGTGACAAATGAGACATTCTCAAAATTAACCAATTTGATGAATGAGATGCTGGCCAAATTTTTTATTAATTTCCTTTTGTTTTGTAGTTTAAGTGTGTTTAGTATTTGACTTGATAGACGTGAGCCTTCATAAACGCGATCCAAACAAAGCATCATTACATTACGAGAAGTGTCTGAAGAAAACACACATTTAATAATAAGTTATTTGTCATTTTTTTCTTAAATTTGGATAAATAATTTATTGAATACACAGCGAGTTTTAGATACGTAGTAATTTTGTAAGAAGCCTACAGCAAGCATTTATGAATGAACCTCGCGATATGTTCCTTGTTTAGAGCCAGTTGCCTTGTATGGTAAAGACGACACGACATATTTATACTGCCGCCAAGTAGATTGTAAATCAGGTTTTACATCTGGATGATCTACTGTTGATCTACTCAAACTGTCCTCGCTGTAATTATGAGAACGTGAACAAACAGGCGTAAAGTAAACCATAAAGTTGTAAGCTAAAACAAGCTTGTAATAAGAACAATATAATACCTCTGTCTGTGTGTGTGTGTGTGTTGTGTGTGTGTGTGTGTGTGTGGTGTGTGTGTGTGTGTGTGCACGCGTACACGCCTCGGTATGCATTGGTAGTCAATCATAGTCTTAGAAGTCCCTAGTTATATTTCGGATGTTAAAAGTTTTGCTAGCATATTTTTCCTGAATGATGTAATGACTGTACAGATTAAATAAAGTAACTTAATTTTAGATAAGAATTAATAAAGATTGGAGTATACATGGATTATATTATGAATTAAATATAATATGCGTGAAGTAAAATAATTTTGCCAAATTGACTACTATGGTCAATTTTGTTGAATTAAAAGAGAATAAACAATAACAGCATTCCAGTAACAAAATAATATTTCCCTAATATAGAAAATTAATTGCCTCAACCAAGGAATACTGGTAAAAGATGTACTAGGATCAACTATTTACTATAGCGGCATTTTGTGACCAGAGGCCAATATTTAAAAATGAATAAGAAGAATTAAAAAGCAACTATGCAAACAAAATTATGCCTTTTAACCTCTTACATTGATCTATTGCACCAAATAACTTAAGTAAGAATTGAGTTAACATTTTCAACCAAAGATAAATATTTTATTTACCAACACACAATCATAGAGAAACCATTATTTCCAAGGTGATATAAGCAAATATTTTTTGTACAGATGATCCACTGCTCACACAGCATAAAAGATAGAAATTTGATAGGAAAATCGGATTTTCATTGAAAGCTATTAATTTTGACGACATTCTGAGCCCCTAACTTTCAAAATGATTGGTCTTTTGTCAAAATTTGTTTAGTAGCTTTGTAACTTCAACTAGCCTACCGGGAGTGAGCTTATCAAAGTATATATATTAGTATTTTATTAAATTGGTAAATATATATGCTTTTATCCTAAGAGTAAGTAGTGCTATTAATTTTCTGTAAATTTTGAAAGCGCACGTTGTATATTCCATTCCATTTTTTTTTTCAATTGATGAATCTTTCTCCTTAAGTCTCCTTGCTAAATTTGGGTTACTTAAGTTAGAAAGCCTTCCTACCCTTAAGTTTTAGATAAAGCCACTAAAATTCTTATGTATTAGTATGTAATTTATATGCCTATAGCTATAAACAATAATGGAATAGCTAGGATATAGATGTTTCTTGACTATCTCACAATGCTCCTATCCAAACATGGCCACCGTTCAATGTGAAGCTACCACACTAGGGGTTGTATGCAAGAACGTATAGTGAATGCTTAGTGGACCGATAGTGTGTCCTGAGCACACTATCGCTCACCTTTTAACCTATGATGACGCAAGAAAGCCTATGCTGGTGTCAACAAACCATCCACTTAGTAAAGTTCTTGCATAAAGCTTCTTACAAAACATCTAGCATTTCGTTTTAAGGTCATCGAAATACTTTCAAGATATTCGCCGACTTAGACGTGAAGGGGTCCTGTTCAATTCTGTATGATGCCCCTAACATATATTATTTACTATTAAGTTATTTCTGGATTATTTTGCTATGTAAAGTTATAGACTATGAACTAAAGTAGTTTTAAAATGTTAACTTGGCTACTATCAAAATTATTATAGCAACTGAACTAATTAAGGCTAGATAAACTTAACCTGATAAAAAATATATTTAATTATTTGCACTAAATTTTTATTTGTGAAGTTTTAAGTTAAATATCTTCTTTGTTGTGTTCTGGCGTAGCTCATTCTCGAAAGCTGCATCATTTCTTAAAATTAAATAAAAACTAAATGATATAACTACAATGTAGTGCTTCCACAAAGATACGTCGATATGTTGGTGTTGCGAAACTCTGTCTAAAAGTGCGTGTGTTTCCCTCCACATATTCCCCAAGAATCACAGTGTGCGTTCATAAACCTGGCATGTTGCATACAACTTGACAGATAACTTGGAAGGATAAACGGTGTCAAGGACACCTCTGTGAAGTAAGTCATTTCCTACACATGCTTAGATTTTATGACCACATACTCGCATGGAAGCGTTGTAATATTTTTCTAAAATATTCGCAAGGATTTCATGTGTGAAACTTGCTTTAATTAGTTAGGCTTTCATCAGAAATCTTTGTTAATTGTTTAGAACAACATGTGGTAGTTTTATTTGATAAAATATGTGCATATTTTTCTTTGTATTTCAGACTATGCTTCTAAAAGTTTTATTATCGTGATATAAGGTAAAACTATTTTCTATAATTAAAGTTATAGATCTATCAAAAGTGAAAGGTTTTATTGTACTAAATGTATTGATAGTAACTTTTCATTAATACATAGTTTTCTTTTACTTAATTAAGAGAATTATTTCGAAATCTATGAGCTTTAATAAAAATATTCAATAAAAAGATGATTCTTTCACCCCTATAAAGTTATAATCTAAGTAATTTCAAGGTTATGTTAAACAATAGTAAATACTAGATAAACGAACACTTTTTTTCAGTCCATAATATAGCTCCATATTTACAAAGTACTATATATGATTTTGATCATTGATAGAACATAATTATCATAAATTATTATCAGTCTTCAAATGTCTGGAAATGTGTTGCTTTATGTTCACAAATCAAAACAATTATTTTAATAGGCCCTACTCTAAATTTGAGTAAAATTTTTAATTTACCAAACGGGAAGATTACATTGTAATAAGCAGAAAATATGTTTTCAAATAAAACTTTGTTACTTAAAAAAATATATTTGTTTGTGAAAGTAAGAAAAGGGTTTATGATTCCCTGAAGAAATTAGAATATTTTATTTATAGATACATGTTTTAAATAGGATTATTAATAAATAAATTCACTGGACCCCAAAGATCATTACCAAATTTGTTAATAATTCCAAAGATTACCATCAAATTCATCCAGAGTATTAAGAAATTATTTATTAATAATTTTAAAGATAACTAAATTAGTTTAAAATAAATCCAAACACTTACACTACCTACTTGAATACACATATTCTGTCAATGAGGTGTTTAATAGAAAAAAGGAATCTCTGAAGCCTCAAAACCAGGAAATCCATCATCAATAGTATTTTATAATGTTATAGTTTGACCATATTAAAATGACTCTTTATTAGAGGTGAGTTACATTTATAAAATGGTAGATAGTAATATTTTTTCATAAAACACAAACATGTCCTTTATCAGTCAACATTGATAATATTTTACTACACTATAAGTATTATTTTATAGCTAGTGATACTAAAGTGACAGCTGTAAATCAGATGATATTTTTGTAACTGTTCTTCCCACCACGTGATTACTATTATGTATTATTATTCTTACAGTTTACCTCAATTTCAGAAACCTCCTTGAGAATGAGATAATTTTACCTTTTTTTCACCTATTTTTAAACTATAATAATTTAAATTTAAGAATGTAATATGTTTAATACTATAAGAGAATATCAATATGTTTAACGCTATAAGTGAGTGTTGATATGTTTAATACTATAGGCCTGATGATATATTTCTAGGTTTTAGAGTTCATCCTACTCTAAAATGGCAAACCACCTCTTGAATGGCATAAATACCAGTTTCCAGCCCGAAGTTATTAGTGAGCTAGGCATTGCGATTGTTCCACAAGTGAAAATAAGCCCTATCATCAGTTACAATGGGTGCTGACAAGCTTCACAATTACAATTAAATTAATTCATAATTAATATGAGATCAACAATAAATCGTAAAGATTTAAAAAATAAATAATTTTTATAAATATTAAAGGTTAAATAATTATTGTTCTTCCATTTTCAAAATGTGAAATAACTCCCAGTCTTTTGTAAGTTATGGAACTCGCTATTACTCGTTCAGTTAGTTGTTAGCATCTCGTTTGTTGTCAAGTAAATGTAAAACTCAGAATATACAAAACAATAGTTTACCGGATGTTCTCTCTGCTTGTGTAACTTGCTCTCTTACTTTACATAACGAGAGAAAAAAATAGGGTGTTTAAAAACAAGGTATTCTGGAGAGCACTTGGCCCAAAAGTGCATAAATATAGTGGAGATAGGAGGAGGTTTCAGTGATAAGCTACATACCCTGTGCTCATCAACATGCATTGTTAGGGTAGGCAGAACTGGTAGGCTACGCAGCGCTATGCAGCGCGAATGGGAGAAACTAGAACCACGTTCAACATATTAACATTCATTACTACTGGGAAGAGATCAGTGGAAAGACCTAGGTCAAGATGGGAGGATAACACTAGAATGTAGCTGAAAGAGATAGGGTGTAATGAGGTGGACTGGATAGAATTATCTCAAGATAGAGATAGAATGTCATGAGGTGGATTGGATAGAACTAGTTCAAGATAGAAATAGGGTGTAATGAGGTGGACTTGATAGAACTAGCTCAAGATAGGGATGGGGTGTAATGAGGTGGACTGGATAGAACTAGTTCAAGATAGGAAAAGGGTGTAATGAGATGGACTGGATATAACTAGCTCAAGATATGGATAGGGTGTGGTAAGGTGGACTGGATGGACCTAGCTCAATATAGGGATAGGCTATAATGAGAAGGACTGGATAGAAGAGGCTCAAGATAGCGATAGTGTATAATGAGGTGGTACTGGATGGATCTGGCACAGGATATGGATAGGTGGCGTCATTTTATAAGCACGACAATGAACTTTGAGTTCTTAATGCCATAGAATAAGTAGATGGAATTGAATTTGGTAACAAATGAAGATGGAGGCATGCCAATAGCTACCTAGTCAAATGGGACGTATAGATATGATAGTGTTAAACACTTTTCTTTGGTAGCAAATGAAGATGGAGGCATGCCAATAGCTACCTAGTCAAATGGGACGTATAGATATGATAGTGTTAAACACTTTTCTTTGGTAGCAAATGAAGATGGAGGCATTCCAATAGCTACCTAGTCAAATGGGACGTAGAGATATGATAGTGTTATACACTTTTCTTTGGTAGCAAATGAAGATGGTGGCATGCCAATAGCTACCTAGTCAAATGAGACGTATAGATATGATAGTGTTAAACACTTTTCTTTGGTAGCAAATGAAGATGGAGGCATGCCAATAGCTACCTAGTCAAATGGGACGTAGAGATATGATAGTGTTAAACACTTTTCTTTGGTAGCAAATGAAGATGGAGGCATGCCAATAGCTACCTAGTCAAATGGGACGTATAGATATGATAGTGTTAAACACTTTTCTTTATAAACTCATTCTGGCAAATATTTGCTTTGCAAAGAATATATTTACAAGCGGTACCACAATGTGGACTTTTTATACAACCTGATTGTATGATCACACGCCTTACAAACTAAATTAATTCAAGAACAGTCTATCACCATGAATATAGTCAATGGAGAAATCCCAATTTCACACATTTTAAATTTGTAGGTATCTTGAAACGATCCCGAGGTCTTTAATTCACTAGATGACGTGCCACTGATTGAACTTACAATGTGATTTTAAATAATGGTAGTATTTATAGTAAAATCATACACTCACATAAAAGTGCTCGTAAAGAGTATCTAAATATCTTGTTATACAATAGATTTCTACATTTATTACTAAAAATAAAGTATATAGATAGTATCTCTCTCTATTTATATACATGCTTGCTGCTTATATTAAAGTAATTACTAAATAAATAATAATAATATGTTTGCTTTATAATCTAGACATTAATATTTCTTTTCATGTAAAGTTCTTTCGCTCAACAAATTGCCTGAAACGTTTAATGTTGTTGAGGAATCCTGGCTAGTGGGGCTTGTAAGTGTGACGTAGCTGCGGCTGAGGAGCAGAGCTTACAGGGACCGGAAGTGTCGTGACGTCACACAGTGATTAGCCCGGGCGTGGTATCCGGTATGTCCTAGTCCTTAGCCAATACCGTGTTTTAGAGACTGGCCGGACACAACACTGCTCTTATAATATAGTAGACTACGACATAAGAGGTTGAGGTTCAATCCTGACTGACGACATTCTTATTATTTAACTTGGAGGTTAGACAGACACTCCTTCTTTATTTACGTTCTTCTTACATGCCCACTACTCTTCCCCTTGGAGGTTAGACAAACACTCCTTCTTGCTTTGCATTCTTCACCCTACTACCGACTATAGTTGGATGTAGAGGGAGGTGTTTATATCATTGTTGCCTTAAGGAGTTTTGATGAAGTCAATTTGTGTCCAGTTCTAGGAAGGCTACAGTTAGATACAGAAGGTGTTAACTGTATCGCAGGAATCGGAACACACAGGAATGCGGGAAGTGCATTGTTACCACGAATCTACCAAATCGATTCTCTTCTCCTTTAAGAAAACACAAGGAACGTAAACACAGAGGCCATTGATAAATACATCTTGAGTGAGCTTATTTTTCGAAGAGGACCGACACCGATGTATGTTGTTGGCCTACAATGAAAATATTGGAGACTTTATTTACTTTAAAAAAACTCATCTATAGGTAGTTAAATTATTTATTCTGGATTTATATATAGAGTGCTCCACCCCTTACTAAATGTCCAGAATATTCGCGTGTTTACACTAATGGGCTTGGCGTGAGCAAGATATAATCCAAAGAAAATGTACCAGCATTTACACGAAGGAAGAGTATAAAACCATTTAGAACAAGATGTACAATTTACTGCTTCCAATGATTCGACACCTCCCCATTGCTGTCAAACCAGTGTTTATGGGACTGCTCCATTGATTTGTCTAACCACTAGTGCGTTTTTATGGTTTGTTTCATGTAATCCAAATTTAATGGTTTCTTAGAATTTGTTCACTTACTTCAAATATATGTTTACATTTGCTCTCTAAAACATTTTGGTTGGCTGCTTTCTAATTGATATATTATATCAATAAACTAATAATAAAATTCATAGGCATAAATAGTAGTATAAACTATTTTTCAAACATATTGAGTAACTTTTGTAGATTTATAAATATAGGGCCAGTTTCATAGTCAGATTTAGTACGCCTCAAGTGCGAGTCGATACTAAATACAAGACGTCACTTACCTGAAATTGAATGGAATGGGCCAGTTTCATATGCGAAACTGGCCCATTACATTTTGGTCTAGGTAGGTGTCGTCCTGTATTTAGTATCGACTCGCACTTTAGGCGTACTAAATCTGACTATGAAACTGGCCCATAAACTTAGAAGTATTCTAGATAGATCCGAATCAACAATATGGGTGACTTCGACGAGAGAGGGAGACAGATTCCTAGTGCAGAACTATCTGTGGAGAGAATAAATCAAATTAAAACAAAATTTAATCTAAACAATAATCGATACTTTTATTTACTGATTATTTAAAATTAGTTTTTTAATATTTAAGATCAGCTCAAATAGTATATTTACATAAAAGAATCCCAAATATTAATAAATTCATGTTGTGAGTACTCTTCTCCGACTACGAAAGCTATACAGTAGAGTCGCGACTATCCGAACCAGTTCTCGGTGTTAACAAGTGCGTTTTAAAATAAACAAACTGGTACATATCCAATGGTAATTAATAAAAAATTAATCTCAAACGCCTTACAACTGTTATAAATTAGGAGACAGCAAAGCATAAATGGTATGCGTGCAATTGGCGTGTAATGCAGTAACCTACTATTGCAGTCGCATACGCTTGGTCAGTGTAGATAGCAGCACTGTTTTGGTTTGGCTGGAAGTGGAAGCTGTGTTAAGGGATAACATAATAAGTTAATACAATATGTGTAATGTCCCAACTTGTAAACCCCTATGTTGTTTCGAAAAGGAAGGATGATACTGCAGTTTTAATATTTTATTTGCATTTTATATTTAAATTCGGGAATTCTCTTTATTTTATAATATTATTTTTAATAATTTATTTGCATTTTAGAATATTTATGCCCTTCAGGCAGTTTGAAAATCAATACATTTATTGTATTTAAATGTGCTTACCGGGTGCGTTGGACGATGGAACCAAAACGTAAAGAGCTGATTTTGCTCTTAGTTTTCGTTCTAAGATAAATACACCCTTTCCTTAGTACGGAGCAGTTGCATTGTCCAGCCAACCAGAAAGCAAGAATTCAAACTACTCTCATGTGATAGGTCGATATTGTCAGTCCAATCTGGTACAATCGTCGATGTCATCATAATTTGAAAAATACACGAGGGAGAAACGAACTCGGACTGTTACACAAGAAGAAGGACGCGCAGTGACTGGGGTGGCGACAAAACGTGTGTTGCTTGTCGCCACATATTTAATTGTAATATAGTGTACGGTGACTGGCATAGAGACGGGTCAATTGTACAGGCTGAAGTTGTAAATTGTTATAGTAATAATGTATAAAGGAATACGTTCTAATAATAGATTAATATAAAAGCGATCAAAGTATATTTATTGTATAAGTGGGAATTTCCTTATATGATAATCACGTCGATAAGAGAAGCTGAGCTAGCCAGGAACAGATGATAAGATTATAAGTCGTCGTTTCGTAGAGTTTTATAATTGACGACCCGTCGTGAGGCTTTCTTGACTTCTTTAATTGGAACCAAACGAGGTTTTTTTTGTAGTGTATTACATGTTATAATAAAATCAACTATAATATTTTTGAATCAAGGTGAGATTGAAAATGAATCTCGCCTGATACTCCACTACTTGCCATGAGACAAAAGATGATTTAGAGGAAGTGTAACCGTATTTGCGTGAAAAGGGATGGTGAGAAAACCAAAACAAAAAAACGCCCACAGCACACCCGACCAGAGTTCGAACCCCAATTTACCTATCATCGGTAGGTCAATCTATTACGATAGTGATTATGAATATTTTGCAAGGAACGAGCTATATGAGATTATTTCTCAAGATGAAAGTAGTTAATGGAAATTGGGAGTTAAGATATTAAAAAGTAAAGGAATTAATATTTCAATAGTAACGTAAACCAAAACTACTCCATAAGAGTTGAATTTTTACATGAAATTAATCAATTCTTTATGAAAACTGTTTTAGTGATATCATATGTGGTAATAATTTTAAACACATTATATATTAACTGTAATGTTTCATCTAGTCATTATGTTACTACCTATGTTTTAATACATCTTTCATATGTTTGTTAATTGTTTTCATAGGATTTCTAGTTTTCTTTCTCTTAATTAGCAATTGACTTATCATAAACAATCTTCAACTTAACTTTTTCAACCTTTAATTTTGACTTATAATGTAATTTCACACATTATGTGAAAAATATTTTTCAAACACATTATATATTAACTATGATGTTTCATCTAGTCATTATGTTGCAATCTTTGTCCTAATACTTTTTTCATAAAGTTAATTTTTGTTTTCATAGGATTACTGTAATTTTCTTCTTTAATTATTAAATGTGACTGATACTATATATTTTTCAATAACTTAACTTTTCAAGTCATCATCCTTCTAATTTTTGACATAAAAATTCAACTCTTATGGAGTAGTTTTGGTTTACGTTACTATTGAAATATTAATTCCTTTACTTTTTAATATCTTAACTCCCAATTTCCATTAACTACTTTCATCTTGAGAAATAATCTCATATAGCTCGTTCCTTGCAAAATATTCATAATCAATTTCTCCTTACTAAAGATATAATGAATATAAATACAATTATTACGATAGTGACACCTTAGACCATTCAACCACCGAATCGTGTCTGAAGCTACTATTCATAGGATATCTTCTATAAAGAAAGTCTAATAGGCTATAGGCTATCTCAAGTTACCGTACTATTTCTAACAAAACTTGGCGCTCTTTTAGATCAAGTTTAAGAGAAGCTATAGTGTTCTAGTGCAAATACTGTATTATGATCAATGGAGGCGTTTGTAATCTTCTTACCGAACAAACACGAAGAGATTCTTGAGCACGATAAAAAAAAGATACTCATCTTTCATCTTTATTAATGTAGTATGTGCGGCCATTTATCACGCTTAATTAAATAACGTCATATATGAAAGTCATCGGCTATCACTTCTTTTATATTGACGTCAAATTATCTTCCATTCATTAGCGGACGAGCTGGACCGGCTAGAAAGAGAGCCGTATCTACACTTCTCATGTCGGCTAGTGCCACTTTATTTGCTTCAGGTCAGTCGGTAGTGCAACTGTCTACTGAGTCAAAGGTCACGGGTCCGATTCTCTGGCATGCTGAACAAAATACCATTGATAAGATTGGGGCTTCACTTTTATAGTGACGAGCTTACGATCGGGATACTCAAGGGTGTAACTGTTCTATAATTAATTAAGTTCTTATGTCGTCGTATGTCGATAGTTATTTGGTTTAGAAAGTGGACGTTATAAGCCTGTAGCCTACACTTTATTAATAATACTGAGCGCTTTGATTTTTCTGTTCTATTAATTGAAAACTTAAAAGTATGGGGTTTGTTTGTTGTATTTTAATCAACTTATGATAAATAATTGAGCTATCATAATAAAGTAATCCTACCAGCCCAAGCTAAGGAAACTACTATTCAAGAAATAAAACAATCACAGAAAGACTTAACCCTACATTTTACGATCGGTACGTGGACCAAATTTAAAGCTCATCTACACTGAACACTGAATATCATCTCTGAGGGAACTGCATTGGCTACTTTCGGGAACCAGTGTTGTTAATAACTAATTATCTTGTTTTTGTTTGGTCAATCTTCCCTTAACTATAAGAGATATTTTGCAAAGCTGGCTGTCGATGTTGCCAATACCTCTTTTTTACCCCACTAATTTCAAACATAACTGAGATCTGGCAACAGTTAACCGAGAGAGAGAGAGAAGATAAATATTCTCTCCAGAAGACCTGCAGTTCCCTCAGAAGTGAATCTAGTAATCTAGTAATCAGAAGTAATCTAGCTCCTCCACAACACCTCGAGGAAGAGATAACAAGTTATCAGCGTGCAATAGCCTTGTTCCTCCACAACATCTCAAGGAAGGGATAATAAGTTGTCACAGTTCATTAGCTTAGTTCCTCCACTTGAGTAGGAACCATAATTAAATACATAAATTATAGAAGGTTTGAAAGTTAGGTTTTTACTAGGCTATTGCACTTGGACTTCTTATAATCAGTTATTTGAGTTGTTGTGGAGGAACTTCACCTCCCTCCTATCCCTCCTCACCAAACCCCTTCCTCCAAGTGGAGGAACTCGGCTATGGAATTAAGGGACCCTAGGTCTATTTGAATAGGGAACTAAGTCAGATCTCGGGGAGAAACTCAACAGCACCCATTCTTAATTGGCTATTTTTGATAAAGTGTTTTTGTTGTTGTTGTAAAGAGTGGGTACGCTAACTTTGAACTAATATATAAATGGTAACATGTTTTTTTCAATAGCAGTTATTAATTTTCTTGAGCCCATCTGTACATATTCTCAACTCGTGTGATGAATTTTCTGAATCATGTCCCAAGTTCGTGCACAGTTCCAACAATACATTCTGGGTCATGTTGGAAACGTTTTCGCAGGAATTTCACTTGTCCGGCTCAATAGTTTACAATACGACCGACGTGGCATAATAGCGAGGCCAAAATAGACTGGAAAATTGCCGGCCACCAACTCAAATTATTTTCTTTCTTTCGGAAACATTCAGTTGCTCTAGGAAAGTAAAGAAAAAAAGATTTAATATCCAACAGAGTTCGTCACTGAATTGATCGAATTCTCTTACCTTTTCCTTTTTTTTTTTTCCTTTCCCCTCAAGTGCCTGAGCGCAAGAAAAGGTAGCTGGATAAGAATTGTTTGCTGGGTTGTTTCAATCAGCCGACTAGTGGCAATTACTGTTGGGTGATTTCACCGAGAGGTGCCGGGCGGTCAATCTTGTGATGGCAATAAATAAGGGTCCCAGTTAGCGAGGTTTGGATAGTTCTAGTCACAGGAAGAGTGGACAGTTCTAGTCACAGGAAGAGTACACAGTTCTAGTCATGGAAAGAGTGGACAGTTCTAGTAACAGAAGAGTGGATAGTTCTAGTCACAGGAAGAGTACACAGTTCTAGTCACAGGAAGAGTACACAGTCCTAGTCACGGGAAGAGTGGACAATTCTAGTAACAGGAAGAGTGGACAGTTCTAGTAACAGGAAGAGTGGACAGTTCTAGTAACAGGAAGAGTGGATAGTTCTAGTCACAGAAGAGTGGACAATTCTAGTAACAGGAAGAGTGGATAGTTCTAGTCACAGGAAGAGTACACAGTCTAGTCACGGGAAGAGTGGACAGTTCTAGTCAGAGGAAGAGTGGACAGTTCTAGTCACAGGAAGAGTGGACAGTTCTAGTCACAGGAAGAGTGGACAGTTCTAATAACAGGAAGAGTGGACAGTTCTAGTCACAGGAAGAGTGGACAGTTCTAGTAACAGGAAGAGTGGACAGTTCTAGTCACGGGAAGAGTACACGGTCCTAGTCACGGGAAGAGTACACAGTTCTAGTCACAGGAAAAGTGGACAGTGCTAGTCACAGGAAGAGTGGCTACAGTGTAGGCTACCCAGTGAGATCACCTTCTATAGAATGAGATGTATAATGTTTTTAAAATTTAGGTAAAACTGTACTCAAATAAACCTATATTTGCACTTTATAAATATATTTTTTGCATTTAGTGTAATTAAAAGGAAATATGCTATATATGATCTGATCAAAAACGGGACCAGTTGACGTTATCCTAAGGAGTGTTTTTATAATCGAAATATTAATTATTTTGTCAAAATCATTTAAGGAGCGTAGAAAAAGTTAGTATGGAACTTTATTTGTAGCCATATTATAAAAAAAAACAGCACAGAAGTATAAACATATTTAGTTCTAAATGACATAATTGAATTTCTCACTAAAATTTTTAATAAAATTTGTTGTTAGTATAAAAATATATTATCCACTTCATTTAATAAAATATATATAATATAATAAGTGTATATACGACTTATTGGTGTAAAAAATATAATATAATTATATTTTAAATGACTTAACGCGTTCAGAGTTTGGTGGAAATACAACCGAGGGGAATTCTATTTCTGTAAATTCAATTCAAATTGATTTATGATCCTGATTTTTAAAAATGTAAATGGTCTGCCTTCAAAGAGTCCATCCCTGCACCAATGGTCAAGTGGTTTAAGGCGCTTGACTCGCATTGCACTTGGCGACTATTGACTGGAACACCAAGGTGTTTGTAACTCAACCGGGTATACTTAAGGTTGCTTTCTGGATGCGATTTTCATGGTGGTTCTCCCTCCTCTCTCCAAATCAATGCAGGTGCATTCATGTAAGAATATCTTCATCATTCCTACCTCTTAGATCAAACCATTAGTAGCCATTTTGTTGGTTTGGTCTAAGGCGTAAATCAGGCAATATACTGCATTACTGGTGATGGAGGGCTGTGGTTCGAATTCTGACTAAGCTTACTGAGGTTAGATCTTACTTAAGGTTTTCTGGCGCTTATTCTTTACACGCAAATGCGGGTACACTTCCTCTAAATTACACCTTTCTCATGATACCTATTCTATTAGTGTGAACATGCGGATAGCTCGGACGGTTAGCAATACGCGTTGAACTGATTGAAACGTGATTTTAACTTTTCTTTTACTTTTTAAATAAAAATAAAGTATTACAATCTTGAAAGTTTTTGAGCTTGAGAGATTATAGTGAAGCACCATTCTCTCTGTCTGTCCACATGTCTGTTTGTCTTTCTGTCTACCCTTGGGCCTATATTTTAATCAATTTAATAGATTTCGGTCAAACTCATGATTTATATGTTAAATAGCTATACCTTGGGATTTTTAAATTTAACTGTAGCCCTTAAATTAAGGGTAGTATGCAAATGAGTTATTCTTAAAAACTTGATTTTTGTTGTTGTTGTAAAAGCTCTAATGATTTTGTTTTAAATGGATATCTAGAGACTGTTTGACATACCTAACAAATATATAATATATATTTTTTTTGGGGGGGGAATAATTCGTTTAAAGGTAGGGCAGTATAATCGCCAAATGGCGGCGGCCGCTCTGTCATCCCACAGAGTTTTTTTACTAATGGTTTTTTTATTTGAAATATTTTAAAAACGGGTTAGATTATTTGATTCAAAATGGGCATCTGGGAAGGTTTTTTTAATTATAAATAATTCTATATATTTTTTTCAATTCTAAAAACAATCATTTAATATTTGTGTTACTGAGTGTTTTTTGTGACTAAAAAAAATTATAAACTTTTTTTTCCTAGATAAACGTACTTAGAGTAATTTACTTAAGAGCCATATTTGAAAATGTTGCTACAAGCTAAAAATATATAAATTTGGTACAATCGTTAAGTAATAATACGCGTCTTTATGTGTGTTGAACTAGTACCAGGGGCAGTGTGTACTTCTCTAGCTAGCAAGTACAGGAATATTCAGGCTTTGTCCACGGACCGTAAGTAGGCTGTATCGCTGATTGAGCGATCACATCAAAAAGATGAATGCTTGCTTACCTCGACAAGTGGAGCTCATTTACAACTCGATCATTAAGTTATCAACATCTTATTGATGGCTTCGTTCCACGGTAAATAAGAAAGAGTTTTTCTTACATCTTTTTGTGTACTTTTATGAGGAAGAAGAAGCTCAAGATTAGAAAAACCAATTCTTGTGTTAAGCGAGGCACCGATTTTCACGTTCTTCCGTTAGTCAAGATGTCGGTAAAAGTTGAAATATACACTAATTGGTTTTGTGGCCAGTCTTATGTAGGGCATGCACACAAATTATTTTTTCCCCCCATTTATTTGAGGTATTTAAAGAGAACTTTTTGAAACGACTCATTATATCAGCACACGACTTATACACCAATTTAAATTTAGAACATACACAACATCCAATCCACGCCCGTTAATTCATCACTGTGAAAGGGGAATCTCACATTTCACCAATAAAATTTTTTTCGGCCATACCAAGGATTGAACCCAGGAGCCATAGCACAGTAGTCAAAGATGCTACCAATATATCCTACTATTTTAATTAAATACGCATAATGCTTGTAGGAACTGGTGAGGAGATCATTTAGATACAGTCCGACATATTAGCTAAGTGGGTAGCGTGTCTGGCCACTGAGCTGAGGCTCCTGGGTTCGATCCCTAGCATGGCCGAAAAATTTATAATTGTTGGAATGTGGGATTCCCCTTTAATACATAACTTATTTTTATATATATATATATATATATATATAGTGTCTTACTACTCGTTTGGGTTATACGTTTATGTGCTAGGGATGAAATTTGTTAAATTTGAGAGAAAGTGTAGAACCATTCAGGAAAACCAACCCTCTCTACCCCCGACCAGGATCACCCCCTCCTCGACAGTCCAGTGCAGGAGTGATTGTTAGACCCCCGACCAGGATCTCCCCGTCCTCGACAGTCCAGTGCAGGAGTGATTGTTAGACCCCCAACCAGAATCTCCCCGTCCTAGGCAGTCCAGTGCAGGAGTGATTGTTAGACCCCCAACCAGGATCTCCCGTCCTCGACAGTCCAGTGCAGGAGTGATTGTTAGACCCCCGACCAGGATCTCCCCGTCCTCGACAGTCCAGTGCAGGAGTGATTGTTAGACCCCCGACCAGGATCTCCCCGTCCTTGACAGTCCAGTGCAGGAGTGATTGTTAGACCCCCGACCAGGATCTCCCCCTCCTCGACAGTCCAGTGCAGGAGTGATTGTTAGACCCCCGACCAGGATCTCCCCCTCCTCGACAGTCCAGTGCAGGAGTGATTGTTAGACCCCCGACTAGAATATCCCCTTCCTTGGCAGTCCAGTGCAGGAGTGATTGTTAGACCCCCAACCAGGATCTCCCCGTCCTAGGCAGTCCAGTGCAGGAGTGATTGTTAGACCCCCAACCAGGATCTCCCCCTCCTCGACAGTCCAGTGCAGGAGTGATTGTTAGACCCCCAACCAGGATCTCCCCGTCCTAGGCAGTCCAGTGCAGGAGTGATTGTTAGACCCCCGACCAGGATCTCCCCCTCCTCGACAGTCCAGTGCAGGAGTGATTGTTAGACCTCCGACCAGGATCTCCCCAACCTCGACAGTCCAGTGCAGGAGTGATTGTTAGACCCCCAACCAGGATCTCCCCTCCTCGACAGTCCAGTGCAGGAGTGATTGTTAGACCCCCGACCAGGATCTCCCCAACCTCGACAGTCCAGTGCAGGAGTGATTGTTAGACCCCCGACCAGGATCTCCCCGTCCTCGACAGTCCAGTGCAGGAGTGATTGTTAGACCCCCGACCAGAATCTCCCCGTCCTCGACAGTCCAGTGCAGGAGTGATTGTTAGACCCCCGACCAGAATCTCCCCGTCCTCGACAGTCCAGTGCAGGAGTGATTGTTAGACCCCGACCAGGATCTCCCCGTCCTCGACAGTCCAGTGCAGGAGTGATTGCTAGATCCCCGACCAGGATCTCACCCTCCTCGACAGTACAGTGCAGGAGTGATTGTTAGACCCCCGACCAGGATCTCCCCGTCCTCGACAGTCCAGTGCAGGAGTGATTGCTAGATCCCCGACCAGAATCTCCCCGTCCTCGACAGTCCAGTGCAGGAGTGATTGTTAGACCCCCGACCAGGATCTCCCCCTCCTCGACAGTCCAGTGCAGGAGTGATTGTTAGACCCCCAACCAGAATCTCCCCGTCCTAGGCAGTCCAGTGCAGGAGTGATTGTTAGACGCCCAACGTGGGCTAATATCAACATTAATAAAGGTTTTTAGCCAATGAAAGAAGCGTGAGGGTATTTTATTGAATGTTTTCTATAAACGATTGTGTTCCCCGTCCCAACGTGTTGGGTTACGCCCCCGAGAAAAGTGCGAGAGGCGAATGGCCTGTTATTTGTCGTGAATTGAGCCTGGTGGCCAAGCGGTGTACTTTGTTTGGGGCATGAAGAAGTCTTCATAATTAAGTTGCTCGAATGAAGGTGGTGGAGCTGACCACGCCCCATCTGACAGTTGAATGGCGCTCTTCTCACAGGGATGGGCAAACAGACAGCTTCACACACTTGCAAACATTGCGTTTAGAATTCAACACCCACATCGCCGGGACTGCGGACCAACCTTCAGTCAGATTTGCAGGTGACTGGGAATTTAGCGCTCGATTCTCGGATGGGTGTACTAAAGGTGTTTTTTTTTTCAAAAATTACCCGCTTCGGTGGCCGCGTGGTCTAACGCGCAACTCTTGCAGTAGGCTAGATTGCCCATGATGGGAAGATTGAAGTTCGAATCTCGGTGGGGTGTATTGAGGGTTTTTTACTAATGTTTTTGCACTCTGCCTCCACGCAAATGAAGGTACAATTCCTTTAACATAATCTTCCTAATCCCTAAAACCATTAGCGTAATTAGTATATAATCGTATAGCCCGAACTGGTATTAAGGTGTGGTATTAAAAATAATAATTATTTTTTATCCTAAATGATTTCACTCTTTCCAGACACTAATGAAGGACATTTCCTCTAAATTATACCTTTATTCTCATTAGGCCTAATGTAGTGAAAATATTTTTATCTCAGACGGATTACTAAAACGTGGTGCTATGATTATATATATGTTACAAGTTACCCCAAAATTTAAACTGCCCATTTCATGAATTGGCCAATTTTCTGCTCATTCCGTGAACCGACTTCTTCGCTTGATAGTTTCATGAACCGGGCAAAACCTCATCCCATTTTATGAATTGTGTAGCGCTTGGAGATGCCCAGTTCACGGACTGGCTAGTTTTTTCCTAATCCGTGAAATGGATAAACGAAGAACAATCTTGGTTCAAACCCTTAATCGTTTTAGAATGGAAGGCTAGGTTAAGTTAGGTTGGGTTAGTTTATAATTCTTAACATATAATGTCGTTAAACAAATTCCAGTCAAGATTTTAGTAGGTCAATAGTTTCCAGTTCATGAAATATGCAAAATTTAATGTAATTTTTTCCCAGTTCACGATCCAGACAGAAATGAGCCCAATTCGCGAAATTGACAGTTTCACTTTTGGGGTGTAACATTATATAAGTTTAAGCGAATGGGCTGAACACCGGATTAATCTTTAATGTAGGGGAGGAAGGACATATTTTAAATAAGTGCACTTGTATTAGCACGAAGAGGGGGTGGGAAAATAACAGTTAAAAATCACATACTTAACCTCTCGACTGAAGTTCAAACCTTGTCCTTTTAGTCACGAGTAGTCCAGTATTTTAAGATTCCAGTGTATTATACAGCGTGATCACCATTGCCGCTTTGTCTAGAGTTTACTTTGAATTTATAGGAAACAATTTTCCCTAATCATTAAGTCATGTTATAAACTTCTTAGAATTTAATTTAACCTAATACAACCAACTACCTTGTTGATAAACGTAGTTATCCTACTTTTAAGATGGATTAAATAGTTGTTAATTAGGGTTTAACCACATATAAATATCATATTCTTTAAATTGAAAAATGACACACACGGGAATTGAACCCGGGACCTTTGGCTAATTACGTCAATGGTATAAACACTGAGCTATCTAGAAGTGTCCCATCCACAGGGTCATTCTTCACTCATATTTTAAGGCAGAGCCTATTATGAGCGTGCGGGAATCGTCAGCTACAAATGTGTGATCAATTAAGATCACTGGTGACCTGGCGGTCTAGGGGTAAGGTGTCAGACTTCTGTTCTGAGGGTAAGGGGCTCAATCCTCGATCCCGGCACAGAATTATCTAATTACCAAACTCTTCTTTCACCTCTGACAAGACGTGTATTAATCACAACTTGTGAATGTGTGGAATGCTAGGCCTCCACCATGGCTCGGATTCCACGTTAGACTGTAGGTACTCCATTTTATCTCACAATCACCCTATCATTACACTTTAGCGTAAGTGCGTATGGCACGAACGGGTAGTAAGACGTGGTGCTAATAATATTATTATTATTAATAATATAATAATAATAATAATAATAATAATAATAATAATAATAATAATAAAGATCACAAGCTATCAGATAACGCAGCCAACTTCAACTCGATAGTTGGCTTTTTGAAGCCATTAGCACATTACAGACTGCCTTAAAATATAAATGGAAAATGATGCTAAGCACGGCATGATTCCTGGATAGCTCAGTGGTTAGAGCAATGGTGTACTAAGTCAAAGAATGGGTTAATAACTTTTCCCACTCGCAAATGCGGGTAACTTCTTAATACCTACCCTATTTGCAAAATTAAATGCGGACAGCCTAGAAAGATAGTAAAACGCGTTATAAGATAGGTTTTAAGGACCGACACTAAAGAGAGCCTATCAAAGATAAATAAATAAACGAACATCGAAACGATAGTACTAATATAAGTAAGTTGCTAACTGTCCTTAGTTTTTAAACGATTTGTACTTCCACTAAACTAACTTTATTTACAATTCCTAGGACGCTTTGCTATAAAAGTGTAACTGTTATTTAAATTAAATAAATAAACTAATAAGTAAAATTATAGCAATTTTGATTTATTTTGGTCATTGAATTCTCTGAAACTGTTTTATCGATGAATTTGATTTAAAGAGGTATAATACTTTCATTATAATGAGGATTCAAAGTGTCAAATAAACTAAGGACTACAAGAACGTTAGAGAAACAAAGTATATGGAGTTTAGAAGTAGAACGAATATATCGAGGTTTCATTAATAAAAAGGAAAGAATTAGCTCTTAAGGTGGAATGTAAGGGTACGCGAAAAAAGGCCAATGTGTTTGCAGTTTTTATTGAAAAAACCTTTTTTGGCAAAAATAAATAAAATATTGCTTCAGTACAAACGTAGAGTTTAATTTTGTTCACATGGTTATATCAACAGTTGTTGAATATCTGTCATGAGCATGTCGGAATTATCTAACAAACGTTTTAAACAAAGAGTAAAAGTTATCATTAGATTCCAGGACACTCTTGAAAGATATTTAAAAAATGTTGAGGTAAACATGTGAAGAAATTAAATTCTATGTATGTACTGGATCAATATTTGATTTATTTTTTGTATAAACTACAAAAACACTGGCGTTTTATCGCGTCTCCTTCCATTCCACCTTAAATAGAAATAGAAATTTGAAGCTAAGGATCTGTTCTTAAACTAAGTAATTTTTTTTCGGAGGAGGATGGGGCAGGAACGGTAGATTTCCAGTATTCATTACATGGTGGAGACGTAAGATTGTATATCAATGTTTATGGTGAGACAAATCTAAAAAAAAAAAAAAAAAATTCAGAAAATAAATATTTTAATTATAAAACTTCACTTATATTTAACTTACTGCAGTTAAAGTATTCTAAAAATTTCAATCATTCGTTTTGTTACCAGTCCTTATTGCTAAAAATAATCAAACTAGAAACTATTTTTATACCAAATCTTTAGAAATTATGTAAGATAGAAGAGAAAATCTTACTATACCTTATTGTACCTTACTTAGGTATCAAAAATCATGTAAAAGAGAAGGGTCTGAGGACAAAATATTAATAAATAGCTACGCAAAGGCCATCCTTAGTTTTCTAAGTTATTCATTAATAACTTAAATAAATTAAAAACTATTAATTTTACCGGATTCTTTTGCAATGTATTTGTAGAAATGACAATTTTGATTAATATTGGTATAGCCTAGACTAAATATGTAAATGTTAATTACTGTGCAAATAACAACTTAAATGTGCACCTTGTGTAAAAATGTTCAAATTTACACCACATAGCTAATATAAATTTTACACATACAAATATAGAGATATACTCTTTATAATTTACAAAGATTACACATACAAACATACAAATATACACCTTATAATCTATATAAAGTTGACATTCACAAATTTACAAATAAACAAACACACTATGTATAGGTACATAGGGTTCATACAAATTTACCAAGCGCTTCTTCAAAGTACTATTTTTTGTAACAAAACAGGTGGAAAATGTGTAACAACGAACATTGTCAGAGGTTTGGTTTTCAGAATAGTCGAAACAGAGAAGTCGGGTAAGGATACTCTTCATTGCTGTCAGCTACAGTTCTCTTTTCAACAGGGTGCCTGCCACCCATAAGCCTACTTATTGTAACCTACAGTAGCCTCATGGCTTCTTTGGTGCTGACTGACAGTTCACAGCTGACTTCTGACAGTCAACATTTAGGTATATACCTAAATGTTGACTGTTAGAACACTGTTGACTGTTAGAACACGCACACACACACACACACATATATATAAATATATATAATAAATAAATATATATATATGTGTGTGTGTGTGCACAGTAGAGAGTTAAACCAAATGCCAAGATTTCAAACACACACACTATATATATATATTTATATATATATGTGTGTGTGTGTGTTTGAAATCTTGGCATTTGGTTTAACTCTCTACTGTTCGACCCGATTGTAGCATTTGCTGTTCTAGCCAGTCTTGTTTTGATGCCCCTTGCCCCACCCCCCACGAGGCGTGTGTCAGTGGTCGTGATTAGTGCCGCGCCCCCTTCTGCTCCCCCCACATGGTGCCAACAACCCCTTCTCTCCCCCCCATCATCATCTTACTCGGTGGTCCTTCCACTTTCTACCTCACACCTCCTTGCCTTGACTGGTTCATCAACTGAGAACGTTTAGGAGAGTTGAGAATGCTCGTGTGTGTGTGGGTGTGTGTATAAATATATATATATATATAATGCTTATTAGCAAGAAAAAAATATTTTTTTAATATCTAAATAGTTCTATAAATATGTCTTGGCGAGAAAATCAAGGTATTATATATATATATATATATATATATATTGTTTACGTTTATATATATATATTATATATATATATATATAAACGTAAACAATATTTTTTTAATATATAAATAATTCTCTAAATATGTATTGGCAAGAAAACCAAGGTATATATATATATATATATATACATATAATTTTATATATAATACCTTGATTTTCTTGCCAATATATATTTAGAGAACTATTTAGATATTAGAAAAATATTTTTTACGTTTAATGACAATATTTTATTCTTTTATTTTAGCACCACGTCTTACTATCTGGTCAGGTTATATGCATATGTATTGATTACACTAATGTGCTATGTATTAAGAAAGTTGGATTTAAAGGAATTGTACCCGCATTTATGCGCAGAGAGAGAGAGGAAAACAATTTAGGGAAAACCATCCTCAGTACACTTAACCGTGATTTGAACCCCAATCTCCCTGTAATCGTCAGTCTTGCAAGAGTGACGCCTTAGACCATACGGACACCGAAATAGGTTATATTCTTTTATTAGTGCTATTTTATAGGTCACATGACTTGACATATGAATACGTGAAAGTAGATCGAGTGACTTTTATAGACGTCGGATAGGCGTATGTCCATTCGTTATAAAATTGGTATGTAGGCTACCTTATACAGGATGGCACCAGAATATTAGCATTGTGCTTTTTTAGCACAGCGTATTACTAACGGGTCAGGTTACACACATACTTAGATCCTACTAGCTACGTTAATGAGTTAGGGATTAGTACGGATGAATTTAAAGGAAGTGTATTCGCATTTTCATAGAGGGAGAGTAGAAAACCATTTAGGAAAAACCACCCTCAGTACACTCGAACGAGATTGGAGCCCCTAGCTCCTTGTCACTAGCAGTCTTGTATATTTCAAGAGTGGCACCTTGGACCATGTGGCCACCGAAACAGGCTGTGGTATTTTCTTGGGTACGTTTAACACTAGGGTTGTATACCCTCACCAGTGGACACACGGACTAAACGTCAAGTTGGTCTGGTCTAGTTTTCTGGTAACGGGGAGTCCTAGGTTTTAGTCCCGGCTGGGTGCACTAGATTGTTTCCCACACGTACTCCACGTAAATGAAAGAACATATTATCCTCATATACCTTTCTAGACCTTATTCCATTAGCATATTTAAAATGTGGGTTAAGACGTGGTGGATAAACATCAAACATCATGAAGTTTACTAATGACGTTCAATGGCGTACCAAGGTACAATCCGGTTATATAATCTGACATAGAAAATCTACTAGATCTACTTTCATATACTCATAAGTATTCAAGTTATGTGATCTGCACCGGTCGATTTTGATAGATCTTACCAATACCTATAAATTACTATTGCTGCTTTACTACTACTACTACTACTACTACTACTAATAATAATAATAATAATAATAATAATAATAATAATAATAATACATTGGGCAGGACATGTAGCGTGAATGGAAGAATTTAGAATCGTGTTCAGGATATTGACCGTCAAAACGAATGGGAAGAGACCATTGGGAAGACCCAGACGCAGATGTGAGGGTAACATTAAAGATAAAGGGTGTAATGAGGTGGAGTGGATAAGACTAGCTCAAGATAGGGCTAGGATGTAATGAGGTGGACTGGATAAAACTAGCTCAAGATAGGGATAGGATGTAATGAGGTGGACTGGATAAAACTAGCTCAAGATAGGGATAGGATGTAATGAGGTGGACTGGATAAAACTAGCTCAAGGTAGGGATAAGGTGTAATGAGGTTGACTGGATAGAACTAGCTCAAGATAGGAATAGGGTGTAATGAGGTGGACTGGATAGATCTAGCTCAAGATAGGGATAGGATGTAATGAGGTTGACTGGATAGAACTAGCTCAAGATAGGAATAGGTTGTAATGAGATGGAATGAATATAACTATCTCAAGATAGGGATAGGTGGTGTTTTTTTGTAAGTGCGGCAATGAACCTTTTAGCTCTTAATGCCATAGAGTAAGTAAGTGAATAGGATTCTCCATAACTGTTTCTTCACTATAAATTTATTTGATTTTTAACTAATATAATTAATTGTTTGTCAATATAAACTGCGTGTTTCAAAAATATGGATCGAATACCCCAATTAAAGAAAAAAGATAATTTGTAAGTAGTTGGTGACGTTGTTTTACTATCTAGAATTATCGTTCACGAGGCGGTACAAATGGGCAGACAGACGGACGGAAGGAAGGACGGACAATGGTCCACCTGAACAGCGTGTATCCTACCGCTACCCCCCCCCCCCTCCCCTACCAAAACATCCGCTACAAACAGCTAGATCACGTCTTCCTGTTTAAGCACTCCACTTCGACACAGAGCCATAAGGTATACAATACAACGTGTCCCGAATTGGACAACGACCTTATGGATAGGGAGGCCCGAGTTGTAATCGGAGATTGACAAAGTTTTCCACCGTAATCGAGGAATTTTTTTTATCATCGCGTCTCGCCACCCGTTCGTATTATACGCTTATGTACTAAATACACCGATGGTTTTAGGGGTGAAAGAAGTTATATTCAGAGTAAGTGTACCCACATTTGCATGAAGAGAGAGAGAGAGAGAGGGTAACAACTGTAGAGAACTAGCTCAAGATAGGGGTAGGGTATAATGAGGGGGATTGGATATAACTAGCCCAAGATAGGGATAGTATGTAATGAGGTGGGTTGGTTATAACTATCTCAAGATAGGGATAGGGTGAAAAGAGGTGGACTGGATAAGACTAGCTCAATATAGGGATAGGATGTAATCATTTTAGGGGGAATGGATATAACTGGCTTAAGATATTGTATTGAGGGGGACAGGATAGAAGTAGCTCAAAATAAAGATAGTGTTATGAGGGGGAAGGATGGAACTAGCTTAAGATAGCGATAGATAGCTTACTTTTGTAATCGTGGCAATTAACTTTCGAGTTTCTAATGCCATAGAGAAAGTAGGCCTAACTCATTAAAAAAATAACGATAACATTTTGTTGATTATTTAAATCGTTCGTGGACCAGTGATAATTTAGACAAAGGCATCAGTCTCCTCTTGTCTGGCTTGTTGGGGATGAAAAGGTTGGCGCTATATTATACGGCCGGGTGTACTGATGTGATGTTTTCTTGATGGTTTTCTACCATCCCTTCAACAGAAGGCTTATACACTTACTCTAGATTCAAGATTTCTTATTTTTAATTCATAAATTTATATTATGCGCATGACCCAGATGGGTAGTAGGACGTGTAGACATAATTAATTATTTTTTTTCCATCACCCAGCATTTAATTTTATACCTCGCACCACGTTAATATTTATTTACCTTCTGAACAGATGACACCAAGCTTCTCTCCAAGTAGTTGGCCATATCATCGCTAGGTTTCGAGTGCTCTACTAACAATGCGATCTCGCGGCAGCAGGCAGAACTACGTGGAGATTTGTTGCCGGCCCCGAGCTAGCATTGCGTGCCTTGTCAAAACACAGCGTGCTCATTAGTTTGAAAAGTGAACCAATCCGCTCAACAGCGTCATAAGTATCAGTAATAAGTCCTATCATATAGTAATAATAATAAAGCATACTTTTAAATGCTTGTAAAAGTTAAACAAGCGTTTTTTTGTCATGATTTTTTTTTGCGCGAGTAAAATATGCACATGTAAGATAATAATATATTATTTCTACAATTAATGTATATAACTTCTGATGAACTAATGTAATTGAGGTTCTTGTAAGGACAGTATTTGTATAGGTGTTGAGTCTAGGTGTTAATGACAGACTTCTGCGCTGTGGCTGTGTTCTGAATAGTCCCCTAGGCGGATCTCAGTACACACGCACTTTCGGCGTGCCTTTATTTACAGTGATTATTGATAAACGAGTAATTGACTTTGCTAATAAGAGGCTACCTATTGAACACTTGTGGGCAAGGCTAGAAAGGCGTGCTTAGACAAGAGTTACATTCTGTTTTAATAAAATACAGACCCCTCTTTGTGTTGGTTCGTTCAGCACCAAGGTTAGTAACGATTTCATACAAGGTGTATGGAATGAGGAGATAGCTTTTAGTAAATGTACCAGCATCAGCAAGGGTAGAGAATAGGAAGACCATGGTGATAAATCCCATATGGGAAATAACTCAAAGTCCACCTAGCCAGGATTCAAACCTATATATTCTCGTCACGGGCAATTCATGATATTACTAGCCTGATGCTTTAGAGCCTAGATCATAAATGAGTTAATCTGTTAAATATATATATATATATATATATATATATATATATATATATATATATATAATAAATGTTTTGTAGATTTTGCCGCGAAGTCTTATTATTATTTTTTCAGAAAGGTTTTCCGTTGAGAAATATAAATTCCATCTATTTAAATTGGAACGGATGTAATCGAGTTATCCCAAGCTATGAAGTTTACCCTTCAGTTTAATTTCTACCGAGGACGTTGACACCAGAAACATTATTAAAAGAGTTCCAATAAACAATAACAGCGATTAAGAGTTCTCTTCTCACGGTCACGTATCGACTGCAGCGCTTAGTGGTTGAATGTGTCACTAACGTTGGGTCTGATGTAGATAAAACATGAAAATATTATAATAAAAGCTTTAAGTAACACATTCCCTTCCCCTGGAATTCAATGATATGATAATTCTATTGTTTCATTTTCAATAGCCTTTTTTTGGGGGGTGGGGGGGGGCTTTCTTCTAAATATATCATCAGATAATTAAAATAATTTCAAGGTTGACTAAAGTATTTACTAACAACTCTCCCTACCCCCTCATCATCCACTATTTGATGTATTTATGTAGGATATATATGCTCTATGTGCTCTCGTCCCTCAGTACATTACTTGATGGCATATGTAAGATATATATGCTCTAGGTTCCCTCTTCCCTCAGTACATTACTTGATGGCATATGTAGGATATATATGCTCTATGTGCTCTCGTCCCTCAGTACATTACTTGATGGCATATGTAAGATATATATGCTCTAGGTTCCCTCTTCCCTCAGTACATTACTTGATGGCATATGTAGGATATATATGCTCTAGGTTCCCTCATCCCTCAGTACATTACTTGATGGCATATGTAGGATATATATGCTCTATGTGCTCTCGTCCCTCAGTACATTACTTGATGGCATATGTAAGATATATATGCTCTATGTGCTCTCGTCCCTCAGTACATTACTTGATGGCATATGTAAGATATATATGCTCTATGTGCTCTCGTCCCTCAGTACATTACTTGATGGCATATGTAGGATATATATGCTCTAGGTTCCCTCTTCCCTCAATACATTACTTGATGGCATATGTAAGATATATATGCTCTAGGTTCCCTCTTCCCTCAATACATTACTTGATGGCATATGTAGGATATATATGCTCTAGGTTCCCTCTTCCCTCAATACATTACTTGATGGCATATGTAAGATATATATGCTCTAGGTTCCCTCTTCCCTCAATACATTACTTGATGGCATATGTAAGATATATATGCTCTAGGTTCCCTCTTCCCTCAATACATTACTTGATGGCATATGTAAGATATATATGCTCTAGGCTCCCTCTTCCCTCAATACATTACTTGATGGCATATGTAAGATATATATGCTCTAGGTTCCCTCTTCCCTCAGTGCATTACTTGATGGCATATGTAGGATATATATGCTCTAGGTTCCCTCGTCCCTCAATACATTACTTGATGGCATATGTAGGATATATATGCTCTATGTGCTCTCGTCCCTCAGTACATTACTTGATGGCATATGTAAGATATATATGCTCTATGTGCTCTCGTCCCTCAGTACATTACTTGATGGCATATGTAGGATATATATGCTCTAGGTTCCCTCGTCCCTCAATACATTACTTGATGGCATATGTAAGATATTATGCTCTAGGTTCCCTCTTCCCTCAATACATTACTTGATGGCATATGTAAGATATATATGCTCTATGTGCTCTCGTCCCTCAGTACATTACTTGATGGCATATGTAAGATATATATGCTCTAGGTTCCCTCTTCCCTCAGTGCATTACTTGATGGATTATGTAGGATATATATGCTCTATGTGCTCTCGTCCCTCAGTACATTACTTGATGGCATATGTAAGATATATATGCTCTAGGTTCCCTCTTCCCTCAGTACATTACTTGATGGCATATGTAAGATATATATGCTCTATGTGCTCTCGTCCCTCAGTACATTACTTGATGGCATATGTAAGATATATATGCTCTAGGTTCCCTCTTCCCTCAGTACATTACTTGATGGCATATGTAAGATATATATGCTCTAGGTTCCCTCTTCCCTCAATACATTACTTGATGGCATATGTAGGATATATATGCTCTAGGTTCCCTCGTCCCTCAATACATTACTTGATGGCATATGTAGGATATATATGCTCTAGGTTCCCTCGTCCCTCAATACATTACTTGATGGCATATGTAGGATATATATGCTCTAGGTTCCCTCGTCCCTCAGTATATTACTTGATGGCATATGTAGGATATATATGCTCTAGGTTCCCTCGTCCCTCAGTACATTACTTGATGGCATATGTAGGATATATATGCTCTAGGTTCCCTCGTCCCTCAGTACATTACTTGATGGCATATGTACATAGGTTGTTAATGAAACTGTACGAATATATGAATGTACTCAAAATAATGTTACCTAGAAGTAAAATACTTTTCTGTAAAATCAAATACTTTAATAGAAATTCAATACCGAGAATTTTGTTTCACAATAAAATGTTTAGTTTTTAAATTATATTATTATATCAAAGAATGGAACAACGTATTTCATAATCATTTTATAAGCAGTATAATATTATTTATACTGATGTGCACTGTACATTTTAAAAATAGGTTTCAAACAATTTTTTTTTTACAATCAACTTAAATTTGTACATAAACCTTAGCAGAGGAGGGCCACTCTTAGATAGTTTTTTATCCAAGCAAAATAGTACCAGCTAACTATTACACTTTAATATTAGAATTATTATTAGCACCGCGTCTTACTACCCGTTCGGGTTATACGCACTTACGCTAATGTGTAGTGGTAGGGTGATTGTGAGATGGAATGGAGGACCTACAGTTTAACGTGGGATCCGAAACACGGTGGAGGCCTGGCATTCCTCACATTCACAAGTTGTGATTAATACACGTCTTGTCAGAGGTGAAGGAAGGGTTTGGCAATCAGATAAATCTGTGCCGGGACCGAGGATTGAACCCCGGACCCTCAGCACAGAAGTCTGACACCTTACCCCTAGACCACCAGGTCACCTTTAATATTAGAATTATTAATAATTAAATTTGATAAAATTTAAAATATTCATTTGACTCTTTTCAAAATTCTTAATAATTTGGCTTTGATATATTAATATACATTTTATTTAATATTATCTATATTCTACACTCGATGATACAAACTATGTACTGTGTAGCAAATTTGAACAAAGGATTCACGTGAGGATTTCCTAGAAAAAAAAATTTGTCAAGATCTGAATCATAATATTTTAAAGGCATAGGGAAAGCCATAAAACAAGAGAAATTAATTGACATATCTATTAAAACAAAATGTTTAAACTACAACCTAATGCAACAAACGATTAGTTTTCATACCTACTAAAACAAATGTTTAACTTTGATACTTTCTAAAACAAATGTGAGGTATAAACTTTGTTTAAGGTAAGGTATACCGATTAATTTATCTTATTTTTTTAGTGATACATTAAAACTATTATTTTAAGGACAGCCTGACACTTATCTTTAAAATTGGTTACATGGTCTATGGTATGAATGTGTGCATACAAGGTGTACCATGACATGTGGGGCCCACTTTAGCGGGGGACAGGAGTCACAAGAAACATGAACAAATGCAATATAAGCATGTGTTCCATTTGACTTTGTATTAGAGCTATAGTCTTGCTTGTACTCGAGTAATATGGAGCTGCTTAGCATTATAGGAAGTGCTAAAAATAGCCACCTTTGACTGACGATAATAATTACAGTTTAATGTGAAAGAGTGCGGCATTATACGTCACGATGACTGCAGGCTTGCATTCAAGCTGGGGGTGACCATTTTTAGCACTTTTTATATTAAGAATCAAATAGCCAGAGCTATTTTTTATGCTTTTGGTGAGAACTACTCCATCTAAATATCATATTCTGATAATTAAAAACATGACACCTGGACACGGGAATTGAACCGGGGACCTTTAGCTCAGTACACACCAATGCTCTAACCACTGAGCTATCCAGGATTCATACCGTATCCAGGGTCATTCTTCACTCATATTTTTTTAAGGCAGAGCCTATGATGGACGTGCGGAAATCGTCGGCTACAAGTATGTGATTATATTAATATCACGAGCTATCAGATAACGCAACCATCCTCGACTCGGTAATTGGCTTATTGCTGCCATTTGTACAATTATTATAACTGTACGGGATTGCATATTAAGAATCAAATAGCCCAAAGCTATTATTAATGCTTTTGCAATATTTATGCTGCAATAATCCAACTACCGAGTCGAAGATGGCTGCGTTATCTGATAGCTCGTGATATTAATATAATCACACACTTGTAGCTGACGATTTCCGCACGTCCATCATAAGCTCTGCCTTAAAAAATATGAGTGAAGAATGACCCGGGACACGGGACCAATACTGGATAGCTCAGTAGTTAGAGCATTGGCGTACTAAGCCAAAAGTCCCCGGTTTGATTCCCGTGTCCAGGTGTCATTTTTCAATTTTCAGAATACTTCTTATAATGCTAAGTAGCTCCATTTTACTGAGGTGCAGACATGATTTGTCAAATGGAACACATGTTTATATTAACTCTTTTTATTGTTTTTGTGTCTCCCGTTTATCACTGAAGAGGGTCGCAAATGTTACGGTACAACTTGTGTATATTTATATCGTTTATCATATATTTATATAGGCCTATGAGTAATAAAATAAAATCATCATATATTTTCATATATTTAGAATTGAATAAAGTGTTTTTTTAATTGAAAAATGACAACTTTACACGGGAATCGAACCTGTGATCTTTGACTTAGTAAGTCAATAGTCTGACTACTGAGCTAACAAGGAATCATCCCGTGCACAGGGTCATTCTTAACTGATATTTTAAGGCAGAGTCTGTGATGGACATCTGGAAATCGTCGGCTACATATGTGTGCTCAATTAAGATCACGAGCTATCAGATAACGCAGCCACCTTTGACTTGCGGGTGTTTTATGCTGCCAATTTTATAGTTGTACGAATGTTCATATCATTATAAATTAAATAACAAAGCTTTTTTTTTAGCACCGCGTCTTACTATCCGTTCGGGTTATACGCTTAAGTACTAATTACACTATTGGATTAGGAATTGGTAAGGTTGAATTTAGAGGAGGTGAACCCGCATTAGCGTGGAGGGAGAGTGGAAAACCATTTAGGAAAAACCACCCCCAGTTCACCCGACCGAGATTCGAACCTCGATCTCCCCGTCCTCGGTGGTCTGGCTCAACACGACTAGCGCGTTAGCCAACTACGCCACTGAGGCGGGTAACAAAGCTATTATATTTGATAGTTAGGTTTATAGCCGCATCTAAATATCATATTCTTTAAATTTAAATTTAATAAAATGTCTAAATAATAATGATAGCTCTGTTGGTAAAGAAATGGCTCGTTAATCCATATTATGTTCTTTTTAGGTTTCGAATCCCCGTCCTGACTAAAGTGTCAACAAAATAATAATCAAACCCTTACTTAATATTTTATTAGTAGTTTAGTATTTCACGACTTAATATTTTATTAGTAGTTTAGTATTTCACGACTTAATATTTTATTAGTAGTTTGTTATTTCACTTTTAGTGGGTGATATGTCATTGTTTCTCTAACCTTAACAAAAGAGTGTATGCGATAAAACTAGGGTTAGAGGCCGCGGCTTTTTATTGGGGTGTCCGTGGATTAATGAGCTAACTCGTCTGAACAGAAACAACGAAACAATCGATACAAACAAACGTTATATTGTTTCGTCACATGTAATATCACTTCTATACAAACAAACGTTATGTTGTTTCGTCACATGTAATATCACTTCGATACAAACAAACGTTATATTGTTTCGTCACATGTAATATCACTTCTATACAAACAAACGTTATATTGTTTCGTCACATGTAATATCACTTCGATACAAACCAACGTTATGTTGTTTCGTCACATGTAATATCACTTCGATACAAACTAACGTTATGTTGTTTCGTCACATGTAATATCACTTCTATACAAACAAACGTTATGTTGTTTCGTCACATGTAATATCACTTCGATACAAACAAACGTTATGTTGTTTCGTCACATGTAATATCACTTCTATACAAACAAACGTTATGTTGTTTCGTCACATGTAATATCACTTCGATACAAACAAACGTTATGTTGTTTCGTCACATGTAATATCACTTCGATACAAACTAACGTTATGTTGTTTCGTCACATGTAATATCACTTCGATACTAACAAACGTTATGTTGTTTCGTCACATGTAATATCACTTCGATACAAACAAACGTTATGTTGTTTCGTCACATGTAATATCACTTCGATACAAACAAACGTTATGTTGTTTCGTCACATGTAATATCACTTCGATACTAACAAACGTTATGTTGTTTCGTCACATGTAATATCACTTCGATACAAACAAACGTTATGTTGTTTCGTCACATGTAATATCACTTCTATACAAACAAACGTTATGTTGTTTCGTCACATGTAATATCACTTCGATACAAACTAACGTTATGTTGTTTCGTCACATGTAATATCACTTCGATACAAACTAACGTTATGTTGTTTCGTCACATGTAATATCACTTCTATACAAACAAACGTTATGTTGTTTCGTCACATGTAATATCACTTCGATACAAACAAACGTTATGTTGTTTCGTCACATGTAATATCACTTCGATACAAACTAACGTTATGTTGTTTCGTCACATGTAATATCACTTCTATACAAACAAACGTTATGTTGTTTCGTCACATGTAATATCACTTCGATACAAACAAACGTTATATTGTTTCGTCACATGTAATATCACTTCTATACAAACAAACGTTATATTGTTTCGTCACATGTAATATCACTTCTATACAAACGTTATGTTGTTTCGTCACATGTAATATCACTTCGATACAAACAAACGTTATGTTGTTTCGTCACATGTAATATCACTTCGATACTAACAAACGTTATGTTGTTTCGTCACATGTAATATCACTTCCTTTTCCTGTCAAATAATGTGAATGAAGGGAATTAGGTTTGAGGTAGGATTGAAGTAGGATGATAGTTGGATGAGATTTCTAGAAAATACAATATCTATTTAGGTAAGCAATGATAATATACCACTATACCGTTACAGTGATTGTTTTTTTGACCGTTTATGTGGTCTAGTGGTCGGAGTTCCTGGTTACAGATCCAGAGGTCCCGGGTTCGATCCTTGGTGTTTCCAAAAAATACATCTGTAAGGAAATGAGTCTCTAACGGGATCAAACGCAGCCTCGTGAGGACAAATGAGGAGATACTTGAATAAATAAGTAGCAGCTCCGGTTTAGAAACTTTGAGATTAATGGGCGAAAGACTCGTTGTGTTGGTACTATCATCGCTAACGGCGGCAGCCACCCGGTCTATATTTTTATTGATAGCTTGACATAAAGTTTTTACATTGATCTAAATGAGTATTTAATTGTATAGATCTAACTCAGTATAAAATAATAATCTAATATAATTAATAACTTCACATAATTAAAAGTAACGATCAAATTGTAATATCAAGCATGATCTTAAATGTATAGGGTATAAATACTGTTTAAATTCCTTGGATAAACTATCAAATTTCAAGTTTTTGTTTCAAATAGACATTAAATTTAACAAACCCGAATCAGTGGGTGCACGTAATAACGTGACAGGCCTGCCTTGTCTCGTTGCTCTTGATGGGGAATGTTGGGGTTCGAATCCCGTAATGGTTCTTCCATAGTAAGCTCTCATGTTGAATAATTTGTGTGGGCTCTTGTTCGTCTCTACGCAGATCGTAAATATTAATGGTTACAGTATTTTAAGTAACATACACATTACATATCATTATATTAACGGTTTAATAATAGACACCAGTTTAGTGTCAATAATATTACTGACTCATGGATAAAATATTGTTTTTAAATTGTTGTCAACAGTAATTTAAATATGAATTAATTCAGGACATTAGTATATTTCTACTAAAATGCGTACAATTGTTTTCGCACTACGTCTTACTACACGTTCCTGTTATACGCTTATGTACTAATGACGCTAATGGTTTTATGGATTAAGAAGGTTATATTTAGAGGAAGTGTACCCATATTTGCATGGAGGCAGAGGGGAAGACCATTTTGAAAAAACCACCCTCAATACGTCCGATCAAGATTCTAACCTTGATCTCCCCGTCATAGGCAGTATGAACTAACACTAGAGTAGCGCTATAGACCACGTGGCCACCGAAGTGGGCTGCGTCCAAATTTATATTTTTGATATTTATTTTATTTTAATATAGGCCTACTGTAAATGTAACGTATTGTTTAAGTTCAAATGAAAACAATATTAACTTAACTTGGTTTTTGGTAGCACCTCTTTGGAAACATAGATCATCATATTTTAGTTGATTTTTTTCATTTATTTAACATTGCGTCTTACTAACCATTCGGGCTATACGCTTAAGTACTAATTACGCTAATGGATTAGGAATTTGAAAGGTTGAATTTAGAAGAAGTGAGCTCACATTTGCGTGGAATTTTAGTTGAAGAAGCTCTTTTGAGTGGAATTCAATACTTTGTTACTTTAGCTGCACATTATTTCAGTGTAGAGGGCAAACCTTTATAGTTATGCTTATTAAACTACCATTGGGAAATGTTGAGCTCAAGTATTTTACTAAATGTCTTATTTAAACCTTTTAATTTGTTCTTACATTGATTTGTGCGTGAATCTAGTTTGTGCGAATGTAAAGAGAATCTTTGTCCTCGGATCGAGGAAGACTCCCGAGACGTCCTGAGGAAATACTGTCAGGAAGTGTCCATAGAGGTTTGGAGTCCACTCTGTTCAGAGGTATACAGGATCTCAAACGCTCAAGATGAAACTATAATAGTGATCCCATCCACCACCCTCTTCAACGAACAATTGTTATAAAAACACGTAAACACCACACCATTATTTAAGCTCATCTAGTCTGGTTTACTGGTGATGGTAAGGTCGAGAGAAGTATACCAGTTGGTTATATACTCTTCTTCCAAGAAAACGCGAGTAGGCTTCCTCTTACAGTCTATCTTCATCATCCCTACTCAGTCCGCAGGTTAAAATCCGTACTCTTCGGTGGACACGTGGTCTAACGCGCTACTCTAGCAGTAGACTAGACTGCCGATGACGGGTAGATCGAGGTTCGAATCTCGGTTGGGTGTATTGAGGGTGGTTTTTCCAAAATGGTTTTCCACTATAGCTTTACGTAAATGTGGGTACATTTTCTCTAAATATATCCTTCCTAAGCCTTAAAACCATTAGATTAACTAGTGAATAAGAGTATAACCCGAACGGGTAGTAGGACGTGATGCTTAAAAAAAAATCTAGACGTGAATCTAACACTAATATCCAAATTCCCGAAAAAGCAGACAATACGAGACTGATACCTATATCCATGAGCCCACTGTTTAAAGAGATTATATTATCTATTTGAAGTAAAGGAGGGGTAGGTTTCTCAAGTTACCCAAGTGCGAGTTAAACCGTTGTTCTCCGGTGCGATGTTTAGTGTGTCCTGCCGTGTTATGGGCTATACCCCGCACAGCAGTGGAGACCACCTCGAGATTCACGGGCCGTGACGGGTCAATCACTCTACCCACCCCACCCACTACACACACACACACACACACACACACACACACACGACACTGGCGGCGAGTTGTCGAACACAACACAACACACACACACACACTCTCTCTCTCTCTCTCGTTTCTCACGGCGGCTTAGCTTCATTTGTTCCATTTGGAATCGCATTTTTTTTTTCAAAACAGATTTATTTATTTATTAAGTGATCTAAGGAACGATTTCCAAACATACTGTTGTATCAGCCTACGACTCATACACTAACACTAGGACATAGCGCTAGGCACTACTTGGCTAATATTAGTGTCAGGAGCTATCATTTATGTGTCAAATACCAATTTACTAACATTCTGTATACTTAATTACAAAATTAGCTTTAATTTAAACGGAACAATACCTAAGATAGTTCCGTTCAAACTTATGTATTTTACGTGTGGAGTTCTCATAGTAACTTGGGATATCTCCATAAACTACGATGAATCTTTTTTTCAACACACATAAAACTAATAACTATGCATATTTAAATATGTACAGAAATTATCAGTAATTTAGGGATATATATATACTGATTAAGATTATGGAGATACATTCATAGTAATATATGTATCATACAGTACCAATGTGGGACCAAAGTTTATTCCCTATATAGTTATTCAGTTATTCAGGTAAAATCTATGCAAGCTGTAAGAAGTGACAATACAAGAATTTCCACGCAGTGAACTTGTAGTCGACGACGCCAATTGGCTGCGCTACGAGACGTCAAATTTACACCTAGGGGGTAGGCAACTAACCAATCTTCAGCGCATAGCAAGTGGAGTGTGGTGTAAATTATAACTAGTTGCATGCGTGGATGATGTCTGTTCGAATATCTCTCTCCATACAGACATTCTGGTGCAAGTGCGTTGTCTCCGATCGTACCGTACACACAATGAATGTCTGCCAATTAAGGTGACTTGTAATGCCCCTCAATGTTAGCAGACAACAGTGCAATGCTGCTCTGATACGCTGTCACTATCGTGTGTGTCAAGGGAGGGATTGGTGGGGATGCCTGTGTTGGTTTGTATGGCAAGCTACATGCGTTGCCTACCCACCAGGTGCATTTAGCACTAAAGTTAAAGTCTCGTAGCGCCGCCGACCCCAAATTCATCCCGTAAAGCCTGTATAATATTTTACCTGAATATCTGAATAACCCTGTATACAGGGTGTTCGGAAAATCAACGCCCAAACTGCACATGTAGCTTGTTTGAAACAAAAGTAATAAAAGAAATCCCTAAACGCTTACATTTGCTATTACCATTAAATTGTGTTCAAATATTGACGTACAACGCCCGGAAAGCAAAGCTGTGCAAGCATGTGTGTACAACAGGTTGAATGGAAGTCAAGCACATGGCACTGCAACTTATATGTAATAATGGCAAGCACTTCCTGTGTTGTAGGACCGTTAATGATGACCCTCAGAACGTATTCCCATTTCTAAATGGACTGGTGTGTTGTTAACTATTAATTGAGGTGTGTCCTGCTGCTGTGCTCCAAGATGTAGAGGTGTTCAGTGCCGCACGCCTAACTCCTATGCAACTTGTTGTACACGCATACTTGCACAGCTTTGTTCTCCCAGCGCTGTACGCCGAAACTCTGAACACAATTTAATAATATTAACATGGCTTTCCGGATGTAAATATATAAGTATTTTGCATTACTTTTTGTTCAAACAAACTATATTTGCAGTTTGGGCATTGAGTTCCCGAACATCCTGTATATAAAATATTCACTGAATATCACCTCTGAGGGAACTGCATGTCTTAAGAGGGCGCCCAGACTATCGAGCCAAACCTCGAGCGGAGTCACGTCACGCACGTGAACATGAGCTGTGGAACCTCCGGTGCGTATTCCGCGAAACGCTCGCAGCGAACCATTGAATGTCGGTATTCCGACAAAACATCAAAGGATGTTACAAGGCTCGGCTCAAAACTCAATGGACGGCGCTGCGAGCCGAATCTTGAAGCATGCACGTGCAAATTTAAAATTTATGTTTATTTCTTGTTCAAACATGGTCAAAATAATATTAGGGGTATTATATTTTTGCACTATAGGCCCAACCAAATTAATTAGATCTTCAAAATAGCTTGGTGACATTAGAGTAAAGTTTATGTATTGACCACTAATTTCTTTAAATTTAAGGAAGCGAGTTTGCCTCCATCTTCTGTCCTGTCTTCTTGTCTTAGTTGCTAAGTGTAGCCGTGGCCGCCAATTTTAATTTTTCACTGTATATTACGTCTGTCATCCAACAAAATAAATAGCTTTTTGGAGCAAAATATGGCTCGTAGGAAGGTTCAAGTTTAGGCTCATGGGAAAAAATTCTCTTCACGTTAAGACAGAGCAGGGTTCAGCTCGAGGTTCGGCTCAATAGTTTGGACCCAGATTTACGGATAAAATATTTATCTTCGCTTGGAGGGTAGAATGCTGGGGTAAGAAGGAGCTACTGCCAACATCGACGAACCAGCGTTGCAAAGCTTGTCTTATATTTAAGGGAGGATTGGTGACACGAAAACAATAGAATGGCAATGCTGTATCCCAATAGTAGCCATGTCGTTTCCTCAGAGATGATACTATCCAGTGTAAAGCGTCGCTCGTACCCAACTCGATAAAATATGTCAACAATATAATACATTATTGTAATATTTTGGAAAGTTTTACCCATTTATTTTTACTCAATATCATGTTTTATATAGTTAAGTTAAAAATTCAAGCAAAAGTTTCAAAGCAGTTTGGCTAAAATATATGCCTAGTTTTTAAGTTCGTATTTTTTTCTATCACCACACTTAGTACCCGTTCGGACTGTACGTTTAAGTAGGTACTCATTACGCTAATTGTTTTAAGGATTAGCAAGGTTATATTTAGAAGAAGTGTGCCCGCATTTGCATAGAGGACGAGTGGAAAACCGTTCAGGGAAAACCACCGTCAGTACACCCAACCGAGATTCGAACCTCTATCTTCTCATCACCGGCAGTCTAGTATACTGCGAGAGTGGCGCCTTAGACCACGCGGCCACCGAAATGGGCTTTTGGTTCATATTAAAGATGTTACGAGGTGTGATGAAATTAGTTTAAAACATTAAATTTAAAGAAAACCAGCAATATCTTTAAGTGCAAGTTTTAATAAATAAATAAACGACAGTATGGTCACCATATTTTTATATTTAGGGATATGGGACCCAGGAAATACTTAATTTATCCTTTCCTTCTATAAAATGGCCATTTCCAAACAAATATATTCTTTGTGTTTGTTGATTCAAATAAAATTATCTTTGTTCTATTTCTAAGTTAATTTTCATTACCCAGCAATCGATATAGTAACACTATTTTTAATTAACAAATTTTAACAAAATCAGTAAAGCTTCTAAGATAAATTTTTTTTAGCTGAATAGGTGGACACGCATACTAAGGCGTCAACCTTGCCTGGTCAGACTCAAATCTGAGACGGGTTTGCTGAGGCTAGTTTTTCTTAAATAGTTTTCCACTCTACATCCATGCGGATGCCAGTACATTTACTCTAAAGTCTACCTTCCTCATCCTTAATCCAATAGTGTAGTTTTTTATAGCACCACGTCTTACTATCCGTTCGGGCTATACGCAACCATTAGCGTAAATACGTGATTAGCTCGGACGTCTGATGAGAATTTGCAAACAAAATATGAATTGAGAAAACATAATGGCATTTTCAGCAAAATATCTAAATTGATTTGTTCACTATCGCAATAATTTATCTAAATCTTTTATATTATGATAAAATAAAAAAAGCACTGTATCCCTATTATTGTCTTGCACAGATTCATACCAATGCTGTAAACAACAAAACAAAACTATATTTTAAAAAACAACAACTGAGAAGTACTTAAATTCCTACCTTTCATCGTTCTTGTAGCTGGAAGCTCATATAACTCTTCAAAACACATGTTTCTTGTCGATAAGGGTCATTTCTTACCGTTCATTTGGCTGGGAACGACCGTAACAGCTACGCAAAGCCTCAGGAGCCGTCTTAAGAACAAGTATAAAACTAATTTTAACATTTGGTTGAGTACTAACCGTCGTAGGACTAATAGTTGAGGTTTTTTATTTTACAGTCGTGGGGTGTTTTCGTGGCGATGACAAATGGCTACTGAGTAGTTATGATGTGTTTATTAACATGTTTCATGTGTGAACTGAGGCAATCACGGGCAAAAACGAAACAAGGGATTTCGGGTTGGGGACTAGGCTATATCTTATTTGACACGATTTTAAATAAACATTATGTTAGTTTTTACTGGTGCTACTGTTGATATTGGTAATTTGTTTCGGATGGGTCAATTCCCTAAAGTTGTTGAATTTGCGCCCCGAATATGTGCAAATTTGGCAGCACATACGTATGTTAACAGGTTTTCTTACATGGAATCAAACCAAACACCCGAGAGATTTCGGTTCACGGTCACATCTTTGTCAAGAAAGATAAGAATGACTCCATCATAGGATTTAAAGCACAACTTTAACATTATTGTTACAACATTAAAACCATTGTTGAAAAGAAAAAGGTTTAAAATTGTTGGTTAAAAATATAGGGTTAATCTCATAGTTTTGTGTATGGGCCTAATCTTTTCTTTTTGCAAATATAGGTTACTAAGTTGGAGTTTATTTTTACTTAAGATAATGAGACTACTTTTTTTTTCAAATGTATTTTCCTCAGTTATTTCAATGTTCAATGTTGTTCCCTCAGTTATTTCAATGTTCAATGTTGTTCTCTCAGTTATTTCAATGTTCAATGTTGTTCCCTCAGTTATTTCAATGTTCAATGTTGTTCTCTCAGTTATTTCAATGTTCTATGTTGTTACCTAAGTTATTTCAATGTTCAGTGTCGTTCCCTCAGTTATTTCAATGTTCAATGCTGTTCCCTCAGTTATTTCAATATTCAATGTTGTTCCCTAAGTTATTTCAATGTTCAATGTTGTTCTCTCAACATTTCAATGTTCAATGTTATTCCCTCAGTTATTTCAGACTTCAAATTTGTTTCCTCAGTTATTTTAATCTTCAATGTTATTCCCTCAGTTATTTCAGACTTCAAAGTTGTTTCCTCAGTTATTTCAATCTTAAATGTTGTTCTCTCAGTTATTTCAATGTTCAATGTTGTTCCCTCAGTTATTTCAATCTTCAAATTTGTTTCTTCAGTTATTTCAATCTTCAAAGTTGTTCCCTCAGTTATTTCAATGTTCAATGTTGTTCCCTTAGTTATTTCAATGTTCAATGTTGTTCCCTCAGTTATTTCAATGTTCAATGTTGTTCTCTCAGTTATTTCAATGTTCTATGTTGTTACCTCAGTTATTTCAATGTTCAGTGTTGTTCCCTCAGTTATTTCAATGTGCAATGCTGTTCCCTCAGTTATTTCAATATTCAATGTTGTTCCCTAAGTTATTTCAATATTCAATGTTGTTCCCTAAGTTATTTCAATGTTCAATGTTGTTCTCTCAACATTTCAATGTTCAATGTTATTCCCTCAGTTATTTCAGACTTCAAAGTTGTTTCCTCAGTTATTTTAATCTTCAATGTTATTCCCTCAGTTATTTCAGACTTCAAAGTTGTTTCCTAAGTTATTTCAATCTTAAATGTTGTTCTCTCAGTTATTTCAATGTTCTATGTTGTTACCTCAGTTATTTCAATGTTCAGTGTTGTTACCTCAGTTATTTCAATGTTCAGTGTTGTTCCCTCAGTTATTTCAATGTTCAGTGTTGTTCCCTCAGTTATTTCAATGTTCAATGTTGTTCCCTCAGTTATTTCAATGTTCAATGTTGTTCCCTCAGTTATTTCAATGTTCAATGTTGTTCTCTCAGTTATTTCAATGTTCAATGTTGTTCCCTCAGTTATTTCAATGTTCAATGTGGCTCCCTCAGATGTTTCAATGTCCATTTGGACACGCCTGTATTAAAACTGTATTCAAAAACAAGCATATGTTTCCTCAACTCCTCAGAAGACATGTTGGTGCAGATGGTGTAGGCTGGTATGTGTAAATCACGTGTTATGAATGACACCACACACGATGTGTGTCGAGAACCACACAAGAAGACGCTCACATAAAATAAACTAGTCCCACATTTAAAAAAATGTGATTTATATTTATACTATATACAAATTAAAATAATGTCGCTTTTGCAAAAAATCTTTTACATAACGTAATTGAGGCACTCCCCTTCAAGGCTAATAAGCTCCTTTTTTTTAAAAATTGTGGAATAGAAATTATTTATCAATGCAGGTACTTGATTTCACAAGAAAATATTCAATATAGTAAAATTGTTAGTTTGAAATTAAATATTTTTAAACCCTTAAACGTTAATAAATAAAAACTAAAGTAGTTTGATAAGAAAACATTCATGGGTAGAAAGGTAGACTAAATGTTAAGATGGGAGTGTAGGGGACGCGAGAAAAGGTCAATGTTTTTGCAGTTTTTATAACAAAAATTTTTTCTCACCAAAATAAATAAAATATTTCTTCAGTAATACATATAGTTTAATTTTCTTCAAATGGTGATATCAACAACTGTTGAATATCTGTCACGAGCATAGCGGCATTGTAGGACCAACTTATCCAATGAAAAGAAACAGTTGTCTTTAAATTCCAGGACACCCTCGACAGATATTCAAATGGTTACCTTGATATATCTTTATGCAAATGCGGGTTCATTTCATCTACCTTCATCATCTCTACCACATTAGTGTGAATAAATAAGGAAAGTACGGATGGATAGTAATGTGTTCATTATTTGTGTGATTATGTTTTGGGCTACTTTGTATGTAATGTAAAGTTCTGCTAAGAATAAATAGTATAAATTACAAACGTGTTGTTTTGGGGTCAACATTCGTACTATATATATATATATATATATATATATATATCACCACGTCCTACTTCAGTCCAGGCTATTTACTAAATTCCCTAATGGTTTTAGGGAATAGGAAGGTTTTATTTATAGGAAATGTACCCGCATTTACGTGGAGGGAGTGTGGAAAACAATTTTGAAAAAAACCTCCCTGAATACACCAGATTAAGTCTCAAACCTCCATCTCTCTGTCATCGGCAGTCTAGTCTCCTGCGAGAGTCGCGCATTAGACCATGCAGCCACTGAAGTGGGTTACTACTGTTATTTTATAGGTATTGATACTGTCTATAGAAGGTGACCCCATCAGATCACATCACGTGATAAATAGATGGATGGAGATTGTTTTAATATATTTATTAACTGTCAAAAAAAGTGCCTTCCTATCCGAACTTGACAAAATGTGCCATTCTGGTTTAATCTCCCTTTAATTCCCTATTGACGTTCGGGCAAACAATCCGTTGAGGCCATCCTGTATTCATCCATCTATATATATCCCTTCTGGTAATGGGACAAACACGTTTATCGGACAACTCTATTGGAATTAATTGGTCCTGACTTATAATCGTGTCTGAGCATGTGGAACTACACAAGCCGTGATGCATCGCTGTATTAAATCCAAACAACATAAGCTCGATCAATCTATTTTAAAATACACTTAGAAGTGTCAGCGACTGATATGGCCTGACATTGCACGCTGAGTTTACAGAAGGTGATTATGTAAATACTTGTGGGCTAAACAACTGTTAGTGATGGCAGAAAGTTTGTCACGCCTCACTTTGAGTGTCGATTTCCTTCCCAATACACTGCACTGAATTTAGTCTTACTTTATTCTCGTTTTATTCATTATATTTTATAACGGGCCCAAGCTACACGTGTTTATTTACACTAATAGAGTAGGGATGAGGAAGGCAGTATTTAGAGGAAATATATCCATATTTGCATAGGGAGATTGGCAAATCATATAGAAAAAAATACACTCAGTAAGTATTCAGCCGGGATTCAAACCTTGTTAAACCAGATTAGATAAGCCTGATATTTAATCCACGTGTCCACTGATGTGGGTTTTATATCTCTAGACAATTGATATGTGGCACAAAATAATTCACCCTTATTATCTCAATTCCTTATTCGAATGATGCCGTTAATAACTAGGGTTAATACTAGAGTTTACAAATATTAATAAATTGCTCTTTTGTATGGTGCTACTTGTCTCACTGCTTACTTGGGTGATTTGCAGTTCAAGTTAATTTACCGACACAGTATGAGTAAATGTACAGGCATTCGCCTGGGGGGGATTTGGAAATGAACAGCAAGATTTCGTATAGCTTGAATGAATAATAAAACGTGGTGCTAAAATAACAGCAGTGAAACTCAGCCGCATCGGTGGTCTCACGATCTAATGCATCACTCTCGTGTTTGGTTGGATTGTTGGTGACGGGAAGATTCGGGTTAATATCCAAGCCGGGGTATACTCAGGGTTGGTTTTTACTTAATGGTTTTCCACAATCCAGCAGCGGTGGGCACACAGATAAAAGCGACTGTCTAGTCTTCTCTCATTAGCAGCTGATTAGGGGATCAGAATTAAAACCCTGACCGAATATACTCAAATTATATTTTTCCTGAACAATTTACCCTCCCTCCAACCATACGATTGCGAGTACATTTCTTATCAATTGCACCTTCCTTCTCCTTACACCATTCAGAGAAGCTATGTAGATAGTCTGGATGGGTGGTAGGATGCAATGCCAGGGGAATCCAAACAGTGGCTCTATAACTATTTAGGGACGTCCTAGATCTAGAACAGCCCTCATCCATCGTCCGTCAAGGTCACAATAAGACAAGCCGAGCCCTTGCTCACCAACGTCTTTTGACAAAACTCTTCGACGAAAAAGTTACTTCCCTCGTCCACCCCCTCCCAAGACAAGGAAAGTAGCTGTGGGTTGGGGGGGATCGTCATATTCGCGGTGACAGCAGCACCCCCCTGGTGACAGATGACACCGGTCACGGTCCCTGAGTCAGTATGAACCGAAGCCACTCGCCGCGAAATTAAAAACACCAGCACAGAAGAGAACTAGAGGTCCTCCCCCATTGTCTGCCCTGATGTCGGGAGAAACAACCTTGTCCTCATGATGAGATGCCGCTGAGGGGGGAAACTCATATTTTACGGGGGGGTGATTTTGGCGCACCCCCTGCTTGCGATACATCCACCAACATCGCAGGCACAAGTTGACTATGTCACATCCATTTACACTGTTTAGAAATATTAGGACTATTATATAATCAGATTTATATTTTACTATTAATACTTCATTTTGAATTAAAGGATTTAGCGTGTACGTATAAACCAAATATTATCTCAAGACTTGTAAGTTCTAGAATCTAACGTCTTTTAGACTAACATCGATCCCAGTAAGCTTTGGTGCCAAAAATCATCATGTCGGTGATGTAGGGCAATACCTAGACCAGCCCCAAGAATCAAAACCGGTGTGCCTCAGACAGCGATATATAGTCATGATATTTTAGGCATTGTTCTTCAGATGATAATATATAATTAATATTATATAGGCATTGTGCATAAGATGATCTATGGTTAAGATTGTTCGAGTGTTGTGCTCCAGAAGCTGATATATGGCTAGTATTGTTTATCCATTAATTGATTTATGACAAATATTGTTTATCCATCAGTTGATTTATGGCTTAGATTGTTCATCCATCAGTTGATTTATGGTTAAGATTGTTTATCTTATGGCTAAGATTGTTTACCCATCAGTTGATTTATGGCTAATATTGTTTACCCATAGGTTGATTTATGGTTAAGATTGTTTATCCATCAGTTGATTTATGGCTAAGATTGTTTATCTATCAGTAGATTTATGGCTAAGATTGTTTATCTATCAGTTGATTTATGGCTAAGATTGTTTGTAGGTTGTGCTCAGATTCACCTGGGCTGAAAAGTTTTTCTTGGTGTGATGTAAAAGTAGGCTCAATATAATTGATTAGTAGTGATCTCTCATTGAAGTCCTGGATGCTGGTAGACTCAATTGAGTAGTGAACGCCTGTAAGTACAGTCAGTTGGATGAGGAGATTTCTGGTACTGAGGTCTTGCATAGTGCAGAAGAATAAGTGTCGGGGGCCAAGAAGAAGCAACTCTCAAACATTGCCGCTAGTCGAACGGAATGTCCCGGCGAGGCTTGTGCAACTCAACCAACCGTGCCTCTCTTTGAAAACAAATTGGTTCTGAGCTGTTAAACCCGCTCCAGGGAGCGAACCTGGGGCCACCCACACACGTGACCTGGTGTATGTGTGTGGGTGTGTATGCTGCGTTGCCGTCAAGCCTCGGGGAACAGTGGTGACAACCTTGTAGCGCGAGATTTACCGCCTGCTTCCACACACATGTGGTCATAGCAAAGTAGGAAGAGCAGATAGTTCAGCTCCTTAAGGATCGCTCCTAGGACCAAGATTTTTCCTGTGCCAGGAGAACATACGTGTTTATATTTGTTTAGACTCATCTATTTTACCACTCTCCGTTTGACACTCATTTTCTGAAAACTTTAAATAACATTTTTAAAGACCATTAAACTTTAAATGAATGTCTTTGATACCCGCTCTGGTAAGCACATGGAAAGAGGCGTCAGTGTCATCTAGTATGCTTCACTTGGATTCACATTGCACTTGAGTATCGTGGATTGGAAATTTGAGGTTAGAATCCCAGCTGAGTTTCACTAAGGTACCAATATTTCTCCAAGATAGTGTTTGTTTCTCTTACTTTTTATCACCTTTCTCATCCCTGTTCACTTACCGTTAATTACTATCCTGTCAAACTTAAAGCTTAAAAATAACTAGTCAACACCGGGTGGTCACGCTTGCAAAGGCGTCTGTCTCGTCTTGTTTGTTGTTCCGTTGACAGGGATGTCAGAGTTTGAATCCCGGGGTATTGAGGTAATTTTTTACCCCTAGATGGTTTACAAACCTTGCTCTATGCAAATGAGATTACACTTCCTCTAAATGATAGCTTTCTCAGCCCTATTACATTATTGTAGATAGTTTGGAGGATTGGTAACGAAACAGATTTGTCTACCACCATTGTGAGCTTGATCAAAGCTTAATATGGATTAAATTCAGACAAACAAGAGATTGAATCTCTTCGCTAAGTTATACAAAAGAGTAATCAGTTTTAATAGTTGAGTTAGACAAATCGCTGGACCGTAATGAAGATTTTAATGAGTTTCACAATCGAGGCTTTCTGTTAAGATGCGCAAATTGGAGGCCAATGAGTTGAACTAGATTCAGATCCAGAAACGGAAAGATATTTCACTTTCACTGAAATCTCGGACGTAATTCAGAAGGATTTTTTTCGCTACGTATTAATATCCATTCAAACTAAACGAATTTTAGCAGCTTTAACTAGATAAGAACGGAGAAGATAGGATTTAGAAGGAAAGTATCATCATTTATGTGGACGGATCTGGCATCAGGCATTTAATACGATAACCCACTGATGAGAATTTATGGCACTTTACTGACCGAGCGTAGCGAAGTTCTGTTTTAACTTGACCATTTGCTATTTTGTCTGTCAGTATGTCCAAATGTCTGGATCTTTGTTCCACAACAGCTATAAACTGCGTGAACAAATTTAAACGAAATTTGATGTTCTCTCAGAACGACAAATGTACAATATATAGTTTTTCTATCTAGCTATCCGTTTCGATGTAGTGGTCTATCTGCTATCAAATCGTTTTTCGTTTAATATCTCATTACAATTTTAATTTATAGCTCTAAGAACTATATAAAGTACTTAGGACGTATTTTATTTTATTTCGACATATGTTGCAAGACTGACATCTTAAAACACGTGAACCACGATTATTCTCCGTGAATATAATGTACTATTGAATATAGTATTCATTTGTTTTCTGTTTAAATTGATCACTACGGGGAAAATATCTTCTTCAAATCCAAGGAGAAATTATAAGAGGTGCTTCAACTAGAAATCCAAAGAGAAATGTTAAGACGGTAATAACGATAGTAACATGACAATTCTTAGCATGATATATTTAGTATTTTTACTTTCTCTCGACATCTCGGAGATAAGGTATTGTGATCGTCAAATAAATCGAACTCGAGATTTTGATAAAATAATGTCGACGTTTCATGACACACTGAAATAAAAAAAAGTTATTTTCGTAATGGCGTCTATCTGTCTGTCCGCCTCGCCTGTCTGTCTGTACCGCGGGTAGAGCCGAACTATCTTACCGATAGGGCTAAAACTTGGTATCTGGGGTTTTCATAAGGTCCCCCCGAGGTGTTTTTGAAATTAGATATCTAACCTTAAATTTAAGGGTAGTTTATTTATGGGTAAAAACAGAAAAGACCGATTTTCTACGAAATTCACCAAAATGATTTAGATTAAATTTTATATCCAAGCAATGTTTATCATCATAAACAAGATGGCAGTTCTTTTTTCTAATTTAAATTACTTTGAGGGTAATTTACATAGGGGAAATTTTCCAATTCTCATCATTTCTCTGCAACTATTTGAGATACAAAATAATTTATCATTGTAAAGTTGTAATACTATTAAAGATGAAATCTTTTAGTTGAAATATATTTCATAAAACCAATAATTTCTTATATATAAGAAAATATATATACTTTTTAATTCAAGTCTGAATATGCTCTTTGGTGGACAAAAATGTTTCTCTTTTCTCATTTGTTCTGTATCAGTGTTCCTAGTTCCTAATACCATAGAGTAAGTAGGTAACAGTGTATATTATTTCATTTATGATCTTTGGAGTGTTTCTACAATAATGTGTGGACCTATTATTTTGTTTCACAAATTTTACGAGTATTAGTAAATATCTATTTAAAGTTAGAAGCGGTCTGTACGTGCCATTTATTTTATTGGAAGGAGCGAGGTCTACTGCTCACAGAACTACTAACTAGTTCATCCTCGTAAGATTAAAATAGCCATAGTTCAATTATATGTGTAAGAGCTAAGCCATAGTTGCCTACTTGTATTGTCACCCACCATTCAGTCACGTCTGAACGAAGAACTACGCAATTATATAAATCCAAATTAAAACTGATGAAACCATCATATGAATAATATAGCCGTTATAAATCTGTTATTTTTTTTAAAACTTGGACTTCCCCGATGAAATAAATGAGTAGAGGGAAGTGGGTCCGTTAGTGCGCCGAGTCAGTCATGGTCGGGTGACTGAAATCAGTGGCGTGATGGAAGCACAGATATAGGGAGGGAGAGATGGCCTGGCATTTAAAAAATCACGTCACGACTCGTAGATTTTCCCTCACTTGGTGTAGGTCAGTGTGTGAATGGGAAACTTTGCAGAGTGGTCCAGTGCGTAGGGCATTAGTGTCCAAAGTTGAGAAGCCGTTGGTATCATTTATAATAATAACAACAACACATTTGTTTTCATACCGTAGGCCTACTTGGGATGGTGATGTGGCACATTATTATATTCTAACTTTTGTTATTGAAGTTATATTTATACTGAAAAAATGTGCTTGATAAATACACAAACAAATATAAGATAATATATAATGCGTAGTAATAAACATTATAATTAGATTTTATCTACATAATTAAAACTAATGTTACAGTTACTAATCACGCAAAATGGCTTCTTTGGTTATTAAAATGGCTCTTCGATTGCATTTTGTTTTCCAAATAATTCCCACAACTATACACACAAAATATGGTTTCTATTCTTACTGAACAGTTTAAGTGTTTATTTGAAATTGATAAATATTTCATAACTACGTCTTACTGCGCTCATGTACTTTTATGTGTTCGGGATGAGTAAGGTAAAATAGAGGTGTAATGCACCTTCGTTTGCGTGGAGGGAGAGTGGGAGGCCATTTAGAAAAATATACTTCAGTGCACCGGAGAAAATTCAAGCCTTAAGCCTTTCTATCATCAAAAAACCAATAATACGAGACTGCCGCCATTGTCGGCGGGGCCACAAGTGCTGGTTTGTATAATGCTGCCAGCTATTACATCCTAACGAGTCAGCCACTAGTGAGGAATGCTATCTTGATGGTGTCGTTATGAAAGCACGCCAACCTTTAAAAACCTTTCAATGGTTCTCCAGCGGAAGTTTTCTCCTTTGCTAGAATGTTCCTGTTCGCTGTAGAAGAACCATGACCAGTGATTACTGCACAGATTGTCATCATCTAGAGGTGGCAAGTTTGGTCACCCTTGTGATATGTGGAGAGGAGAGAGCATGGTCCCGGGGGTGTCCAGCAAGCCGTGACTGTGACCGAGTTAGCCATCCAGTGAGTGACCACGCTATGCCATGCGAGAAGCGACTATCCTGATGTTTGGCGACCACCCTCGGCCACTCCTAGAGGAGCTGTTAGTCCTGTTAGTGCATCCCGCGAGGACGGGAAGGGTAGGTCCTTTAAACCCGCGCGGCCACACTTACATTCAGTTTACATGTAGCGACCAATGACCAAGATTGAAATGGTCCGAGACTGTGTTGCGAATTAATAGCTCAACGTGTGTGAAGACATCTTGGTAACCTCCTAGTTGTGTGCTCCTGGTAGGTACAGTTTCATCTAATCTCTTCTAAACGTGCGTGCCAAGCTTAACCCATGGCTGACAGTGCGTGAGGTAACTATTCATGGACGAGATCATGATGTTTCCTCTACATATATGGTTCAAGAACCAATATTGGACAGCATTAGTTGTTGATAATCACTTCTTCGGGATAACATGTGTCAATTTTAACTTCTAGCTTGCTGCAAGTTTAAGTCATTATTTATCTGACCTACAACAAAAATTAACAGTCCCTTATTAGTAAGTGGAGAGAATATAATAAGGCATAAGCATATTTAATAACATAATATTTTTATAGGTGACGTCAATTGGAGAAATTCTGTAGACTGTTATGTTTAAAATAATGTTAAAAACTCATTTTTAGTCGATACATGTTTATCAAATTTTAGAGATATCTTATGATTTATCAAATATATAAACTAACGAAAACTTTCCCAACTATTTGTGACCACTTAGTCCAATAAAACTGGAACACGCCAGAACTTTAACCCGTAGGCTCAATTATTCGTTGTGGGTTACAGAACATACTTTGATGATCTCTAAGTTATCTTTGTAAAGTAAATTGATGTGTTTACATTCAAATCACAAGGCTTTTAAAATAAAGGAGCAACAATCTTAATTTTTTAAATATGTTAGTACAGTTCCGATGAAAATAAACAAATAAGTTATACACATTATTTTATCTATAGCCATTTTCTTTCTGTTTTTAATAGTACCAAATTATATATAAGCTGTTTAAGTGGACTTAAATAAAATCAAAGGTTTGGTAAACAGCATTGGTTGTTGATACGCGAAGAATGTGAGGCTACTTGGGGAACTAACATATCTTATAAAGAAGACCATTTTGTTGATACTTGTGGGGATAGCTCAGGATTCTATTTTGATTACACGACATTAAAGGTAAGATCATTTTATTATTATTTGTAATGTTTTGAGTTGACATTTAATAAAATACATATTTGTGACAAATATACACTCAGGAATTTTGGCTATTAGTACAAAAACTCACAACTATATTAATAAAAGGTAGTTGATATTCTATCGCATAATATATCATTTAAAACAAATATACTCCATATTTTATATAGTATTCGTTAAATTTCATTCACTAAACAAAACACTTTAAACTCTCTTTTGTGACAGATGAATTCATCAAAACCTAGGCTCCAAACTGTAAATTAATAGACAGCTTTAGTCACCCGAACCACTTATTTAATTAAAATGCCCAAATCCATGAATTTAAAGGTCCAACTTACACTAAGATTTACCATGTTAACATTCCTAAATATTTGAACTTTTTCCATCCTTTATTTTGAATCATTTGTTTAAATGTTAGTCGTTAATATTGAGCCATATTTTATTGGCCGCTATGATTAAAACAAACAGATTTAGTTTAGTTTTATAAATGTGCGCTAGCTTAACAACACTTACTTTATTTAAATAGGATAGAGCTCTTGGTTTAGGATAGCAAAGACTTAAAAGATAATCGTGCCAACTTCATTAATTTTTTCTTACTGTACTGTACTGTACTGTACTATTACTTTCAAAAGAGAAAGTGTAACAACAGAATAGATTCCCAAATCAATTAAAGGCCTGATCAATTTTCTCACGCTGTAATTGGTTTCAATAATAATAATAAGAATTTAATCTACCAACATTTTAGTAGTTTCTTTTTTTTTTTATTTTTTTTTTTTTTTTTAGCACCGCGTCTTACTACCCGTTCGGTTATACGCTTAAGTACTAATTACTCTAATGGGTTAGGAATTGGGAGGGTGAATTTAGAGAAGTGAACCCGCATTTGCGTGGAGGGAGAGTGGAAAACCATTTAGGAAAAACCACCCCCAGTTCACCCGACCGAGATTCGAACCTCGATCTCCCCGTCCTCGGCGGTCGAGCTCAACACGACTGGCGCGTTAGCCAACTACGCCACCGAGGCGGGTAGTTTCTTTCTTAAAATGACAAATATGGAATAATATTTAAGTCTCAAATATGGTCATTCATATTGTTAAATTTAGAACTACTTGTTGATACCATTTTTAAAATTTGTAAGAACAGATTTATAATAGTAGCTTACTATAATTTAAAAATATTTAAAAAATTACTTCAGGGCATGGGGACTTGTTCCCGTACCCAGATGTAAAATTTCAAAATATATTTAAATAAATCCTTGTAAATGGGTATCATCCAATATCAAGAGATAATTTCATGCAATGATAGAAACATACTTCATAATTGTGTCACATCGTATAATACGTCAATCTCGCAGTATGCTGGATTACCAGTGGTGGGAGGTCAAGGTTCGAGTCTTGGCCGGGTGCATTTGGATAGCTTTCACAATGTGATATATCATTGTGTGTTTTCCCATCCCATATCCACGCTAATGAGAATGCACTAAGCTATCCTACCAATCCATACCCCTTACATTAAGTCGTTAAAAACCTTGGAGCTATTATTTATTTTTAAAAAAATAGATAATGCAATCAATCGCGTGTGAGGGGTTAGTATCTTCGTATTGTTCTTGCTTTTAAACTGACCCTAAATCGTACAAACAACTTTGTACATTTGAATTAGTCCAACACCTTAGCTCAGCAGGTAGCGTGTTTTTCTTCTAGAGACAAAGGGTCCTTGATTTGATTCCTGACATGACTGAATAATTTATCATCGGTGAAATGTGAGTTTCCCCTTTTACAGTAATGAATTAGCTGGATGTTGTGTCTGTTTAAGATGTAAGTTAGCTTATAAGTCGTGTGATGATATATATATAGTCAGTCAGTTCATAAAATGCACGTTAAATACCTCAAATAAATTGGAGATTGTAAAATAATACCTAATATTTTAATGTTTTGAGTAAATGTGCACATAAAACATATATTATAGGCTATTTCTTCTTAGATATATTCTCCACTCGTATTTTAACTCGAATTTTAATATTTGTTACAATAACAAAAACTCATTCATGCCTTAAATTAGCACCACAAACTGTATTATCTGGGTAAATGGATAATATCGGTTATATTTCTACAGATAGTTCTAGAAGACAGTTCACAAGTATAATGCTGTTCAATTATTATGTACACTAGGCCACAGACAAATAATATACCTAGACTCTCAACCTACAGGTTAAAATGTTTGCGCTTCTTTTGCAGCTTGAGTCCTTCACCACTAGGATCGCTGCAGTTAGTCCTATCATCAGCCAGCACTGACACTAGCGAAGCCCAGTGTTAAAGGACTCAGCTGACAAAATAAGCGCAGTGAAACCCCCTTAAGGTTGAGAGTCTGTTTCTTACTTGTCTCTGCACTAGGCATATTATCAAAAATACATATTTAGAAACAACAATTTGTAGTAAAAGTTTTTTTAAACATCTGCTTAGTAAATTATTAATACGATTATTGATGGAACTACATTATTGTCATTTCTATAGGGTCTCGTTTCCTTTCAGCTATCAACTAATTTGTTATGACGTAATAACGTTTCGGTTTTCGATAATAATTGTTTGCGTCTCAAAATTCAGTGGAAAATATCCTTATTGGAAAAATGATCAAAGTATTTTATTATTAAAGCTAATGTTGTAGAGTAAATGGTAGAAATATTAAAAAAAAAAGATTAAATAAAACAGATTAGATAAAGACTTGTAAAATTTAGTAAAATCTCTACAAATATTTTTTTAATTTAAAAAATGATTCAAATAACTGTAATTAAAAGTGTCAGTGTTACTTACCTAAAACAATATTGTTTTTCATTTGTATTGTTTTATTTTTACCATGAGAAATAATGTTTTACATTTGTTTATAAAACACTGATTACTTTTTTATACATTTTATTGCATTGCTAAAAGTAGATCGGAAATAAGCGTATTATTTTGTAAATAACTTTATTTGTTAAATAAAATCCTTTGAATCAAAATACACAATGACTTGCGAAACCAATGACTGAATTGCATAATCTAAATGTCCTGACTGCTAAGAGAAAATATATCTTAAATCAAACATTAAAACAAATAATGTGCTATTAATTAAAATTAAGTTCTTATGTACTTAATTTGTTTTAATAAGAACGTGATGTTTATTTAACTGCCGTTGGTGTTTTGCTACAAAATCTAGGTTAATATTCTAATTATAAACTATTAAAATAAATGAAAAGTTGTTCACTGCTCTATTTCCTAGCTATAATTATTCAAATATTAATTAATCTAAGCGATTATTTACCATAGGAACACATATTAACGTAATTAAACAAATTTGTTTTCATCATGTCTTACTGCCCATCTGGGTTGTTTGGAATCAAAAGTAGAGTAGAGATGAGGAAGATAGAATTCTAAAGAAAATTAACCCATATCTACTTCGAGAGCGATAGTAAGAAATCAATGTAAGAAAATCACTTTCAATACACCCAACTGAGATTCGAATCCTGACCGTTCATAACTGAAAATCCTACTAGACTAGCTTTGTGTTTTTGTCTGCGTGGCCATTGTTTAGCGTGTCTTTTATATTTATTAAAAACATTTATTAATTAAATGTATCTATTAGAAGGTTTTTTTTAGGCATTTCTTAGTAAAATGCTTGGGCATATTTTAATTTCTCAGAATTGAATATAGGACGAGCTAAGCTATTTCTACGCTCCCCTTGATTCACTTTAGCGCGTAGACCCGCATTTGTCGCTTCTCGCTTGGGTAAATCAGGCGTCGTAGAAAATGTGTAGGTATTTTTCCTTCCCTTTCCTCAAAATGAAACAGCGAGAGAGAGAGAACATGATGATGATAAAAAATATATATATAAATATATACAACGCATAACGGCACAAACAAATAGACAAGTGGACAAGCAAATAGAAAAATGTCGTTGAAAGAGGTGTAAAAAAAATGTTAATGGACAAGTTTGATTTGTCGCGACGGTGACAGTTTGGTGTTGGTCGAGTGGTCACGTCTTCATTTGTTAAATGTTGCCGTCCTTCCAGGAGCATATTCGTGTTTGTTCTAGCTCCACCTCTCTTCCCCCCCAACCGCAACCCATCAGCCCTTCAAATGTAGAAGCCCAGGAATTAATGGCAGGACGTTATTAGTGTACGAGTCACTACCCAAACAACTTTCTAGCTTTACTCAAATATTTTCTTTTTAAATAAAGAAAATGACGGATTAGTCATGTCATACATAAGTTCTAGCTCTTCCACAAAATATGTAGCCTATTTGACCTCAGGACAGAACGAAAATTTGTTTTTTTTTGTGACAAGACATTTGTATCTTTTTTAATATAAAAAACCCTTTATGGTACACTTTATAAACACACAGGTTTTATCAGCTTCAAGCTAATCTAATTTATTACGAGCAATGGTTTCCACGTAGTCTAGGTTCTTTGACTCGCATTCGTTGGTCGCCACTGACGGAAATGTCGGGATTCGAGTCCCAGTTGAGTGGACTTCCTCTTGATCATTCCCACTCCTAGTACATACTTTTAAGGCGTGGATTATAATTATAGCAGTTAAATCTATGGGGTAGAGACGAGAAGGGAAGCTTTCGGTGAAATGCACCCTAATAGTGAGGGAGACAATAAAGAACAATAATAAATCACAGATGGAAAGCCACTCCCAACACATCCAGTAGAGATTTAAACCATGACCTCAATAGAATGGCTTAAATGCGTTGCAGACGTTAAGAAATCCAGCGTTATTTAAGAAGTGGTTTCTATATTTTCTATGTTTGCGGTGAAATGAAGTTTAAAGATTTTTAAAGGTAAAAAATCTTGAATTAAAATTTTTATGATTTCTAATATCATGAAAAGCAGAAATTGTCAATTACGTTTCACTCGAAATGTCACAATTCTGAGTCCAAAATATACAATTGTTAGAAACATAGATCTAGCCCTTCACAAATAATTGAAAAAAATATTTTAATATGGTCCCAACATGAATATTTTAAGATTGAGGTTTGTTTAGAGGGTATATATATATATATATATATATATAAGAGAGAGAGAGAGAGAGAGAGAAAGAGGCAGAGAGACAGAGGTGACGCGGTACTAAAAAAAAAAGCCCACCCGACTCATTACAATTTTAGGTCATAAATTACCTATTTTGAGTGGGAAAAAGCTATTGATGTTAGATTTGATATTAATTTTGTTATTTCTAGATGGTAGCACTGTATAGGCCTACAAAACAAAATAAGTTGTCAATTCACTGTTCACAAACATGATAATCTTTGGTCATTTTGTTTGAAAGATATAATGTTTAAAACTACACTCCTGGTCTTGAAGTAATTTATACTTGTTTAAATTACTAAGCAAGACATTACACAGGGTTATTATAAAGGAAATAGACGGATTTAAAAATGTATAAAACCAAAACTGTTTAATTTATTTGCACCCACTTTGCACCAGGTTGTTGAGAAACTGTGGAAGTTTAATGTAGTAGTTGGTTTGTTGGCACCACTGCACTTGATTGTTACGTAAGCAGCGGTTAGTTAAGATGGCCGCCAATGCTTTGTGCTTGAATTAACCCTAGACGAATTCTGTTACTGTTGTCCAACGGCATTTTAGAGCACATTTGGGAAAACTACCATCAACCAAACAATCTATTTACGATTGGCACAGTCAATTTAATACAACAGGATGTTTGTGTAAGTGTACAAGTCCAGGTAGACCACGGATGTCAGAACTGGTGGATAATGGTCATGCCGCTTACCAGCGCAGCCCGCAGAACTCGACAACAAGGGCGAGTACAGCGTTACAAATTCAACAACCAACTGTTTGGAAAATTTTGCAGAAGTAACTAAAAATGACTCCTTTCAAACTACAGTTATTGCAATTTTTAATTGGCCAAGACAAAATAAAATGGAGTGATTTCTACATTGAAATGCAAAGGCATTTCGAAGAAGATGGTTTTAGTAAGCGGCTAATTTTCAGTGAAGAGTCGACATTCCAAATCAGTGGGAATGTAAACAAACAGAATGTTCGAGTATGGAGGACTGAACGTCCTAAAGCAACAGTGGAGAATGTGAGCGATTCTCCAAAGTTTAATGTGTTTATTGATATGTCCTGCAACAGAGTGTGCCCTACGGCCCCATCTTCTGTCAATAAAACACTAACAGGTGCATCTTATCTCGACATGCTAATAAATTGGTTGATGCCTCACCTACATGAAAACAGTGACAAGTTCATTTTTCAAAAGAATGGAGCACCTCTTCCTTGGAACCAAGAGGTCAGACATTATCTGGATGAAACATTTCTACAGCGCTTGATTGGCCGCGCAACAGTTGGCAACATGTCTCTCCCATGTTGGCCACCAAGAAGTCCTGATCCAACACCTTGTGACTTTTCTCTATGGGGATATGTAAAAGAAAGGGTTTTAATCCCCCACTTCCTGTTGACCTACAGGAGCTGAGTCGACTCATCACAACAGCTGTGGGAAGCGTTGATAGCGATATATTGCAACGTTTGTGGGAAGAACTTGACTATCACCTTGATAAATGTCGTGTGACAAAGGGTTCATATATTGAACATTTGTAAGGTGCTAAAAAACTTCGAAGAATTTCCCTACAAGACCATGTAAGTTTTGGTTTTATAAAATATTGAATCAGTCTATTTCTTTTGTAATAACCCTGTATTAGTCACGATTGTATTAATTTATGGGTTTTTTTTTCACAGGGAAGCTAATTATTCTAAATCTAATAGAGTATGTAATTTTCACAAGCTAGTATTTGTATTCACTTTTTGCTAGATTATTTTTCATTAACAATGTTGTCTCGTTGATCATATATTTTAATTTCCCTATAAACTGACAAATCTAACCCCATTCATGTCGTCCATGTCAAACGTGAATACAAATAAAACGGTCACAGAAAAAAAGTTTTCCAAACATATTATCTTTTCAACCATATATTTTCCGATATCATTGTGTATTTAAAAAGTAAATATGACACGAAAACACTCTAAAAAATTGATTTATCAATAAGCATTTCAATCTAATAAAAATAGTATCACAATGGTTTTTTTTAAACTTTACTTTGAATATTTTTTCCGAGTGGTTTGTTCTTGGAAGTATTCTTATTTATTTCAACTTCCATTTATTTGATTTATTAAATTTAATATTTAAATTAAATCACTACCAGCACCATCATTAGACACGTATACAAAGGCGTCAGTCTAGTTTTGTTTGATTCACTGGTGACGGGAGAACGGTGCACAGCTACCAGGTGAAGTGTGTGATTTCCTAAACGTACTCAAACTTTACCTCCATGCAAATATGGACACACTTCCTCTCAATTGTACCTTCATCATTGCTACCTCATTAGGGGAATGTGCAGGTAGCCTAAATGTATTGTAAGACACGTTAAATTAACGCACTCGCGATTAGCTATAGCCAACTATAGGTACAAAACTTGACATTCAATGTCCGTCCCGTCGATAAGCGGCTATATTCGTAGTAGTTTAAAGCACATTCTAGAGTAGCTTGGTTCTATTCCGGGTGGTGCTGATAAACCTATATTTAGCACCACGTTTTACTAAACATTCGGGTTATACGCTTATATACTACTACGCTAGTGAACTAGGGATAAAGGAGGTTGAATTGAGAAGAAGTGCACTAATCTAACACGAGAGTGATGCCTTAGACCATGCGGCCACCGAATCGGGTATATTTATTGTTACTAGTTTTCCAGTTCGTCCTTCTTTCACTCAGTAAATATCTGTGTGACTTGTTGAGTAGAACCTTGATATTCTGACCAATGGACATTTGAAGCACCTTATAGAAAATAAAAGCATTTTTTTTGTGGTAAACAAGAATACAATTTTTCTATTTTCTTAGTGTTATTTTAAAGATTTTATTAGGACAGCACTGTTCAGTTATACGTATGTGCACTAATAACGCTAATGAGCCAGGAATAAGGAAGGTTCGATTTAGATGAAGTGTACCCACATTGGAGAAGATAGAGGTAGAAACCACTAAGGAAAAACCACCCTCAGTACACCGACCGGATCGAATCACATTCTCCCTGTCATCGGCAATCTAGTCTATTGCGAGAGTAATGCCTTAAAGAATGTATCTGTGTTGTATTAGGCTAATGCCTAATAATATATTTAATATAATATGGATGATCATATTACTTTATTATATCATATAATTATTTATATTAATATAGATTATTTAATTTAATATATATTTTCTTTATAATATATTATAAAGATAATTATTTTATAAATTAAATGTTTATTTTACATATATTATATTATATATATATATATATATATATATAATTACTATATTTAAATTAGTTTACCTATGTTTAATATAAATACATATATATGTATATATAAGAATTAAATTTATAAATTTCATGTTAAATATCTCTATTTTATTTTTAAACTTAATAGTGTTTATTTTAAAGTTTACCTCTATGAAACACTTGTAGCCCCCGAAGCTATACACATTTTTTATCCGCATCCAAACTTCTGTTTTTTATCCACCCCAACTCTTAGATCAATGATCGTAGCCTTTCCAAGCACGAGATCTGACATTTCAACCAACTTCCCGGATATTCGGCAAAAGGGGGTGGGAGTAGGTAGGGGAGGGGGGTAAATGTCTCCATTTCCAACCATACAACATGGCTACTACAATCCTTCACCTAATACTAATCTCTACTTGTTTAAGTTAGTTTAAGCCAATCTGAGATTATTTCTATAATAATATTAAAATGTACAGTACTTGGCATGTGTCTATTTCATTACATTCCCCATAAGATGAGATGGGAAAAAAACATGAGTCCAGGGCCACGTTATTTTCTGTTTTTAAAGAAAAAAAATTTTTGTTACAGAATAAATAAAATAGTTTTCATAGATACGTTTAGTTTAGTTCTATACACACGAAGTGTACACTGTACAGGAAAATAGGGATAAATTACCATTTTAACTGAAGCGTTGAGGCTGCCATCTGTTAGACAATAACGAGACTTTTTTTAATGAACTTAAGGTACCTAATAGATAAAATAGGTATCTGTAATATTTAAATTAATTTAAAAAGAAAGTATTTGATGGTGTCCATATGATGTCTTGACATATAAAAGTTGTCCTGTAAAATGTGTGTAGTATAACTTACCCTCTAGTCACTCTTTAAATAGTAATTCTCAACATTTCTTGAATATTTATCGTGAACATATTGGCATTTGAACGTGTAATGAGGTGGACTAGATAGAACTAGCTCAAGGTAGGGATAGGTGTTGTAATTAGGTGGGACTGGATAGAACTAGCTCAAGATAGGGATAGGGTGTAATGAGGTGAACTGGATAGAACTAGCTCAAGATAGGGATAGTGTGTAATAGGTGGACTGGATAGAACTAGCTAAGATAGTGTGGTGGACGATAGAACTGGTACTAGCTCAAGATAGGGATAGGGTGTAATGAGGTGGGACTGGATAGAACTAGCTCAAGATAGGGATAGGGTGTAATTAGGTGGATAGCTGTAAGAATAGAACTAGCTCAAGATAGGGATAGGGTGTAATTAGGTGGACTGGATAGAACTAGCTCAAGATAGGATAGTGTCTAATGATGTGGACTAGATATAACTAACTCAAGATGAGGCTATATTGGATAGGGGGTACTTTTGTAGGTGCGCAATGAATTTTTGAGTTACTAATGTAATGTCGTAGGTAAGTGGGATAGGGGCGTTATTTTAGATGAAATGCGCCTACAACTGTGTAAAGAGATAGTGGGAAACAATTTATGAAAAACCACCTCGGCCCACTTGACCGGGATTTGTGCGCCGGTACTCCTGTCACTGGTGGCAGAGTTTAACACGAGGGTGACGCGTTAGACCATGCGACCACCGATGTAAGTTGCGCATGTGCAGACACTGGTCTTCCAGTGGACCTGCAGACGCTTGGGGACATGCTCTGTATCGTACTATACGCAGTCTCTCGCCTAAAACCCCCTCTACTGGAGACCGCTCCCCATGGCAGTGAATAAGCCGTGTGTTTGAATTGTTCGACCGGGCACAAGTCACTCACTAATCGATTGTTAAAACATCCCCGCTCCCTCCTCTTCTTCTCTAGTTATATCATATTAGTTAAATTAAAACCAGCACTCCAGTTAAGTGAACCTCACTCAAACACGGCCACATATGACGAAGGAAAAACATTGACTAGTGCCTCCAATCGAGTCAAAACGTGACCAATACTACAAACATACCGTGGGTAATTGCTTGAACAAATACTTGGGACATTGGTGCGATTCCAGGAGGTTACTTGGTTTCATTTATTTTATTCCGTGTCTTACTACTCGTTCGGGCTATGCGCTAATGTACTAATTACGCTAAGGGTTTTTAGGAGGAGGAAGGTTATATTTATAGGAAGTGTACCCACATTTGCGTGAAGGGAGATTATAAAACAATTTTGGAAAAACCACCCTCAGTGCACCCAACCGAGATTCGAACCTCTATCTCCCTGTCATAGGCAGTCTAGTCTACTGCGGCCACCGAAGTGGGTCGTGTCTTATTAACTCGCTGAGTATTATGAACCTAAGATAATAAACTCTATTTAAAGATTTAAGTGAGCAATATAACACTATTTGAACGTCTGTTCTGATCTTGTTGGCTACGGGGAGGCTGAGGTTCGACTCTTGGTCGGATGTACTCAGGGGATTGTTACTAAACGGGTTTCTCTCTCCCTTCCACGCAAATGTATACACACCTCCTCTAAAACCTGTTCGATCATCTCAACTCCATTAGTGTAGATGGGTGGATTGGAATCTACTGATTATACCTGAACACAACATACCAACTGTCAATTATAGAACAGACACAATGACCAGTCCCCATATGAGCAACTCATTCATATGTAGGGTAAACCCTACACCCCCACCCTACACACACTTCATCACATTAGGCCCTGCCGGTAGTTGAGTATCTCAGTAGAGATACGCTAGCAACTGATCCAAGATTATAGACTGAGATTGTTGTGAACGTTGTGCCGAGCTAGCGGTGAAATCCTGGCCCGGTGAAAACGTGTTCCAATCTCATCTAAGGAAAAAGAGGTTTTATCCGAATGGGAAAGCTAATGCAATATTGTTTTACACCCTCTCTCCAGACAAATACTGGTGGAGTTATTTAAGATTCACTCTATTGACCCAAATGTTTTCGGTTAGACAGCTAATTTCGCTGGCAGCCACCCAATGTCACTAACTAACCTACTCATGTCTTCTTATTAAAGTATAATACTCTTGTCCTGTTGACCTAAAGATTTTTTCAAATGTTTTATGATCACTACTAAGAGAACACACCCTTTTGAGCTGAACAGATCTGACCATAGTGCTCAGGGATATAAAGATACAGTGAGGCCTACATTTGGTTTGAAGATCAAGTAATCAACATCCTCAGAACCACCAAGCTTCAAGGATTACACAGACGATATAGACCATCTAAGAAGCATACCCCTCTCCCTCCCACCTGCTACTCTATATTTACCACCAGCTATCTGGGGAGCCCATAAAGGACTTCAACATCCCCAAATCTAACTTGACAACAGACTACTACTGGAACATAGCTGAACCATCCAGAGTGACTCAATCAACAAGTCACACAAACCATCTCTATCATTTCCACCAATAGCTTGCATCCATTCAACAACAAACAAGGCCAATCACCCTATCTTTGTCATCTGACACATTGTATCCTCAAATCAGGATTCACCATGCATAATTGCTAGGCCTGGAGGGAGAAGATTGATAACTTGTTGGTAATCGCCTCCCTCATACTTCACCCAACACCAACCAACCAACCAGCCAACCAACGAGAAAAACCACAATAACATTTTTTTAAAAAAAGGAGAGCTTTCCTTCCCCATGACTACCTTTGGCTACCAGCTCTAACGTATTGAGGCAAATTTTTAAAACTGTATAAACCAAATTACTACAATCCACAGCTATATGAATATAGCTTGATATGCAATGCATATGACCGTTTGGCTGCAGAGGATGTAATCATCCTCTATCTGCCAGTCTCCGCCTTCAGCGTGGACGGACTTTAGTGATAGTTAGTCGTGCCCAACGTGGGCTGATGATAGGCAACCCTTCTAGCAGTTGTGCCTATTGGGGTTAACTACACAGGAATCTGACAGGGGTACCTGGCGTGGGTTGACTCAAGAACATTGATTTACTTGTATATCCGCATTTTCCTACGAATGGATGTATCTGGCATGAAAACAAATATTTCATATCTCAATTTATGTTATTTTCAGGTGTCAATTTTGATAGATCAAATCAATACTCAAAAAATGATACTAACAATAAAATAAAAAGTTATCAGTGTTGACCACGTTGAGTCAGCTTAAGAACAAAGTGAGACAGTAAGTTGAGTACTAAGACGTGTTCATGAAGTGAATATTTAATACCCTTGATAATATAAATAATAATAGTAGCTTATAGCGGAAAACTAGAAATATATGTTCTCATGGTGATAATCAGCGTTTCGCTACTGGCTGAAACAAATTAATGTTTTTAAAGGCTTACATTGTTTATAGTCGCTGTATTCGTAAATAACCTCAAAACAAGCTAATAACAGTAACATTATATCATTAAAAAAAACAATGCCTTCGAGTGGGGCCTAAATTTCTACTGATCACACATTTGGTTTAGATGAAAATATAATCTTTCAAAACCTTAAATGAAAATAAAGATATGCTATTTAACGTGTGGTAAATAATGAATATAGTTAAATATTAATAAAATATTGTAATATATGCTACATGAAACGTAAATGACTTTCATAAGTCTCACAACCCCTTACCCTGTTCCCGAAGCTGAATCATAAATACGTGTGTAAATAATTATATAGATAAACATTATTATATGGGTATGATAAAATATTTAGGCAATGAGGAACATCACGTTGCATAAAAACGTTCTAAAATTAAACTCTTGACTCTTTGGTCAAAACAAGTTTTGCTTATAAAGATGTATATAGATGTGTATACATATGTATATACTTGAATCTTTGATACTTATATGATTATAGATCATATATACAAATATTTATATATATGCATATCCAAACAATTAAATATATATGATATAAACAGAGTTGATTTTGAGCAAATAGTCAAGAGTTTGACTTTAAAATGTTTTCGTGCAATGTGATATTCTATTTTTATTCTAAGTGAACTTAGTAACAAATCCTTATGGTTCCCCTTTCTTAGCCTGTCTTTCTAGAATGAATAGCTCCCGTTGTCAGTAATGGCACTAGAGTTCATGAGTGAAACTCAGTATATATTTGTGTTGTATATGTATCCTTACACCCCAGAGCTCACACACAACCCATGATCTTGAGAGTGTAGTTGATTGTGAGCATTGTTGTCGGACAGGTAGAAGTGACTGCAGAGAAAGAGAGAGAGAGAGTAGTTGCAACAATGGTCCGACTATTGACTGGGTGGAGCGTTCCTACCTGGATACTATTGTCGACTGACTCTATTTCCTCTTTGTCACTACAAACACTCTCTAGGTTAGTGGCTCGTAATGTCCCCTGAGAAGGGAATCCACACCTGGCGAATACTTGGCGACGCCAGTTTTGTTTGTTACGCGTTGATAAATGACTCCTCCGACACATTCCAAGTGGTTAACGCCGGGGCCACTGGACAGCAAACTTTGCCACCAATATGTGCAGCCATTTAGTTATCACGGGTATTTAAGTGGGATGGAAGCGGACGAGAAAAAAGGTCAGTGTTTTTGCAGTTTTTATAGCAAATTTTTTTCCCCCAAAACTAATAAAATATTTCTTCAGTAGAACCATATAATTTCATTTTCTTCACGTGGTGATATCAACAGTTTTTGAATATATTTCACGATCATGATACACTTTTTAAATTAAAAGAAAAACTTATCATTATATTTCAGGACACTCTTGATAGATATCCAACAAAAATCGATATCACCCCGTGAAGAAAATTAAACTCTATGGTTCTACTAGAGAAATATTTTATTCCTTTTGGCCACTGGATCCTTAACTGAGTTTACAAACGCGCTAAAGGCTAAAGCTTGATTCACACCTTCACAGAAAATAGAGATCAGAATATTCTTGAATCTCTCAGCAATTTACTCGATGTATGTTGACCCATGATGCATTTCAACTCAAACTTAAAACAGCTGACTACCACCGTACTTTACTTTATAGTCGATAAACATATATTTACATCACTATCACGAGGGATGTTTTCAAATTATGCCGTGGCACAATCCAATACATCGACACACAATGCTTTCCACTAAAGGGTTATTTCAAATCTTACAGAAACCCACGAAGCTGTCTGTTTACTTCTAGCTCTACAGCGCATGTGCACTGATTTTAAATTTGATTGGATCTCCCGTGGTGAAGATCTCAGGCAGAGCGTACAAAGTAGAGATGAATTGAACTTAATCAGAACAGCATGGTGAGGCTGAAATCTTGTGATTGGTCCAGTGATCGTCACGTGATAACGTTTCTGTTCTGCTCTTGTTTTTAGGTAAACTTGCGAATATACGGTACGCTAACGTTGCACCGTCTAACTATTGTGGACACGTTTCAGCAATTCCAGTTTCTCCTAATGGTGTATTGACACATGCGACTCCTGTTTAGTTGACCTCTGTTTAGTCGGCAGGACACGCTTGTCTAGCACTGTGAGGGACAAGAAGGATATATATCTGCCTCTCTGTCACTCAAGACCTGTGGAGAAGGAAAGGGAAGATTCAGACGCTAAGGAAGCATATGTTTGAATAGCTCTCGGAATTTAAGGAGGCCAGCTACTAAGGAGCAAAGACACATCTCAGACGTTGATAAATGGTTTGTTATTCCAAAATATAGCTCATACCAAAATTGAGGTGAAAGGTATTCAAATACTTTTATATAAAAACCTTATATTTTAAACTCTACCATTTTTAAAATAGTATTTAAAAAAAAGATGAAATCATTAATTTTCAAACATGATTAACGCAAATCACCTCATTTCTGAGATCAAAGTAAATGGCAGGAAACATAGATATAGCCTTCCTTAAACAAATAAAGTCATTTGATTTAGTAGAATCACTACATAAAATTTATAGATAATTAAGGATAGATGGTTTTAGTGGTTTTGAAGCTTCATAGCTGCCATTCCCATCCAGGCGTACAGTATTAAAATAAGTGCCCCTAGTAAAAATACATACCATCCACCCAACTACAAACACACGAGGTGTTTAGAATGTGAGGCCCCATTTTCTTACGAGTGGATTTCTGAAAGGCCTTTTCTCTTACTAGAACCCTTCTGTATAGTAGAGTTTTGTAAGAATAAAGGCCTTTCAAATAGTTAATCGTAAGAAACTGGGGCTTTAGTGTGAACCTTGCAGTTTGAATCTTAGAGATAATTATGGCGCAATTTGATAAACATGTCCTACATGATGAGAGGTTTTATCTCCTTGCTCCACGTTCAACTGGTCATCCGGGCTATCCATTTATTTTAGCACTATTCGTTAGGGCTATATGTTTATGTACTAATTATGCTAATGGTTTGAAAGATGTGGAAGGTTGTACTTTTAAAAGTGTACCAGCATTTACTTAGAGGGAGAAACCACCCTCAGTGCAACAAACTGAGATTCGAACCTCAATCTCCCTGTCATTGGTAGTCCAGTCTATAGCGAGAGTGACGTCTTAGACCATGCAGCCACCGAAGCGAATTATTTCCAATTAATAATACCTTCCTCTTTCCTACGTAATTAAAGTAATTAATTGTAATTGTGTTTAGCCCATACAGGTAGATCTAGTAAGACGCGGATCAAATAAGTTTTGTCTTCATACACAGCTAAATATCACATGAGTAAAATTAAAATTGCTATTAAGAATGTTGTTATATTAAGAAGTTTTCTCAGACTATATTAAGAAATTAAATGTTAAAGTAGATTTTATGATATTAGATTAATCAAAACTTAATATAATTTACTGTAATAATAATAATAATAATAATAATAATAAATAATAATAATAATAATAATAATAATCTCGTTTCACGGGCTGTATGCTCTAAAGCGTCAAGGACACCTATGTGGGTTTTCAAAATGGGGGGGTCAGTTGAAGTCCTATCTTCCAGCAGTTTGACACCCTTCCAGAGAGAAAATTTCAGGAATTTAACCTTTCGGTAGGGAATTTTAGAGCATCTGAACATAATTTTGAGCTATGAGTTTCATGAAACAATTTTAGCAACAAAAAAAGTTTAAGAAAAAATTAAAATGAAATAAAATGGAGTAGTAGCTGAAACCATTGAAAAGAAACATTAGGCCTATATTTTTCACAAGTTTATCGAACAGAACAAAAGGAAAAGAAACTGGTAGGAAATCTACATTTGATCATTTTTATCTTTGTTAACTTCGGATATTGGTTATTAAAAGTTGTTGATAGCAAATTGTAGCCAAATCTCAAATACACAGTTTTGATTTTTTTTTTTCAAAAAAAATATATATACATATATTGCAAAGTGATAAGGGTTTTTCCTAAATAGTTTTCCACTCTATCTCCAAGCAAATTCAGGTTAACTTCCCCTGAATTCAAACTTCCTCATTTTTAGCTCACTACCATAATTAGTAGGCTAAATATGCATATACCCTAACGGGTAGTAAGACGCGGCGGTAAATAATAATAATAATAATAATAATAATAATAATAATAAGCACCACGAGCTGTGTCTAAACTGTTTCTCATTTACTGTGATGTGGGAGTAAAGATGCAGAGTATGATATTGTAATACAATTGGGTATGATCAAAGCTAGAATGTTGTGTTGTAAACACTGTTGAAGTGATAACTCCATGATCACCATAAAGCGACTGTACTTCCAACGCCCCTCTCTACTGCCCCAATGTGGGGTTGTATTGTTAAGCTATTAAAAGGTGTTTTTCAACTGTTCCCGTATATTTTTCCCTTCCTTTTGTGCTATTTACTTAGTTGAACAGTCACCTAAGTTGTGTTCTTCAAATATACATTTAAATCGTAGGATCGGAGAAAAACAAACTTATAAAAGTATTCTGTCAAAATTATAAAACATCGGTGTTTATGATAATTTAGATTATCATTTGATAAAACAGAGGGATTTAAATTTAGAGAACATTGTTGTCAAATTATAAACTGAGCGTATTTTCTAAGGATGCTGTATACTTTAAGAGAAATATCCCTCCACTGTGTTATTTATTATGAGAATGCTAGTTCTGAAATTTATAAACCACCAAAACCATCCTCAGTTATCTTAACATTTGTTTTAATGACCCCATTAAAAATAGCTTTATTTGTTATAGAAATGTATCATTGGTGAAATGTGGGTTTACCCTTTCACATTAGTAAATTAACGGCTGGGGACTGGCTGCTGTGCCTGCCTTAGTTTTAAGTTAGATTATAATGCATATGAAGCTACGCCAGGCTTAGCAAGCCGACAGTGGAAAATATACGCCTTGATTAAAAAACTGGTCTGAACCGTAGCCTGGAAACAGTAATGGATGGAAACTTGTTATAGAAAGGCAAGATTTATGTTTACAACCATTTACTTTGGTATTAGCTCAGACATTTCACAAGAAAATAAGCTGATTTAATCTTTTCAAGATTTTTAAAATAATTGTAAAACTTAAAATGTGAATTATTTTTTGTAGCTTTAATCTTTCTTATACTAATTAAATGTCATCTCTCTTTCCTAAACAAAAGGTTTTATGTTTAATTCATAGTGATACCCGATACCTTTAACTTCAATTTAGGTGCTAACCATATTTTTAAATAGCAAACAAATTCTTAAATAGCGCAGGATTTCTGGACGTCTGAAAAGTTTCTAAATTCTCCAGTAAGCGGCCCCCTTAATGTACACCTTATGAACCAACTAATTATAACAAAACACGAGTACTTACAAACTAACTTGATTCAACAGCCAATCTACCACCGGGGATCACTGCGAAAAATAAAAACAAACGATGAATGTTTTGTTCCTTCTGGGAAACGAATCCTTTACCCTGATCTGAGTAGCTGGTCTGTAGTCTGTGGTGGTCACCGGACGTGGTAGAGGGCCCCTGAGGGGGTTCCCAGTAACTGACACTTGTAGGACTGTCACGACCTTGATTCCCACACACAGGACTTCCCTACCAGGAGAACTCTAACAAATATTATTGGTGTTGATTTTTTTCACCACATTTTTCCACGTCCAGGCTATCTTCGTGTCAAATAGTTTGCAAATTGATCTCATGGGTCTTAAAACACAACCATGTATAAATTAAAATTGCCCAATAGCGTTGAAACTGATAAGAGTTTTTTTGTAGTATAAGCATCTATATATCAATCATTATATAGGCTTACACATATCTTAATAGGCTTATATTGTTTACACTCATTACTGTTCCCAGCCTATGGCCTGGGTCCGTTTATTTATCCAAGCCATATATTTTCCCACCACCGGCTTACTAGGCTTGTCGTAGTTTCATATGTCTTATAATTTAACTTAAACTAGGACAGGCACAGCACACAGTCCCCGGCCATTAATTTATCAATATGAAAGCGAAAACCCACATTTCACCAATGATAAATTTTTCGGTCCTTCCGAGAGTCGAACTCAGGACCCCTAACTCAGTAACGCTACCAACTGAGCTAAGGTGTCAGAATAATAGATCTATACAGATATTTAAAAATTAATTCAAGTACACACATCTAAATTTATATAAATATAGGCCTATATTTTATATTTGGTAAGGAATTTTAGTTTATTCGGATGTTCAACATGGTATGTATTTTTGTATCGTATCTTACTATCTATCCGGGCTAACCACTAATTACTTTAATGGCTTGAGATGAGAAAGGTAGAATTTCGAGGACAAGTACCCGCATTTTTACGTAGAAAAAGTGAGGAACCCTTAAGGAAAAAACTACCCCCAGTACACCTAGCAGGGTTTCGACCCCAAATCTTCCTATCACTGCCAAACCAGAGCCGAAGAGTTTGACGTTTAGTCCGCGTGAGCATTGATGCGGGAGTATTTTATAAGAAAATACAATGAAGAATGGTATCTTTTTATTTAGTTAATTTTAAAAATTTATTTTGAGTAACAAGACCAAACTAAAAGTCAAATTTTACTCCTATAAAACAGTGTTCATATATCAATGTTGTGTATGCTAGCAAGACGACCTGTTATTGCCTTTCTCCCCGTGAGAAGGCAACACTAAGGAGCAACTCGACATACGCCCTTGTTGCCAGAGAAGAAGCGATGCATGGACCACAGCATCTGTATCCTTACTACCGCGACTAGACTACCACGAGTCGTCATAGCTACCGTACACTTTACATGGTAGAGGGGGGGGGGAGTGGAGTCAAGCGTCGGCCACGCCCACCACCCGACCACGTGACGCGATCTCTGACCCCCTCCCCGCCAGCCAATCACAGGCCAAACATCCGTCCCTACCGCGTAGCAAGGGGGGAGGGGGGATATGAGGGCAGGGAAACCAGTCGAGGTTTTTATTATTATCTGGTTCCCTTAACTCGCCTTCCTTCCCTTCCCCCCCTCCTCCCCTTGCTACTCCGAGGACGCAAACATCAAGTGTCAAGTAGTGCGGCGTCGGGGCATCAGTGCGCGTCTTCAAGGCTAGGGGCACCACCGTAGCAGTCACGGTGTACATCCCGCGCGGGGATGTGAACTCAGGTGCACACACACACACACATACACACACGTACACAGTGTCGGTACGCTTGTGTTCGATGGACCCAGTCGTCTGAAGATGAGGTGTGACCGACATTTTCGCAAGTGACTAGTGGTGTTTTTTTTGTTGATGTGTTGATCGGACTAATTTACAGCGTACTCTTACTACACCCATTACTCCGAGAGAGGAACTTACGAGTCGAGATGTTCCAGTTCGTTGATGGGAACTATACAGATTATTATCCTGTTTTCCCCCGCGATCCTTGTTATAAATAATTTTATGCTCCCCGTGGGGTGCGATCCCCCTAGTTAATCAGTGTAATTATGCGAAACTTTAAACAAAAGGGACAGTTTTCTCATCAATGTGTGTGATCCGAGTTCACATTCTCTCTGTTATCGAATAAACCGATGATAGTCTCTTGGAAAACAAAACGATGGGACATGGAACTGTGTTCAAACTTTTTTTACATCTCGAAGTGTCGGTCATCACTATTCATTTTCAACTTGCTCGAATGAAACCTACCTTGAAACGTCGGTCATGTTGGATATGACTTTGCTAGTCTCCCGGTACACCGACCGTAACTTATTTTATACTAAAAAATGTTGCGGCATGGACTGACATGAAAACACTGTGATAGTGAGATACAAACACAACGGTTTGGACTTCCCCTCGCGGGAGCCTGTCCGTCAGTGGAGGAGGTTTGTTTCATTTTACGAAGTGACGTCTCGCCTTTCGGGCCCATGTAGAGATGAGGGCCCTTCACGGACACAGGTAACTCGTGGAGTCTCACGCGAGTCTCCGGGCCTCGGTTGGAAGTTAAGCGTGTGTCAGTGAGTCCCCCGCACCAAGGACCCGCCATCCTGGAGGCTCCAACCAACTTCAGCCTGTTCTCGTTCAGGCCGCCAGCCATGGACCTCACCACCGCCTACCGCTACAATCAGAACATGATGGAATATTATACCTGTGAGTCCTGGGAGCTATTGAGGGACTCGGCCGTGCTCTGGCACGTTTAACATAAGGGGCGCCCGCTTTGGTGGCCGGTTGGTCCTCAAGGCGTCACTCTCGCAATAGACTGGAGTCCAAGGAGATCATGGTTCGAATACTGGTCCGGTGGACTGAGAGAAGTTTTAACTAAGTGGTTTCCCACTCTCCTTCCACACAATACGCAATTCCTCTAAATACAAACTCAATCATTATTAACAACTTAGCGTAATTAACACATAAGAGTAGGCCCGAACAAATAGTAAGACGCGGTGCTAAATAAAACCTTAAGGGGAAATTAACGATTAGATCTAGAGAATGAGATCTACGTGAGTGATCGCACAGTATAAGGCGTTGATATCATCTGATTTGATTTTCTGGTGACGGGAGGTTTTGGTTCCAAATCCCTGCCAGATGTACTGGGGTGTTTTAAAAAAAATAGTTTCTCACCTTCCCACCACGGAGATGTGGGTGCACTCCCTCTCAATTTTAACTTTCTCATCTCTATCCGACTAGTGTAATATTCATGGATATCCCAGACGGATTGTAATACGCGGGGAACGTAAGTAAATAAATAGGGATGAGAGGACACCTACGCGTAGAAAGCCATGGGATTAGAGCAGTGACCTCTTTCTTCTGTAAGGATAAAGTGCTGTGAGAGTCTGACACCTTAGATCTCTCAGCCATCACTAATAGCAATAATGGTGTAGATAGAATTAACATGTTTATAAACTTATTTTATTGGGTGGAAAGATCACATTTCATTGGCTTATTTTATTTTTTATAGACTCTTTGATAATTAAAAAAATAAACATTCCTACAGTTAATAGCTGGAGAGCTAATAGCTTTTGATTATATCGGAAACACAATTACTTCAACTGGGATTTGAACTATAGGATCCTTTCAGAACTTAGCTACATTTTAACATTGAATATATCCAAAGCTAATTCAATATTTATTTTTAAAACTACCAGTGATAGTGAGTATAGACTCATAATAGTTTGTACTAAAATATTTTTAAGCTAATATATAGTGCAGCGGTAAAACATTTTATTGTTATGATATTAAGCTCGATTCTCCAGAGTTCTTTAAATTTAACCGTTTAGTTTGCGTTTTAAACCTTATATTCTTTGGCAACACTATTCCAAACAATTTCACTCAGTAATTTTTTTAAATTCTCTTTCAAATAACAATTTATTCCATAAAAATTTAAATGGTACTTTGGCGTTTGGAATGAACCTTTAAATGTTCTGGTCCAGTATGCGATGCTGTATCAAACATAATAAACTAAATCTAACTATGAAGATAAATATTTGTAGTTTAATTAATATCCTTGTAATTATTTGATAAAATAGAGAATAAATTATATGAAATAGTTTTCCACCCAAAAATTTACAATTTTTAAAATCAAGCCAATAGTAAAAATTTATTCACACTCAAAATAATAAAAACTTCAACCATAATAATTGTGGTTTTCGTCGACGGTTATTTCAATCATCTGTTTACGACTTGCTAAGAAGGTCGTATTGTTTAGTTTCTGGTTGAATTTCACTTAAATTATCAAGCACGCAATAGTTTGATTTATTATTACAACACTTACATTTAATTTTGGCAAAAGCCACTTGCCATATTTTATAGCACATATCAATTTAAGGAAGTAACAGTGACATTGCAAATATTAATTAATTTTTAACATGTGATAGTTAATAAACGGACTATTTTAACATATTATCGTAAATAAGAAACATTTCTGTTAATATATTAAATCGATACTAGCAATAACATTTACTTATCTTAATTTTGATCTTATCAGATGCGGACATACCATATCTTTTGTGTAAACTATAATTAATCCATGAATATAAAGTTACCCCTCACTGCAGTTTTACATTAGGTTGCTATGACGTTAAATCTTAGCTCATTTAGAAAATTAAATTGTTTTTTAACATCACGTCTTACTATCCGTTTGGGTTATGCGCATTTATATTCTAACTACACCAATATGTTATGGATATGAAAGGTTTAATTCAGAGGAAGTGCACTTGCATTTGCATATAGGGAATGGGGAGAAAAGCCTTTAGTAAAAACTGGATTCATTTATACCGACAGATATTGAACCCCGATATCCCCGTCATCGACAGTTCAGTCTATTGTGAGAGTGACGCCTTAGAATATTTGACCACTGAATTATGTTTTGAAAATAATTGCTAGGTGGGCACTGTTTACTAAGAGAGTAATATTTCATCTGTTGTTTGGTTGTTAACTTATAGAGCCTATTTCCCCGGTATTTGACTCAGGGTTTTGATATTGGAACACGTTTCATTCACTATATAGGCCTACTCATAAGCGTTAAGATTTTAAATTGTTATCTTAGTTAGTTATCTCAGTGCATTTTAAGCATTTTAAGCATTTTAAACATTTGTAACAAAGTAAACTCATATTTATAATTAATCCTACTTGAGTCATTGCTCTGTCTGTTTAGTCGTATTCAACAATTGATGCTACTAAAATATTTCTTGAGTTTAGTTTAGGAAAAGGTTTTCTCATAAACTGTGCGTTGTTATTTCAAATCAAGTTTAATGCAACAATTGTATGTTTATCTATACAATACGTGCATTATAATTAAATACAGAAAAAATACTAAACCGTATAAGTAGCGTCAAATTTACATTTACTCAGTGATTATAAAATATAATCTAAATTATAATTAACAAAAGTTAGGTGCAATAAACCTATGTGCTTTGTTCTGAGCTTATGACATCACTTAAATATTAATATTATGATAGACATTTATTTGGATAGATACACATAAGCATATTTTAAAAAATATCTTAAAAATTTCAAAAATTAGAATATTCATTCCAAACCAAGGAAATATATTTGAAACGTGAATTTGGGAATTTTTAAAAGAAATTGTTATGATGATAGTCATTATAATATTTATTAATATTCATTTCATACATTTATTAACCACATGTTGTATGTAAACTTCTGGTAGACAACGTAAATTAATAAAAAGGCGAATTTTCTCTTGAACAATTTTAACGGACTATTTAACATATTTATGTAATTTCGGTAAGATTCAAATTTTAAGTACGTCTTATTCATAGTTGAAGCTCCTCGTCACTGTAGTACTTTGTATTTATTATTATTTCATGTATTAATTATTTTAGCTCAAAATAGCTGAAAAATAAGCCATATATTATTTTGTCTTTTATATTGTGTTAAGATGGGAATGTAGGGAACGCAGTTTTTATAGCAACAATTTATTTTTTGCCAAAATAAATAAATATTGCTTCAGTAGAAACATAGAGTTTAATTTTTGTCAATGTCGATATCAACAATTGTTGATATCTATCATGAGCTTAGCGGCACTAAATGATAATTTTTTTAAACGAAGATAAAAAGCTGTCGTTAATTTCCAAGACACTCTTGACAGATATTCAACAACTATTTATTTTGGTTTAAAAAAGTTTTGCTATATAAACTGCAAAAACACGGCCCTTTTCTCGCGTCCCTTACATCCCCGCCTGAATCATGTTCTGTTGTTTACATACAATGTTTAAGTTATATTAAAATATACTCACTTTATAAAGTGGCCCTACGTATGAGCAAATAAATTGTTGGTATTTTATTAAAATATTATTTTGTAAATGACAGAAAATAGCTAGCTTAGCATTTGAAAATAACTTCAAACAAAAAGGGGAACGCTTGTTTCTATAGGCCTAAGTTCATCGTCTCACAATTTTACATGGGATTATATTAGAACTCTCAACCAAATGGGTTATTATAGTATTATATGATTAGCTATTATTAATGTAGTATAGCCGTAAATAGTAACATTACTTTTGACCATTTCAAACACAATGAATGTTAGTTATTTTGAATGATATTAACACAATTGATTTAAATTAGAATTGAACATTGCTAGCACAATTGATTCCAATTAGTGATTAGTGTTTATGAAACAGTTGGTTTATATTAGTGTTGAGAACGTCTATCACAGTTCATCTGAACTAACTTTGAACATTAATAACACAATTTGATTCAATTAGTGTTGAATATTGATAACATAATTTGTTTCAATTAGTGTTGAATATTGATAACATAAATGGTTTCAATTGGTGTTTAATATTGAAAACACATTGCTTCAATTAATTATTATAATTTAAAGCACAGTTGGATTAAGTTAATCTTGTTCAAGACTATCTCTAGGCATTACGAACACAATAATATTTATAAGCTTACAGTTTAGCATTTAGAATGTGTTGTTTACTTTTTAGCAATGTGAACATATTTTGTTTAATCTAATTTTGAGTATTGTGAATACGATATAGCTTGGATAGTTTTGAATAGGCTAAAAATCCTTTCAATCTAATTGGAATTAACTATTTTGTTCAACTATATAGTCGCTCCCTTTTTAAAATGATAGATAGCCTACATTCAGTCATATCCCACTAATCGCTCAATTTTGTCTATAGTACCGTATCTTACTACCCGTCGGTTTATATGTTTATGTACTAATTACGCTAATGGTTTTAGGGATTAGCAGGGTTATGTTTATATGAAGTGTACCCGTATTTTCATTGAAGGTGAGTGTAAAGCCATTTCGGAAAACCACCCTCATTACACTCGACTGCAATTCGAGCCTCGATCTCACCATCATCGGCAATATAGTCTACTGCGAAGTAATGCCTTAGACCATGTGGCCATCGAAGTGGGTAATTAAATCAATCAACCAGCCTGTTCATGCTACGGATAATAAATTATAGACCTATATGTACTTTTTTGAACCTATTAAAATGTTACTATGATACACTAAACACCACCTTGATTAATAAAATAGCACAGTTTTAAATAATCTATTCATCACCAAAACTTCCCCATACTACCAGTGAGCTCCCGCATACATACAGTTAACTCCCCATACATCCAGTAAACTCCCCATACATCCAGTGAACTCCCCATACATGCAGTTAGCTCCTCCATACGTCCAGTGAACTCCCCATACATCCAGTGAACTCCCCATACATCCAGTGAACTCCCACCCATCCAGTGAGCTCTCCATACATCCAGTGAACTCCCCATACATCCTGTGAGCTCCCCATACATCCAGTGAACTCCCCATACATGCAGTGAGCTCCTCCATACGTCCAGTGAACTCCCCATACATCCAGTGAACTCCCATACATCCAGTGAACTCCCCATACATCCAGTGAACTCCCCATACATCCAGTGAACTCCTCCATACATCCAGTGAGCTCCTCCATACATCCAGTGAACTCCCCATACATTCAGTGAACTCCCCATACATCCAGTGAACTCCCCATACATCCAGTGAACTCCCCATACATGCAGTGAGCTCCTCCATACGTCCAGTGAACTCCCCATACATCCAGTGATCTCCCTATACGTCCAGTGAGCTCCCCATACATCCAGTGAACTCCCCACCATCCAGTGAACTCCCCACCCATCCAGTGAACTCTCCATACATCCAGTGAACTCTCCATACATCCAGTGAACTCCCCATACATTCAGTGAACTCCCCATACATCCAGTGAACTCCCCATACATCCAGTGAACTCCCCATACATCCAGTGAACTCCCCACCCATCCAGTGAACTCCCCAGACATCCAGTGAATTCCCCATACATCCAGTGAACTCCCCATACATCCAGTGAACTCCCCATACATCCAGTGAACTCCCCACCCATCCAGTGAACTCTCCATACTACCAGTGAATTTCCCATACATCCAGTGAACTCCCCATACATCCAGTGAACTCCCCATACATCCAGTGAACTCCCCACCCATCCAGTGAACTCCCCATACATTCAGTGAACTCCCCATACTACCAGTGAACTCCCATATATCCAATGAACTTCCCACCCGTCCAGTGAACTCCCCATACATCCAGTGAACTCCCCATACATCCAGTGAGCTCCCATACATCCAGTGAACTCCCATATATCCAGTGAACTCCCCCATACATCCAGTGAACTCCCCACCCGTCCAGTGAACTCCCCATACATCCAGTGAACTCCCCACACATCCAGTGAACTCCCCATACATCCAGTGAACTTCCCATACCTAATAATGACTGTTTCAAGGCATGAGTGTGTGTGAATGTTCGTGGCACGTACTTGTCCTCTCTTAAGGCCCTTAACTCGCAGGAAGGCTTGTTCGGTAATATTAGAAAAGCTATTAAGTTCTTAAAAAATTATATGCAGGGCACATATTTTTATTACGCTGAACTATTTATAAGTGGGAAGTGAAAGACACATACATCATATTTGTTTAAAGGATTTGTGTATAACATTCTGAAGCTTAAAACAGTAAAACCGTTCGCTCAATCCCAAAAAACACATTAAAATAGGTTTTTATTGCTTGTCTGTCTGTCGAACACTTTTAGAAATTATATTAGTGGCGGAGTTTGAACCCCTTGCTCTTTTTTTTATTATTTGTTATAAAAAAATGTCTTTATGTTCATAGTTGTCAAAACACTAGGCGAGAGCTATTTTCCCCTGGTATGACTAGTAGAAGGAAGAGAGGGGGGTGGGGAGAAGGGAGAAGGGAAGGCTTAAAATAATTTAGTGTTTGAAATGAAAGCACATCAAACATAAGAGCAAGAGAGTAAGAGAGACATTGTGAGCCATGTTTTCCAGAGAAGAGGATTTTTAACTAAAATATCAGATTTTGTTTGTTAAAACATTTAGCACCATGCTATTAAAAGTCTATGCATTCTTACTAACGTGACTGTGAGAAACCAAATCTAGAAAATCACCACCAATACCAAAGGTTGATATTAGATCTTTGACCTCCTTGTCACTGGTGATCCAGTAATTGAGAGATGAGCGCCATAGACCATATAACAATTATTGTGGATAAAACAATAGAAGGTCAATATTATTGTAGTGTATAGTTTAAAATTGACTTATCCTGGGTAAATAAGCTAAATAATTAACAACTGAAGACAGTTTCAATAATTTCCTTATTAGAACAGGTGGGTTAATTAACTCAGGCAGAGTTACAGTGTTTTCATAATGTTCTTGCAATTGATTGCTACACATTTTTTATCCTTTTAGCAAAAAACTATTTTCTTTCAGTTGGTTGTATAATGTAGCCTTCAAATGAATATCAACCACACTGAATATCACCGCTGAAGGAACCGCAGGTGTTATGGATAAAAGCTTTATCTTCGCTTTCTCTCGGTTAACTGTTGCCAAATCTCCTCACTTTCAGTTTAATCTGAAGGTGGTGTTATCGGGTAATAAGGAGCAGCTGGCAACCTCGACGAATCAGCGTTGCAAACTTTGTCTTATATTTTAGGGAGGATTGATGACACGGAAACAAGAGAATGGCAACGCTGTTTCCCAATAGTAACCATGCAGTTCCCTCGAAGGTGATATCCAGTGTAGTGGCTTGTTAAAGTAAATTTTCTAAATTAACTTTTGAAACATTAGATTAATTTATATTTTATAAGTTACTTTTTCCATCCATTACTGTTTCCTGCCTGTGGTCTGGGATAGTTTTTGTATTCAAGCTAAATATTTTTCACTACCGACTTGCTAGGTCTGTCCGAGTTTCATATGTCTTATAATCTAACGACTAGAACACACATCATCCAGTCCCCGGCAATTAATTCATCACTTTGAAAGGGTAAGCCCACATTTAACCAATGATTAGTTTTTTGACTATACTGGGAATCGAATCCGGGACCCTTATCTTTGTATACAGACACGATACCGACTGGGCTAATAAAGGTGTAGGACTATTTATAAGTTTCCTAAATGTTTAAATAAATCACAATTAAGGGCTGAAGAAGATTATATGAAACTTGTTGAGAAAGTCAACCAAAATATTGAGCTTATTTGGATTAGTGTCCATTGCCTTAGCCCAATTCGTATTTCATCTTTCAGCTAAACTAAGTGAAGAATGGGCAAAAAATGTATAATTTGTGAAATTGGCATTTCCGCTTTCACAGTGAAGTATTAACAGCTGGATGACTAACTCAGAAAGTACAAGTTAATTGCCACTAATAATAATAAATACGTAACATGCTTAGGAAGCACAGCTACCGAGATAGAGCTTGTGTGAATATAAATATAGGAGACCAAAATAGGATGATTATGGATGGAGTTAAGGATAACTGTATTAGGCTAAATAGACTATGGATGAATTAGAATAAAAACACAATGGATGTAGTAGGAAGGACTAAAATAAGAAGACTATGGATGGAGTAGAAAGAAGGACTAGAATAAGAATACTATGGGTGTAGTATGAAGAAGAACTAGAATAAGAAGATTATTGATGTAGTAGAAAGAAGGACTAGAATAAGAATACTATGGGTGTAGTATGAAGAAGAACTAGAATAAGAAGACTATGAATGGAGTAGAATAAGAAGACTATGGATGGAGCAGAAAGAAGGACTAGAATAAGAATACTGTGGGTGTAGTATGAAGAAGAAATAGAATAAGAAGATTATTGAAGTAGTAGAAAGAAGGACTAGAATAAGAATACTATGGTGGTAGTATGAAGACGAACTAGAATAAGAAAACTATTGATGTAGTAGAAAAAAGTACTAGAATAAGAATACTATGGATGGAGTAGAATAAGAAGACTATGGATGGAGTAAAAATAAGGACTAGAATAAGAATACTATGGGTGTAGTATGAAGAAGAACTAGAATAGGAAGACTATGGATGGAGTAGAATAACAAGACTATGGGTGTAATATAAAGAAGAACTAGAACAGGAAGACTATGGATGGAGCAGGAAGTAGAACTAGAATAAGAAGACTATGGATGGAGTAGAATAAGAAGACTATGGATGGAGCAGAAATAAGGACTAGAATAAGAATACTATGGGTGTAGTATGAAGAAGAACTAGAATAGGAAGACTATGGATGGATAGAATAAAGAATAATAACAAGAACTAGAATGGGAAGTATGATAAGAAGTAAACTAAGAAACAATGGAAGAGACTATGGATGGAGCAGAAATAAGACTAGAATAAGAAACTATGGGTTAGGAGATATAGAATAGAAGCTATGGATGGAGATAAAAGATAGAGGAAATAAGGACTAGAATAAGAATACTATGGGTGTAGTATGAAGAATAACTAGAATAGGAAGCTATGAATGGAGCAGAATAACAAGACTATGGGTGTAGTATAAAGAAGAACTAGAACAGGAAGACTATGGATGGAGCAAGAAGAAGAAGAACTAGAATAAGAAGACTATGGATGGAGTAGAAAAGGGAGTGAGTGGGCTGGCTATAAGGAAGACACGAATTTCAACAGAAGTAAACCAGATGCGGCAGATCTAATTTAGTGGAACAGAAATGGCTGGCTGGGAGATGGCTCACGAGTGTATTGGTATTCTTGTGAGCAAGAGATGTTCGCAAGGAGTAATAGAATCACAGGGAGGAGATGTATAGATACAGAGTACACTGGAAACTTACGCAACGCGAAGAAAACTGATATAAAACACACCTCAGTGCTCGCAAAAAAAAAAAAAAGCTACAAACACACTTCTATCAAACTTGATCTGAATAAAATTGTATAATATATTCATGAATATTAAATTAATTTCCCAAAATTGCTAGTACCTATTTTATAAAATACATTTTTGTTTTTATATTATATTTAAAAAACCATACATTTTAGTAATAAATGTTTTTATAAATTTAAAACTTGACCCACTTTTATGTACTAGTAATATTATTAGCATTTTTTAGAAATTATAAGGTGACCTGGTGGTCTAGGGGTAAGGTGTCAGAATTCTGTGCTGGGTCCAGGGTTCAATCCTCGGTCCCGGCACGGATTTATCTGATTGACCAAACCTTCCTTCACCTCTGACAAGATTGTATTAATCACAACTTGTGAATGTGAGGAATGCCAGGCCTCCACCGTGGTTCGGATTCCACGTTAAGCTGTAGGTCCTCCATTTCATCTCACAATCACCCTACCATACAAATTAGCGTAAGTGCGTATAACCCGAACGGTAGTAAGACGTGGTGCTAATAATATAATAATTAGAAATTATAGCATGCAATCATATTTTCAATAATTATTTAGCTTTAAAACGTTTAATATGCTGTCTAGAATTTTACCATTCTTTCCCCGTTTGTTTTTTGGCCACATCAGGACGTTATAAAAATATGGGCTCTGAATGTAATTATTATTATTATTAGTTAATTGACACAAATACTTAATTACAAACAAGTTATTTATAACTCTTCTAAGACCCTAATAAACAAATGCACAGTGACCATTTGTCTGTATCCGTTGCTGTAATTGTAACAATTAATACAACATTATCTGAGATAAAGTGGTGATATCTGCGATTCAAACATATTTATCTGGGGGAAAATGTTGTAGTGTCAACTGAGTGGATGTAGCTGGTTGTTCCAGCAAGGTTTATACGTGGAGGGAGATGAGGGTCTTCTTGCTGGTCTGGGAGGTGTCAGGGAGGAGGAGGGAGGGAGCTACACCCCTCTCGTGGCCCAAGAAATTGGCTGTGACGGCGCTGGTTCCCAAATGACGTCACTTGTTTCTTACAGCTACTGTTGGATTCAAACAACTCGAGATATTATTCCCAACGTTTGTGTTTGTACATCACGTCTTACTACCCGTCCAAGCTATACGAATTTAACTACACCAATGTAGTAGGTATGAGAGAGGTAGGATATAGAAAGTAGCCCCATTTGCGTGTAAGGAGAGTGAAAAACTACCGTAGCAGACCCGGCCTGGATTCGAAACCTGGTCATCCCCATAACTGGCATATCAGATGAGATGAAGTACACACCTTAGCCCGTGTGATCATTGATGCGGGTATTATTGTGTCAGTATTGTCTCTAACACAAGTTAATTACCATATTTGTTATATTTTATATTTGTATTTCTTTGGTTCACTGTATTTCCTTTTAGTTATCTATACTACTCAAAAAGGGACTCAGACCACTAAGCCACACTTATTAACGTTACCATTCATACGAGCATATAGTTCCTACTGTAAGATGTTCAAAGGAGGAAAATATCAGCATCGATGGACACGTCCAATTGCGTGTCAATCCCTTATATATTGTTTTCCAGAGATGAGGTAAGAGTTTGAATTTTAGCCGGGTTCACTGTGGGTCGTTTCCACCAATGGTTTCCCTCTCTCCTACCTTGAAAATTCGGGTGCATTTTTCTACACACTTACTTTCCTTTGCTTAGTTAAATGCCTACACCCCGTACGTGACGTAAGACGCAAAGTAAGAAAAGGAACACTTTAAAATGTGAAGATAGAAGAAATTGTAAAAAGATGCCTAAGTCTCCCTACATTTATTCTATGTGTGAAAAGTTTTCTTTAATAACAACGCGTTCTACACCAAGTCTACATCCAAGCTGTTATAAGGGGTTGTAGGATGATATAAGAGTAGATACATGGAGTAGGAAGAAAGACTAGAAAGAGAGATCGTACGTATCTTTCATTTATCCTGTAAGGTAGCAAACTTACCTTGCATTATTTCACTATGGTATAGATTATATGATAGACTCATGAATTAATCCGTCAAGGTAATACTGCTACCTTTTAGGGTGGTTATTTAAAAATAATATAATAATGCGTGTCTGAGCTCATCACTCACAGCCCAGTCTGTATAAAGATTAGCCAGTACTAATGTACCGTTTCCCAGAGAACGCCCGAATGTACTAATCGTACTTCCTTTCCCTGGAGGATCTTTCCATGGCCTGATGAGCTGAGGTGATGATGATAGTGATGGTGACCAGTGGAAACTCTTAACCTAACTTGATCCTAATTAACCTGACCCTGGTGACCGTTGGGGTAATTCCCCTTTCGGGAAAAATACCCATGGTATCAGCCGGGAATCGAACCCGGAGTCCTTAGGTTCGTAGCCAGGTGCACTGACCAGTACACTAAAGGGGCCTGCTACATTTTAGGATAAGCGGGGTTTACACTTGGTCTACTCTAAAAGGTAAAAACTTACCTTGCTTGTTTCCACTATGAGGTAGTTTATATGATTGTTCCATGGTAGATCCCATCAAGGTAAGACTACACTCTCACCGTAAACAGAGTGTATATAGCTCAAGATTAAAAACCAAACTTCCCTCATCATTGGTTATCCAGTAAATCGTGAGAATCTCTTCTTATACTACGTGACCACACACAGGAACACTTGTGTAATAAAACTAGTAGGCTCTTGAAGTTGTCAGCCATGTTGTGAGAGATGCTGGTATACCCTCCCCCACCCCTTTTTGTCAACCCTGTGTCTATCAGTGTCTGACTGACTCCACGACGCTACGGGTGGCAGGCGCCTCGACGCGTGGCCTAGTGGCGTCTTGTACCAACACAGTGGCTCAGCCGGTATAGCTCGACTAGGTTACGGGAGATAGATAAATAGATATAACTTAATCAAGTCACTTTCCTTGGGGCTCGTTTTATACCCTTCAGTACTTTAAGGTTAGGATTTTTACAAGCATTTTAGAAGTGATTCGTAGCATCTAACATTATCCGTGAGTGAAGCAAGATTCATTATTTTATACTTTTTCGACAAAACAAACAGAAAAGTTTGTTAAATTGGGCATAAACAAATTTATATAACCATACGACAGCAACATGTGTTAATAGTACCAACTTTAACATTTAAAATTAGAACTATAAAATAAAAAATGTGTTAAATTAATTAAGTGCTAACGTTAAGTGAATAATAATGATTTATCACAAAGGCATAATTCGTCATTTTATCTAAAACTAGATTTTTGGACGGATGACTTAGCTAAGAAATGTGTAATTTTTAAATATATTTTTGTTTGATGTTTTGCGATTTATATTTACTATACTTAAAACTGAATACAACAACTCTTTGGGAAACCATGCCTAAATTCTCTGCTTGTAAATGCAAGGATAATATATAATATATATATGTATGATTTTAGAAAGATTTTATTTATCAAAATTCAAAATGTTATATGGTATATCATAAGAAACTTTATGGTGAATGTTCACGTTCAATGGACGGGACCCTCGGATACTTTGTAGCTGTCCACAGATCTCTCCTTAAGCTTGGTGAGTTACATGTTGCAGTGAGCTACATGTTACATCTAGTGAGTGATTTATTAGGTAGTTAAAGCCGGAGTGAGTTACATGTCACAGTGAGTGGGATACAAGTCATAATGAGTGAGTTACATGCCAATATAAATGAGCTACACGTTAAAGTGAGTGTTTACATGTCACAGTGAGTGGGCTACACGTATAGTGAGTGAGATATATGTATAAAAGTAAACATGTTGCAGTTAGGAGTTTAATCCTCCCAGTAATTGAGTTACATGTTATGGAAAGTGAAATAGATGTATCAACGAAAGCATGTTGCAGTGAGTGTGGATTGCATGTAGCTGTGATTGAGCTAAATGCTGGGCTAAATGTCGTAATAAGTTAGTTACATGTCACCGGGATTGGATTACATGTTGCAGTTGTGTTAATTAAATGTCATGTTGAGTGCTTTAGTCGTTTCTGGAAGTGGGATACATGTTGAGACGAGTATGTTACATGTCGCAGTGAAAATGCTACAGGTTGGAGTGAGTGTGTTACATGTCACATTGAGCGAGCTACATGTTGCTGGGAGTGAGGACATGTTTCATTGAGAAAGAAGAATGTGTGTGCATATGTATAATTATGCTTGGTGCATGAGAGATAGTTGCAATATTATATAAAAAATAAAGTACTAAATTGTTTTAAAATATGATTTTTAATATACAAATTTAATGAATACAATAGAGCAATATAATATTTTCACTTGAGCTTAAACTAATTTTTAGTCAAATAACCAACCCAGTTAGTTGACTTTTATCTAACAAGTTTTTCAAGTATCGTGTGGTTTTGTCAGACAACTATCGGAACAGGGGAAACATTGTAACAAAATCCCAAATGGATTAAACCCACTTGAACGTTAAAACCTAGAATCGCAATCTAAACAGCAAGCGTCGAAACACTCCAAACCTTTTGAAACCCTCCAACCTCGGTGATCGCAGGTACCAATTAGTCCCCCGGGGTGATTATCTCACGATAAGGGGGGGTGTGGGTGGGTCGGTGGGCTGGGGAACATACCGGCTCGGTCAGATAACATACTCTACAACAAGTGGCTGCTATTAATTACAGCTTGTTACGAGAAGGCAGAGCATCTATCTTATCTGTCCGGTCGTGTGTCGTGCAAACACACGTGAGGGGGATGCTAGGAATTGATAATTTCCCTGCTGGGTCAGAAGCCCTGAGTTTCTCTTCAGTAACGCTAATAGAACCACATTCATTGTATTGTTTGATTTGTATCAAACTGCTTAAGCGCTGTCTCAGTATAATTAAACAACTTTCCCCAATCTCACTGCCACTAATGTACAGTACGTCAATAAACTTAGCTTAAAAGACGTAGAACCTTTTGTTGTAATCCCCATTAAAGTTTATTTTTTCTGGAGTATAAGACTAAGGTCTACATACATCAAGGTAAGGCCTTGCCTTCCAGGGTAAATGGAGTGTACTGTTAATAATTTTTGCTAGAATGGAATGTGGGAAACCATATAATAAAGGAAAAAACCTCAATATATAAAGCCAAGATGACTTTTCCATCACTGGAAAAATCAGAAAATATGAGACTGACGTTTTTCTCCCACGTTTTCCACCTGTGCTAAACTAAACTAAAATAAGCATTTCAACTCAATGAATGATCGTATTTACAAAATTTGACTTTGATGGAACTTCATCTTAAAGTTAAAAACGGTGAAAAAAAGTTTTCTCTGCGCAGTTGTCTATTGGTCTATATGTATTTACACTTTGTATACCCTGGAAGGTAGAAGTCTTGTCTTATAAGCTGCGCCATAGTGGAACCATGGCTAGTTTCACTTACAGCTAACGATTCGTAACCCTTACAGGTCCAATGTCGATATCAGTACTGGAGATGTCTGCCGAAATTATTGACGGGACATTTAAATTAGTTGAACTTGTGGTTTTATTACACGGTTATACTTGGGTTTCGTTAAGTATATTCGTAAGGTTAGGAATTGGAAGTAATTAAGGAATGACCGCATTGCTGGAGGAATTGAAATATTTGGAAAACACGCATTACCGACGATTCGAACCTGATTCCGTCTCGCAGTCGATCAACGAATAGTCTTAGCAACTACCACCGAGGTTGTGGTTTATTAAAAAGGTCTTAAAATGTTGTCGAAGTCTTACATCTTTCCATCTTTATTTCTAAAATAAACATTTGATGTGCGTTTGAGCTAGGTTGAAAAAAGTAGGTCTTCCTACTTTAATTTTCTAAATCCTTTATAAATAGAACCAAGCGTTGTTTATAAAACTGGGTCCCACAATTGTGGTAAAAGGTGCCTCAAAGGCGCTAGTCTCGAAATAAACTAAGGTAGGGAGAGCATTCGGATCTCGGTTGATTGCATTGGAAGGATTTTTTTCAACGTACTATTTTTTAGATTTGTTTTTTTCCATTCCCTTTGCTCGCAATGCGGCAGCACTTGTTTATCCCTACACTTCAATTGATATTCTTGGTGTATCTCGTAGTAATTGACGCCAACTAGACTCAATGAAGGAAATGGAGGGAGAGACTTGTCCCGGGCTTACTACCTGTCATGTGATACGCGATATATGATCATGCTGAGAGATGTGAAAGGGTGGGAACTCACCATCGTGAGAAATGTTCAGGCTTGTTTCCACCACCTGACCGCGGTCAGGACACCAACCATGAGGTTCTTGGTCATTCCTCGTTGGTGACTATTGGATCTCCTGGGCATTATCAGGAGTGACAGTGGCCGCTTATTACTCTCATTCATCGAGTTTTTAAATATTTAGTTTAGTTCAGCACTGGTGACAAACACGGGAGAAACACAACAGTATCAGTCTTGTATGGTTTGCTGGGGATGGAAAGGACAGGGTTCGAATCGTGGTTCTATATGTTGAGGTTTCTCTTTCTTATATTGTTTACTACTCTTTCTTCACGCATTCTACATTCATCCTCAGTACACAATTAGTACAACTATGCAGATAGTTTTGCAATTATTATTTATTAATATTAGCACCGTGTCATAAAAAAAAATGATTTTAATGAGTGATCTACAAATCTACACAGCTTTCCACTATTTCGTTTTTATATTTATCTGTACATTAAACATTATAAAGCATAATCTTCATTTTCTTAAGATTCTATCTTACTCCTCCCTACCACATCAGCGTGGTTTAAGTATTATATCCCGGACGGGTAGTAATCCGTGGGTAATAACAAAATATTTCAAGTGACTCAGAAATGAACACGGAAAACTGTTACATGAGCGCTCATCGCTTCAGCGAGATTCGGCTCATTGGTCTGAGAGGGAAAGTGTTGGGATATGCAGTCAATTGACGCGAAGGTTCGAATGACCTGTAATTAGTTAATTCTTGGTCGCACGTCAATCAGTTGCGGCTTACTAACCTGCGAGTGGTTCAAAGCCTGCTGATTCACATAACACCTTCTTCCGTGAAATGACGTTAGTTTAGCCACTGAACTACTTGCAAATTGACGAGAACTCGTTGGCTACCAAATTGAAATAAAGCTACCATCTTGAGTGAAGCTACCATCTTGAGTGAAGCTACCATCTTGAGTGAAGTCACCATCTTGAGGGAAGCTACCATCTTGAGGTGAAGCTACCATCTTGAGGTGAAGCCACCATATTGAGGTGAAGCTACCATCTTGAGGTGAAGCTACCATCTTGAGGTGAAGCTTCTATCTTGAAGTGAAGCTACCATCTTGAGGTGAAGCTTCTATCTTGAGGTGAAGCTACCATCTTGAGGTGAAGCTACCATCTTGAGGTGAAGCTTCTATCTTGAGGTGAAGCTACCATCTTGAGGTGAAGCTTCTATCTTGAGGTGAAGCTACCATCTTGAGATGAAGCTTCTATCTTGAGGTGAAGCTACCATCTTGAGATGAAGCTTCTATCTTGAGGTGAAGCTATCATCTTGAGGTGAAGCTTCTATCTTGAGGTGAAGCTACCATCTTGAGGTGAAGCTTCTATCTTGAGGTGAAGCTTCTATCTTGAGGTGAAGCTACCATCTTGAGATGAAGCTTCTATCTTGAGGTGAAGCTACCATCTTGAGATGAAGCTTCTATCTTGAGGTGAAGCTACCATCTTGAGGTGAAGCTACCATCTTGAGGTGAAGCTTCTATCTTGAGGTGAAGCTACCATGTTGAGGTGAAGCTACCATCTTGAGGTGAAGCTTCTATCTTGAGGTGAAGCTACCATCTTGAGGTGAAGCTACCATCTTGAGATGAAGCTTCTATCTTGAGGTGAAGCTACCATCTTGAGGTGAAGCTTCTATCTTGAGGTGAAGCTACCATCTTGAGATGAAGCTTCTATCTTGAGGTGAAGCTACCATCTTGAGGTGAAGCTACCATCTTGAGGTGAAGCTACCATCTTGAGGTGAAGCTTCTATCTTGAGGTGAAGCTACCATCTTGAGGTGAAGCTACCATCTTGAGGTGAAGCTTCTATCTTGAGGTGAAGCTACCATCTTGAGGTGAAGCTACCATCTTGAGGTGAAGCTTCTATCTTGAGGTGAAGCTTCTATCTTGAGGTGAAGCTACCATCTTGAGATGAAGCTTCTATCTTGAGGTGAAGCTACCATCTTGAGGTGAAGCTACCATCTTGAGGTGAAGCTTCTATCTTGAGGTGAAGCTACCATCTTGAGGTGAAGCTACCATCTTGAGATGAAGCTTCTATCTTGAGGTGAAGCTACCATCTTGAGGTGAAGCTACTATCTTGAGGTGAAGCTTCTATCTTGAGGTGAAGCTATCATCTTGAGGTGAAGCTACCATCTTGAGGTGAAGTTACCATCTTGAAATGAAGTTACCGTCGAAACGTCCAAATCATCGCTAGGTCATTCTATCATCAATCCCGTGTTCACTAGTTTAATCCCAGGAGATGCTATCACTATTTGTAAATTGTTCTCAAATTAGTTTGAAAAAGTGGTCCTAAGTCAAGACAGGCCTATGTATGGAACTGTGATTGTCAAACAAATTGAACTAGAGATTTTGAAGGAAATCGACTTTTCATGACGCTCTAAACCCTAAAAAGTGATTTTTTTTTTGCAATGCCGTCTGTCAGTGTCCTGGCCTAGAACCGAAACCAGTTTACCGAGCGGGCTAAAACTTTGCATCCAAGCTTTTCATAAGACTACACCGAGGGCTTGTTGAAATTAAATATGTAACCATAATATTAAGGATATGGTATTTACTTAAGGGCAAAATGAGATAAAATCGTTTTTTTTAAAATAGGCTCTAACGATATGGATTAATATTGGTTGTCCAGGGACTGTTTAACGGACTGTTTAACTTTACAAACAGAATGGCGATTCTCATTTTCTCGAAAAAATTACGTTGAGGTTACTTTACATGAGTGGAAATTTCCGGTTTTGATCATATATCCGTAACTATTTGAGATACTAAATAACTTATCATTGAAAAAATGTAGAACAATTAAAAATATAAAATAAATTTATTGAACTTTATTTTCATAAAACTGATAATTTCTGAACTATAAGCAAATATGAGTATATATATGTGTATATATACATATGCTTTTATATATATATAAAATATAAATATATATATATAATATATATAATATATATATAATATATATAATATATATAAAATATATATTATATATATATAATATATATAATATATATATATAAATATATATAATATATATTATATATAATATATATATATAATATATATAATATATATAATATATATATTATATATATATAATATATATATTATGTGAGTCTTTGAAATGGAAATTTATTGTTGTGTTGTGCCCTTTGAAGAAGCGACATGTTTCTATTTTCTCAACGTTTCTTTGATAAAATGTTATGATCTTTTTTTATTATATTTCTGCATCAATGTATATTATTTTATTTCTCATATCTGACAAGTTCTAAATAAGTGTATCTATTTTTAGGTAAAGGGGTGAGAGAGTCTTTGCGTACTATTTATTTTAAACTTAGTAAGTATTTCGGGTTCACTTTCGTAATGTGTTTACAAATTAGTAATAAGGCAATAAATATTTCTGAACTATTGTAAATGAATGTACTACCCTTTCTTGTAGCTATTCTTTATTTAGTGCATTCTACCAGGGTATTGCAAAAGTGGAGCTTACCATGTTGAAATTGAGTTCATCAGGATGTTATACGGATGTTATTTCTCAGCGCAAGAAAGTTATAACTCGCGGTATAATGTGTTTAAATAATGTTTGAAATATCAAACAAAGATATTTTAGCAAATAAACTTTTAACAACATGTATAAGATACTGGCTGTATTATTCAAATTATCTATGGATATGAACTTCAAGACCAAGAATCCTTCTAAATTTGATAACTTGCTCAAAATGTTTTTAAAAACTATCGTATATAAAATAATACTATGATTTTTACCTGCTATGTTTAAAATAGTAGCCCGAAGCTATGTCTAGTATTTTACCCGTGTCGCTTTTTAAACATGACATAACGGCTGTTTTGATGGTAAGATTAGCTGAATCCATCTGAAATGTAGTACAAGATAGATTATTAGATATGTTGTAGCTATAAAAACAGTCATGCGTAGTACAAAGTGTATTATAAACAGCACACTTTCTCTTTATCAGTGTAATCTTTGTTGAAAAAACTGAATCGAAATGTTATTTTGTAAGATAACTTACCGTTGGGAAAAATATCAACATTCAACTATTGTAAACTAAAGCAGAGCAACAAATTCCTGTAATATTTAACTTTGAAATCCATAAAACTTTGTCAGACACTCATCAATGCATACACCTTCCTTATTTCACTTTTTACACCGCATCTTACTAACCGTTAGGGTTGTACGCCTATGTACTAATTACACTAATGAGTTAGGGACTATGAAGGTTTAATTTAGATGAAATACACCTGCATTTTCTTGGAGAGGGACGGGGAAACCATTTAGGAAAAACCACTCTCAGTGCACCTGATCGGGATCGAACCCCGATCTCCCCGTCTTCGGCAGTTTTATCTAACGCGAGTGTAACGTGTTAGACCACTTGGCCACCGAAGCGGGTTTTATTTGGTTGTTTTTATTATTTTTCATGAGAGCCAAATTGTGTTAGGCTTACCTAACACCCTGTTTAGTTGCCGAATCTATCATGTGATTATACAACTTCAAATAGTTTCGAAACTATTGGTCTAACAACTTAATGAAAAATAGATTTTTTGACTAATTTTTCCTCGTAAGAATATGCCAACAAAATAAAATATACCAGATATATAGCAACTTAGTAAGCATTTACTAGCCGAGACTGGCTTATTTCTTGCGTTTGATTATAATTAATATCTTACCCCATCTGTAAACGCAATTACAAGACTATAGCTTTTCTTTTATTAATCATAAAACCACTTCATGTTAAAACTTGGACAGAATAAATGATAATTGACGTCAAATTTAATCAAAAGTGTTTAATGTCCTGCCAATAGGCCATCCTTGTAAACTAAAGACGTGCAGATAGAGTCCAAGAGACAGTTAGTTTCCTGTAAGAAACTTGCCAGTTTCCATTCGAGTTTAGTTAAGTGTCATCTTATGTTTGTTCTCGAGCCGGACTTGGGACGTACAAAGTTAGTCTATGAATCTGGCCCTAAGACTATCATTCGGACTTTATTACCACTCAACCTAACCTATTATTTCATTTTTAGGGAGGTGGAAATTTTTTAAAAATGCAATGTTTAAAAATATGAAAAGTAATGTGAATATAGCTCTACATATATGGATTAATTTAATTTATTATTGTACTATTCATTTTTATATAAATTGTGATAGATATTTTCATTTTTATATCTTTACCAAAGTGTGTATAATTTCCCCGCCCCCTTAAAACCATTGTCTTATTATTTGTATATTGCCATTTTAATAGATACAACCCTAAAGGTACTAGATTAATATGTTGGTTCGAAATTCCTCTGAAGAGAAGATGTAAAAAAAACCCATGGTGGAAAAATAAACATTTGCGTTGCGTATAATCGTGTTTGAACCCCTATCTCCCAATATAAAGCTAGTATTGCTAACCACTCACCCAAACCTACCCGTGCACGATCAAACGAACGAACACAAAAACATGATTTTCTAGTGTTTACGATTCATCGAACGTTGTGCAATAATATTCCACTTGACTTTATCAATGAAGTTATCTCCACGGTAAAAGTAACCAACACTCAAAAGTAATAATTTAATAACTTGACATGTTGGAAAAGTTTCCTTCCAGTCCCCTCCGTGGCAGCCGTGAGGTAACGAGGTAATGAGAGTGGGCGTGGCCTGGTAATTTCTGTGTAATTAGGTAAGGTGGGGAGAACTACACCAACTGGTAGCCACACCACTGATGTACAATTGGTTGTTTTGAACAAAGCTGAGGTAAGGTTTGGAAGGGGAGAGTGACTCGGTCCATTGGTTACGTTGTTACTGCCATCATCGACTACGATCTTAAGGGACACTAGTTTGATTCGAGGAGGTACTGACGGAGATATTTAAAAAAACTTGACGCGTTCGTCCTACTATACAATTAGTAATTATGTAGGTACTAGAACTAGATGTCTAGTCTTAGACATACATTTCTAAGTTAGGTTTTTAAATCATAAGGTGATACTAATTTATGTATTAAAAAGGTGTTGTTAAATACCCCAGGCAAGAGTGCAAAGCTTATTTAGATAAATGAAATAATAATTAGGGCAATTATATGAGTGTTTATGATATTACTTACATAAAGTACCTGGCTTTGCCTGGAAGAAATATTTTATGGTAAAAATACTAAAAAGGTTAGAAAGGCCAAAAAAGATAAAAAGTAAATCAATATATTTTTAATATGTAGGCTCTAATTTAAATTTCTATCACACCTAAAAATGTGTTTTTATAAGCCCCCTCCTTTCCCCGTTTCCCAAAATCACAATTAAAAATGTATAATTTTCAGCCCTTAATATTTATTCGTATTAGTCATATTATCTGCCTGCTGAGCCTCAGTTTTCGACCACACTGGGAATTAGTTGTTTATTATTAGTTTTTGAAATTTTGGACCTCCCACACACCTTTTCTTCGTCTCAGGCTTGTAAATTTCCAATTTTGAGATCTATTGAGCTATCTGGAGATAACATTTTACCCGTCTGTTAAATTTTAAAGTAGATGGTTGGGATTTTAATCTTTGTGTGGTATACGGGTAGAAGTTTTTTCCACGTGTGTTTTATCAGTATGTTTTTTCCCACCCTCTCTCTACACTAACACAACTCCATTTCCTCTAAGTTGCCCTTATCATCACTACCTTATGGAGCATGTCATCATGCCTGTGTGTTAAACGTTTTAATAAAATAGCTCAAACGAAGCCTGCGCCACCGAACCGTTTCTTTGACCGCCATCCTGCGAGAACGTGGTTTGTTTGGAACGGGTCGGAACTTGAAATAGAACACACTGGTCGTAATGAATCACTCAACTAAGGTCGAGTCTCCTACAACCCAACTTGGCTTCTTTAGTTTAGCTAGAGCTTGCCTCTTATTTTCTCAGCTCTAGTTTTTATCTCCTTTTATGTGAAGAATTGTCTAAAAAAAAATGTAATCTGTATAAAAGTAAGACCCCCTACAGGGCAATAATCTGAGCTATATTTCACAGAGAAGAACGTTCTACTTGGGTAGAAAGGGGCTTGAGGGTTAGGGGGGCGAGAGGAACATAAAGTTGAGCTTCCAAATTTTTACTCCAAGGATCTGGATGCTATATTATTGAAGAATGGTTTAACTCGATGCGCTCTTTAACATACTTTAACATTATAAATGTTTATTGTTACTATCTCCTAGGGGATCGTGGGGGAAGGGGGGATAAAATATTATTAGAGTTTTTCCTTTTTTTATATATACCAAAGACAAAAGGAGATGGTCGTATATATCCACTCATCTTTCTGTATGCAGGACTTACCTTGAGAGCTTTCTAATAAGAGGCAGATTGTTATCAAACTTGGCACGTGTTTTCCTTGACCAAGACATATTGTGTTGTTTAAATTTACAACGTTATTAGCTATAAGCTTTATAAAAATAGCTATTTCCGTAATTTGTGCAGCTTGGAAAGATAAATAATTTTAAGCATAACTTTCAACTGTTCTATAATAACTTAACTAAGCTCAATACATTTGTATACATAATTAGATGGTTTAAAGCGTGCTTTCTGAGCCGGTTGATTGTATCAGCACAGACTTACAAACTAACTTAGTACTAGGACAGGCACAACACCCAGTCCCTGTCCAACATATCACCCATGAGAAAGGGGAAGTCACAATTTTAACGAACCTATATTTTTCTGAAACACCGGGAATCCAACTCGTGGCTCTTGGGGCCGACGATCTGTCGACTGAGTCAGAGAGATTAACTAAGCTAGTAATATAATCTTTAGTACTATAGCAATAACAAGAGCTAGGCATGTGTAGTAAGATTACAGTGAGAAGGACCATTTAGAAAATATAAGCATACACCGTATATGGCTTGGGTCCAAGTCCAGGCATAGATAGGTAAGGTCCTTTAGTACTATAACAATAACTAGAGCTTGGCATGTGTAGTAGGATTGCAGTGAGAAGGACCATTTAGAAAATGTAACATACACAATACATGGCTTGGGTCCAAGTCCAGGCATAGATAGGTAGGGATCCTTTAGCCACGTTTATACATGATATGAACTTGAAGGTGCTAGTTAAAGGGAACCTTTTATTTTACCCCTGTTCCTGAGCTTAAGATCTGTATAATGAGTCATTTCTCGCCTCCTACAACTAGCCCAATTATCACAGTTTCCAAATGAATATTAACATTCTAAATAAGTATACATATATACAATAATAATTAAAAAATGTTTTACGTACACATATTTTCTTTTTTTATTATAGTATTATATATTTTAAATAGTACGTTCACTCGTTCATTATATAAATGCAATGCATACGGGTGTTCAAAAGTTTTTTATAGAGGTATTTAACATGCACTTTCTGAACCGAAAAATCCTATCAGTACACGAAAATTTCTATGAGCGAGAGTGAAAGATACTATCAATTTTGCTGGGGAAGGTATTTTCACATAACTTGCAGGGTCCTTTTACATGCCACAATCGACATGGGACCGACGGCTTCAGTTACCCTCTGAAGGAAGTTGTGCCAAAGATTGTTATTGCTCAAGAAAAATCGTTCAACCCCAGCTGGGTTTGAACCCACGAACACGGGGTCCTTAGGTGAGCACTTTATCTCTAACCCACCAAGGTCGACTTTATATCATCTGGTTGAGAATGTGATATTATTCACATAGAAAGTCACAGTCCAATTTGTTAAGAAGGGCCACTTAGAACGTACAAACACAAATTTTTTGCGGCAACATTATGACATCTTACTTTATTTGTAGTTGGGATGTAAGAAAACCTCACACAATTTGTGCATGATTAGCGACGCTTTGAAGAGGGAAATGATATTTTAGTTAAGGATGTAGCCATGTCAAGTATCATATTCGTAAATTTGAAAAACGACACGTGGACAAGGACCCTGGGTTCAATTCTCGTGTACAGGTGTCATTTTTCAAAATTAGGAAAAAATATTTAATGTTATTTTATATGTATACTATTGATAATATCTATCAAAAGTGTCAGCTGAATATCACACGACTTGACGTATGAATACGTGAAAGTAAGTCTAGGAGGTGTTCTTAGGTGTCAGATAAGGAAGGCTCGGCCTATAACATTTGGCCTTTAAATAGCAATGTTGCTATGTTACGTGTGTTTAGAGCTCCGACATGACAATCTCTCTGCTGCTTCTCAGACGTTGAATATTCCTCCGAGTCGCACTCTTTCTCAGCAGGTGATGACATTCCGTGAGTGTGTGAGTGTGTGTGTGTTCCACTAATTGGCCCCTGGGCGCTCTCCACTATTAGTTCTCTAGATACACAACTCCTCTTTGATAGAGCCGACGCCACGGAGCGTCGTGCCACACAGCTATAAGGAGCCTCTATACTCCCAGTACACTTTAAGTAACATTTGTTCGACTCACCGTAGCGAGGAAAACAGGTCACACAGTGACGTCCTACATCTTATTATTTCATTTCGCACTGCGTCTTACTACCCGTCCAGGTTATACGCATATGTACCAATTAGGGATGGGAAGATTGTAATTTTAGAGAAGGTTTACCCTCATTTAAGTAGAGGGAAAGTGGAAAACTATCTAGGAAAAAAACACTCTCATTAAACCCGACCGGGATTCGATCCTGGATCCCCTCCGTCATCGAGTCTAGTCTATTGCGAGGATTACGCCTTTAGAGCATTACTGTGGATTCACACCTTCACTGAAAAACTAGTACAGAACAGAAACGTGGTCACGTGACGAGCTCTAAGCCAATCACAAGATCTCCACCTTATCAGCGCGAGCTGTTCCACTGAAGTTCAACTTATCTCTACTTTGTCCGCTCTGCCCGAGATGTTCGGCATGGGAGCACCAATCAAATCTCAAAACCAACCATCTCAAACCAGTGCGCATGTGCATATGACAGTGCATGTGCTGTAGGGCTAACAGCAAGTAGAGAGCTTTGTTGTCATTTGTGAGGAGATTTGAAATAACCTGTTAATAGAAAGCGTGTGTATCGATGTATTGGATTGTGCCACGACACAGCACTATAATTTAAAAACATACATTGAGAGAATGATCTAAAATATATGTTTATCTACTAGAAAATAAAATATATTGTTAATAAGCTGTTTTAAGTTTGCGTTGCAATGCATTATGAGTGCATGCATACATACATGCATACAGCGTGTGATTTAATGCTCTACTCAAACAGATTCTGCTCTCTATTTTCGGTGGACCTGTGAATCAAGCATTAGACTGCCGTAGTGGGTTCAAATGGGAAACAGTTTAGGAAAATAGTACATTGAGTAAACCCAGTGGGATTCAAACCTCAACTTCCCCGTAACTGACAAACCAGGCTAGAAGAGCTTGACGTTTAGTCCGCGTGTTCTGGCGATGAGGATGAGAGAGTCTGTTGAACATGACGTGAAAGTACAAGTGACATTATAGGTCTAACAGTACGAATATTTATTTTTATTACTTAGGGAGGTTTCTTCTATTATGATGTTAGTCCAGTGTTGCGTGTGTGCGAGTTGTGAACTAGTAGTTAGGACTACTCTAGCAAGCTGTGAACAACACCAGGCCGTGTGCTCAACCAGCCAACAACACAAGACCTGGCTGTGTGCGCGAGCACTGAAGGTTGACCTCTCGCCAAGCTTTGTGCCTAGCCACTTGGGGGCGAGCCAGATAGAGCCATGGCCTATTGCGCGCGCATACTGTGACCGGAACAGAAGAGCCGCTCAACTCACTTTCAACACGTTTTAAATTATATACGAATTATTATGACATTTATCGCCATATTATAATCCATTTATAATTAACGGTGTAGCCAACTGTCCACTTGTAAAGTAAAATAATTCTCATTTATAGTTTATATACTTTAATACTCCAGATGGCAGATATAAATTATAAGTTAGAGAGTATGTATTGTATATTGAGTGCAGAATTATTATTTTTTTTTCTTTATTTTCGTTGTCAATTTATTTTATCTGAGAAATGTTTCAGTTTAATACCTTAAGACTTAATACTTTTCACACATGTAAAATACAAAACGTAGACCTATAGTATAAACCAACATACCTATCGTTATAATATTTTTACTTCTACGCCAAGGTTGAACTTAAAATCTATTTAAAAAATAACTTAGCCTAAAACTAAAAACAAAACATAGACGCAAATATATTTTGGTGAGTTATAAAAATTGAAATTACTTTAGCATTTATTATTTTTTGTTTCCTACTGACATTTTGGACTTCTTGAAAACCACACTAGTTTAAATATAGAGGATGAAACGGTGATTTAAAAGTAAATGCATCATCACTCGTTTGAAGAAAGACTAAGGAAACAATAATGAACATTACCCTGAGAGAAAAAGACAACCGCAGTACATCTTGTTAGTAATATTTCCCACACCATTGGTACCATGGTGTAAGACACAACATAATAATAATAAATAATATTTAGCACCGCGTCTTACTACCCGTTCGGGTTATACGCCTAAGTACTAATTACACTAATGGAATAGGAATTGGGAAGGTTGAATTTAGAGGAAGTGAACCCGCATTTGCGTGGAGGGAGAGTGGAAAACCATTTAGGAAAAACCACCCCCAGTTCACCCGACCGAGATTCGAACCTCGATCTCCCCGTCCTCGGCGGCCGAGCTCAACACGACTAGCGCGTTAGCCAACTACGCCACCGAGGCGGGTAAGACACAACAGACTAGGACTGGATGGTTGATGACAAGAATGCGGAAGTTCGAATCCCAACTGGGTATATTGAAGGTGAAGTTTACTAGATGGTTTCTCACTCTCCATCCAAAAGAATTCTGGTACAGTTTCTTTAAATTCTACCTTTCTGACCCCTTCTTCATAAGTGTGAATATGCAGGAAATTTGGACGGGTAGCAAGACGTGTGCCACACACATGCACACTTTTTCATACATTTATACATATCATGTCACAGTTCTAATATTTGCATTTTTTTATCCACTTCTTTCCAGAATATTAGAAAAAAAATAATTTTCGGCAGATACACAAAAATAAAGATAGGACTACAAATAGAATACACAATTATTTATATTTAAATGCAAATACATTAAATGCTTAATCGATGAGAGCATTTGGATTATTTTAAAGAACCAATATTTAAAAAAAAATGTATTCGAACTATGTTAAATTGGAGCAAAAAATAGCTCCCATTACTGAATTAGTTTTGCCTACTTTTAGTATTTATTTTATCACCGTGTCTTACTATAACGCATATGTACTAATTATGCTAATGTGTTAGGGAGGATGAAGGTTGAATTTATGGGAGGTGTATCCGCACTTGCGTGAAGGGAAAGTGGAAAACATCCAGGAAAAGTCCCTCTCAGTTCACGCAACCTGGATTAGTGCCCCAATCTCCCTGTAATCTGCAGTCCAGTGTACTACGAGAGTTAGCCTACACCTTAGAACACGTGGCCACCGATGTGGGTACCTGTGCTATTAATTCCTATCCCCCAGTGAATTAATAACTGAACGACAGGACTACACAATAACTCCTCCTCCAACAGTTTCCTGACCTGGTTGTTATGTCACTGTTACCCAGTTGACGAGGTGATGCTAAGGGTCGGTAGTGAGGAAGATAATTTTAACTCTCACTCTATGGACCAGAATAATTGAGATAGCCTACCGCAGTGAGGGAGGGTGCCCTATTTGACCCTTGCTTGGTATGGCATGCCTTCTTTAAGGGTTCTTGGTTTCTTCCCATGTAGGATGTACCATGTTCATCTTGGTAATCATTTTTAGCACAGCGTCTTAATACCCATTCGGGCTTTAAGTATTTGATCTAATCTAATAGGCTAGGAATGAGAACGGTAGAGTTTAATAGAAACGTGTCCCACATTTGCGTGAAGGGAGATGGGAAATCATTTAGGGAAAAAAGTCTTCAATACACCCGACTAGTATATAAACCCTGGACCTTTCCATCATAAAACCAAACTAGAAGACACATATATTTACCTACGTGTTCAACTATGAGCTCTTAGATGCATTTTAAATAAGCTAGTGGGGTAGGGAAGCCAGAATCTAGAGGAAATGTATTCGAATTTGCTTGGAGGAAGAGTTGGACACCATTTAGGAAGAAAAAACCTTCAGTGCACTCAGACAGGAGCTGAAACCAGAACTCCCCATCATAAACCTAATATTGTACCCACGAGACCGTTGATGTGGGGACCTCAGGTTAATTGATATACTAATCACAAGGGCTAGTAAGTAGCCATTTAATACAAGGAATAGTGATGAGAAGGGTAGCTAAGATGAAATATGCCTGCATTAGCCTGGGTAGAATATGAGAAAACCATAGTAAAAACTTCATATTGAAAAACCATCCCCAGAGCAGTAGGCTCAGATTCGAACCCTGACAATCCCGTCGATGGTGATCAAGTAAATGGTGGTTCCAACGCCTTAGACTATTAGGCCACCTTCTGGGGTAAGAGTGTTCTTAATTCTCATTATATCTTACAGTGGACACATGTTTTAAGGCTTTAGACTCGCACTCTAGCTGGCCGTCATTGATGAAAAGGTCAGGGTTTGAACCTCGGCTGCGTGCACTGGGAAGGTGAGCTTACACATATTTTCCCTGTCTATCCTCACGCCAATGCGGACACTTTCTTCTAAACTACCGTCCCTACTTTACCTCTTAGATTGAATTGTTAGTAACTCTTGTAACCTAATCAATAATAAATTTTGAATCTGTCAAAAGCGCCACGTTTTAACACTTTCATATTTATCTAAAATATCCAACATTTTGATAATGTTCAAACAACATCGTATATATGTGAAATTATCGGATATTCTTCAATAACTCGTGCAACTTCCAAAACCACTAATGGAGCTCCCTTCCCCACCTTCTAGAAAAACAACTATTTATAGGAAAGAATGTCGTTACACACAAAAAAGATCAAATTCCTTTTTGCGCCCATTCATTCTATCTTTTGTTTTGTTTTTGTTTGAAGTCTTGCACCCAAGTGCACGGACGGCTTGCCAGTTGATTGAGAGGATTTTTTTTTTGTTCCGGCCAGTTGGTCCTCCTGAGCAGCTGTGTCATGTGACCACAGCACGTCTGCGCGGGATGTTCGGTAGCTGACCGCAACACTACACTCACTTGTTACTAAACTTTGGTGGTTGGCGAGATTGCAAAAAAAATCAAATAAAAAAAATCCAATTAGATCTCTCTGAAATCGATGCATGCACCGACCGATAAATGAAAACGTGTATTCCATGTAGGGGAAATTTCTTATATCTTTTAACCATTACTAAAAAAATGAGCTTCCTCAGAATAATGGCATGTGCCCAAGGGGTGGGGAAGAGGTAAAGGGTGGTTCGTGGTGGTACAGGCTATCGGGGGGGGGGGGGGGGGGTCACAAAGATTCTGGACCTCACCTCTACCTTAAATCTCAACTAACACTTCTATGTCATTATTGAATTTGTGGAGAGTTCTGACAGCTATTAAAATGCGTTGCATGGATAAAATATAATAAAATGGATAACTGACTATCCTATTATTTATATCTATGAACTATTATAATCTATTATCAAGCACCGCAAGCAGACATATGAATACGCTATCGATAAAAATCTTCTTTTAAATTTGGAGGTATTATATCTATTTAATAAATGGTTACGCTTCCAAACACTATTTAAATAGTAACATTTTGAAATAGATCTACAAATTGCTTGTTCCCATCCAAAAACTGGGTTGAACATTTCAAAAAATAATTATCTACTTTCAGTTAATATTTTAATAATTTCCGCATCAATGATCGTATGTTCTAACGCAGCGATTCCCAAACGTTTTGAATGGCGTACCACCCAAAATATCTCCATAATTTGGAGTATCACCAGTACAATGCTGAATATTTACTATTTAGGTAAATGTTTAATGTGCCCGGGGTTAACAATAATGCGTTCATATATTAACAGTTTTTTTATTTAGGCTATCATTATTTAACATCTCTACTCAATCAATACGTATTACACCCCACCAACTACCGTTTGAATAGGTTTTCATTTTAGTTAAACTTGGCCCTAATATACATATTTACTAGATTTGATTATAACTAATCTTTTAACAACTTTAATTTGATTGTTCTGTTTGATTTCTCGAAGGGTACCACCGGGAATAAATTGTGCGTACCACAGTCTTGGAACCACTGGTCTAACTTACCACTATCGCAATTGACCATACTTCCGGTGACGGGGGAATTCGAGCTCGAATCCCAGCAGGGTGTACCGAGGTGGTGTTTTTACTAATTGCTTACCTAACTTTCTCCATTCAAATACGGATACATTTTATCTAAATTCTACCTCTCTGGACACCTCTCCCACTAGTATAAATATGTGGGAGGCACTAAGGGGCAGTAAGACGCGGCACCTCCCCCCTCCCAAAAGGAATCATGGTTTCAATTAGGTATGATTTAGAATTTTTTCACGCCCCTAGTAAGACTCATGTCAAATTATGACTGTACTTAAATTGGGTCATTAGATAAATTATTGTTTTACCAAAATCTAAGTAGCTTATAATACTTGATACTAGTGATGATTGTGTTCTGAGGTTCCACCAGCTTTGATATTTCGGTTCTTTCTTCCAAGTTCCACCTAACAACACTAATGAATCTAACGCCATGATCTCATCTAATAGTTGTAATTGTGACACTTGTAACTATTAATAAATAGTCATATTTAAATAATGTATAATTAAAATACCCAATTCAATGACAGAATGGTCTAAGGCGTCACTATTGTGTTAGACTAGCCTGCTGAAGATGAGGAGATCAGGGTTCGAATCTCGGTCGGGTCTATTGAGGCCGGTTTTACCTAAATGGTTTCCCACTATCCATCCAGGCAAATGCTTGTAGACTACTTCTAGAATGCTTCTTTTGTCATCCCTATCACATTATAGTATTTATCAAATATGCGTTTAGCCTGAATAGGTGATATAAACGGAGATAAAAAAAATAAAAAACATAGAATATTAAAATAAATAAAATTGTTACTAACCTCTACATTTAGAAAACAAATACACATCTTCTGAATATCAGGGCAGGGAGTTCGTATGAAGATATATTAATTATCATGTATGGATTTATATTAATTTCATTATAGGTTTTCTTTCATAAAGGCTTAAAACTCATATAAGTACGAACTGAAGATTTGAAATCGACTTTCTAGTAGGCGGAATATATCCCAGTTCTTAAGAGAAAAATTGGAGGAAATGCATGAGGTACCAAAGAAACAAACCTACCCATATCGGATAGAGTATATAATTACACATGTACGTACACATACACATACGTACATACATACATACATACATACGTACATACATACATACATACGTACATACATACATATATACATACATACATAATATACATACATACATACATACATACATACATAATACATTAATACATACATACATACATACATACATACATACATACATACATACATACATACATACATACATACATACATACATACATACATACATACATACATACATACATACATACATACATACATACATACATACATACATACATACATACATACATACATACATACATACATATATACATACATATATACATACATACATACACACACATACATACATACTACATACATACATACATACATTCATACATACATACATACATACATACATACATACATACATACATACATACATACATAATGGTTTGGAAGAGACACCCTGATATTAGTCTCTTTAGCCCAATCTCATGTAGTACCATTATTAATTAGCTACATTGGTATATATTTGTTATTTCACAGAATATTATTTAAAAAATACAACTATTTATAACCCAAATTAATTTGAATTGAGAATAATGTAGGCATAAAAGAGTAAGCTATTTTAGATGGTACACCGAATCTGTCTTGCATTTAAAAGTGTTCGATATATATTTAAAAAAGAACGAGTTTAATAAATTGAGAGTGTACCTTTTTAGGAGCCATGGTGTCATTAACCAAGAATCCATGAACGACAAATACATTTTCTTTATCACATTCCTCTTCTTTCTATTGTCTTCTAATGTCTTCCTTTTCAATGTTCGTTTTAACGCTCTTCACTCCGGAAACACGACAAAAAAAGAACTATAAAAAACACAGTAATTCTATCACGTGTACTTTTGTGTCAACATCTTCCAAAAAATTAATATTTTTTTTATCTTTATTCATTACTATAGGAAGGTTAAAAAAAATAGCGCATTAGAGTGTGTTATTCGTGAAGCACTTAAAAAGGCTCGTATAGACGAATGTTGTATGGTAATGCCGCACAGGCACTTAAAGTCACCCCCTTGCAAGATGTGATTTGTGCGGTGTGCGTGTTGGGGGTGGCATGTTGCACCCTCAGTGGGGTGTAACACTCTGTCCCTATTGTCTGCTGGACCGTATTGTCCCCACATATTCTGTGGGACCTTAGCTTCAAGAGGAGCTTTAAGGGGAGTTCATTGAGGTGCTATTGTCCTTCCTTATGCACGTCGTTTACAAATGTTTAGGCACTAGAGAAATCAATCAATCCCACATGGTCATAGAATGTAAGTTGACAGTCAACTAAAGTTGGAGCATATGATTATTTGGCTAAGAACATGATAGAAAGAATATAATTATTTATTTAAAACAATACAACGCAATTCATTAAATAGAGAATAATGTTTTAAAATGGAATACAGGCCAGTTCATAGTCAAACTTAGTATACCTCAAGTGCAGCGCTAAACTAAATACAAGATGACACGTACTTAGACCAAAACGGAATGGGCCATTTTCATAGTCATACTTGGTACACCTCAAGAGCGGCGCTAACTAAATCAAGATGACACCTACTTAGACCAGAATGTAATTGGCCAGTTTTGCATATGAAACTAGCCCATTCTACTCTGGTATAGATAGATGTCGACTTGGATTTATTGTAGCGTCGTACTTGAGATAATCAGTCTGACTATGAAACTGCCCTAAGTCACTCATTTGAAAACGTATCTAAGAGATATTCAGAAGGTTTAAATGAAACTGCATGGTAATATTTTTTTTGGTTGACTTTTCATAAAAATATTTTTATTGATTTAAGTAAAATATATATACGGTATATGATTGATTAGCTGCAAGGTAGACGTTAGTAAATTTTACTCATTGCTCTAAAGAACTTAATTTGATTAATGGGGTTGGACCAAATAGATATTAAAACGTGGTGTGGAGATAAATTAGTTAAAAATTGATTATTTCATTTGAAGATATTTTAAAGCAATGCTTCACAAAGTTTTTTGGCGCTTAACAACACGTGAGGTCAACCATTAACAAATGCACTGCTAAACAAAATGTTCTAGATTCAAAAATACATCCTAAAAATAATTTTCTTCTACAATAATCTTTCTTTATAGGCTTATTAGACATTTTGTTGTATACCTTTGTCAAAAATATATTTTCAAGTTATATATTAAAGCATAATTCAGTTTATAATTTAATCAAGTTTGATATATCGTGTCTAAACTTGTCTACATTAACTAATACTTGAACATCTTGAATTATTTATACTATCAGTTAAAGGTAAGATTATTCATATCGATATTCTGGCTAACCGCACTGGTCCATTAATATTAATAAAGACAAATATCCCGATGGAGTAGGACGCGTAGCAATATATTAAGTTAATATCCTAGCTGTGGGACTAGATACTTACACTAACAGTTCAAGATAAATACCAGCTACTATGAACTGGTGCCGGGAGTAGCTAGTAATAATGCAACTACTGGTAAATAAATAACCAGCCACCAGCTATGGATTGATGAAAGAAGTAGCTAGTAATAATGCAACTACTGGTATAATAAACAACCAGCCACAGCTAGGAAATTGATGATGGAAGTAGCTAGTAATAATGCAACTACTGGTATAATAAAAAACCAGCCACCATCTAGATTTATGAAGATAGTAGCTAGTAATAATATAACTGCCGCATAATAAAAACCAGCCACTATCTATAATGACGGAAGTAGCGGATAATTGTAAATTAGGTTCGTTGAAACAACTCCTAGCACGGAGTGTCAGAATACCGAGTATTAGTTTCAGTGGAGAGTGCAAAGTTTTCTCCAAGCCTGCTCTTGCTTGGCATACCAAGTACCCCAGCTACCTTGGCCGGCATGAGTAACAAGCCTGTTGGGAACATCACGTACTTTATAAGCAACTCTTCTCCAACAACTCACCCCACTGGGCTTAGAATTACAAGTAGTGAGACAAAACATATTTTTACCTGCTTCGGTGGCCACACTCTAGCAATAGACCAGACTTACCATAACCGGGTTAGAATACCATTTGGGTGAATTGAGGGTGGCTTTCATTAATGTTTTTCTACTCTCCCTCCCCTCAAATACGGGTACACTGCCTCTAAATTCAACCTTGCTCATTCCTAATACATTATATCAATTAGTACACATAGGTATAACTTAAACAGGGGGTAATATGCGGTGCTAAAAAACTAAAATTTATGCTTTTCTGATTTTTAACCGATCACGTGTTCTCCACTAATTTACACTGTAGAAGTTGAGAAAGGTAGTATTAAAGGATGTGCACCTACTTTAATGAGGAAAGAGATCAAGGAAATATTCAGAATAACTCCCTCCATCCATCTGTCCGGACTTTAATTGAACCTCTGTATCAACACAATCAAGAATAGACGAGAATGACGCATTTGTCCACCTGCCTATCGGTACAGGGTTCAATGATCAGTGTTTTATTTCGAAAAACATATGATTTTGAGCTTATGCAACCGAAAACTATACTAGTTTTAATGTTAGTATGAAATATTTTGGTGGTAATTTATAAACTACTGTGATTAGTTACATATGAGAAGCGACCTTTAGTACTTGTAGTAGAGATTCGAACCTTAAACTGTCACTATCAAATATATACTGTAGTGCGATACCAACGCCTTAAAATAGGGTAAATTAACATTTTAAAAAACCCTATATATATTGAACTAAAAATACTGGATCATATTTTTTCCAGTAAAAAAATTATTACTATTCATTTTTTAAATATCCCTATATAATATATTCTAACAATAATTTATTTTATATATTATCAATAGGTGTTCTGTCTCACGACAGTTGTCAGTGAAATTATACCACCAATGCAAACGGGCAGAAAGACACAATGATAAAATAAATACATAAATAGCACATTACGATATGACGATGTTTCCTTATTTTGTTGAACTAGATGTAAATCTGTAAATGCGACAAAACGCAAAGTGGATATGTGATTAATGGTCGTATTTTTTTGTGTTTCAAGGTCACGGTGGGGTGAACCAGCTGGGCGGCGTGTTCGTGAACGGGCGACCCTTACCTGACGTTGTCCGTCAGAGAATAGTGGAACTGGCGCACAATGGTGTCAGACCCTGTGACATCTCCCGGCAGCTCAGGGTGTCTCATGGCTGTGTCCTCCAAGATACTGTCCGAGGTAGGATAATACTAGGAGATGTGACAAACTCAGGGTGTCTCATGGCTGTATCTCTAAGATACTGTCCAGGTAGGAACATAATACTAGGAGATGTGACAACTCAGGGTGTCTCATGGCTGTGTCTCCAATTAATACAAATACGTTTCTAGCTAAAATACTTTACTCGTCCCACGATTTAGTCGTTATGATACTAAGAGTTTAAAAAACTAGCCCACTAATTTTAATAAATGCTTAATCTTAGTGATTGGTATGGTGAAGTAACTTTAGGGAACGACACATGCAGTAGCATGGATAGAAGGTTGGCAAACCTTAAATAAAATTACATCTGGATAACATCTTATCGGGACGCTCAACTAGGAGCTTGAATATTGGCGTCCTTTTTAATGTCGAGTAAGTGTAAGGCCAGTTTATTACTTCATGCACCAGCACCAGCGAGTAATGGTAGAAAGGCGTCATTCTCAGACTATCTGTTTTGTTGGTGAAGGAGTAATCTGGGTTTCAGTATTAATAGGGTGTGCTGAGGTGTTATTTTCTTAAATGGCTTCCCGATATCCCTTTAAGAAAATATGGGTACACTTACTCTAAATTATACCTATCTTACCCCTAGCATCATTAGAGTAAGTACGTGAACAAACCGTAGCCCCACAATTTCACACAACTGTTAGAATCAATTATTTAAACGTGTTTAATTGGGAGTATACGTTATTTTTCTTAGATTAAAGGATTAATAATATTACAAAATAATTAAAAATGTATTAAAAATCATAAACTCACTCATAGTTTCTACTCTGTTATTTATTAATAAAGCAGTGACTTTAACAAGTAAATAGATAAATCAATATGCGATATCACCAAAACTTTATTCATAAATTAATTTTGTGAGCGAATCTTATTTCCTAAATAAAATAAGGATTCATTTGATATAATTTAATTTTAAATTTCTCAATTTTTATTCAAATTGTGCATTAATAACAGTTCGAGGGTTTGAATCTAGATTAGATATTTGAAATGAAATATTGGGTTCGGTTTCGAGAATAACAGGATTTAACTTCTCTTTAGTTACTATTCAGCCTTATGTTATTTTATACATTCAACGTTTAGAGCGAAGAGTTTATAAACAACAAATAAATCACAAAGATCGTGACAGGCTTTATATGGCCAAAAATGTATATTAGCTTGTATTTGTTAAAAAAACAACAACTAAGCCTCGTGTTTATTTTTAGAAATAAACGAGTAAAGTCTATGTAAATGCTGTCGTTTCCAACGATTCGTGAGCTCGCCTTAGTCGGTAGAATGTGGAATTAAGTGGTGTGCTCTTGCAATGAACATGCTCGGGCTATTGAGAGTGTTTGCTCCTACTTATCACCTTGACCACATCATTTGTTTACCCCCCCCTTTCTCCCCCAACCGACCCCCTCGAGCACTATGGGCTGCTCCGAACCGAATTAATCTCAGCGCTACACAGGTGGGCACAACACCGTACCATGACGGATGTCTTTAGGGTCTAACATGCCAGCAGAAATTGATAACATTCACGCCCTTACGGACAAGACCAACATTCTTTTCTCTTTGCTTTCAGTTTAACCTGCCATTTAAATTATTACACTCTTTGTCTTATGAAAATTGGAGCAGTTAAACAAACAGTGGTATAGAAATAAAGTTTTCGTTATATCTCTACTAAAATATGCACATTTTATTGGATTTCTAAAAAAAAAAAATGGTACGGGGCACCGCACAGACTTTCTCTCTCTTTCTACGGTGGCAATACTTAAACTTTAATGTCCAATAAGTTAAAAAAATCATATAATTGCGTATAGATTGAAAGTTATTGATTTTATAAAAATATGTTTCGGATAAAATATCTGTATTATAAATATATATATATTTGTAATGCTAAGTAATTTCATATCTCAAATAGTTTCGGAGCTATTATAAAAAATGTTAATTAACGCGTCAGACCGGAGCCCTTAAATCCATTTTGCCGAAATATTGAGGGTAGCCATTTTGTTTGGAATATTTATTAATGTTTATAAATGAAATTTAATCAAAATCGTTGGAGCCGATTTTGAGAAAATCGACTTTTTCTCTTTTTGCCCTTCAGTAAACTACCCTTAATTTTAAGTTTTAATAGACACACAGACAGACGGCATTGAAAAGACTATTTTTTAGGGTTCGGGGGGTCATGAGACGTCGAAATACATCAACATTTCAGGTTAGTTTTTTTTTTACGATCGCAATACTTAAGCTTTAATGTCCAAAAAGTTAAAAATATATATATAATTGCTTATAGATTGAAAATTATTAATTTCATAAAAATATGTTTCGAATAAAATATTTGTATTATAAATATATATACATATTTGTAATGCTAAGTAATTTCATATCTCAAATAGTTTCGGAGCTATTATAAAAAATGTTAATTTACGCATCAGACCGGAGCCCTTAAAGCCATTTTGCCGAAATATTGAGAGTAGCCATTTTGTTTGGAATATTTATTAATGTTCATAAATGAAATTTAATCAAAATCGTTAGAGCCAATTTTGAGAAAATCGACTTTTTCTGTTTTTTCCCTTCAGTAAACTACCCTTAATTTTAGGGGTAGATATCCAATTCCAAAAAACCCTCGGGGCAACCCTATGAAAACCCTAGATATCAGGTTTCAGCTCAATCAGTAAAATAGTTTAGGCTCTAGTTGGAGGTACAGACAGACAGACAGACAGAAAGACAGACAGACAGAAATTCAAAAACCACTTTTTCGAATTCAGGGAGTCATGAAACGTCAAAATTCATCAAAATCTCGAGCTCGATTTTTTTGACGATCACCATACTTTCTCTACCTGTAAGATAGAGAGAAAGTAAAAAGGTGCCTACATACTTAAGAATGATATCCAATATGTGGCCCATCACGTGTCTAGATTAGTCGAACATTAATCTAGGTGATCTTAATATAATTTCAAAAGTAGGGATCCTATTTAAGGTGTAGGGATTTAATTTAGAGAGTATGGATCTAATTTAAGGAATAAAGATTTAAATTAAGGAGTAGGGATCTAATAAAATTAAATAGGGAATTAATTCAGGGAATTATTTTACTAATACTATTTTTTAGCGTATGGAATTGACTGTGATATATATATAGTATCTAGTTCGGTTGCCTGTGTATAGATTATTAACCGCTCTGGTGGCACAGAGAGTTACCCAGGATACACCACAGGAGATTGTCTACACTTACCCGTAATGAGATGATGGTATGATAGTAAACATGGAGGTGTGGAGTCGGTAGTGATATTAAACCTAACTTAGCCTAACCAAACCCTAGTGACAGTTGGGATTCACCTTTTAGGAAACATACCCATGGAACCAGCCGGGAATCGAACCCGGGACACCCAGGTTTGTAGCCATGTGTACTGACCAATATACCAAGGGTTGTGTTATTTAAGGATTAGGGGTCTAATTTAAGGAGTAGTCTCCCAACTTAAGGAGTATGAATCTTATTTAGGACGTAGGATACTAATTTAACGATAAGGGATACAATTTAAGAATAAAGGACTTAACTTAAGGAGTATGGATTTGGAAGTTAAAGAATAAGGGCCACTTCCTAGCATACCTGAGAGAGACTCAAACCCCGACATCCCATCACTAATAATAAAGTATATTGTCAAACTTCTAAGTGCTGGAACTGAGTGTATAGTAGGCCTACATATTAAACGTTCTGTCCTAGGTTAAATAAGTTTGTAAGCTGTGTTATGATAAAATCTCCACTTTTGTAAGTTTAACATAAAATACTCCAATATGTATATATATATATATATATATAATATTATATCGTATGATTTAGGTAGAAAGAACAGCAATTATTAGTTACTAAAGTCACTAACACAATTTTAATATATTCAAACATTAATTCATGTTATCTGTTTGTAGCTTTCACTGTTGGTAAATATTATCAAAACCTATAATATAACTTAATTTTCTAAACTGCTATTCCAACCAAACTCAGACTATAAATAAGTTAAATCTCTTATTTGTAAATATACAACTATTTAATTTATTTTATCATGTGGCGTTACTCATTACTCTGAGCCTTACACTTACATGCACCACATGTTGCATACATGCAAGGTGCTTAAGCTTGAAATTATAATTTGTAATATCGACTAAATAGTTATTAAATTATTATTCTGTGGAATTTCTGACTATTTCAGAACTGATGGTTTCATAGTTTAAATATTATTAAACTTTATTTGATAGTATTCTAGATTTACCACCGTGTATTTAATTTATATGGCATTTAAGTGTATTTTTCTATACTTACTCAGCTACGTTGATGTTATTTGAAAGGACGAAGACCCTATAAACGTCTAAATATATTTTGTATATAATATTTTTCTTCTAACAGATTTGCTTATGTGTAAATCAATTTTTCAAAATGTATTTACTTTTGAGTCAATATAAATAAATATTCTAAGAGGTATATAGGTAATAAAAAATGTATACTTTTGTAAAGTTAAAACTATGCTATTATATAGGCACTAAAATGTCAAAAATTATTTTAGATGTTTGTTTGGAAGGATAGATAAAAAGAAAGTTTTGACTATTATTATTTTATCACTAATTTTTTAAGTCCTTAAATTTAATAATGATAGAATAGTAGGGCAATCTTCTTAATGTAATTCAAGTAACTATTTTAAAATCTGTGTTTGATGTACTCATTTACCTTTGTATTTGTGGGACAGAGTGCCCTAGTAAAACTTAATTTTCTTAGTTATGTTCTTTTATAATATTCTCTTTAAGTTAATAGAATGCTTACAAACATTACTTTTATATAAAGACTCGGGAACATAATATGCTTACCTTATAATGAGATGAATAATAGTTTTAGACCCTTTTGTCTACTAATAGGACAAACGCTGCTTTTATAAACTTAAATGCGTACAAATCGAACGGGTAGTAAGACGTGGTGCTAATAATAATAATAATAATAATAATAATAATAATAATAATAATAATAATAATAATAATAATAATAATAATAATAATAATTATTATTATTATTATTATTATTATTATTATTATAATAAGTCTAATAATAATAAAAATACAAACTTAAATCTTTAGAGACCATTTCTATTTTGTCTGTCATCTTTGATTTACACTTAAGCGACTATTTAAATAATGTGGCTTGAATAATAATAGCTATAATAATAGTTGCGTGGGTGTGCACGTGGAAAAAGGTATAAATCTCACCTGTCTGGTTTGTTGTTGATGGCAGATTGCTATTAGAATCCTGGGGAAGGACGTACTGAGGTTTTTTTCCTAAATTATATCCCACTCATCCCTCATGAAAATGCAGGTACAATTCCTCTAAATTCTATCCCCCTTGCTCCTAGCCAATCAGTGAAAATATGCAGATAGCTTGGACGTGTAGCATAACGTGAAGCACGGATGGTGATATTTATAAAAAAAATTAGTCTAGTCTAAAAATGTAAATTATAATATACAATATAATATTACGATTTGTTTCTTCAAGAGGCAGCCACTACCTCTTTGTCCAATGGCAACAATGTAAAGTGTGAACTGTGTTCTTCTTTTCATTGTAAAAGCCACATCATGTTTGTTCCTTCTATATGTTTCTATTCACCTTTCCTGCACCTTCTTCCAAATATAATACAATTAACTCAAAAAGCGAAAATAGGTTTTCCTTGGAGATTTGTTTCTTGACAACGTTGGTAAGTTATTTGTCTGCGGACACCATTGAGCTCTTATAGTTTTTATTATATACCAATTACTCCTAGATTGTGCGTGTATAGTCAATATGGTACGAACTTTACTGTGGCCATGACGTCATTTCAGTAGAGTGTTTTGCAAGTTGCAGTACATGTTAGTCTGGTCGGTTGTAACTTCTAGGCACAGTCTAGTAATAATAAGTCTATTGTTTTGAGCATCTCATCCCCTCTCATACCTGTGAGGTCGGTCTCCCCCTGACTGTACAGAGTGCACACATGCAAGGTACAGGTATGACGGATGGGGCACGATCACCTAATGATGCGACCCACAGTTAAAACCCACAGTGCCCCGCCCCCTCTTCGCGCCATGGACCAATCCCCCGTGATGGATGTGAGCGAGCTTGGTGCAAGAGTAGCTCATGTCACTTCAGAGCAATGGTCAAAAGGTGAGGCCCGCGTGGGACGAGGGTGTGTTCAGGGAAACCTTCGACGTGGTCTGTGCAACGCATCTTACTACCCGTCTGGGCTATCCGCATTATGTATTACCGCGTCTTACTACCCGTCTGGGCTATCCGCATTATGTATTACCGCGTCTTACTACCCGTCTGGGCTATCCGCAATATGTATTAACCGTGTCTTACAACCGTCTGGGCTATCCGCATTATGTATTGAACGCGTCTTACTACCCGTCGCTATCCGCAATATGTTTGACCACGTCTTACTACAGTCTGGTATCCGCATTTAGTATTAACCGCGTCTTACTACCCGTCGGGCCATCCGCATTATGTATTTACTGTTTACACCGTAGGGCTTCCCATTATTATTACCGCATCTGCTATCCCACCCGGCTATCCGCATTATTATTAACCGCATCTTACTACCCATCGGGCTATCCGCATTATGTATTACCGCGTCTTACTACCCGTCCGGGCTATCCACATACATAATCTTGTGAGATAGGGATGAAGGAATATAGAATTTAGAGGAAATATACATACACATAATTATGGAGGTAGTATTAATATTAGGTCATTTATGAAAAACAACCCTTAGTACACTAAGCCGGGATTCGATCCCCAACCTACCCATTCACCGGAAATTGAGAAACTTCGTATTGATGGGCAAAAATCAGTCTTGTCCAATGAAGATTGCAAATGATAGGCAGGTTAAGTCTCGAATTCCTAATTATTGGTTTCTAAAAATTTCTTCCCGCGAATGTGGTCGCATTTCCTATGAATCCTACCTTCCTAATCCCTTCCTCATGATTGTATACGGCTGGGTAGTGAGACGCTGTGTGAATATATAGAGGAGACTGCAAGTTAGCCGTGCTATATCTGATGTATCAATGATAAGTCGTGAACCAAGAAACAAAGCCCGCAGCAGAGAAATTAGAGACAACATTCCTAAAAAAGAGGTCATTCATGGCCTCCACTTCAATTCTCTGGTCTCACTGATTTCATCAAATTGCAATTTATGTGCATCAGTAAATTAAAAGGAAAGTTTATTTAAGGTATTTAATTGAGGCGATGACTAAAAGGAAATAGTAAAATAAAGTATTATAATATATTTTTAGTTTAGACGTTTTAATAATAGAGCTAATACAAGGTCGGTTGGAAGAGAACACAAGATAAGGTCAATATTTTTATAGTTTTTATTACAAAAAACGTGTCTGGCTGGCAGCCACATAGGGTTTAATTTCTACACATAGCTATCTTAACAGTTGTTGAATATCATGTGTTGCACTTAGCCTAATTCAGCGCTCATATTATCCACGGAGCTATCATTATTATAAAGTTGGAAATCATCAGCATATAGAAGATAATATTTTAAAGAACCTAGGCTAGATACTATATTACTGGTTTTTTCATCGACAATAAGGTGTAATATTTTTAACTATTATACATACATAATATGTATATTGTTTTTTTATGCTATGACACGTTGTTTGGGGGTATATCTAAATATATTATTCATTTATTCAAAATAAAGCAAACTAATATTTATCTAATTTTTATTGTGATTTAATCCTTACATATCAATATTCTATCAATTTTATATTTAATTAAATTAGACCTTCAAACGGATGTTTAATACATATCCATATGAAAATGGAATTAATCTTTACAGCAATGAAATACGTACCTTCATAAGTTTCTTAGCATTCTGAAATAGTCTATGATTTAATTTTTCATAAATATAGAACAAAGTAAGATTTATTCTAGGTAAAATGATATGTTTATTTGAGAATATCGTGCCCAATATAATATTTTCAACTTTTTTTATCAACGTAAATATCCTATGTTGAAATGCTATCATATGAATTAAGGACAAGATCGTAGAATAGAGGAGGACGTAAGAATTGTATTTGGAGTGCCATAGACATGTCATACAAGCCACTAAATCTACCCACGGCTAACCCTGTGCTCTACTGCCAGGCATGTTGCGTACAAATGGTCACTTTACATAGATGAGAGATATACAAAGGCTAGTGACATGTCGGATATTATTTATTTATATTTAACTTTATAATTAGTTTTTCTTATGGAATTCCAATTATAACATGTGGATTGCCAGGGATGTTTGTTTCAATGTCCATTAGAAGGTCCCAGGTGCTAGTAAGAATGATGGTCAACAATTATTTTTAGGACGCATGATAATATGAAACGTGGTTTCTTATTTTATTTGACAAATAAATTATATAATCATTGTTTAAATTTCACGTTTCACTACTCATCCTGGCTATATGAATTTAATTACACTAATGAGTAGGGATGAGACGTTAATGCACCCGCATTTGTGTATATTAATATTGTTAAACCGCCAGAGAAAACCACTCTCAGTATAACTAGCTGGGATTCGAAGCTTTATCTCGTTGTCTCAGGAAAACCAGACTATATAAGCGTGACATATTGACCGCATTCCCACAGGTGCGGCTAATTAACATTACTGATAACCCACTTCGGTGTCCGCATGATCTAAGGCGCTACTCTTGCAGTAGACAAGACTGCCAATGATGGGGATATAGAGGTTCGAATCTCAGTTGAGTGTACTGAGGATGGTGTTTCCTAAATAGTTTCCACTGTCCCTCCACGCAAATGTGGGTAAACTTCCTCCAAAATGTAATCTTCCTCATCCCGAGTGCATTAGTGTAATTTGTAGGCCAACGTATAACCCAAAAGGGTAGTTAGATGTGGTGCGAAAAAATCCATGACTAAAGGCCGATACACACAGAATGCTAAGCTAAGCTATGCTGTTCTGTGCTAAGACTTTGTCAATTTGGGGCGTAGCGAGGCATAGCTTAGCTTAGCTTTCTGTATGAACCAACACATTTAATTATATGGTCCGCTATTTTTCTAAAGAGCTAGCAGAGCAAATCTTAGCTTAGCTTAGATTAGCGTTATGTGTGTACCGGCCTTGATATTGACCATTTGACTAGCTAGAATGTATGTATGACGTGTTGCATGTTTACGGGGGGACAGGGGCAAAACCAGAACTTTTTGTAGCTCTCAAATAGTTAAACAACAAAGTGGATACAGGAATCAAACCATGTGTTTTCGCCATGTTTATCGGTGTTCTCGTGGTCTTAGCCATTCAGTTCGCAATAGATTGAACTACCGGTGACGCAGAGGTCAAGCTTACGCTAGTGGCTGGTTGTTCCATTCCATATACAACTATACTCTATTAGAAAGTATAAACATATTTCTAGCTATAATTATAACATCTTAATATATTATTACTTTCATTTAATAGGTATTGATAATATATATTGAACGTGACAGCTACAAATCATATGAATTGACGTATGAACAAGTGAAATTGTACTAAGTTGTTTCTCTCTCAGGCTCTTGTTACTAAAACTAAACTTATCTTAACTTCAGAAAAAAAACCACTCATAAATTGTAAAAACCACCTCGAAATACCCAATCAGTGGAAATTCCTACTTATACTCCCCTATCCCCGGTAAAACAGACTAGTCTAGACTGAAGCCTTTCTCAATGTGTGTGTCTATGCATGTTTCACACTACTGTGTATTGTTCATGTGAGTACAATCAAACTCAAATAGGAAAAAAGGTTTTTGTCAACTACAAAAGCTATTAGAACAAACATCAGATAGATATTATCAATACCTAAATAAAATATTAAAATGTGATACAGTTTGGGCACAAAAGTATATATGTTTGTATTCTCCTAAACATGTTTCATATCCCCCATAATACTTGGTCGTGCAAGACAATAGAGTGTTTTAAAGTTCTTCCAGACTACATGATGTAACTACCTCTTTGTCATTCAAAGCAGGAGATTGTGTTAAAGTTCCTCCAGACTATATTATACCTGTAACTACCTTGTCGTTCAAAACAGGAGATTGTGTTAAAGTTCCTACAGACTATATGATAACTGTAACTACCTCTTTGTCATGCAAAACAGGAAATTGTGTTAAAGTTCCTCCAGACTATATTATACCTGTAACTACCTCCTTGTCGTTCAAGACAGGATATTGTGTTAAAGTTCCTCCAGACTATATTATACCTGTAACTACCTCCTTGTCGTTCAAGACAGGAATTGTGTTAAAGTTCCTCCAGACTAATGATACTGTAACAACCCCTGTCGTCAAGACAACATGAATTGTAATTAAATCCCCTAGTCGTGCAAGACAAGAGAATGTATTAAAGTTCCTCCAGAGTCCAGACTATAAGAGTACTTGTAACTACCTGTAGTCATGCAAGACAGAGTGGTATTAAAGTTCCTCCAGACTATATTATACCTGTAACTACCTCGTAGTCGTGTAAAACACTCAGACCTGCTCAGGTAGAAAGTTATATGAGTGTTAGGCGGCTCTATCATGTATTGCCGTGCCATGTTTATTGCTCAATCCTGGCAAGTAGCGATGGTTCAGATTAAAAGGTGGGTTCTGTCGTGATTTATAGAGGAGCGTGCAGAATAAGCACCAATAATATTAGGTAAACACGCCGCTATCTGGTGCACACGGTCTCTCTAATATATCCCTGGAGGCTCACTTCCACACTTGTTGCGTGATACGGCCCCACACAGAACATACGGTCCAGCAGAGAGGACTGGCTATACTGAGCTGCAAGTAGAATATATCATGATTGTTTGTACTGAGTGGCAAGTAGAATATATCATGATTGTTTGTACTGAGCTGCAAGTAGAATATATCATGATTGTTTGTACTGAGTGGCAAGTAAAATATATCATGATTGTTTGTACTGAGCTGCAAGTAGAATATATCATGATTGTTTGTACTGAGTTGCAAGTAGAATGTATCATGATTGTTTGTACTGAGTGGCAAGTAGAATATATCATGATTGTTTGTACTGAGTGGCAAGTAGAATATATCATGATTGTTTTTACTGAGCTACAAGTAAAACATATCATCATTGTTTGTACTGAGCTGCAAGTAGAATATATCATGATTGTTTGTACTGAGCTGCAAGTAGAATATCATCATTGTTGTGTACTGAGCTGCAAGTAGAATAGATCATGATTGTTTGTACTGAGCTACAAGTAGAATATATCATGATTGTTTGTACTGAGTTGCAAGTAGAATATATCATAATTGTTTGTACTGAGCTGCAAGTAGAATATATCATGATTGTTTTACTGAGCTGCAAGTAGAATATATCATATTGTTTGTACTGAGTTGCAAGTAAATATATCATCATTGTTTGTACTGAGCTTGCAAGTAGAATATATCATGATTGTTTGTACTGAGTTGCAAGTAGAATATATCATGATTGTTTGTACTGAGTTGCAAGTAGAATATATCATGATTGTTTGTACTGAGTTGCAAGTAGAATATATCATGATTGTTTGTACTGAGTGCAAGTAGAATATATCATGATTGTTTGTACTGAGTGCAAGTAGAATATATCATGATTGTTTGTACTGAGCTGCAAGTAAATATATCATGATTGTTTGTACTGAGTGGCAAGTAAAATATATCATGATTGTTTGTTATGAGCTGCCAGTAGAAATATCATGATTGTTTGTACTGAGCTTGCAAGTAGAATAATCATGATTGTTTTACTGAGCTACAAGTAAAACATATCATCATTGTTTGTACTGAGCTGCAAGTAAATAGATCATGATTGTTTGTACTGAGCTACAAGTAGAATATATCATGATTGTTTGTACTGAGTTGCAAGTAGAATATCATATATGTTTGTACTGAGCTGCAAGTAGAATATATCATGATTTTTGTACTGAGCTGCAAGTAGAATATATCATCATTGTTTGTACTGAGCTGCAAGTAGAATATATCATGATTGTATGTACTGAGCTACAATAAAATATATAATTATTGTTTATACTGAGCTGTAAGTAAAGTATTAGCTCCAAATAAAACATCAAATTAATGTTGTATTTGAGTTGCTTGTATAACATCAAAATAATATTTTGAATAAGTTGCTTATATGACATTTTTTTATTGAGTTGCGCTATAGAATCAATTTGTCTCATTGAGTTGCCAATCCAGCATGGAATTTTGCCTTGTAGCAAATCATAGAATTGCGTCTTATTAATAAAAATATTTTTTTGAACTTACAAATTAAAATAAATAACTTAATCTAAAAAGGAGTAAGAATGGGATAGATTAGTGAAAACATATCCCGTCAGTTCACTGGGAAGGATTCAAACACCAACCTCCCTGTCACCCAGACAACAAGTCTAGATGAGTCTGACACTTACTTCACATGGCCATCGATGTGGGTTTGTTTGAACTATTACTGTTGACGTTGGTAAATGGGGCAGGAAGAAAGCGAGTGAGGAAACGACCAATGTAATCAGGAGGTCCCTGGTGCAAATAGCCCTAGATTATCACAAAATTGAAGCGATACCAATAGAAAACTTCTAATACTTTTCTGGTAAAAGTTAAATATAAAAAACATACATAATAAAAAGATGTAAATCTGAGTCGCGCGCAGAGTCATGTGTCACAGTCCAGATGTGCTAACCCCCCTCTGCTCCCCATCAAGAATACACCCTGGTGGGAACATGTCCAACCAAGCGGAGCTTGTCTTCCTCTGGCGGCGAGAAGAACAACTTCTTGTGCGCACGCAGCCAAGCCTGAAGAATGGTCACAATGCAGCCAGTAATATGGTCACAATATCTTCCCTCCCATCCCTCTCCCTGACAACGATCTATAGCTCCTGTGGCAACCAAGTTTGCGTTTAGATAGATCTATCAAGAAGCTGGGCCGACAAGATTTATCCCCTCAAAATCATTTCTGTATTATTACGCTATGTAGTAAGTTGTTTATTTTAGAACCGCGTCTTACCAAATTGCACTAATGTTTTATAGATGAGGAAAGTTGAATTTAAAGAAAGTGTACCCACAATATTGCAGGGAGGGAAATTAAACAACAATTTAGGGAAAACCACCCTCAATACGCCCGACTGGAGCTCAAACCCCGATCTCCCCATCGTGAACAAGTTTTAGTAACATTACCTTGCTTTCACGAAAATGATCTTTTCCGCGATAAATGTTCATATTCACACTGATGGGTTGGGAATTATAAAGGTAATATTTATAATAAGTGTACCCAAGTTTTCTTGGAGGAAGAATGGTAAGCCTTTAGAATAAAAACAATAAATTACATCAGCCCCGGACAGAAAACTAATCCTCCTAGTCACCAGCAAACCCAACTAGAAGAAACTGACGCCTTTACCCTCACATACACTCGTGTGGGTTTGTCACTACGATGTCTTGGGTTCAAACTTTTCCTCTCACTTTAGTATTTTTCAAAGAAAGATATATATCCTGGAGTAATAATTGGCCCAAGAATCTTAAGAGGGCCATGTAATAGAGAGGAGAAACGTATGTAAGATGCCCAAAAATACTTAAATATTTAAAAAGTGGTTTATTATTTCAAAATATTGTTCACAGGAAAATGAAAGTTAAAGGTATCAACATGTCCCTGTAGAATTATAATCTCCCCTACATAGTTTTATAGCTGAAAAAGTCACGAAAGGGTGAAATTAGCTCATTTTCAACGACACTTTACGTTAGTGTCAGCAGTTCAGACATCAAAGTGAATGTTATAAATCTAGATCTAGCCTTCTTCAAAAAAATAAAGTAATTGGTTGGCAGGGTCACAGCATTGCATTTTAAGATAAATTGAGGATTGTTTTAGTGATTTTTTGAGCCTCAAAACCACCATTTACAAAATAAATACCACAGTGTGAAAGTATTTACCTTCAAGTAGGTGGCGCTCTTAATCGTAGACCTACTAATTGCACATTATTTCAAAGTTGTTGATATTTGACTTAGATGAGAATTCCAATCAAAAAGAACCTAAGCTTCGAGAAGTTCAAACTTATTTTGACCAGCCTTGCCGAATCTGGATGTATTCACTCGAGCAAACTTTATCTTAGTTACCCACATTGGTGGGCATGCAGGTTAAGGCACAAAGCTTGCATGATCTAGTTTGCTGGTAACGAGGAGCTCGGGGTTCGAATATCGAACGGGTGTACTGAAGATGAATTTACTGGATGGTTTACCACTCTCACTCCATGTAAATTCAGGAATATTTCTTCTAAATTCTTCCTTTGTTATTCCTACACTATTAATGTTAATATATATAGCCTGGCAGTGTCGTAGGACGTGGTCACTATACTTAACTAAGTATAAGCATAACTTCACAAGAATATTATCAAACATAAACAAAAATTTTAATATATATTAACGAAACTACCGATCCCTAAGAAATAGTTTAGAAATAAGATCTTAAAAAAAACCTGGGTGAATCTATGAAAGTCCTTCCTTACTTTAGTTGTATAGTAACTTTACCTAGACACAACCTTAGTTAAATAACCGATGCCATTCATAGCCGCTGCTGGTGATTGTGTGGATAAAACAATATAATATTCATAAAATAGGAAACCACATGGCAGGTCATGTGGTCTTAGGTGTCAGGCTCTCAATATACTGTAATGACAGCAAAGGGGATGACATGGTTCCAACCTCTTCTGGGTGCATTTGTCGGTTATAGAATAAGGGAGGGGATATTATACATGCGGTTTTTATATCCTCTCTACAATATAATGCGGACGCCCTTCCTCTAAAGTAACCCTCATCCTACCTAGCTCATAGATTAAACCGTTAAATAACTAACGTGATACAGTGTAGGTGTAGGTTAAACGTCAAGTTAACTCATTCTGATATTCGTGCCAGGAAGGTAGAGGTTCAATTATCAATGAATGTACTGAGGATAGTCTTTTATAATTCTATGTTCCTCATGCCTAGTCAATTAGTATAGTTAAATACGGATTCCCTTAACGTGTAGTAATAGGCAGCCTAGAAACAAAAATACATCGTAATATTTAATAAGCAATCAATAAGTTATAAAAATTGATTATAAATGCTGTCAATGAAGTTATAACTATGAGTATTAAAATAATATAATAAAGAATATTATCAATCTCACGAGCCTAATTATTTTAGTTTGCTTGTTATGTTTTAACTATTTGAATATGTTTGTATTCTAACAAATGCTCTTGAGTTAAATGCTCTTTATGACCACCTTTCTAGGAACTAAATTTGTAATCAGTAGCCTAATGCTTTATGTATATTTCCATGTTTGTTAACATTCATTGTCATTGACAGCTTTTATAATCAATTGATTGTATTTTATTGATTAATTCTTGGATATTAAATTAATCTCCTTACTTAACTTTCACAAATGTGTATCAAAGAATCTATCACGTTCAGTCCCAATATTTGTGAGAACAAACCTAATAAATGATCGGACTATACTGTCTGGGTGTATTATAATGGATGCAGGAGCAAGGTTATCGAGGAGATATGTACAGTGTCCGTCTCTGTCCCACCCAATCCATCTTGCCCCAAGCACCCAACCACCAGACGAACCCTGCCACCATCTCCTTCCCGGGACTCAGTCGTATTTTAAACCACCCTCGACCTCCGCCCTACACACACTCGCGCGCGGAAACTGCGGTGGATGGGAAGAGTCCCCCCACAAAAGAGTCGTTGAATCTCTCTCTCGCCGTTATGTTCCATATTCAGGGCGCTGTTTTTACCCCACACCCAACTCTACCATGCATATTTATATAACCCCGAGCTCCCATCTCCCCCATTTGACTGCGGCTTGTGGTACTGCCGCATTAATCCGGTTATGGCGAGGTTATACATGCTTCGACCATAACCAAGCACGTGCACGATGCTTTTTATCAACTTGCGGGCTGTGAGGGGGAGATGGGTTTCTCTGACTATAGCCCCCCCCCCCCCAAAAAAAAACCAGTTGGTTGAAATCATCAAGTTTTGCTGTTATTATGGTTTCAGTTTTTTGTGACTATTGCTACAAAAACATTTGGTTGAAATTTGTAAGTTTTGCTGTTGTTCTGGTTTCAACTTTTGGTAGCTACAATTTACGATTGAATGATCTTAAATCATTCTTCACTCTTCGTTGTGACTAAATGGATAAAGTGATCGGTCACAATAATAAGGGATAATGGTTCTCTTCTGAATAGGGTTCAAAAGGAGTTCATCCTGATATATAAATGTGGAATTATTAATTTAATTTATTCGTTTTTTAGCTTTGTTTCAGAGTATCATCTTTATACACATTAATATAGTATATGTTTGACGTAATATGTAAAATAAGTAATGGAATGCTAGAAATACTAGCATTTTTAATACTAATATGTAAGACTTGGAAATATTATTGTTAGATTAATAGAGGTAGATGATCAAAATGAGGAATTAATACCTTGAAGGAATATTTTATGAATTAGATAACGACAGAATGTGCCTTGCAAAGTACACACTAAATAGCATGAAATAATTAAGATATTACGACCTTTACTTTATTTCATAATTTAGAATGTTTTCTAAAATATTGTAACATTTTAAAGCTAAATTTGAAGCTAGTTTCCTAATAATATCAAAATTAGGGTTTGATTTCTTCTGGAATATGTTTAATTTAATAAAGTAGGATATTTTTTAAAATTATTATTTTTATGTTTTATTCATGGGCAAACATAAGGAAAGTAATATAAGGATAGCTAATATAAGGAAAGTAATTTGGAGAAAGTGTAATCACACTATATTTAAAATAGGAATAGGAAACAGCTATGAAATTCACAAGTAGGAAATCTCTCCTAATACATAAGCCTACGTTATAATTTTGACCTTCCCTCCACTGGTAGCACAACATATTCCAGCCTGACATCTTGACAACGTAGCCGTCCATCACTGTTGATTTGTCAACAGTAAAAACTTTATAAACTCATCTACAGTTGATTGGCTCGTCAATCTGCTCCTTTCGCACACTATCCCTTGTCTACCTTCTAACCTAATTTCGTGCCTCAAACACACTGACGATGTTTTTGTACTTAATTCTTTAAATAAACTTGAACTAAAACAGTGACGGAAACTATCATGAAATAATTATCGTATCAGCTATTGATAAATACACGAGGGGATTCCTACGGTTGTTGTTTACATACGGGTTTTGAGAATATTTAACGTTAAAACTAAAATAAAAAAGTTTATTTAATGGGTTATTATATGCTTTGAAATAAAAACTATTAACAGATTCAGTTAAAACTACTTTCCTCAAACATTTTTGTAAAATAATTTGCTAAAGTATTCCTATTGCACATGTATCTGCACATCGCCGAAAACTACATCCTGCACTATTGCCAAATTATGCACAAGTTTTCATGACAGATTCTTGTTTTGCTAGTAGTTTTAATGATGCTTGGTCATGCACGAGGTAGTTATTGAGCTAGAACATCGCCACCAGTCAGCGTGGAATCAAAATAATATATGTAATGTAAGAAGTTAACGAGCTTGTATCTATCTGACTTTGGAGAGCCGGCTTGGACACACATGTGAATGCCCTGAATATATATTTTTTCTCTATTAGAGGGATTACATAATACCTCTAAGAAAATGAAGATTTATTTGTTCAAAATATACCCTTATTATTAAGTTTACTAGAACTCTACCTTTTAATTTGCTACCCGTATCGGTGAGCTGTTGACCTAGATGTAAGGTGAATCAAGACTGGTTTGCCGGTGAGGGTAAGGTCTAGTGAATTGAGGGTGGTTTTCTACTGTCCCTCCACATATATGCGGATACAATCCCTCAGAACTCTACTTTTCATAGCTTTACCCAATTACCATGATAAATTAAGTTGAGTAAAGTCTGGACGGGTAATCGATGGGTGATCAAAATAAATGGTACGGTCCACCGCACAGACCTTCTTTTAGTATTGAGACATTTATAAAAACGCGAGATATATGTGAAACGAGATAATATAAATTGTGGCAATAAACACTCCACCAAAGAGCATACATGAAATAACATACACTATAACATAAGAATTGAGCAAAGAGGAGTATCTTTTAGTCTACCAAAGAAAATGATGATCATTATTTTATTTTCAAATATATCCATATAGCTCAGAAATTATTGGTTTTACACAAATATATTCCAAATAAAGGATTGTTTATTTTTATAGTAATACAAGTTTACAATGATAGGTTATTTCTTATCTCAACTAGTTGAGGAGATAGGGTCAAAATTGGGAATCTCTGCCCATTTAATTAAACTTAAAAAGAGAATGCGAGTTCTAATTTTGTTTTTAATCTTAAATGGTGGCTAGATACAAAATTTAATCAAAATAGTTTGATCAAATTTTTAGAGATTAAATATTTCCTATTTTTGCCCCTAAGTAAACTACCCTTAATTCAAGTGCTAGAAATTTAATTCCAAAAACTTATTGGGGTGGATCTATAAAAACCATAACTACCAAGTTTTAACCTGATCAATAAAATGGTTTCAGATCTAGTCCGAGATACAGATACACAGACATAATAACAGATAGACGGAATCGTGAAAATAACTTTTTAGGTTTCAGGAGCTCATGAAATGTCAACGATCACAATACTTTTTCTCCGAGTGGTCGAGAGAAAGTAAATATTTGGCAAAAGCTCTAGAACAAAAAGGAACCTTGTATGTGTTTAGATAGACAACCCCACATCTACCTAGCACGGCGGGCTAGTCTATACACAGCTGTCAGGAGACAAGGAACACTCGTAGCCTTGTGTGTGTTTAGATAGACAACACCACATCTACCTAGCACAGCGGGCTAGTCTATACACAGCTGTCAGGAGACAAGGAACACTTGTAGCCTTGTATGTGTTTAGATAAACAACCCCACATCTACCTAGCACGGCGGGCTAGTCTATACACAGCTGTCAGGAGACAAGGAACACTTGTAGCCTTGTATGTGTTTAGATAGACAACCCCACATCTACCTAGCACGGCGGGCTAGTCTATACACAGCTGTCAGGAGACAAGGAACACTCGTAGCCTTGTATGTGTTTAGATAGACAACCCCACATCTACCTAGCACGGCGGGCTAGTCTATACATAGCTGTCAGGAGACAAGGAACACTTGTAGCCTTGTATGTGTTTAGATAGACAACCCCACATCTACCTAGCACGGCGGGCTAGTCTATACACAGCTGTCAGGAGACAAGGAACACTCGTAGCCTTGTGTGTGTTTAGATAGACAACACCACATCTACCCAGCACAGCGGGCTAGTCTATACACAGCTGTCAGGAGACAAGGAACACTTGTAGCCTTGTATGTGTTTAGATAGACAACCCCACATCTACCTAGCACGGCGGGCTAGTCTATACACAGCTGTCAGGAGACAAGGAACACTCGTAGCCTTGTGTGTGTTTAGATAGACAACACCACATCTACCTAGCACAGCGGGCTAGTCTATACACAGCTGTCAGGAGACAAGGAACACTTGTAGCCTTGTATGTGTTTAGATAGACAACCCCACATCTACCTAGCACGGCGGGCTAGTCTATACACAGCTGTCAGGAGACAAGGAACACTTGTAGCCTTGTATGTGTTTAGATAGACAACCCCACATCTACCTAGCACGGCGGGCTAGTCTATACACAGCTGTCAGGAGACAAGGAACACTTGTAGCCTTGTATGTGTTTAGATAGACAACCCCACATCTACCTAGCATGGCGGGCTAGTCTATACACAGCTGTCAGGAGACAAGGAACACTTGTAGCCTTGTGTGTGTTTAGATAGACAACACCACATCTACCTAGCACGGCGGGCTAGTCTATACACAGCTGTCAGGAGACAAGGAACACTTGTAGCCTTGTATGTGTTTAGATAGACAACCCCACATCTACCTAGCACGGCGGGCTAGTCTATACACAGCTGTCAGGAGACAAGGAACACTTGTAGCCTTGTATGTGTTTAGATAGACAACCCCACATCTATCTAGCACGGCGGGCTAGTCTATACACAGCTGTCAGGAGACAAGGAACACTTGTAGCCTTGTATGTGTTTAGCTAGACAACACCACAACTACCTAGCACGGCATAACAAAAAAAAATCTACAAATTCTTGTACTCGTCTTTGAAGAGGCACTATATAATTACTATTGCGTGAAGAGAAAATTGAGATTTGAAAGCTAAATAGTAGGGCTGTCAATAAAAAATAACCAAACTACAGTATTCATATTAACTAAATATTCATCATGCATATGATATGTTCACGTATAATTTATAAAATATAAACGATGTTAGGTAATTCTTATTCTTGACCTTCAAGATAAATATATAAAAGTTAACTATTAATTTCATTGAACATAGGACCGAGAGAACTAATGCACGGTTCATAATAAAAGAGAGCATGATTGCATGCTGGTGTATTAAACCTAGCAGCTGAGAGAACTAACTCTCGGTTCTTTATAAAAGAGAGCATGATTGCATGTTGGTGTATTAAACCTAGCATCTAAGAGAACTAACGCTCAGTTCTTGATAAAAGAGAGCATGATTGCATGTTGGTGTATTAAACCTAGCATCTAAGAGAACTAACTCTCGGTTCTTGATAAAAGAAAGCATGATTGCATGCTGGTGTATTAAACAAGTAGCAAAGTGTGTAACTACCCCAACAGCTAATAAAATCACAGGGGGACCCCCCCGCAGACACCGGTAATGTTGGGCTTCCCGAGTTTTTATATAGTGCAGAGTGGACTTCGCCGGAACCGGAAGTGCATTCACTGTCCACTCCCCGAGCAAGGGGGGACGTACTGCCATGACAGCTAAATCATAACTCTTCCCGACCGCTTTGTCACATTATCATAATCGTTATATAGAGGAGGGGGTAAAAGGAGAGAGGGAGGTATCCCCCCTCTTTCCTTGCAATACAAACTTAACTAGTGATGTGAGGCACGTTCAATGATTTGCTTCCAATTTTTATCTATGTGAAGTTATCCCAATTTTGCTAATAACTTTTTTATCGTCATTGGAATTTGAAGTAATTAATGCTCACGACCACCTTTGTGGTCACGTGGTCAGAGTTCCTGTCATCAGATACAGAGATTCTGGGTTTGATCCCCAGCATTTACAGATTTTTCTGTGAAACAATAGGTCTGTAGCGGGGTAAAACTCAGGCTCGTGAGAACAAATGAGGAGCTACTTGAATAATAAGTAGCATATCTGGTCAAGAAAACTGAGATTAATGGCTGGAGGGCTAGTTGTGCGGACCATATGATACCCTCTATCCTTTAGTTGGCACCATATTCACCAACATACAGTGGCCGCCTGGTCGGTATATCTCGCTTGTGGGCTGAGGACGTAGAGTTTTTTTATTTACTTTACAGTATCAAGTATGTTATTTGTATAGTTTCTGAGAGGTTAGCTTTGTATTTTTAAATTTTAGACTAAACTATTTGGAAAGTTTTATTTTAATAATAAACATTCAACACAGCTAATTTTAGTTCACAAATATTTCTTACAATTTAAATTACAATACGCATATAACATCAGGACACGAGATATTTTAGAACTAATTATTTTCATTTATATCTATTGGTAATAATATTTTTAATCTTCCCTTGAAAACTATAGTTTTATTTTGAGTATTTGACCTTTATATTAAATGTATATACGTTCAATCAATTAAATCAAAACTTTAATTGGATTAATATTAAACAGTGGGTTGTTTTAAAACTCCAAGTTATATTCCTTGTCCACGTGTAATTTTACTTTAGAAATTTAAATTAATATTCTGAGAATAGGTTTTAGCACTTGTTTATATTTAAATTTCATTGTTTTAAATATTATAATTTATTTATTGTATGATAAATTAGAATCAAACAACATTTACTTTAGTACAAATAGTTAATAAAATTTCTTGTTGAAAGTTATTTATTAAAAATAATTATATATCAAATAAAACAATGATTTAGCCTTTTGTAACATACAGGTTAGTTTAGTCAGACTATAACATCATACTATCCATCTGGACTATCAGAAATTTTATGATAGTGGAATAGAGATGATAAAGGTACAATTTGAAAGAAAGGTACCTGAATTTGCTCGAAGAGAGGTTTGGAAATCATTAGGAAATATCTTCAGTACACTTGTCTAGGATTCAAGCACTGATCCCGTCATTGGTAGATCAGACTAGATTATCTTGAAATCTATGTCGTGTGCCCAATATCTCATAAGACAGCTCATAAAGTCACTAGATCTTCTTACACATATTTATATGCCAAACCATTTGTTTTCTTAATGTCATATGATGTCAATTTTACCAGAGATGAGATAAATACATTGACCTTAGGTTTATGTTAGCTAATAAACGTTTATTATTCTAGGTTTTCTAAGGCTAAGTCAATCCAGCTATAGATGTTTTATCGTTTTATTTTGTGCGCCACGTCCTACTACCCATCCGGGGTAACAGAATTTGATTAGTTGTTTGTATAAGGGATGCGGGAGAAAGAATTTAAAGGACATATATCCGTATTTCCATTGGGGGAGAGTGTAAAACCAATTTGGAAAAAACTACCCTCACTACACTCGACTGGAATTTCACCCCCGTGCTCCCCATCACAAGCAGTCTAGTGTATCGTATGTATGGCGCCTTAGACCATGTGGCCATTAGTGCTGATATAGCATTATTCTAGTTTTATGAATATTATCCGGCACATTCTTAGCATGAATACACTTGGTGTAGTATGCAAGAAAGAGACTGAGTATTTATTGAATTCTAGTGTAGGAAGTTATTAGTGTATTTTTAGTGGTACATTTGTTTGTTAAGATACGTACGTGGTTATTTAACCAATAATTGACGTCAGAGCGTTGTTAGTTAAACTTTAGTGGCGAGTCAGGGCCAGACAGTACAATTATAATCATTCAACTAGATCTCAAAGCAAACTTATCCTCGTTCTTGCGTACTGTATGTAGCCCATCTTTTAATTACATGACTGGTAACTGCCAAAAGAGGTCTACATAGAAGCTAGAGGGTCTTGTTTCGATAAGAGGTGGTGACGATCCTTACTGTTTGTCAATTAATCTCGCTAAACAGTTTTTAAATATTCAAGTGGGACAACTATATGTATTATTAAGTATAGTATTAGATAAAACGTTTTTATATAATCCGTGTGTAGTAATAGGAGTAATACTAGCCTGATAAACTTTCATAATCTTTGTTTAGAATTGGACTTAATATTCTTATATAATATTAGTGTGATATTGCTTGTAATGTCCTTATTTAAAAGGCCTATAGACCCACCCCGGTGGCGTAGTTGGCTAACGCGCTTGTTTCATGTTGAGCTAGACTGCCGAGGACGAGGAAGATCGAAGTTAAAATCTGGTCGGGGGAACTGGGGTGGTTTTCCCTTTCCTCCACGAAAATGCGGGTTAACTTCCTCTAAATTCAACCTTCCCAATTCCTAATCAATTTGCGTAATTAGTACTTAAGCGTATAACCTTAACAGGTAGTAAGACGCGATGCTAAATAAATGTACTTAGGAAATGCGCGCTGAGTATCCCTATCATAAAATTTTGTTTTCGGAGTGAATGTTTGGAGTTATTTTGGAAGTAATACACTTTCCATAATACAGGCCATAGTCAGTCAGTCAACGATGTTGAACAATTTAAATAGGGACAGTTCGAATCTCAATATTAAACTTATATTTTATTGTATGTTGATTATTCAACTAAACATCAAATAAATTTCACCTTTTAATATTGCATAGCTATTTTCAAACAAAAAAAAACCTCACAAAGAAGTTATGGGTAATGCCAATATTGCGCTTCCCAATCAAAAAAATAAACACAAAGTGACAAAATAAAAAAAAGTAGAAAAATATAGAGACAAGCTTTTTTTTTTAATATTATTATTTCTCGTTAGTGTGTGTTCCTCCCAACACATGTTGTCAGATCAAAGCTCCGTCAGATTGTAATGGCATTCCGTGAGATCCCATAGCTTGCCATTACCGATCAAACGCGAACTAATACGAGCACAGATTCCACACAAACAATGGTTTGAGAGGATGTCAAACAAAAACAGAGCTCGCTCGCTTCAAGTTACGCTAATATAACCAATAAAATGACACACGCACATAGAAGGTTTGAAAAGGGTAGGGGAGGATTGCTAACCCCTTTCTGTTGCGCGGATCCCAGAGGGGAGGAGAAGGGAGTAGGGGGGAAACTGCACAACACAGAAGTCCTCAGTCCGAAACGAACAAAGTTACAACTTTACAAATGCTATTATTTTGGGGGTGCTTTTTTGGATGAGGTGGGGACTGTGCTTTTCGTCAAATGGCGTGCTGATTTTCATAACAAAGGGCGGGAGAGTAGGAGGAATGGTGGAGGTAGGGGAGGTTTCTACAGTCGGAGCAGAAGAGCGACAGTGCTGCTCTCTTGGGAGCTGGGGCTCAAACAACATCATTACCCCCTACCCCGTACCCAAGCGAACCCCTTTTTCCTTCAGAGAAAGTTAGGGTTGATGTTTGTCAAGTCCTTTTGGGCTTTATCATTAATGTTCTATGGCGTTTCACATTGAAGTAGAGTCCATGCGCTTGGGAGTAGGCTACTATTACACATTTTATTTACGTCAAAATAATGATATGTAATGAAACAAACATCCCGATTATCAGCTGACCTACCGTATAAGGTTGACAAATTATCTCGAAAAGATTCATAGTAGCTTCTTTATACAGAAAATATGTATGTACTTTTGGTTCAATCCAGTTTCAGTATCTAAGAATATGTTCACCCTCTTTAAATGTGTTATGCCTATTAATACATACATATAATAAATAGTTGTACTTAACCTGAATCACCAAATACACACAAGAAAAAATCAATTTTAAGTTAGCCTATCCAAATATCTACCTGATGTGGTAAGGATGGGGAGGTAGAATTTAGAGGAAATGTGTTCACATTTTTGAGGAGGCAAAGTGGAACACCCTTTGAGGAAAAAATCACCCCCAGTACACCCAGCCAGGATTCAAACCCTAACCTCCCAGACAAGACGAGTCTGACATCTTAGCTCACATGTCTCCCGATGCGTGTTAGTAATTAATGACATTTCTATTTAAGGAATTCATTAAAAAAAGCTACGTTATAAATAGTTTTCGAAAGTATATAGTATCTTGATAGTGATACCATCCAGACCGTTGACGCATTATATTCCATTTTGCAACAACAACTCTTAGCTCAAGCCTTTAGATTATATCAACATAAATTGGAAATTAATTTGGTTATAAGACATGGTCGCACATCTGTTATAACGAAAATAAATTTCAGCTGTTTGGAAACAAAATACTTAGGAAAATACTTGGTCTTAAAAGAGATGAAAATAGTGGAAAGAGGAGAAGGTTACATATTAATGAGTTACATACCCTATACTAATCACCAGATACTGTAGGTTTAATCAAATCTTGCAGGTTGCGGTAGGCTGGACATTACAGTGTGAGTGGAAGATTCTAGAACCTTGTTCAGGGTACTGACTGGCAAACTCAATGGGAAGAGACCATTGTGAAAACTTAGACTTAGATGGAGGATAACATTAGAATGGACCTTAAAGAGAAAGGGTATAATGAGGTGGACTGGATGAGCTAAATCAAGATAGGAATATGGTATAATGAGGTAGACTAAATAGAACTAGCTCAAGATAGGAATAGGGTGTAATGAGGGTGACTAGATAGAACTATATTCAGATGAGGATAGGGTGTAATGAAGTGGACTTGATAGAACTAGCTCAAGATAGGGATATGGTATAGTGAGGGACTGGATATAACTTGATTCAGATGGGGATAGGGTGTAATGAGGGACATTGGAGAGATCTAGCTTAGGATATGGTGTAGTGTAATGAGGTGGACTGGATAGAATTGACTCAGTATAGGGTGTAGTGTAGTGAGGGGGACTGGATAGAACTAGATCCAGATAGGGATAGGGTGTAAGAGATGGACTGGATGGAGCTAGATACAGATAAGATAGGATGTAATGAAGGGGCTAGATAGAACTAGCTCAAGATAGGGATATGGTGTAATGAGGGGGACTAGATATAACTAGATCCAAATGGGAATGGTATAATGAGGTGAACTGGATAGAACTAGCTCAAGATAAGGATAGATGGTGTTATTTTGTAAGTGCGGCAATTAACTTTAGAGTTTCTAAAGCCATAGGTTAAGTGAGTTAATCTAGGTATAATATATATATTCTTGTTATAATTTTAAATCAAAACTAAACATAACTAATTTTTAATGTTTTTGATATTTAAAATTTCTGGGCACATCACCGGTGTAGTTTATAAAATCCAGTTGGTGATAACTCTTGTATTCCTTGTGAAAAGGAATGGCTTCATGTCTTTTTAATAAGGTATCTGCTGTTTTGGAGCCGGGCCTGTGTCTATCTGTTGCTCTGTGCCTGTGACTATGGAGTCCCCGACCTTGTTTCTTGGACAATGTCTAACTGACCTGATTGACCTGATTACCCAGACTTATATCCGAGTAATCCTAGTCTCAATGTGAATGGCGTGTCCTGGATAAGTGAGATCTAGCCATCTATCGGTTGTAAGCATCTGTTTCGAACAGTAGGAGGTCCTATTAGGACCAGAGAACACGTCAATGATATCCACTGCATCACAGGAGGGAGTACAGCTCGTATAGAAGCGTTTTTAAACCGGTGTGCCGCGGAAGTTTGGGGGAAGATAAAAAAAGAAGCAAGGAAAAATCGAGGAAAAAAATATGTAAATTATTTTTAAATGAACGATTAACATTATTATTAAAACTAATACAATTATTAGAATTTCACTTTTTGAACTTTTCAACATATTAATAAGCCTCGTAAAGCTAATTTTAATATCTCTCTTTAAAAAAACTTGTGGTGTGCCTTGAATATTTTGGTGCCTTGTTTAGTGTGACGTGAACTGCTACCGTATGTGAAGCACAAAACCATCCTACACTGTTAACTATTTATTTCTATTAATGTGAACTTTATAGTTTCTGGATCAACTGGTTGTTTCAGAACACGACTTACAAACCTACTAAATTCTATAACAGCAAACACTCTATGCCCTAGTCATATTTTTCTCTAAATTAGTAGCTTTTATTGGTGTGCACGTGGACTAAGGCATCAGTCTCGTTTGACCTGGTATTCCGGTGACGATGAGGCGAATACCAACAGAGTTTGTATTTAGGATATTTTTATCTAATTTGTTTTCCATCTTCCTTTCCCACCCGCACGAAAATGCGTGTACATTTATTAAAATTCCACATTTCTCATCCTTACTCCGTTAGTGTAGATATACAGAGAGCTCGGACGGGTAGTAAGACGTGGTATGTATTTAGTAATCTCTACGTTCAACATAGGTCTAAGGATAAGTGCTAGGAGGATAGTTATGCACCCGCAATAGCGTAGTGAGAGAGAATAGGAGAAGCCATATATTGACAAATCATACGAGGAACACGTACTCTCATTTTTTTCCTAAAAACAGGTTGTTGTTATTACAGCTCTTAAAAATACTTTTATTTGAAGGAGTAAAACAATTAATTAGCCTAAATGTTCGCCTAAGAATTAAAGCGGTTATCTTTTTGCACCTCTTATTACATGTCCATCAGGTCTGTTTCAGGTAGAAACTTTCTTAAAGTAGCATGGAGAGAGATTGTAAAATCACGTAGAAATAAAAAAAACTCTCAATACGCCCAGCTGGGATTCGAAACCAACCGACTTCCCTGTTACCGTCAAACCAGACTAGACGATCTTGACGTTTAGTCCGCGTGCGTGTGAGAGGACACCAGCAGCCAATCAGCGAGTAGAGGAGCACGACATAATTAGCCGACCCCCCTGCTGGGCCAGTTCCTTTGTAACGCCGCCTTGTACCTGCCCGACTCGCTGACCTCTCACGTACTAACATTCCAGCTGTGGGATAACACAGATTTCTGGATAACTGGATTGTGCACCGTTCTTACTATCCATCCAAGATATCTGCGTGGATGGATTGTGGTACCCAGGGAGTCGAAACCAAATACTTATCGGTTCTGGCTCCTGTTACGGTTCTTCAAATACATTTTTAAACAATTCAATTCTTAAAATTTTGTATTGACTATTTCTAGTTACATTAAGAACATAGTATTAAAACATAATAAACTACAAAACGAGCTATTTGTATAAGAAATATAAATAATTCAGGAGCTTTGTCGTTGCACAACTTATTAAAAATATCCTGGTTTCATTTTAGCAGATCATTTTATTTTTTTGCCAGAACTCTAAACGATAATAAAAAGATGACCTCTTTGGTCTAGTGATCAAGTTTCTGGCTACAAATAAGTGCTCATTGAACTCATCAGTGCTTACTGTTAAGTGTTCAATAATACCTCTACTATCCCTTAGAAAATAAATATATTCTACTTTCAAAAAAACTCCTGAGAAATGGATCTTATTTTTCGAAATAAATTAAGTTTTAGGAATAAGGGCATAAAATGCAATTATTATTTTCTTTTATAAAACGTAAGAACCAATAAAAACCTTTATTAACTTATTCTTAAACTATTTACTTTTTTGATTCCTGTTCTGATTCTAGTTCCTTAAAAATAACTGTTAATTTTATTATCGGTTCCGGTTCCAGTTCGACCCCCTGGGGTACCATTTAGGAAAATTAATCATCAGACTCCGAGTCCAAACCCAGCCTCCTCCTCACTGACAGTTGCATGTTTTGATATGACGCCTTAGACCACGTGATCACCGATGCATATGTTTTTTATATTATATCAATCGATTTACGTTAAATGAACTGAGCTATATACTGTACACTCTAATTTTATTAGGAGTGGACTTATCTGACAGCTAGATAAGCTACTATATCTACTTTCACGCATTCATACGTCAAGTCATGTTATCTGCAGCTGTCACTTTTGATTTAAATATATAAAATAACAATCATGATAAATAGTAAAATTGTATCCATGTGGACCACAAAAATACGTTTGTGTTTTATAAAAAGTTTACCAAATGTCCATTCATAATAAAATAGAGGTATGCATCCCTTTATTCCATCGAGTCGCTCTGTGTAGTGCTGCGCATGCGTGTAATTTAAGATGAAAGTTTAGAAGTGGACGGACTTAAAATGATACATTTTTAAACAATCGATCGTGGGCAGTGAGTGCTCGTAAAAGAGTTTGTATAATGTAGATTATCTACGTTATTTTTCTCTCCTCCTTCTAGGTGAGGTCAGGATGACAACTTCTTAGTAGAAAAATAACAGCTTTTATAACTTAAAACAATAAAACAATTTCGCATTATGTTAAAATGATCTGTTGTGACCCTATAAAAACATGATTTTGCTAGATTATTGCTTCCAGTAGATCCCGTGGCACTCCAATTTAGATTGCACTGCACTCAGATAAAAATGTCACCAGAGGTGGTTAAGAACGTTTCCTACCTGTGACGATTGTTAAGTCAAGAGGGGATGTTACATGTTAATGTATTTCGGAGGATTTTAAATTGTTGTATAATATTAATACAAAGATAATAAATTATTATAGATTCCTAAAAATGGTCTTAAACTGCTATAAAATTATATTTTTGAGCCTTGAGTAGTTTTTTATATTACAAAAACAGCGTGTAGGAATCTTCCTGACAGGATGTAGATTAAATAAGTCCGTGAAAGCAAATATTTATCTAGAATAGGAAACAATAAAAATACACTTTTTAAATGTAAATCCATGCTTTCCAAGTTCAGATATTAGATTGAGTGTTTATATTCGTTAGCGGAAGAGTGGAAGTGTTATCAGCAGGTAATCTAGAGGCGTTGGTGTTGTGTATTTATTTAATTGTTTCCCCGCATCCAAACGTTCCGGTTGTACGCATATGTACTCTTTACTCTAATAAGTTAAGGATGAGGTATGTTGAATTAGTAGGAAGTGTGGCTGTATTATTTGCGTTGAGGGAGAGAGAGAAAACAATCTAGTAATAACCATCCTCAGTACACATGACTGTGCTCGAAACCGATCTCCCCATAATTGGCAGTCCAGTCTATTGAGAGGGTGATGCCTAAGACCGCTTGACCATTGAAGTGGGTTTGTGTTTGTTGTAGAATTAAGTTATTTGGTAAGTCGTGTGATGATACGATCAGTCGCTTCAGAAAGTGTCTGATAGATATCCACAATCTCTATTTTTTCATGACCAACCAGAGATAGACATTTTATGATCGTAAAAAAATATATATTTTGAATAATATCGAAGTTTCATGACCTCCTAGGCCTAAAAAAAGTTTTTTTAATTGCCGTTTGTCTGTTACTGGGACTAAAGCCGAAACTACTTTACTGATAAGGTTAAAACTTGTTGTAGAGGAATGTCATAAGTTTCTTCAGAGGAAGTTTAATAATTAGCTATCCAACCTTTAAATAAGGGTAGTTTACTTGGGACGAAAAGAGAAAAAATAGATTTTATTAAAATTGGATCAAACTATTTTTATTAAATTTTGTATTCAGGCGCTGTTTAATATTACAAACAAAATCGCGCGTCTCATATACACATCAAAATGGCTTTGAGGTTTCTTTACTTAAGCATAAACTTCTAATTTTGATAATATCTTCAAAAATATTTGATATACGTAATAAAATATTGCTAAAAAACTGTAGGGGACTTAAAAATAAACATAATTTTATTTAAAAGGAGATTTTATAAAATTAATATTCTCTGAGATAAGGGCAAATATATATTTTTAAATAGAGCTTTGGCCAATAATTATTTATTTTTATTTATTTGAGGTATTTAACTATCACTTTCTGAACTGAATGATTATATCAACAAATGAAATTTCTATGAGCGAGAGCGAAAGAGCCTACCAATTTTGCCATGAATGATATTTTCACATACCTTACACGTTTTTTTTACATGCCACAATCGAAATGGGACCAACGGCTTTACTTCCCTCTTAAGGAAGCTGTGCTACGGATTTTTAGCGCCAAGAAAAATCCGTGGGCCCCAGTTGGTTTGAACCCATGAACATTGGGTCCCAAGGCGAGCACTTTATTATCCCAAGACCACCGAGATTGACGTCAACAATGGGAGCTTAAAATGCACAGAACAACACACTTTGTTTTTGTAACAGTGTATCTTATTTGGTGAAATGAAGTGGGTTTTTTTTCCATCCAGCATGTTTCTACGAGTATAACAATATGTATCATTTGGTCTCATATACCTTACAAGTTTAGGTTTAGTCTGTGTGATCCACCGCTCCATTCACTTAAGGTACAACCTCCACTAAACAGGTGTCCACTGTCCTGTCCTCCAGGTACTACGAGACGGGCAGTTTCAAGGCCGGCGTCATCGGTGGCAGCAAACCCAAGGTGGCCACCCCCCTCGTGGTGGACGCCATCGCCAACTACAAGAGAGAGAACCCCACCATGTTTGCCTGGGAGATACGGGATCGACTCCTGGCTGAGGGCATCTGCTCGCAAGACAACGTTCCTAGCGTCTCCTCCATCAACCGGTGAGTAACGTCACACCATGTGTACCAGCAGCTGTCTTTCGGGACACCGCGTCTCACTACCAGAGTAGTACGCAGCTACAGGGTCGTCGAATAAAGGTAGCCAGGATTTCATAGTACAATATGTACAGAAATAATTGAACTATACATATTAGTCAATTATATATAGCACCACGTCTCACTACAAAATCAGGCCATACGCATACATAGGTCTACTAACTATTCTAATGTGTTAGGGTTGAATAAGGTTGAATTTAAAAGAAATGTACCCATATTTTTGTGGAAGGAGAGTGGAAAACCATTAAGGAAGAACCATCCTTAGTACACTCAACCAGAATTCAAACCCCTATCTCCCTTTCATTGGAAGTCTAGCTTATTGTAGGAGTGACGCCTTAGACCATGCGGACACTAAAGTTGGTAGTCATATAATATATTATTAGAAATAACTTAATAGAATATACAGAAGAGAGCTGACAGTTGTTGCCACATCATCTACAACAAATATCACATAAATCGGTCAAGTAATCCTGAAGATATTTAAATATGGAACCCCGGACACCTTATTCGAGGACCCTGTGTATTAATTACGCTAATGTGGTACCGATGAGGAAGATAGAGTTTAGGGGAAATAACCGCACTACTATTTGTACGGTCTAGTGCCAGCCTGATTATGATCGTCTCGTGGCTCCTTGGTTAAAGGGTAATCTACAGAACAGGAGACTCTTGTTCAATTCCGCATGGGGGTGAGTGATGAATAGTAGATAAACAGAAGATACTAAACTTAAGTTCTCAAGTTAAAATCTCTTATGTATGAGGACTTAAAGTGTCAGGATAAGGATGTTTGGATGTCAGTAAAAGGATGTTTGAATGTCAGGATAAGGAAATTTGAGTGTCAGAATAAGGTTGTTTGAATGTCAGGATTAGGATGTTTAAATGTCAGGATAAGGATGTTTGAGTGTTAGGAAAGGATGTTTGAGTGTCAGGATAAGGATGTTTGAGTGTCAGGATAAGGATGTTTGAATGTCAGTAAAAGGATGTTTAAATGTCAGGATAAGGAAGTTTGAGTGTCAGGACAAGGAGGTTTGAGTGTTAGGATAAGGATGTTTGAGTGTCAGGATAAGGATGTTTGAGTGTTAGGATAAGGATATTTGCATGTCAGGATAAGGATGTTTGAGACCATTACCATGTAGATAAATCAGGTACCATAGCCTTGCGATTGCTACCATAAAAATGAATCAGGCATCATAGTCCTGGCTTGTGATTACTACCATAAGAAGGAATCAGGCACCATTGTCCTGGCTTGTAATTATTAGCATGAAAAGGAATCTGAACAGATACTCGTTTAGGACAGCTTAAATAGAGGGTACTCAGTCTCAGTATTATAAATGTGCTCAATTATTTTATAAATAGCAAAAGCCTCTATATTAAATGTATATTATACAGGGTGTACACCATAAAACTCCAGTGAAGGCTACTAAACTCTATGTACTTAAAATGTTGGAATTTTGTGGCAGACAATCTGTATACATATACATAACTATGCATTATATGTGTATGGGGGTGAAGAGTATGCTTAAATGTGAAATGTGATCAGGTCAAATATATGTTTACGTTTGTCTATTTATTAGAATGTTTGTTTTAGTTCAATTCGGCATATTTTTTGAACATAACCAGTCATATTACACATGAATGGTTGTAAATATTTTATTCTGACGTATTGCCATCATTTAAAGAGATAATTCCCAAATCACTAGAAACATTATTGAATTATTATATAGTGGCTTAGTCTATGACTCTTTTAGTGCTTTACTAGAGCTACTTAATTTATTCGAGTCCAATAAGCAGGGCCAATCCTGTTGTTTTTAGCACTGCGTTTTACTACCCATTCGGGTTATAAGATTAGGTAATATTTACACTAATATATTAGGGATTAGGAAGGTTGAATTAAGAGTAAGTGTACCTGAATTTGCGTGGAAGGAGCGTGGAAACCCATTTAGGGAAAACCACCCTCAGTACATCCGACTGGGATCGAACCTCAATCTCTCAATCTTTGTCAGTCTAGTTTATTGCGAGAATAGTGCCTTAGACCATGCAGGCCACAAAGCAGGCACCATTCTATTGAGAAGGCCTACCACAGAATAAAATTTTAAAAACCTCCACAGTTTAAAGAGTAGCTAGACCCTGCATCTTTTATAGTCACCACTTTTAAAAACTGCAAAGTTCACAAAATTAGCTCTCGAGCTCCTACCATGTTGTATGACAACTGCTGCAGTCCAATCAAACCATGCCCCCTACCAACATCCACAAAACCTCTGTGTATCAGTGCTATCGAGTGTCCTCCGGGACTACTCCATTAAGAGCCCTCTCAAGGGACTACCCTCCCCCCCTCCTGCTGCTGACAAGTGATTACGATTATTAAAACGAGGGGAGGGCGCGCCAACCCTCCAGAGATTCTCTGCGACACTCTGTATATCTTGCGATTACACATGTTAGTGATGTATTAGCGCTGCGACCTTCCCTTCAATTGGTGCGACAGGAAGTCCCCAGAGGGTTGGACCTGATGACTTGGGGATAACAGTAGTGCATTCGATATAATCGTGTCTGGTCGTGTCAACCGTTATTATTTCAAAACTCTTACTTGGTCTCGAGCAGTGGTTCAACAAACATGTTAGAGCCTGACACCATTTTTAGAACGACAAACTTGCGTGGCCCAACTAGATTTATTTTAGCACCACGTGTTATACTATCCGTTCAAGTTTTATGCTTATGTACTAATTATGCCAATGGTTTTACGGATGAAGAAGGTTATAGTTAGAGGAAGTGTACTCGTATTTGCGTGGAGAGAGTGGGAAACAATTTAGGAAAAATCACCCTCAGTATACCGACTGGGATCAAACCATGATCTCCCCATCTTTTCCAGTCTAGTCTATTGTGATAGTAGCAGCCTTAGACCATGTGGCCACCAAAGCGAGTTTTTCTGACTACCTTTTTTTTTATAAAAATCTGTCAATGAGTATAATTGTTTAAAAACTGTATATTTCTCATAATGAGATATAAGCGAAGGGTGATCTTGCTTCTGGTTCTTGTGGATGACTTCATTGACGTCAGTCTGACAACTCATCTCAGTCGGTAGCGTGTCTACCTACTAAGTTAAGTGTCCTGGGTTAGATTCCTGGTATGGCCGATTTGTGACATGTGGGTTTTCCCCTTTCACAGTGATGAAATAACGGTCAGAAGCTTGGTGTTATGTATGTTCTAGATTCAAGTTAATTAATAAGCCATGTGCTGATATAATCAGAAGGTTAAGAAAGAGTACATTAAATATCCCAAATAAATGAAAAATGAAAAGTCATTGCCATCCACGCCTCAGGCAAGCATATGAACTTTGATTCCCTATTCGTATATCACACGTCTTAATTTTTCCTTCTTTTATTATTCACTTGACATTTTTTTAAAAACTTTGTATGTTCAAAAAAATATTCACACTAAAAAACTTTTCACGGTTCACCGAAAATATGCCCGTGGCCCACCAATGGGTCATGCATGGCATGTCCCAAATTTTGGGAACCACCAACCTAGAATATTTATATTTTTTAAAACTGGTAGGATAGAAGTCAAGAATATTAAACAATTTAAACATGAATTAAAACTAGTGGTTTGAACTTCAGCCTCGAAGAAATTACTTCCGAGGTTTCAACTGCTGTTGCAACAGCCACTATCTGGGATGAGTGAAGAAACTACAGAATGGCCGGAAATAAAGTACTGTATACCAAAATTACAAGCCAGACAGTAACTTTTCAGTCTGTAGAGGCCGTGCAATCTCAGTAAGTCTTTCAAAACCATGGAACCATGCTGTTTTATTGTTCAGATAACCTTCCAACACAACGTGGCATTCACCAGAAAAACAAATATTGGAAAGAAAAATGTTGGTCTTCAGTCACATTTGCCAGAGTGCGAGTACAGAATATAAGCAACTTATCCGACTCTAGTTACTGACGGCTGACCTACATACAATCGTAAATTGATCCTAATTCATTAACAAGTATCTGAAAACAGAACATACGCTTTTGGAACCTATCCGGCTCTCGTAACTAATGGTTGACTTGCATGCAATAGAAAAATGATCTTAATTCATGAAGAACTGTCCTAAAAGACGTTCTTTTCATACAGAGTTATTTCGAAATACAAATTTGTCTTTGCTACTCGAATAATCTTACTGAGCACTGTCGACACATGCCCATTCTTTGTGGAGGAGCGTTTTCTTACCAAACAATGTTTTCATTATCAAAGAACTAAGCCAGTGTGCCTACATTTTCTTACTAGCAACAACACTTTTCACTCTGTGAACGGGGTTTTATAGTACTCTTGTTCAAAAAGTTAAAACACACATTTCACAGTGGGTCCCCCTGGACGGCATATCCCGTATGACAAAAATAAATTCTTCGCAACAAAAGCCTTCTCACGAATACTTAAATCCTCATCACTTTTCAATATGACCGTTCACTTCCAGCACCAAGGTCACACTACAGCCTTGTCATGTTGCCTTCCCGCCAATATCTACGATGCACAGTATTGCCAACTTTCGGTAAACTTTATTCCTGGCCATATTGTAGTTTTTCAGATGATGGTGGCTGTTACAAGAACATCTGAAACATCGCAAGCTATATCTCCAACGCGGCTCAAGCCCGAAAACTTTAGCTTTAATTCGAACATAAACCGTGAAAGCCTTTGAAATCAACTTATAAATGATATCCATCCGGGCGTACTTAGAATATTTATTCAATTGAGGTCCATCACGGTAATTTTGCAATCTACTCTGTATCTTAACGTGGCTGTAACTCATAAAAATTTGGTCTTTGTTTATTACCTTGATGGGAAACTAACTAGTATTACTACAATGATTAATTAACTGACGACAATCTTGCTTGTGATAGTGATAGCAGTATTATATAAGCATATAATATTATTACATCCATTACTATTTCCACCCAATAGCCTGGGACAGTTTTTTATTCACGCCCTATATTTCCACTACCGGCTGGTCAGGCCTGTCGTAGCTTCAAATGTCTTATAATCTAACTTAAGACTAGGAAAGACACAACATCCAGCCCCCGGCCGTTAATTTATCGATATGAACGAGTAAATCCAAATTTTCATCAATTATTAATTTTCGGCCATGGTGGAAATGGAACCCAGGACACTTGGTTCAGTAGGCAGACACGCTCCTGACTAAGCTAAGGTGTCGGATTATCTATGTATATAATAATGTTAAATATATCATTTATACTGTTAAATATACATTTAACATTCTATTAATTTTGACAGTGATTCTCGGAGTTTCACCCGAATAATTTTCATAGTTTACAAAAAAATAGAATGAAATCTTATAAATCGAAAATTTGCCCAAAAATTTCTAAAAATATTCCAAAGGGATGCCCATTGTTTTCAGAAAATTGCACATTCTTTCGAAAATAGGTTTAATTTATTGAAATCTACCAAACTGAATATACGTATATGTATATAGGGCCCATATACTGTAAATATTAAATACAATCATTGTAACGTTTAAAAAATATAAGAGTGAAATATTAATGTTTATTCGCCATCATTAGGGTGACATTTGTTATCATGATTAAATCGGGTCCAAGTTAATATTTAATAATTAAAAAGTGGTGATATCTTATTCGAGAAATTAAAAATCCTGGTATTTTATATATGTTTTATTATAAGTAAATAAACAGTTTTGTGCTTGATATTTCACACGTCATTGACTTTAATTTAAATGCCTGACTATTACGTCATATACACGACAATTCCTGACATGCGAGATCTAGATTCCCGTTGAAAACACGGATTAAGATTCACATAGACTTTACCTACTCGGCTCCTTGTCAGGAAGGAAAGTGAAGTAGATGAGTACCCTGAAGGGGTATATCAAGTGACATTTCCTTTTATAAGCTTCCTAGAAAAAAAAAGTGAGGTCATCCAGATGCGTCTCTGTTGACCAAACTGCGTTGTCTTTTTAAGGTGGGGTGTTAGTGAGCGCCAGTTTAGTGCATTAATTTTGCAGTTTTCATAGCATAAACATTTTTTGGCAAAAATAGATCAAATATTTCTTTTATAGAAACATAGAGTTTAGCTTTCTGCACCTGTTAATCTCAACAGTTGTTGAATATCTCTCATGAGCATAGCGGCATTTGGTGACAAACTTTTTAAATGCAGAGAAAAAGTTGTCACTAAATTCCAGGACACCCCTGACAGACATTAAAGAACTGTTGAGATTAGCATGTGCGGAAAACTAAACTCTATGTTTCTATAGAAGAAATATTTGGTTTATTTTGGCCAAATAAATGTTTATGCTATAAAAACTTCGAAAATACTGCCCTAAACTCACGCTCACTAGCACCCCATCTTAAACAGAGACGTAGAAAGATGTCGCCATACCTTGCAACTTAGCAACATAAAACAAATAAATCTTACTAACCACTCTCATTTATAATGTCGTGATTTTGAATACAAATGCGAATAATAAATTATTGGGATGTATATATTTACGTATCATTAAATCATTTACTGTTAGGGTTATTATGTTAAAGTTGATGAATTTTCAACAACAAAGCTGAAATGTATATGTAATTTAGGTTATTCGGTTAATATTTATGTGGGTGCTAAAAATGGACGGGGTCTCTAAAGCAAAGGTCTTCAAATGTGTATTTGCATATAAATCACAATCTGAACTGCCTCTGAGCCTTCATTCAAACTCTGTGAACAATTGGGCGAGTAAGAAAGTTGACTTGGGTAGTGTCTCACCTGGGTACAACTCGTTATTATATCAATTGTGACCAAAATAGTTCTGCTATGGATTGTAATGTTATAGTCAAATAATAGCTATATAAATATTAATATTAATACGCACAATAATGACACTAGTGAACTAGCTTCTCCAACAAGGTGCAAGTCTTGTACAGATTGAGGTTTCCAATCCCCACGTCTTATGTTGAGAGACGTACCACAGCGCCACAGCTAGTAGCCAGTCTTCTCTCTTCATCTCTCTCTCTCTCTCTCTCTCTCACCTCTCCACACTTCCTTACCGCCATTTTGTGGTTCCCTCGCCCAGCAATACGGGCAAACGAGCGAGACGACTACGGGGGTTGGTGGGACGCGGGTAGCACCGCAACGCTCCTGTTTGGAAAGAGAGGGAGGGTTGAGCGCCGCTTCACCCCCTTCTCCCTCCAGTCATGATCAGTCGCTCTCTGTCTCCACGCAGCATCCAGTCTCAGTGGTTAGAGTGGGGCGACAATAAGTATGGGAGGCCCGAGTTCAATTCTCTTTCTTTATGTACGTGTGACGCGTCTTACTACCCTTTCTGCCTATTTGAACACTTACACTAATGTACTAGGTCTGTACAAGGTAAAATTTAGAGGAAATGTACCTACAGTTTCGTGAAAGTAGTATAAGAAGCAAGCTAAGAATAAATGGTACGTAGCACCAACACCCTCCTTTGTGTAAAAATTGAGGTGGTTACTTAAAACTCGTACGATATTTAAAATGAAATAATATACATTGTCACAGAAACATAATGAAAAAAATTATCAGTTTCTAACAAAAATCATAAATGAAATACTGTAAACTGTTACAAAAATATATCAAAGACAAAGGAACATCTGTGTTCACCATCATAAGAATAAACTCCCATTTCCCAGACCTCCATTTAAAATATATTTGCTTATAGCTCGAAAACTATTGGTTTTATAAAAATATATATTTCATTTGAAAGTTTTTAATCTTTAATAGTACTATAACTTTGGAATTATAAGTTATTTCGTATCTAAAATACTTGCGGAGACAATATCAAAACTGGAGATGTCCGCCTATGTGCCCTCTAAGTCATTTTCCTGGAAAAGAGAGGTTGACCATTTTGTTAACAATGTTAAACAATTGCTTAAACAAATTTTAATAATAATTGCTAGAGCCGATTTCGAAGAAAGTAATTTTATTCTCTTTTTGTCCTTAAGTAAACTACCTCTAATTTTAGGGTCATATATAAAAATTAAAAAATGCCCTCTAGCGAACCTTATTTTAATCCTAGATATCAAGTTTCAACTCAATCGGTAAAATGGTTTTGGATCTAGGCTTGGATACAGCCAGACAGACAGATGGACACATGACATCACAAAAAACCCTTTTTTAGTGTTCAGGGTGTCAGGAAACGTCAATATCTACTAAAATGTATCATTGGTGAAATGTGGGCTCCCCCTTTCATAGTGATGAGTTAACGGTAGGGGGCTTGATGTTGGGTCTTCTATAGATATAAGTTAGTTTATAAATCGTGTGCTGATATAATCAGTCGGTTCAGAAAGTACACGTTAAATACCTAATATAATTGGGTGAAAAAACCCACTAAAATCTTGAATAATTATTTTGGTGATCACAATACTTCCACTCTCCAAGAGGTCGATAGAAAGTAAAAAAAAAATCAACCTAAGTACACCCACCCGAGATTTGAACCCCAACTTACCCATCATCGTCCAACCAGAATAGACAAAATCTTCACCTTAGTCTACTTTCCCAGAGGTGCGGGTGGGACTGGTTATAGTGCTGATCAATAACGATCACAAAACAGTTACGAAAGATCATCTAGCCTAATCAATAAGCATTGGTAAACACAGCCACGGTATCAATATTCCCCAACCCGCTTCGGTGGCCGAACGGTCTAAGGCACTATTATCGATTTATACTAGATTGACGATGACGGGTAGATTGTGGTTCAATCCTGGTAAGGGGTACTGAGATTGATTTTTCCTAAATTATTTCCCACTCTCTTCACGCAAGTTCGGGTACACTTCCTCTAAATTAAACCTTCCTTATACCTATTCCATTAGCGTAATTAATGAATTAGTACATAAGCATACAATCCCGAATGGGTAGTTGGTAAGATGCGAAGCTAAAAAAAAAAGTCACACTTCCTGTGGATTTCCACGTTCGCCGAAAAACTAGCGCAGAACAGAAACGTGCTCGCGTGACGCGATCTAAGCCAATTACACGATTTCCGCTTAATCGGTGCGAGCTGTTATGCTGAAATTCAATTATTCTCTACTTTGTCCGCTCTGCTTGAAATACGTGCTTCTTGACGAGCAACTATGCCTGTTTACTTCGAAGCATCCAGTGTGACCATACTGCCTCTAAGCCAGGAAGTCCCACAGATCCAAGCCAGCAAGCTGTTTTGAGGCTATCTTCTCTCCTAAGGGCATATCGATCCTTCTCTACCCCCTGGTAGAGTCAAACCCTCAACTACCCCATACTCTCATCCTCGTCTTCAAGAGGGAACAAGATACTCTTACTTCACCGACAAGGGAAAACTTGGCCATCTAATGTACTGCTACATTGGAGAGTAGAACACAAATGTTTGAGTGTTTGGACCTTACAACTAGACAAGAAAAAGTGTGATAAGGCTAACCTTAAACTAGACAAGCAAAGGTGTGATGTGGTTGAACCTTAAAACTAGACAAGCAAAGGTGTGATAAGGCTAACCTTACAACTAGACAAGAAAAAGTGTGATAAGGCTAACCTTAAACTAGACAAGCAAAGGTGTGATATGGTTGAACCTTAAAACTAGACAAGCAAAGGTGTGATAAGGCTAACCTTACAACTAGACAAGAAAAAGTGTGATAAGGCTAACCTTACAACTAGACAAGCAAAGGTGTGATAAGGCTAACCTTAAACTAGACAAGCAAAGGTGTGATGTGCTTAAAACTAGACAAGCAAAGTTGTGATAAGGCTAACCTTAAACTAGACAAGCAAAGGTGTGATGTGCTTAAAACTAGACAAGCAAAGGTGTGATAAGGCTAACCTTAAACTAGACAAGCAAAGGTGTGATGTGGTTGAACCTTAAAACTAGACAAACAAAGGTGTGATAAGGCTAACCTTAAACTAGACAAGCAAAGGTGTGATAAGGCTAACCTTACAACTAGACAAGCAAAGGTGTGATAAGGCTAACCTTAAACTAGACAAGCAAAGGTGTGATAAGGCTAACCTTATAACTAGACAAGCAAAGTTGTGATAAGGCTAACCTTAAACTAGACAAGCAAAGGTGTGATGTGGTTGAACCTTAAAACTAGACAAGCAAAGGTGTGATAAGGCTAACCTTAAAACTAGACAAGCAAAGGTGTAATAAGGCTAACCTTAAACTAGACAAGCAAAGGTGTGATAAGGCTAACCTTAAACTAGACAAGCAAAGGTGTGATAAGGCTAACCTTACAACTAGACAAGCAAAGTTGTGATAAGGCTAACCTTACAACTATACAAGCAAATCTATGATAAGGCTAACCTTACAAATAGACAAGCAAAGGTGTGATAAGGCTAACCTTACAACTAGACAAGCAAATCTATGATAAGGCTAACCTTACAAATAGACAAGCAAAGGTGTGATAAGGCTAACCTTACAACTAGACAAGCAAAGGTGTGATAAGGCTAACCTTACAACTAGACAAGCAAATCTATGATAAGGCTAACCTTACAAATAGACAAGCAAAGGTGTGATAAGGCTAACCTTACAACTAGACAAGCAAAGGTGTGATAAGGCTAACCTTACAACTAGACAAGCAAAGGTGTGATAAGGCTAACCTTACAACTAGACAAGCAAAGGTGTGATAAGGCTAACCTTACAACTAGACAAGCAAAGGTGTGATAAGGCTAACCTTACAACTAGACAAGCAAAGGTGTGATAAGGCTAACCTTACAACTAGACAAGCAAAGGTGTGATAAGGCTAACCTTACAACTAGACAAGCAAAGGTGTAATAAGGCTAACCTTACAACTAGACAAGCAAAGGTGTGATAAGTCTAACCTTACAACTAGACAAGCAAAGGTGTGATAAGGCTAACCTTAAAACTAGACAAGCAAAGGTGTGATAAGGATAATCTTACAACCAGACAAGCAAAGGTGTGATAAGTCTAACCTTACAACTAGACAAGCAAAGGTGTGATAAGGCTAACCTTAAAACTAGACAAGCAAAGGTGTGATAAGGCTAACCTTAAAACTAGACAAGCAAAGGTGTGATAAGGCTAACCTTAAAACTAGACAAGCAAAGGTGTGATAAGGCTAACCTTACAACTAGACAAGCAAAGGTGTGATAAGTCTAACCTTAAAACTAGACAAGCAAAGGTGTGATAAGGCTAACCTTAAAACTAGACAAGCAAAGGTGTGATAAGGCTAACCTTACAACTAGACAAGCAAAGGTGTGATAAGGCTAACCTTAAAACTAGACAAGCAAAGGTGTGATAAGGCTAACCTTACAACTAGACAAGCAAAGGTGTGATAAGGCTAAACTTAAAACTTCAGGTAGATAGTTATGTGGCTTGGCAGGTACTCGGCTACATAAGTATTTTGTGTTCGCTCTTTCACAATGCTCACAATGAAGTTATTCAATCTTATGAAAGCACAACATGCAGATAAATCCTAAGGAATCATACCATATAATACAGTTTTATGATTCTATGATCCGAACACCTCAAAGTGAAGTCTAGACTCTTTTTCATTTGTCACTTAAAGTAATGCTTTAAGTGTTTTATCAAGCGATGAGTATCGTCCATGTGATGGAATAATTCAGTGAGTTGAGGACTCACTTAGCACCCTGGCCAACTGTTGGCTCTTTTTACCATCCCATTGCACCCCCGCAACAGTGACATATGTCCATAGTCTCGCATCCTTGTTGACTTGTGTAGCAACGTGGTATAGGAGAAATGTTGAAAGGGGACTTGACTTAGAGGGCTTCGATTAAAAATCCAGTGATTGTTGTTGTTTTGCTTTTAGTAGAAAAAAAACACTTCAAAACACCCAGCCGGAGTTTGTACCCTGACCTCCACGACTCTAGAAAACCAGACAAGGTGATATTCGCACATCTGAGCTCGCAGACAAAGGCGTCAGTCTCATCCTGTTTAGTTTTTCTGGTGATGTGGATATAGGAATTAGAAACCCAACCGCAGGCTTGGCGAAAGGAGTTTTCCTAAATCATTTCACTCACTCCATCCACGAAAATAATGATACGCTTCCTTCAAATTCTACCTTCCTCCTCCTTGCCCCATTAGTGTAAATAATCAGATAGCTCGGATGGGTTGTAAGATATAGTGTACAAATATATATATAATTCGCGTTTGTTGTTTGATCGGTTGCTGCTCTGAAAGTCATCTAGAGCGAACAGACCTTCGCGTTATGTCGGCTGACTGAGTTGCTTCTTCCAGCACATTAACTCCCTCACGTGGAGTATTGTGTTGCTAGCTGCTGCACCCTGCCAACCACCCCCCTCTCTCTGTCTTTCTCTCTCACACACACACAAGGGTGGAGCACATGTTGCCACACTCGATGACATCTAGCGCTACTGGCTGATGGCTCAATCATTTAACTACGTTGCCTACTTGGTGGACTAGCAACCTATTTTGCGAAGTGGGTTGCATCTTTACTTGAAGCACTTAAGCACTCTAAGAACGATCACACTTTGACGCCAATGTACGAAATATAAAGAGAGGGGAGAAAATGAGCAGTTCACACTGTGATGCCTTTATTTATCTGCTGAAAATACATACCCTCTTCCAATAACTTATATAAACACTCAATCTACTATTTGTGCTTGGACAGCATCGACTTACAATTCTAAATTATATATTTTTCTTGTTTATTATTCTAGATAGACATATGTTTCCATGGACTATTTTAATCTTCTTCCGTTCAGGAAAATTCCCAAGGCTCATTTTCTCAAATAAACCAAATAGCCTTAGTTGTAGATGATTTAAAAAATATGGGTTCTACAAAAACCTACTTAAAGATCAAAAAATAATTTTGAAACAGTTTAAAACTATTTATGGAACTATTTAAGAATTCAAAGTTAAATCCTTAATTCTCGCTGAAAAAAACTTAAATACATTAGCTTAGGAAGTTATATCACAGGTACGGGACTGGAAAATTCTATCACAGGTGCCTATGGGACTGGGAAGGATGGAAGCAAAATCCATTAAACCTATAGTTAGCCAACCTGACCACTCAACCACAGGGCTGGATAGAAGGAAACAGGGCTATTCTGACCTGTTGAGAGGCCTCTTAGCCACCCAGTTACTGGGGCTACCAGAAAAGAACCAGGGTATTTTGGATCCGAAGCTGATCCAACTGATTACTCCGCTATGGGATGATTTTTTTTAATATTGAAAGGTTTAAGAAATTTTTTATAGTTCACTATAAATATTAAATGTCTAGGCCTACAAATTTTCTGTGCCTTTCTTATCGTATCTGTACAATCATGCCAACCTCCTTACTCTACGAATTGTCGTCTAGGGGGATCGTCACGTCATACCTCATTACTACCAACTTAATAAAAGGCAAGCAAGCAATCCCCGCAGCGCCTAGAAGCCCAATCCTCCAACTAATTACCAGCCATCCCTTGTCTTGTATTGACGGGGTAAATTGTATCCGACTGAACGAGTGAACAAGGAAGGCAGGCAGGCAGGCACTTTAGCCCGGCTCCAGATGATCATAATGCTATAACCCGGCCCTGCCACCACCAACACATTGGAGGATTGGAGTTGGGGGCGGTAATCAGATTTACAAGCTTCTGTGATGTCCATGTGGCGGCGATAAGTTGGCTGTTCTCTTAGAGAAGTAAAAGGGGACACTGGCTACATTCCTCTCAACACCCCACCAAATTATATGGATTAATGTATCCTCTTTGGGTTACTGGAGAAGCTTTTTATAGCAATCTACCTACACACTGACTAGATCACATGTTTATGATGAACATTTTTTATTTAATTCCGTTAGAAAAACAAATTGAAGGTTTCTTCACTTTATTCGTAATTTCTGCTCGGTTTTAAATTGATTTTAAAGCATAACCAAATTAATACATAAAACAGTTTATGGAGTTGAATTTGTATGCTAAAATGTTCTACTATCGCTACTGTATGTTGCATAACATCATGTACACACTGTATGTTGCATAACATCATGTACACACTGTATGTTGCATAACATCATGTACACACTGTATGTATCAAAACATCATGCACACACTGTATATTGTTTAACATCACTATATTCATGGCGTAACAACCTTTACCTACGTCTGTTACACCCAGGTTACAGCTTATTTGGTGCTGACTGACAGTTCACAGCTGACTTCTGACAGTCAACATTTAGGTATATACCTAAATTTTGACTGTCAGAAGTGACAACTGCTAAAGACATTTTTTTGCAGATCATATGGTTCGGCGTAGGGATACATAATTTGGTTTGGTAGCTTTTCAAAGCCGTCAGAAGTCAGCTGTGAGCTGTCAGTCAGCACCACAAAAGATAAAACTGAGGTATACTTACCAACCTGTAACAAAAATTATGTTACCTATTAGTTATATGGCCTACGTTAGTTATTTACCAACCTTTAAACATGGTATGTTACTTACCAACTTTATACAAAGTATGTTACTTACCAACCTCTACACAAAGTATATTACTTACCATCCTGCACACAAAGTATGTTACAATCCTATACACAAAGTATATTACTATTTTGCACAGAAAGTATGTTAACCATCCTGTACACAAATTATGCTACCATCCTGCACACAGTTTGTTGTATACCCCCCTGTAAGCCACAATGGGTATATAATACTCCAGTAAGCCGTGTTAACACCCTGTATCTTGTCAGCCAATCATGGGACAGTAATCCACTTGAACCCATACTTGAATGGACCCACAATAGTTGGGTCTGGTGTGGCTTAGTGCCCCCCTGTGATGAGAAGACCTCTTCTACTTCTTGCACACTTCTGTCAGGTATAACTCGACAACGGTAGCAAAGATTTGAGTGAAGCGACACATGCGCACTGATTTATTGGTGGGTTGGATAACATAAGCCTACTTTATATAATGGCTCATCTACAACCAACCAAATAAATAATTTCATATGTCTGAAATAGCACACTTAATATTGTATGTTTGAAACAGCACACGAAGTATTGTTTGTCTGAAAATGAGCCCTGATTTAAGGTAACCCTTCGTGCTAATGTTTACTGCAAGTATTTTTAGTAATATTATGATTATTTAGCCATATTATATGTTGAAAGAATCTATTACATCCATCCGTGAATTTTAATACGTAATGGTGACATGCCATTACAAGCGGGTGTGACTGATTGTAGACATGTTATTACAAGCGGGTGTGACTGATTGTAGACATGTTATTACAAGCGGGTGTGACTGATTGTAGACATGTTATTACAAGTGGGTGTGACTGATTGTAGACATGTTATTACAAGCGGGTGTGACTGATTGTAGACATGTTATTACAAGCGGGTGTCACTGATTGTAGACATGTTATTACAAGTGGGTGTGACTGATTGTAGATATGCCATTACAAATAGGTGTGACTGATTGTAGACATGTTATTACAAGCGGGTGTGACTGATTGTAGACATGCCATTACAAGTGGATGTGACTGATTGTAGACATGTTATTACAAGTGGGTGTGACTGATTGTAGACATGTTATTACAAGCCGGTGTGACTGATTGTAGACATGTTATTACAAGTATATACCAATCATTGTATATATAACAATAAAACAGATCTCCAACAGCGCTATTATTCTAGGGTTGAGTGACTGTACGAAAGTTGAGGTAATTTATTTACAAACATTTAACTTAGCGTGGATGTACTACAGTGACCATGAATACTGCTCCTCTTCCCTCGAGAATAATCTCCACCCTCCCCCTCTTTCACCCCTGTCTAGTAATAATAATTCATTTAATGAAGCTACTTCACACGTCGTTTAAACAGTACTCCATCACATTTCTTCCATAAGCTTCCTACATTTGAATAAGGTCATTTTGAAAGGCTCCCTTAATTCGTGCAAACATAAAATAAACATGTGTGTCTACACTAAGTCCTACTACCCATTCAGGCTATCCATGCTTACATTAATGAGTTATGGATGGGGAAGTTGGAGCTAAGAGGAAATGTACCCTAATTTGCGTGGAGGTAGAGTGTAAAACCAATGATTAAAAAACACCCTTATTACACCCAACTGGGATTCAAATCAGTAACTCCTTGTCAGTGGCATACCAGACCACGCTTGGTTGACGCATTAGTCCACGTGACCACCGATGTCATATGGTCTGGCTATCAGCGGTTCAATTTGGTCAAACTAAATGAACAGGCTCAGGCTTGCGGATAAAATTGCCCCCGGTCCAGAGGGTTGGGAATGAACCTGATCCTGCCAGGTAGAATCCAAGGACACTTATCAGTTGGACCATACCTCCCGGAACAAACCTCTCTGTTACTGGATTGTTTCGTTTAGCTTCTGATTCGTTAAGCCTACATTTGAGCGCTGCTTTAAACGAACTAATCTACAGTGAGAGCCAAAATGCAGAAATAAACGTCAAGTTGAGTGAAAGCAGGCCTTGATACGGGCTTTGCTGGTGCTATCAGGCTGTCACGTGATGTCACCACTTCAACAACTAACACATCAATATGGGTCGTTACCAGAGCTTTAGAACAATCCTCTTTGAAATGTGACACAATTGGTTCTGAATAAAACCTGCCGAGGTGGGCTTGACGACTAGACTTCAACCTGGTCTAGTCTGGTTCGCTGCTGACGCTAAGGTTGGGGACAACATTGTGTACTTAAGGTAGAGTTCTTCATTGGTGTGCCTCAAAGAGTAATTGGGAGTTTGAAGGAAGGTCAAAAAGAAACCAGAAAAGTTTTAGGAATAAAAATATAAATTATCATTTAAAAAAAATAGAACAAATAATATTAGAAGTTCAGCTATTGAGCTTTTAAACACAATCTTAATACTATTTTTTTTAAACTGATAGAACCTCTCCTTAAAAAAAAGGATGGTGTGTCTTGACAATTTAAGCGCCTTGTTCAGTAGGCCGTGAGTTGAAAAATGTTGAAATTCGTTAACTTGGGGTGTTTTTTTCCTAAATTGTGTTCCTCTCTTTCTTCACGCAAATGCGGGTATCGTTCCTTTAAACTCTAACTTTTCTAATAATATAATTAAGCTAAATGTGGTTAGCCTGGAATGTTAGTAAGACGCGACGTTTTTAACATAAAAATTAATGGTACAGAGAGACACCTACTTTATCTTTTTTTCTTAAAATAGAGACATTAACTAAAAATGTAAAGATGTGTGAAACGAAATATTATACACTCTTACAGAAACATTGAGAAAAGAGGAACATTTATGTCCACCAAAGAGCATAACAATCAATCTCACATTTTCAAAGACTTCCACAAAATATATGTATAGTTCTATATATTGATTATGTCTAAAAATATATTTTAAATAAAATATAGTTATTTTTAATAATACTATAACTTTACGATGATGAGTTATTTAATATCAGAAATAGTTGAAGATATATGAACAAAATTTAAAGTTTTTGCTTATTTAATCAAAATCATTTCTATCCCAAAATGAAAACTTTCATTTTGTTTGCAATGTTAAATAATATATAGATACAAAATTTAATCATAATCATTAGAACGGATTTAAAGAAAATAGATTAGTTCCTTTTTTTCCCCCTATCCGTAGTCAACACTTACTCTTAGATTTCAATATTTAGGCCAAGATACGGGCAGACAGACAGAAAGACAGCATTGTGAAAACAACTTTTTCGGTTTCAGTAGCTCATGAAAGGTCGACATTTTATCAAAATCTCGATCTAGATTTCTATTTTTTACGATCACACTACTTCTCTCTACTAGGGATTGAGAGACAGTAAAAATAGGACAATAACACATGGAATCTGCACTAAATGAGGGCTATACTAAGTGATAAGTACTGTTTAAATTAATTCTGCTCACCCTGGCAACACGTCACGCCACACCACGCCACGTCATTGAAACCAACTTAGTTCTAAAAAAAACCCTACATAATAACAGTTGGTTCAACACTGTGAAAAATAAAACCCTGATTTGGCCAGTGCTAAACGTTTCAGTCATGTCTAGATTCGAACCCGGAACACCAAGCTCGGTAGACAAACATGCCATCATCTGAGGTGCAGGCTGGCACAGCAAACCACACACTGAATATAGTCATGCTAGTAAACCGCACCCATGTTTCATGTTACCACTATCACATGATGGGTCGAGTGGTTATTACACTTCTCAGGGACATTTCGTGGCATCAACCAATGTCTATAATAGTCAACTGTTTACAACTTTCTTACACCGCAAAAAACGAAATTACTTTCTGTTTAGTAGGGCCTATCACCTCGTGTAAACCTGGAAGTTAAATGATGTGGTTGTAGTGAAAAGGAAAGTTGCATTCCTGAATAGCACAAACTCTTCGGAACGAACATTTATTGCGTTCTATAGAGATGTTCTTTTAATGATGTCAAATGTAATTCTTCGATACGTCGATAGCCTCGATTGTTGGTATCGAAAGAGTAGAGAATCAATCTTAATATTACGATTCTCGATATTTCGATTCTTAGTTCCCAATGAAAGTACTGGCAACTAAGCCAAACGGCAAAATTCGGAATGAGTGGTAATAGGCTATCTATCATATTAGTGTATTTGCAGCTAGTGACTATATTTTGGTTGAGTTTAGAACCCTATTTAGCGAATTTGAAAGACTTGTGCTCTCGATAGTTGCTTATTATACCTTTTTAAAATTATTTATAAATGTTTGACTCAGTGATGTCTAGGTAAAAATAAATGCCTACAATTTTAATTCCTGATTATTTTATTAATCATGCTACTACATGCTACATGCTACGGTTTGCTAATCATTAATAATATATGATTATAATAATATATAATATATTTAATAATATGCCTTAATACTTGATAAAATGGATCATTTTCTTTGTTAAAATTAATTATTTTCTTATAACTGTTGCCATTTTTTAGTTTTTTTTGCTATTCTATGAAGTTGAATAAATATATTTTTACATGAGGTTGGAAGCTTGGAAAAATAATGAGATAGAAAATGTTCAAGAGACCAGGATTCGAACCCCGATCTCCCCATCATCAACATCACAATTTATTGTGAAAGTGATGCCTTAGACCATTCGTCCACCTAAGAGGGTAGTTTCCAATTATTTAATTAAGAGATACAAAAGACGTACGAGAATTTAATGTATATTTCTATATACATCAATAGTATTTAATTAGAGGTGTGTTTAGCATAGAATGTATCAACCTTGACAGATAAAATTAACCTTTTATCACTATAACAACCTGCATCAGTAGTCACGTGACTGAAGACGTCAGGCTCGCATGAGACTGGATTTCCAACAACACGGAGGTTTCGTCACCACATATTATTCATCATTTAGTTTTATCAGCCCCTCTACACACTAGTGCGGGTGCACTTTCTTTAAACTAGCTTCCTTAAACCTGACCTATAAATTAAACCTTAAAGGACGTTTCCTCCCTGTGACGTCACGAAAAGTCGAGATAGGATTTCTCATAATAATGTATTCGTGTTTTATTTAAAGAGCTAAAAAACATAGCATTGAAATAAAAACCATAAATTCTTAGATAATTCTAAAAATAGGCTTGTTAAAGTAGTTTATTTGCTAACGTATTTTTTTAAATCGTCTACAGCTCAGGATATTTGGCTTATTCATGAAAATGTCCTGTAGGAATCTTCCTGACGAGATGTAGATTAAAAAAGTTCGTGGAAGCATTTGTATATCTAGAATAGGAAACAAGAAATATTTGATTTTAAAATGTAAGTTAATTTTATCCAGGTGCATATAGTAGAATGAGTGTTTATACTCGTCAGTGGAAGAGCGTAAATGTTTTCAACCCATAGGAAGAATTTCCTCGCAGGATAAACTAATGATTTTCATCCCTCTATTTCTATTGTGTATATCAATGTTCAAGTGTGATAGTGTTTAAGTTTCTTCAGTGCGTCAAGTTGAGATGCAACCCACTTCGTAAAATTACTTCGAAATCAACATGAGAGCTTTGTTTAATATTCCATGTATTAAAATGTACATAAATATATTCGATAGTATGGATCTCTTTAGCTATGCTTGAAATTATTCTTACGTCGGAGATGGGACTAAAGCATGAAGACTCTTCTCTATTGGCTTTCAAGCCATTTTAGTTTGTTTGCCCTATTGTTTATGTTCCCCACCCCTACGGTGGGATCTTCAGCTGCCCCCACCCCTTCCCACCTCCCGCTCACATTCACTAACCTCACTGCACTTCATCAATTGCTCATTTGATGGATGTCCTGGATACAACCACTTTCACTATCGTGACTTCACTTCCGCTGATAATAGACCTTACCTTGTCCGCACTTCCAATAATGGCAGTAAACCTTGTAATATCCTCACTTCTGGTGATGACAATAGACCTAGTACTATCCTCACTCTCGGTGATGACAATAGACCTAGTATCATTCTCACTTCCGGTACTGACAATATACCTTGTAGTATCCTCACTTCCGGTAATGACAATATAACTTGTATTGTCCTCACTTCCGGTGATGACAATATACCTTGTATTATCTTCACTTCCGGTGATGACAATATACCTTGTATTATATTCACTTCCGGTGATGACAATATATCTTGTATTATCCTCACTTCCGGTGATGACAATATACCTTGTATTATCTTCACTTCCGGTGATGACAATAGACCTAATATTATCCTCACTTCCAGTGATGACAGTATATCTGGTATTATCCTCACATTGATGACAGTAGACATTACCTTGTCCTCACTTCGGTGATGACAATAGACCTAGGATTATTCTCACTTCCGGTGATGAAAATAAACTACGGTATAGGATTATCCTCACTTCCGGTGATGACAATAGACATAGTATTATCCTCACTTCCAGTGATGATAGTAGACATTCATTACATTGTCCTCACTTCCGGTGGTGGCAGTAGTCCTTGAATTGTCCTACCTTTTCTTACTCTTCCTTCTAGCCTGAAACTAAATTTAAAAAAAGGGTTCTATCTTTATAGGCAATTTAAAAGTAATCGTTAAAGCTCAATAATAATATGAACTCTTATCATCACAAAACAAAATTACATTCTAGTTTTCTTTGAATTGTAGTATAGCTTGGTCAGTGTTCATACTGAACTGTTCTTCACCAACTAAAGACACACGACACCATTTTTTATACTAGACTTGCTACAGTAAATAAGACAGATCTTGATCACAGTGATTGCACACAAGCTCTACTCAGATACTGTTCGTACGTCACATACGATTGCAAACAATATTTTTGAGCAATACAATGGTATCTTTATACACTTTTATAGTCAAATAATCAATAAGTTGTTAAAGTAGTATTTAATATAAATATATACCTTGTCATTCCTAAAGCCTATGGATGTATAGATAGGTCAATTTCTAATAGGATTCTTTTTCTTTCTAAATAGTTGAAAGCCTATATTCAGTTAACTCCCTACTATCCGCGGTAATGGAGGGTCGAGTGCCGCGGATAACGCAAAACTGCGGATGGTAATCAGAATATTTAGTAAAACAAGAGCTTGTCGCACATTCAATTCAAACTCGTACTCACCTATCGTGGTTGCTTTTATGAGCACATAATTATATTTCACGCCCTCAGATAGTAAAAAAAACACGCATTTTAAATCAATGTACAGTATATTCAAAATGGACACATCCCTTAAAAAGTTTGTATTAGTCTTCTACTCCGTTGCAGCTTCTTCATTTTTTATTATCCCGCAATGTATTTTCCGTAACACCAGCTTGTCAGATAGGAGCGTGCCTTCTTCCTGTTCCAGATAATCAAGCAGGTACAACCCCGAAATGCCTCCTCCCCTTTGCATACACTTTTTTGTCTCTCTGGCCGTTATCTCTTCCTTAGCTATTTATTGAGCACAATAATCGGTATCCTTGTAGTCTCCATCAACGTAGTGTTTTTAAAAAACATATCCCTGCCGTTGGCGATGCTGCGGTTAAGCTGAACAGCGGATAATCCGCCCGCGGATGATCGGGAGTATACTGTATTTGGAATTCAATTTTCTAATATTTTAATTTAAATATTTTTTATCAATCATTCATTAAAATAATGTAAATGCCCCTAAACAAGTTTATCTATTTTTATAACCCTAAATGTTGTAAAGTAAAATGGCCGATATAGCCTGTACTATATTTTCTACAAGGTATACTACAAGATACTGTATACAATGAGTTGTGCAAAGCAAATCTTGTACAATTTTTGGTGTTAACACAGCACAATTTTGTGGCCACAACATTCTGTACAGTAATATATATATTATAAGATAAAATGTAGTTTCTAATCGGTTAAAAGCTTTCGGCCATGGACAGCTGTTGTAGCAACAAGTTTACAATTTTAAAACTGAAATAGCCTCCAATAATTAATTATATACTGTATATAGACGAGAGATGTAAAGTGATAAATTTCCTTTTCCGGGAAAATTTTCCAACTGTTAATATGGAACGAATGCAATCAATACATTCCAAGTGCTAAAGATTGCACTTAAGTTTAGCTATCTTGAGAGAGTTAGCACCAGAAACATTAACAAATTGGTTACAATAACAGTAATAACAGCGTTCCCAGTTTTTCTCACAATATCGTGTCAATTAAATATAAAATAATACCGGTAGATTTTTCAATGATAACATTTTTTGGTAAAAATCTTTAATAATTGAATCACAGGGGAATTTGATGTTTCCTTAAAGTATTTGATTATGCTATAAAAGTATTAACATGTTCCACGGAAGACCAGAGGATTCCAACGTTAGTTACACATTCAACCACCAAGCGCTATGTGAGTGTGAGAAGAAAAATGAAATCGCTGTTATATCCTAATTGTAATTCGATTTGTAATAATGAAGCACTTTAAAACTTGGAATACATTGATTATATTAGTACCATTAGTGACCGTGCGTAGCGAGGCTCTGTTTTAACTCAACCGTTTGACATTTCGTTTGTTTGTATGGATCTTTTTAATGTGATAACTGTCAAATTCGTGAACCAATTTTAACAAAATTTGGTGAGGATATTGTTTTAGCCCAAACCGAACAACATATATACATTGTTTTTATATCTGGCTATCCGTTTCAAGATGGCTGCCACTCAAATGTTTTTTAGTTTGATAGCTCATCTCAAGTGATTTGTAATTCAAAGCAAGCAATCGAGAATTTGGTGGTTTTTTTAATGTGACATGTATGGCGAGACTTACGTCTTAGGCCATGTGAGCCACAGTTATACCCTATGAATATAATGTAATATTGACTGTAGTTCCCAGAACTACTAGTAAGACTGTAGTAACGATAATAACATAGAGGGAGCGAGGTCTACTGTTCACAGAACTACTGTATAATTGAAAAAATTATGATTGAAAAAGTTTAAGGAATATTTTCTAATTTCATCTGCCGTCTATAATATCCACTAAGGGAAGTTGTGCGCTTGAGTACCCCTGTGTTGGCAGCGACTGTACAGTACTGCCAGGACCGCATTGTTGGCTCGACACCCTGCAGAGTCTTTCAGGAGCCCTCCGAAGTCGCCGTTGAATGGTGGGGTCATGCATGGTTCCTCCACTACTGTACCCATCCTCAAGGCGTCAAGAGTCAACAGCTGCTCATGGACCAACTAAAACACTTTCTTCGGTAACAGCAGGGTTGCCTTTGTGTGTGATTTTCAAACAGGAGGCCGCAGCTCACTCCTGGCCTGCTGCACTGTAAATATATTTAATTAAAACTCAGCTCCTTGTTGTTTGAATAAAAACCGAGATTCTATGTTCACATATCAGTCTTTTAAAATGTGCAATCCCCTAGATTATCCGGGGTACCGAAGGGAAGTAGTTACTCAAATATTGAGATACACGGATACTCCAATTTAATAAAAAACCTAATTTCCCACCATGTGCCAAAAAAGAACAAGAACCCGCATCGGTGGATACATGTACTAGATGTCAGGCTCATCTAGTCTGGTTTGCCGGTGACGAGGAGGGGTGAACTTAGAGTATTAAAAAAAATTATCACGCTTTCTACAAGCAAACTAGGGTACTTTTAATTTAAATTCCACCTTCTTAATTCCTACGCCTTCAAGTTAAGCAGCAACCCTTCGGAATTTAGAAATTTTCTTGGAAACCTAGTCTACACGTAAGCGAAAAATGAAATTTGGAATCATTTCCAGGATGAACGTATGGAAAAGCCGCATACCGGATGACCCACGCACTAATAATCGGGAGTTTAGCAACTGAATATTAAACACATAAAACTAAAAATAAACTATGGTTCAATTTGTTATATTGTTCTAGAAGCAATTATAGATTTATAAATATATGTAAACACAAAAAGGTTGGAGTAGAATAATTTCATAAACACAGTTCAGTTTCATAATAAGGACCTCCATACGTAAAGTCTGTTCATCGTAGGAATTGTTTATTGAAAGACCTTTTTCCCTACCCGAAATCTATTATATAGTAGGATATTGGTAGGCAAAAAGACCTTTCAGAGAGTAATTCCTACCGTGAATGGAGTGTAGTGTCATATTATCTGGTGCCGTCACTTTTTATAAATACTATCAAATACCTATGAAATAACATTAATATTATGGTAAAATGGTATTAATTTTGGCCGATATATACATACATATATATACATATATATATATACACACATCGAGGGTATTGTGGGTATCGAGAAATCAAATTTGACATCCTTTATTTATGTGTGTGTATATATGTATATAAGCTATATACACATAGCTAAAGGATGTCAAATTGTATTTCTCGATACCCACAATACCCTCGATTCTTAATGGTATCTATATGATCGAGAATAAGTCTTAATATTGATGATTTTCGATACCTCGAGTCTTTGCTCTATAATACTAAGAAATGAATGTTCTGGTATTCAAACAAAGTAGCAACATTAAGAATTGGGTTATTTTCCATGGTTACTAATATTATTTTTCCCATTATTACCGGTGAATTTTAAATGCACTCAACATGAGCTTTGTGTTTTAGTGAGCTTGTACAAATCCAACATGGCTATACGTAGTTTTTGCTATTTACAAATCTTAGTTGTTGTTTTATAAACAAATGAATCAGGATCAAGAATCGAAATAAAAAATAGGAAATGAGAAAAATAAGAATCTTGACATTTCTAATTTAATACATATTATAATGTTCTTGAAGCAATCTTAAGGTATAAATGGAGAGGGAGATAGCATTCTAAAAATTGCTTTTAGAACATTATAAATGCGCTGTAGTTCTAAAATATGAAATAAACTAAGGAGCGTAGTATTACAATAATAAATAAGTTTTGGATGTATACATTGTTGGATTTAAGAGATATAGATGATCAAAATACAGAATTAATACCTTAAAATAATATAGGATTAGATAGTGACTTTTTAACTAATATATTTTTGTTTTATTCTCACATATGTTTCTTTATCCATTATAATGTGTTTTTATCCATTTTATTGTGTATATTTACAGGTATATTCATTCATTATTTATTAAATTCGTATTGCTAATAATCCTATCTGGAGCATCTTATATCAATTAAATATAATCACAATATTAAGCTTACCCCAGTCACGTTTATACTGTATCTATTGTAAATACTTCATGTTATTTATTGTGCACTTTGACAGGTAAGTTCCGTCATTATCTAATCTATACAGTATTTTTTCCAGGTATTGATTATTTATTTTGATCATCTATATCCATTAAATCTAACAATTATATATCCAAGTCTAATCTATTATTATTATTACTACTATTATTTTATTGGTTTAGTCTCTGTTCAGTTCAATTTAGTCACTTCATAATTTAAGAACCGCGATGGGACCAATACATTATTTTTATATTAAAAATAAAGAGATAATACTCATATAACTCATTATTTATATTAAAATTATCTTATAATCTTAAACGTATATTATATCTAGCATATCTTATATGCTCTATTAAATAATATATCTTTGTTGTTATTCGACACAAATAAAACTTATATTGTTTATATAGTTTTTTAAATTTCTTTTCAGCGCGTCCTACTATCCTTTCGGGTTAGATGCAAGCATATTAAATACACTAGGGAGATAGGGATCAGGAAGCTAGAATGCCAGAGAGAATGTACCCTCATTTGCGTGGAGGAAGTGTGGCAAAACAATTTAGAAGAAAGAAACCTCAATATTCACTGGTTGCGACTCGGACCGTGAACTTCCTTTCACCAGAAAAACTAGAATAAATGAGCTTGACATTTAGACCACATGCCCACCTATGCAGGCTAAGTTAATGTTATGCATCCACCTAGTAGCCTGACACTTCTGGGGATAGCACTTCTTCAATATGAGTTTATTTCTATCTCAATGTCAATTAGAATAGAATATGTAGCGAAATGTAAAATGTATCAATCCTTTACTAATATTGATATTTTCCTATTATACCTATACTCTGTTACTTGATATTTTTGTTTCGATACTTTCGATTATACGAGAACTTACACCCTAGTTTCAGGTAGGTTTTGAAACAAACAATTATTGGTCTATGACTTATGTTTTCTATTATAATCTATAATTTTTTAATTATTATTAGGTGCTATGTACTACGAGATGTCCATTCCTCTTTTCAGTGAACTTAAAACGCCAATGTGCCCTTTCCTCTGTCTTTTCCTTGAGATCCCAGAATTTTCTTATTTCCTCCAATTTATATAATAATTGAATCCTCCTTCTTCCTAAAGCTCCTCTTTCCCTCAACCTTTTTTACTTCTATGGCGTCGTGCAGAAGACAGTTTCTCCTGAGGATGTGTTCAATCCAGTTTGCTTGGTACTGAAGAATCAAATACTAAATGGTTCACGTATTAATTTATCATCCAGGTAGAGGTTTGCAATCAGTCTCCTGTCCCCAAGTTGATGCCGATCTTCGTTAGTATTTCCACCAGTTACTTTCCCTTCACTATATCAAACGCTTTTTGCCAGTCAAAGAAACCAATGTAAACTTATTCATTGACTTACAGCACTCTTTCTGAAATTATTATCAGAATCTTAATGACATCCCTGGTTCTTTTACCTTTTATGAAAACAAATTGGTATTCTTCCATCACACTTTCTATTTTGTGTTCCAGTCGCTTATTGCGTATTCTTGCCACGATCTTCCCCACCTGCGAGATGAGGCTGATGGTCATGTGGTAACTGCATTTCTTGGCTTGTTTATTCTTCTTTATATCCACCATGGTTACGTCTAGAAAGTCCCTGGGCGATCATCCTGTTTCATATGTCCTATTTATAAATTTTGTCAGACCCATTAATCTGTCATTTCTCAATTCTTTCAGAAGGTCAGCTGATATGTCATCATCTCCCACAGCTTTCCTTTTTCGCGTTTTCCTTATGGCTCTCTTCACTTCACTCTTTAAACTACTGGGTCCTATTTTGTCTTCCTTTACCCCGTGTTATTCTTAAATTTTCCAGGTTTCCAGGCTAATTTTTCTTGTCGTACAGTTTCCACATATATATTCTCCAAATCGTAAGAAACTTATTTTGATCCGTCACCATCTTACCTCTGGGGTTTTCCATTCTTATTGTTTGCACCCATTTGTTTTAATTCCTTGCCAGTTCCTTTTATTTCTGATACATGAGGTCATACTTTCCTTTTCTTTGCAGTTAAATAATGTAATCGCGTGTCTTTTATGTATATTCTTTCCTCGCTTTGTCTGTTTCTCTCCTTAAGCCGCTGTTTAGTCTCATATATTTTTCTTTGTTGACTTTTTTTCCATTTTCTTCTTTCTTACGTTTTCTGACGCATTTCTGTTGCTACCCGGGGCTTTCTTGCAGTCTTCATCCCTTTTCCGACTTTGTCATTAGAACCATCAAACATATTCTTAATATTATTCTACTTTTCTTGCGCATTTATACTATTTTCTGCCACCTCACTTAAATCTTGTTCTAGTGAATTTTTCCCAATGTCACTACAACTTCTTAATTTTTCTAAGTCCCACTCATCTTCTCGTTCATCTTCCTGATCCTCTTCAATCTTGTTTCAATGTACGCTACCAGCAGGTTGTGGTCCTAATCGAAGTCGGGCTCTTGGAAATGTCTTTACATCCTTCACTCCATTCCTGAATCGCTGTTTGACAAGGATGTAGTCTTGTTAGTACCTGCTGATGTCTCCTGGGCTCTTCCATGTGTTTAGTTTTGTCTTCCGTTTCTTGAACCACGTGTTTGTCACCAACCGGTCACTCCACTGGCAGAATACGAGGCATCTGCCCTCTGCTGTTTCTCTTCCTCAGTCCTTGTGGCCCTCTAAACTTCTGCTCCCTTCCTTCTCCAACAACACTGTTCCAATCACCCATGACAATGGTGTTCACTTTCCCTGTTCCTTCATGTTTAGTAATTACTTCACTTTCATGGTATATTTCTTCTACCTCGACTATGATATTCTGCTTAAAAATTCCTACTATTTCCTTTAGCCCTAATTTATAGTTTTGCAATTAGATTACTATTATTTTAGGTGATAAAATATACCGAAAAAAATATTGTGTTTCAGAGCATATTTGTTTTCACTAAATAAGTACAAATAATCAAAGAACATAGAAAATAAATGGTACGATACAATCATACAAATCTTCTCAAATATTGTATTAAAGCTTGAAAAAAATTATTCAAAATAGGTTATTTGTAAACTACCCTTAAATTATATATGCATATATGTATAATTGTATGCATACATGCATATACGAGTATTTACATGTAAACATTTTAAAAATAAAAATATATTCTAATTTATTATGAAAAATTATTCCCAGATTTTTAACACATATATTTTAATCAAAGTATGTAGTAGTTAAAGCGATTTTTGAAATATTTGAAATCTTTGAAAATCACTTATAAAAAATTAGTCCTTAGCGAGTTTTAATAAAAAACCAAGTATACAGTGTTATTTGTCATGTAAAACACTTCCTTGATATCAATTTTAAACAAAATATTTAGAACCATTTTCCAAAAATTTTTAATTAAGAAATATCACTTGTCTATAAACTAACCTTAATTTTAGGGCTAGGATGGAAATAAAAAATACCAAAAAATTGCCCTAAAACACACGAATAAGCACGTGTGTGCTATATAACATTGATATTACCTAAATGTTACTAGACACTGATACTGACGTCACAGATTGGTGGGACCAGCAAAGAGATAAAGATGCTGCAGATGCAATTTATAAAGACTCGACTAAAGTTTGTTAGAAGAATCGTTTGAGAGAAGAATCAGAAACTGAAGGGTGAGAAAGAGGGAAAGGAAGGGGCACATGGGAGCCATGTTTGGAGGCTAACTGCCCCTAGGGGACGCATTACACACAAAGTTTGAAAACTGCGCCGTGTCGCGCGCCACTTGTAACTTTTAGTCCTGGTTTGAGGGTCGAGGGGAAGTGGGGGGGATCCAAAAGTACCTGTTCCTACTGAGCATCTTGTTGGAGGGTTGAGAGGGGGAACATGAGATTTATAACCTGTTTCTATTATCACCTATTTGTTCTTTTAAGAGGATTGTACCCAGGGGACATTGAGATAATTGCAAATTTTGCTTGTATGGGACATATGTTTCTTTATAGAGCGGCGTTTGTTTAAATCAGGGCTCTTTATAAGTGACTGTGTAATTTACCTAGAGTTAAGACACTAAAGATTTACGTGATATTTAAAATAAAGTAATCATACATACAAACAAAAATTGGTTAAAGGGTGTCACATTCCTTATGTAATTTAATTATAAGCATTGTAATTGATTATATAGGTTTTATTTATGCATTTACCTTTAAATTTATAAATACACATATTATACCATAATAATACTTACAGACTAGTTTTAACAAGTATGGGGTAAACATCTACGTCAATGGCACTCGGAACCGAACCAGAGTTACCTTGACTTATAACTGGCCACTCTAACCACTTAGTGACCAGGAAGATCCAATTATATTAGTTAAGATACTCTTTTGTTATAACCATAAATACGTTGCATACGTGGTAAATTTGAAGTATTTTGCAAAGTGTGTCACATCTTAACTTAACGCGCCTAAGAACGCTAAGCACGATCATACTTAGACGCCAATGTACGAAGTATAAAATATAAAAAGGACTATAAAATGAGCAGTCCATCATACGAGGCTTCTACTTTACCTGCTGATAATATATTCCCTATTTCACTAACGAGTATTACACACTCACTCGTTTATTTGCATTTAAATATTATATTTTTCTTGTTTCATTTTCTAGATGGAATTTTTCTTCCATGCAATTTTTTAAACTACGTCCTAACAGGGAGACTCCTATAGGCCATTTTCATAAATAAACCAAATAGCCTGAGTTTCAGTGATTTAAAAAAAAATAAGTTTTCAAAAAAGGTAGTCTATCTCAATACAAAAAATATTAATGTAAGACTATTTAAAAACAGGTATATTTAAGTATTTTATGTTTTTGGATCAATATGATCTATTTAAAACTTGTCGAATGAAACGTAAATAAATTAACGTGGTAAATCCTATCTTGACTTACCACTATGATGTCGTCCTGATTGTGAACTTGTGGGTACCTGGAGAGTATTATCTACTCTTAACACATGGGGAGTCCAAATTGCGGAAACGCCGTGTTTTCTTTGCCATCCCGCCCCTAATTTCACGATAGGGGAGCCACACTAGTGTCTAGAAGTCATGTGATGCGACCTTTAAGACTTTCCAGTCTCAATTTAATTAAATTACAAATACGAGTATTTATAGTTTAGGTTAGGCTAGATTAGATTAGGTTAGGTTAGGCTAGATTAGAATAAGTTAGGCTAGGCTAGGTTGAACTAGGATAGGTTAGGCTAGGCTTGGTTAGGGGAAAGCCCCAGTGGCTGGCGGGATCTATCAATAGCTCATTCCTCCCTTGTCACCTCCCTCACGTATGGATTTCCATGAGCTGCTTTTTTTACTTGTTCACAATCAGGATATAAACACTGCTACGTCATTAATAACCGTTCGGTTTATCCATATATATATATGTTTATATAATGCTAATGGTATAAAAGTGAGCAAGGCAAGGCCAAGCAGTAAAGTGGTTTCGGCTCTAGGCCGAGATACATACAGACAGACAGACGACATCGCAAAAAACAAATTTTTCCGTTCCTGGGAGTCATGAAACGTCCATATCCATCGAGAATTCAAATTCGATTTTTTTGACGATCACAAAAGTTTCTTTCTGTGAGGAGTCGCAGGAAAGTAAAATACCAGTTTTACCTACCCGTTTTAAAATACCAGTCACACATGAATAAACTACAGCAATATCTTTATTCTTAATGACTGCGATATATTCCTACTTATCCACCCCTGTGATGCAGATAGTCCCGTGTAGCACCAGGGAAGATGGTATTCAAGGTAATTGCGGAGATTTGTCTCACCCCTGCGCTCGTAATACCACCCCCAACACTCCGGTACACCGCGGGTAAGCGAGCGACGAAAGCAAATTAGAGTGTGCCTTGAAGATACACCTGGTGTCCCTGGATACGCGCTAGCTGCAACACGCAGCACCACAAAACAAGGAGTTCTAGTAGGCCTATACTTATAACAATAGTGATTATTGTCATTACTAATAGGACCGTAAAAACTATATATGGTCCTTTAAAATATTATTAATTTTGTATTTTTAGTTTCTAGTTTTAAAATGATGGTTATTAATGGCCTAATTTAAGGGGTAGGGATGAAAAGTTTTTTTTATTGGATATGGAGCTACATTGGCAGTGAATAATAATGTAAAACCAATAGTTTATTTTTTCACACAGTCTTACTACCGTTAGGGTTATACGCATATTATGTACAAATTACCATAGTGTGTTAAATATGAGGAAGTTAATTTAGAGGAGGTTTACCTGCATTTGCATTGAGGAAGAGTGATAAATAATCTATGAAAACCACCCTCAGTACACCCTACCGGGATTTGAACCCCAGTCTCCTCGTAATTCAGTTTGTTGCTATAGTGACGCTTTAGATTATGTGGCCACCGAAGTGGGTAGCAACAGTAATAAACCATCGCAATCCACTCACTCGGGAGTCAAACCTTGAGACAATGGGCCTCAGCTTCCGCTTTGGGTACTAATGCTATTAATTAAATCGACCAAATCTAGTTAGTTACCTACCTGCATCTGGGGTTTAGAAGTCTAAGGAGATAGACACGAAATGGCCCTTTGTTATGGTTGACATTTAGGTCTGGGCTAGAAACCCGGTAGAGTGTACTGGGAATAGTTTTACCAACCTCTCGTATCGCTAATATGGACACATTTCTTCTAAGTTGCCCTCCTCTTCACAGCCCCTAAAGTAAAGTCGCTAATAAGAACCATCCCTTGTGGGGTGAACGTACTCAATACTAAAAAAACATGGAGGTGGCCCAAATAGCCTCAAACAAAGATTTTAGTCAGAATGAATATCGTTGCCTAATTACCGGAGCGCGGAGATGCAGTGCTGACGTCCAGAAATATCACATTAATCAAGACGTGACTTAATATTTCAAATATATATTACACGCTGAAATTGAGGTGAAAGTTCCATATAAAATTAAAATAATATATTTTACGTTTTATTATATTTTTTAAAACATCAATAATTTCCAACGATTTTACCGTGAAATGTGGCAGCTGTTAGATCAAAGTATAAGTTTTAAACATTTAGATATTAAAGATATTTTCTAATAGTCATAATAAACTATTCTAAAATAAATGAGGATTGTTTAAGTGGTTTTCAAGCTTCAAAATTGCCATTTTCAGAAGATATAAGGCAATATAATGATATTTATCTGCAATTAGGCAGCCCTCTTAAGTGAGCTTGTCTTAGAAATTTGCCCTCAAACTTATTAAAGTTTTTGACTTGTTTCCCGTTGTGAATGGGAATAAGATTAATTTAATTTTCTCACGATAAAAAAAATCAGTCGATGGACGCAATGTAAATAGAATAGAAAGGTAGCATAACTTGGAGGAATTTGATTATGTCATTGCTTACGTCACACAGTGCACAGCCGTTATATTTTAATACGAAGACAGCAAAAAAACAAACTATTTTTAAAAATAAGTAGAGTAATGACGTTAAATTGGAGATTAATGTTGATTTTAAAGGTTTATTTACTATCTTAAGTTCCAAAATATGATCTAATTTTTTTAACAACTTAGTTTTCCTTCCATATAGCTTTTTGTACTGGGTGACGTCACACGCTCAGCCAATCGGATGCATTTCTCCATCTGGGGCTACCTTATTTTCTCTTTACATTGGATGGACGTACTGTATAGTAATACCACCATAAAAATAGTTTAATCTAAGAATTAAAAATTCAAATTGTTCATTAGTAATACATTAATTCACAAATAAAATTATTTCTGAGCTGTTGCTTTTGGGGTCAACTTTGACAGATGTAAATTAAAGCTGGATCTCTTATATAAATAATTATCTTGCTGAGTTTATGTTCAAAAGGTTCAGAAATATTTATTCGAATATAAGAGCGACTCTGAGGTTAACATTAGTGCCCTCCCAGGTGCTGGCGACCCTCTTTGACTTAAAGAGTCTGTTAAAAAAAACACAACAAAAATATCATGATTGTATTTTAGTTCCCATTGTCGAGATTAAAAACCTGGTCCACACGTGGTAGCTATATTGAACGCATGATATATTTTGAAAACGTTATAAAAAGTGTCCCTCGGTCACGTGTGTTTTCCTGCTCGGACAGGGCAGTTGACGTGAAGTTTGAGAGTTTCCACGTGTCGAGACACGTGGCTCGCGATGGTGCAACGGGGGGAGGTAATATTGCTGAGTGATTGCTACGTATTAATCACGTCGCCGGGTTTGATTGGATCGCGTTACCCGACACGCCCCCCCACACCGCGCCACGTGTCTCCCTCCTACCCCCACGTGGCACAAACTTGTGCGGCGACTCCGGGGATTAAATAATCATGGAATAATAATGAGGGGATTGTGCTAAATAGTATACAACATTGCAGAGGATTAATAATAGATTTACATTCTAGTAATATTTATTTCTGTCATATTAAAACGTAGTTAGATGAGTTTTGAGTTCTTAAGGTCATTCGACAGTAACAAAATGTATTTCACAACTTTAACAAGTGTATCATTATAAAGAGTGATTCATTGAGTTCAAATTATTATAGTTCATGTGTTATAAGGGGTCAAACTTATTATTTTATACTAATCTATTATTAATGATAAATACTACTAAGAATACCTTAAAATATATATTTTTCAATCCATTCATCTCATATGAATGTCAAGTTATACGCCCCATACATTAATTATCTTAACAATGGTATGTAAAAAGCCTAAAATAGCAAGTTGAGCCCAAATAACTCGTCAATTGCAATGATTTGAAACCAGTGAATGAGTATTTATAGCTTTGAATTATACACTTGTTAAAATTGGATACTAGAATGTTGCTGGTCGAATGATCTTGGTGTTAGTCGCTTCCTACAGATGTCAGTGTCCCCAATCCTCAGTGAAGCCTGTGTCCACTCTACTCAGTGATGTCTGTGTCCACTTTCCTCAGTGATGTCAGTGTCCACTCTCCTCAGTGATGTCAGTGTCCACTCTCCTCAATGATGTCAGTGTCCACTCTCCTCAGTGATGTCAGTGTCCACTCTCCTTAGTTATATCAGTGTCCACTCTCCTCAGTGATGTCAGTGTCCATCTCCTGAGTGATGTCAGTGTCCACTCTCCTCAGTGATGTCAGTGTCCACTCTCCTCAGTTATATCAGTGTCCACTCTCCTTAGTGATGTCAGTGTCCCCTCTCCTCAAGGATGTCAATGTCCACTCTCCTCAGTTATATCAGTGTCCACTCTCCTTAGTGATGTCAGTGTCCCCTCTCCTTAGTGATGTCAATGTCCCCTCTCCTCAGTGATGTCTGTGTCCACTTTCCTCAGTGATGTCAGTGTCCACTCTCCTCAGTGATGTCAATGTCCACTCTCCTCAGTGAAGCCTGTGTCCACTCTCCTCAGTGATGTCAATGTCCACTCTCCTCAGTTATATCAGTGTCCACTCTCCTTAGTGATGTCAGTGTCCCCTCTCCTCAAGGATGTCAATGTCCACTCTCCTTAGTGATGTCAATGTCCCCTCTCCTCAGTGATGTCTGTGTCCACTTTCCTCAGTGATGTCAGTGTCCACTCTCCTCAGTGATGTCAGTGTCCACTCTCCTCAGTTATATCAGTGTCCACTCTCCTTAGTGATGTCAGTGTCCCCTCTCCTCAAGGATGTCAATGTCCACTCTCTCCTCAGTTATATCAGTGTCCACTCTCCTTAGTGATGTCAGTGTCCCCTCTCCTCAAGGATGTCAATGTCCACTCTCCTCAGTTATATCAGTGTCCACTCTCCTTAGTGATGTCAGTGTCCCCTCTCCTTAGTGATGTCAATGTCCCCTCTCCTCAGTGATGTCTGTGTCCACTTTCCTCAGTGATGTCAGTGTCCACTCTCCTCAGTGATGTCAATGTCCACTCTCCTCAGTGAAGCCTGTGTCCACTCTCCTCAGTGATGTCAATGTCCACTCTCCTCAGTTATATCAGTGTCCACTCTCCTTAGTGATGTCAGTGTCCCCTCTCCTCAAGGATGTCAATGTCCACTCTCCTTAGTGATGTCAATGTCCCCTCTCCTCAGTGATGTCTGTGTCCACTTTCCTCAGTGATGTCAGTGTCCACTCTCCTCAGTGATGTCAGTGTCCACTCTCCTCAGTGAAGCCTGTGTCCACTCTCCTCAGTGATGTCAGTGTCCACTCTCCTCAGTTATATCAGTGTCCACTCTCCTTAGTGATGTCAGTGTCCCCTCTCCTCAAGGATGTCAATGTCCACTCTCCTTAGTGATGTCAATGTCCCCTCTCCTCAAGGATGTCAATGTCCACTCTCCTTAGTGATGTCAATGTCCCCTCTCTTCAAGGATGTCAATGTCCACTCTCCTTAGTGATGTCAATGTCCCCTCTCCTCAAGGATGTCTGTGTCCACTGTCCTCAGTGATGTCAGTGTCCACTCTCCTCAGTGATGTCAGTGTCCCCTATCCTCAGTGATGTCAGTGTCCACTTTCCTCAGTGATGTCAGTGTCCCCTCTCCTCGAGAATGTCAATGTCCACTGTCCTCAGTGATGCCAGTGTCCTATATAATAATCCTCGTGCTCAGGTACAACCAGTTCCTGCATGTAGTTATTGATGTTCTGTAGAAGAATAGATTCACCTCAACAAAGGACCAGTCACTCAGATTGTACTACATAACTATGTTAGTTTGTTTCTCTCGTGGATGTGTTTAATATAAGTATTGAAGTTAACCAAGCTATATTATAGAGTAAGCCCTCAACTTCTCGATACACTTCAACTCGGAACTATCTCGAACTTCCCATGTCTCCAGTTCCAAGTGCCCTACCCACCGGTATCTACTCCAGTAAACCGTGTGAGTTAAAACGATAAATTCAATCTCCCCCTTTGATTGACTTCTACAAAACAGGAGGTGGAAGTTAGGTACTCTCCCACCAGGTCACGTCACACCTGTTGACTTCCGGTCACGTGTTACTCTCCTACCCCGTGCCCTTAAACCACCCCTTGACAATTGAGGGGAGGGACGTACTCACCGACAACACGTCAATCAAAACTACAACGAAACTGTTTCTTTTTCAAATAGGATTTCTTTCAATAGAAAATTAGAATTACGGTTTTAATAAGACCATTTAATGCACCACTGAGGCGCGTTGCAGACTTGCGGTTAATCCTACATTATTTCAGAAAGGTTTTTTATTCTAGATTATTGTCTAAGTCGAAATGGAGGGTGAAGGTATTGACATTTTCCTGTAAGATTAAAATTCTTGCATTTTAATATTTATAAATTTAAAGAATGCTATGAGGATTGAACCCGTGACACTTGGCTTAGCACGTAAATGCTCTATCATTGATCCAAGTATCATCCCATGCTTAGGGTCACTATTCAGTTATAGATTAAGGCAGAGTCTGTAATGGACGTGTGAAAATCTTCAGCTAATAAAGCTATAATTAATTAAATTAATGAAAAACTTAAATTATTTCTTTTTTTAAAGACTTTCAGGGGAAATGTGACAGTTCTAATAAAAAAGTACAGGTCAGCTTTCCTCACACAAATAGTCAGTTTTTATAACAGGGCTGCGTGTGGAGCAATGGGGGGCTCCAGGGATTTAAAAATTGGAGGCCCCAACATGGAACACGAAATTTTCTTTTCAACTTTGTGAAATAACTTTTTTCTTTACAAAATAAACTGTTATAAGCACAATGTTAAATATATTATTTAAATATAGAGATATTGTCATCACAATAAACTGGATTTATGATTTCACATGCAGCCACTATATTCATTGCAATCTAGGGTGTTGTTTATGTTTTTAAACTCACGGTCTGAAATATTTGTTTGCCACACGTGTCACTAGTAAGTAATATTTGCCAAAAATATAGAAAAATTGATAATTTAAATTAATTAATTTTGGTATTTCTTAACACGACTACACTATATAGAGCCAATATAGACATATGTTGTATATCAACAGTTTGTGAAGGCCCTGGGGTAGCTAGCCCCTCTCATCCTCCCTTAAATCCGGGCCTGGTGATACCATATAATTGTGATGTAGCTCAGGATTGTTTTATTGATTTTGAAGCTTCAAAATTGACATTTACATTAGAAATACCGTATTGTGGCGATATTTCCCTTATATGGGTGGCGTTTTTAGGGTGGGATAAAAGGGAACGTGAGATATGGTCTGGTTTTGAAAGTTTCTATAACAAAACTAAAAAATAAGTATCCCTTCAATAGATATATTTATTTTAATTTTCTACACACAATACTCCCAACAGTTCTTGAAATATATTTGTCATGAACATCGTGAAATTCTCTCAGAGCTTTTTCCTCTCATTTAAAAGGGTTCTGTTCCAATACCAAATATTCATGAACATTTGAGATTATTACATGAAAAAAATTAAACGTATTTATTGGAGCAATGATTTAGTTATTTTGTCCAAAGAGTTTTTAATTGTTATAAAAAACTGCGAAAATTCTAATTTTAGGTCTCACTCCCTTCCACTCCAGCGTTTTCTCTTACGAGTTGAGGAAAATGTCAATATTGGAAAAGACTCCACACATTTGACATCTATCACTACTCCTTGCCATCTTTGAACGACAACTTATATCAGTCAGTAGCAAATCTCTGTATTGAGTTAAGAGTCACTGGTTAGATTACCAGCACTGCCATTAGAATTAATCACAGGTAAAATTCTATTTCTCCTTCCAGGATTTTGAATTTATGGTTGGGGACTAGGTGCTTTGTCTACCTTAGAACTAAGCTAGTTTGTAAGTCGTTTGCTGAACTAATCCGTAGGTCCAGAAAAGGAACGTTAAATTAAATACCTTTAAAAATGAGTATATTTCAGAATGTTTAATGAAAATATCAACTGTCAAAATGTTGAATTGGCATATCAACTGTCAGAATGTTGCATGAACATATCACCTGTCAGAATGTTGCATGAACGTATCAACTGTCAGAATGTTGTATGAACATAATTATCAACTTTCCCCAAAACTATTGCGACTACTTGATAACCTGCAAGGGTTCAAATACTAGTTTTTATTGACTTTCCCACGTTACTGCCAACCTGAGCTAGCAACATTCTCTTTTCCCACCTGTGATAACAACATTCTTTTCTCAGCACAGCGTATTACTAATAACCTGAGCTAGCAACATTATCTTTTTAGCACAGCTTATTACTAACAACCTTAGATAACCACAATCTCTTTTAAGCACAGCTTATTACTAACAACCTGAGCTAGCAACATTATCTTTCCAGCACAGCTTATTACTAACAACCTTAGATAACCACAATCTCTTTAAGCACAGCTTATTACTAACAACCTTAGATAACCACAATCTCTTTTAAGCACAGCTTATTACTAACAACCTGAGCTAGCAACATTATCTTTTCAGCACAGCTTATTACTAACAACCTTAGATAACCACAATCTCTTTTAAGCACAGCTTATTACTAACAGCCTGAGATAACCCACATTCTCTTTTCAGCACAGCGTATTACTACCCACCTGTGGTAAAAAAAAATTTTTTTTGCACAGCGTATTATTACACTTTCTGGTTATATGCATCTATCAACATTTAATTACGCTCATGGGGTAGATATAAGCGAGAGAAGGTATACCCTTATTAACGTAGGTGGAGAGGGTGAAATTGTTTAGGAAAAATCACCTTTGGTACACCCGATCTGAATCCGAGTCCTGACCTCGTCACCAACAAACCAAACTGCACGTGAGTGACGTTAAGGGTCGACTGTTGCTTATTATAGATTGACACTAGTAATGTGACTAAGATGTCTCAAAATAAAATCAATGAACCTGGCGGGTATTTCACAAATTATGATAAGCAGCATCTCTCAAACAAACACTTAGCTTCCAAAATAAGCTGAATCAACCAAAAAGGGTCAGAGTTGGACAAACAAAAGTACCCTAAATAGTTTTTACTATTTTAACCCCTTAAATTTCTAGTCTATGACCCCAATAAGCATTGCAAACCCCTTGGTAGTTTAGAGATTCAAGATTTGTAAAAATCTTAAAGAAGTATCTCGAATCCAACAGCCATTAAAACCTTGACTTGAAATCCCAATTATTTTAAACATTTAGTAAATGTATGTATATATATATATATATATATATATATATATATATATACATACACACTCTTTAGTATGATTGGGATAGTGACAAAAAAAAAGGGAAAATATCGTATTATTATATCGTATTATTATAATCAAGTTACTCAAAAAGTTATATCTTTGTTTTTATGTCGTAAAAAATATGACAAACAAAGTAGCGTTTTTTAGTAGTACAAAACCTTTAAAAACTGTTTTTAAATTCAATTAGAAATTATTTTCATTTTTAAACAAATTCAAGGATTTGAATTTAAATTTGAGATTTGAAAGAAAATTTAAGATTCGGATTCAAGATTTGGATTTGAGAAACATAGTATTTGACCCATATCAAATATTATATATACACACATATATATAAATATATAAATATAAATATATATATATAAATATATATATTTATATATATATATAAATATATATATAAATATATATATTTATATATATATATAAATATATATATATAAATATATATATATATATATATAAATATATATATATATAAATATATATATAAATATATATATTTATATATATATAAATATATATATATATAAATATATATATATATATAGTCCAAACGGACTGTAATATTTGGGGGTAAGAAAATAATAAAGTTTAAGTTGTTTTAATAATATTTATATTAGATCAGAATTAAATTGCAAGTTTCGATTTAAATTTATTCTATGTATAAACAAGAATCAAGAATATTAAGAGGTTTTAAGGAGTACTAAGGGTTGTTAAGGCTTGTGGAGGGGTTTTAAGGAGTGTTAGGGGGCACAAAGGCGTGTTGAGGTGTTTTTAGGCCGTTGTGGTGTTTGAAGATATTTAAGGTGCGGTAAGGAGTATTAAAGGGTGTCAAGGGTTATTAATAGACGGTTAAGATATATTAAGGGGCGTTAAGGGGCATTAAAGAGCCTTATGGTATACTAAGGGCTATTAAGGGCTATTAGGGCCTAAGGTATATCAATGAGGATTAATGCATATTAAGGGGTGTAAACGGGTGCTAAGCGTTACTAAGAGATATTAAAAATATTAAGGGGTGATAAGAGGTGTTAAGGGTATGTTTAAGGGTGTTAAGAGGTGTTAAGGGATGTTAAGGGGTGTTAAGTTGTGTTAAGCTTTGTTAAGGGGTAGTAAGAAATACCATCGGGTTGTAAGAGGTCACAAGGGGGTATTAAGGGGTGACAAGCATTATCAGGGGTTGTAAAAAAATCTCTCCCATAGTACCCATCCGAAATTTGAACCCCATCAAGCCTTGTGAAATGTGGTCTAGTGCCTTAGACCATATGAACACTACCTCGGGCTCCTTTTTACATAATCCATGTGTCACTAAGAATAATCATACGTAAGCATATTAACTAAAAAATCATTATAAACCGGTTTTAAACCACATTATAAAAAACAAAACAAAAACTCAAATCCCAACAAACCAAATTATACGACTAAATAGAAACATTTCCTAACACATATAAAATACATGTAATATTTTTTTCTTTGGAATGAAAGCACAAACATGAATCAAGTGTTCCCCGCAGCGGGTGTCGTCTGGCCTACGTTTCCACCTTATGGTAGCGCCTCCGTCTCCAGCCAATATTACACGCAACGGTTTTTTTTTTAGGTTGGTGGTCGGATTTGTCGCCGGAAACTGCGTTTTTGCAAGCAAAACCCTCATTTTGGACTAAATTGTGACTTCATTCCAGGACAGTAGTCGTTTGCCCACAAAAAAAGGTTAATAAAACGAACCCCTTTCCTTTGGTTTATTTATTATTGGTCATTGTTCTGCTAGCTTTGTTGAGTTGGGCTTCTTTTTTTTTTTTTTTTTTGTGGTCCACATTTCGTGTTGAAGCCGGGCGCCATTGCGCGAGCCAACACACACACACACCATCCGGTGTCGATAGAACAATGAGATTATCTGTGTGGAATAATCTGGATTTCCATCATTTCCCGATTCATGTTAATATAGTCGGCCAGTTTCCTCTCAACTTCCTGTACGGACGGTCTTCCACGATCAACCCGCGAAGAATGTCTGGTCCAGAACAGGAAGCGTTGCCCGCCGCAAATGCCTCTAACGTTTGGTCATTCCATGGATTTTAAAAACAATTTCAATTTTTATTTTTCTAATTAACACAAACAACACCAAGGATATTTGGTTGTTTATTTATTTAGTTTTTTAAAACGTATAATTTTACCACCCTAAATACCCGTTAGCGGGCCATAAAAACCTCTTAACAGCCCTACTAAACCTTAACTCTTTTTAACACCCATTAATACCTCTTAACACCCCTAAACACCCCTTAACGCTCCTTCCATTTAAAAACCCCTTTAATCCCTTTACTAGGCCTTAGCTTTTAAAACCTCTTAATACCCCTTAATACTACTTGAAACCATTTGGTACGCCTTCAAACCCTATAAAACCCCTAAGCTTCCCCTTAAAACACTTAAACAGACCTTAGCACCCCTAACAAACCTTTATACTCCTTAACACCTTTTAACAAACCATAATACCCCTAATACCTCTTAAAACCCCTTTATATTACTTAATACACTTTAACACCCTTAAGAACCCACTTGAACCACTCTAACACCCCTTAACACCTCCTAACACCCCTTACTACCCCTAATATCATTTGAAACCCCTTTATACTTCTTGATTCCACTAAACAACCCTAATATCCCCCTTGAACCCTTCTAGCAACCCTTAACAATTCTTCATACCCCTTAACACATTTTAACACCCATTAATACCCCAACTTTGGGTGTGTACCAAGGCTTACCCCCCATCCGGGCTATCCACACATTCATACAATAATTAGTTGGGGATGTAAAAAGTATAGTTGGGAAGAAATACAGCCACATTTTTGTGGAGGTAAGGTGGGAAATAATTTAGAAAAACATCTGAGTCCACTTGGCTGGGACTCTTAGCCCTTACCTCCCATAACAGAGAATATAGTCTGGGCTCTACGCATTTTCTCTAATTATGCTACTAATGTGCAAGTAGTGAGGAGGGTTTAATTTAGAAAGAGTTTACCCAAATTTGCGTGAAAGAAAAGTGGAAAACGATTATGAAAACCCACCTACAGTACACCCGACCAGGATTTGAACCCTGATCTCCTCATCCTCAGCAGTCGAGTCTATTTCGAGAGTGACACCTAAAACCATTCGACCACTGAAGTGGGTTGCACGTTTATTGAATCTGGTTTTAGTGCATAACATAGCTTCTCTCAAAAGAAACTCTTGTGAGGGATTGTACTCTCGGAAATATTATTCTACATTGGCATAGTTAAAAATAGAACAAAGTTAACTGTTTTTTGTGATAAAACCTAGTTTCACAGCTTTGACATAGCCAAGCAACCAATGTCTAGTTCAAGGGTCGCCAAATCGAATCCCTACAGGGGTCAGATAGGTAACATAAATACGTGAGGTGGGCCAGATTTAAGAAAGATCAACTGACAAATACAAACAAATCTTTTATATTTTAAACCCACACATGATGTAAGCACTTAACATAGTAAAAACTAATATAATATTGGTAATTCCATTTTAAATTTTAAATTAAAAAAAAAGCTGTCTTGTAATTCGTTATTTTGATTCAAAACCGGGAATCCGACACCTTATATTTGTATAATCTTGAAAGGAAGGCGAAAATTCACATTTTATAGTGAAACATTTAGGATTTTACATTTTGGTTATCAACTAATTCAATGAATTTAGATAAAACACCTCTGCAGACCAAATTAATCCGTATGAGCCATTAATCGGTGACCTCCATTCTAACAAATTTTTAGAAAGATAAAGCAACAATAATTCGAATAGCCAACAAATTAATCGTCCCGATCACAGTTTAATACGGCAATGTAATATGCGTTTCCCGTTTCCTGGTTCCGCTTGTAGCAAGTGAATGCTAATAGACGTACTATTATAGCAGTGTTGCACATTTAATAGTGTTTCTGGATGAGACACATAGTTAATCAAATTAATCACCTTTTTTTAAAAACAAGTTGATGATTAACTACGAGTGGTATACTATGTGACACAGCTTGTGTGCACAGTGAAATGAGATGTAACTATGGTAGATAAATGGAATATTAGGTTTTTTTATCGTCGGGGTGGATTTTATTTTAAGGTTTAGTGGGAAAATATTCGTTCTTTTATTTACAAATATAGATGTATATATATATAATATATATATATATATATATTGATAATCTAATTTCTGGTAGTTAAAATGTTGAGAACAATTAGAAACCAATTTTGACAAATGAATGCTCATTTTAAAGTTTAGAGGCGCAGTAGGTCGGAAAAAAACAGCAGATTCCCTCAAAGAACCAGAATTTTCAGCTTTTCTGTTGTGTGCGCAGTGTATCATTTGTACAATCAGGTCATTTTAAATTTTTCTTCGTGGTGCGAAGGAGAAATATAAATACGCTTTGCTTAAAATTAAACGCCAAAAGCTCAAAATAGGCTATATTGAAATCTTATAACCTTTGACGAGTAAACCTTTGATTATAAAATCGTGGGAGACCTCATTCTATTGAATTTTAACCTATACAAAGTTTGAGTACATTTTAGCGTTATAATCCGCAGCCATCTCTGCAACGATCCACCAGTTATTATTTGATAGACCTATTTTAAATATACTATTTCTAATTATTAAAAAAAAAATACCTTAGATCAAATTAAGTTTAAAAAACAAGAGCTACCACACAAGTTTGAAAGATTAAAATTATTTTGGTACTATTTCAAATGGTGTAATAAAATAGAATGTGACAACTGTTAAAATTATTTATGAAGATATAGGAAAAGGGGGGATTATTTATTATACATAAAGTGGACGCATACAATATAATAACTATTTAAAAGTTGTTTTTGGTGAGGGTGAGGAAGCTGAAGTCTTTGAGGAATCAAATCAGGGTTGATGGTTCTTTGGGTGATTGTTCAGAGCACACATAACTTTCTAAAATAACTGTTGGCTTGCCAAGAAATGTTCTCCACGCTTGGATCCTATCTGACAAACTGCACACGTTGCTTTAAATCATGCAGTATCGTACCATAGAGTGTTTCCAGGCTAAGCAGAGCTTGTTAAAACTGTAACTATAATATTTTATCACCCCCATGACCTATCACAGATAGCCTCATATCCACATACCTCACATGGGAATGTATTTCTGTTGATACCAGGCCAAAGAGGGTTCAACACAGTGATGAGAAGTATTTATTGATTCAGTTTAAACTAGTTCTGCTTACACTGGCAATACTCCACAACACGACCCTGTTTAGAAGAGAATGTATGCACATTTGTTTTATAGGCTAATGCAAACTATACTGAGGGTCAAGGACATTAAAAAGCGTGATCCTTGGTTTGAGCTCCATCTGGTGCACACATCGGTGAGATGTCATAGTTTGCCACTTTATAAAGATAACGAGACATGATTGTTCATTAAAACATCCCAGTGTCTAATCCAAATAGCGTGTGGTTTAGTTGAATGGGGGATTGAATTTCGTGTGAATCTAATCATGTGTAAGGCCATCATGGATATTAAAACGTAAAATAGCACCAATAAATGTGTTTTTCAAATGTTTTTTCAACGACACATCTTAATATTTTATGAAAATACATCAGGATAATTTTTTATTGGCGACTTTTTAAAGCCTAAATTGGTGGTCATGCAGACAAAAGCATTACTTTTATCTGATTTGGTTTTGTTGGGCTCGAATCCCAGCTGGTTGTAATGACTTGGCTTTTTGTTAAATATAATTTTCCACCCTACCACCACTTCTAATTCGGGTACATTTCCTCCAAATTCTAGATTATATCTACGGTATCCTAACAATCATCAAACCACTCAGATATCAGAAAGGCGTGGGGAACACAAAACTAAAAGTGAAATATATATTAAGAGTTTCACTGAAAATTATCTCAACAGGTAGAACGTGTGTCTACTGATTTGAGAATTTACGGTTCGATTCAAGGCATGGGAAAATATTTATCATTGTCAAAATCTGTACTTCCGCTCAGATTTATAAATTGGTTTCTGGGGTCCTAGGTGATGTGTCTGTTCTAACTAGGGCTGTGGAGTCGGTACGTCAATTCTTCGACATTGACTCCAATACTGTGACTATGACTCCACTACACCGACTCTAACTCCAATACTGTGACTCCAACTTTACTACACCAACTCTTGACTCCACTACTGTGAATCTTACTCCACTACACCGACTCCAACCACACTACTGCGACTCCATGACTCCAAATCTCCAGCCCTGGTTCTAACATCTATAGTTTTTAATATGTCTACTAATACGATCCGATATTTAATAAAATGCACGTTAATGCTCCGAATAAAAATCATTAGTATTTTCAAGACACATGGGCATGGGCATGGGCCTGTAAGTCGTCAACTTGCTGATCATGAGTGTGTCGCGTGTTGCAGGATCGTGAGGAACAAGGCGGCGGAAAAGGCAAAGCACGTGCACCACCAACAGCAGCAACAGCAGCAACAGTCGGGAGCGCAGCACGGTCAAGGGGCAACTAGCTCAGTGTCCGTCATCGCCCACGCACCCGCCGCCCACCACTCCGCCCCCCAGCACCATGGAGACCCACAGAGAGCTACTGGTGCCTATAGCATCAACGGCATCTTGGGCATCCCCCAGCAACCCGACCCCAACGGGAACATCCCCAAGAGGAAAAGGGATGACCACCATGCAGGTGAGGAGGGGTTACTGGCGAGTAGAAAATGAAGGAAAGGGGGAGGGTCTATCTCATTAGAATCAACTTGGTACTCTTGAATGAAACAATGTTATCCACAGTGCTATTCTATCATTTGTCTAGATCAGTGGATCTTAGCGTGTTTTGTGCCATGAACTAGTTTGTCTAGTGAAGCCTAGACAATTTTGTATGTCTGGAGAGGCCTAGATACACTTTTGTTAGTCTGGGGAACCTATAGACACTTTTGTAAATCTGGGGAGTCTTATAGACACTTTTGTAAGTCTGGGAAAACCTATATACACTTTTTTAAGTCTGAGAAATATATATACACTTTTTTAAGTCTGAAGAAATATATATACACTTTTATAAGTATGGGGAGGCCTAGATACACTTTTGTAAATCTGGGGAAACCTATATACACTTTTGTAAGTTTAGGGAAGCCTAGAAACACCTTTTCAATCTGGTGAAGTCTATGAAATCGTTCTCAGAATAATGATTTAAAATGCATGAAATAAAGTAGGCTTATATAATTGTTAAAAGGAAATTAATTATATTTAAATTAATTTATCAAAATACTAAGTACTAAATACTGGCTCAATATACGCGTTTCCTATTAGCGTATTAAAAACAGGAAAGATAGAGTTAAATTTTCTTTCTTGAAGACATATTCTTATGCAAGATGTTTTGTACTAAAGTTCACTTAGCCCCTTAAATCTCCCCAAGGAACCCTTTAGGGTGTGAACCCCAAGTTAAGAGCTCCTGCTCTAGATGGACAGTTATTTAACATTTCATCTGCAAGTCATGTTTTCTTAGCATTTATAGTGGGTATTTTTTCCGCTGGATTTTACTACCCGTCAGAACTATACGAATTATTATCCAAGCTATTGGGGATAGAGAGGGAGAAAATGGGATTGAGAAATGTCACCCTAAGTACATCTGACTGGGATTCGAACTCTGACATCTCCGTTACTGGCACTGATGCAGACGGTCCACAATAACATGTCGGGAGAAGTGATTTCAACCAATAGGAACCCATAATTACAATCCAGAGTGGGAAATACATAATACTTTATTTTTAGCACCAACTCTTGCTACCTGTTCAGGTTAGACGCATATGGACTAATTACGATCGTAAGAAAGGGATGAGGAGGATAGAATTTAGAGGAATTATAGCAGCATTTGCATGAAGGGAGATTGGAAAACTATGTTGGTAAAAATCTGTCCACTTGACCTTGATTCTAACCCCGGTATCACTGTCATCGTCAGTCTAGGTCTATTGCGAGAGTGACGCCTTGTACCACGCGGCCACGGAACAGTACAGTAACAACTGGCCTTCAGAAGATCTGTTGAAAGGTGTTCGATGGCGATGCAAGCTCCGACTAATAGTAATGGCGTGTGAACATGTTGGTCATGTTGGAACCCCTCACTCCCCTCTAGTGTCTGAGGGTCTAAATGTAGCCCACAGTTGTGTGGTTGTACCCTAGGTGGGCGCTCATTAGCCCTCCCACCAACCACACAACAAGGCCTCTCTTGTCGCTTTGATCTCCGGCCGACACACACATGTGGACCTGGTGACATCGCTCACATACTTGGCCGCGAAACTACACATTGTTGTCATCTACCCGAGCCACGAAACGGAGGCTCGGCCCAATTTGTGGAGGTCGCGTTAATGAGTTGTTTTCACTCATGAGGCCATTGTCTCATCAGTACTGCCACATTTTTTGGGTTTCAGATGGCTTGCGAATGATTATCGTGCCAACGTTTTGAAGATGGCGAGTCATTAAATGTGTACTGATTAATTGAAAACAAGGAAAATATCTCCATGAGTTGCTTATGATGGTGAGGGTTCAGTATTCTCAAAATAGATCGCTTTCTAGCAGCCCTGTGTCATTTCCAAGTCATCATTCATCTTGTACAGCAGCCTTGCAGGTTATTATTTACCTGTACTCTTTAATCTTTTCTAACAGCCTTGTATAATTTTTTATCAATCACCATTCATCGTTTCCTAACGGTTTTGGATAGTTCTCTATTCGCCTTGTATCGTTTCCTAGTTGACATATTGTTTCTTAATCATCTTGTATTGTTTAATAGCGGTTTTTATTGTTTGTTAATCATCTTGCATGGTTTTAAAGAATCTTCATTGTTTCCTGATTATATTAAATCGTTTTCAATCGTCTTGAATCATTTCCTAGTCGTCTTTGCATCACTTTCTAATTATCTTGCATCTTTCATTGGTGTAGACTATTGCGTCTAGTTAAAACCATCTTTTATGATTTCCTTATTTAAAAATAAACACCCTGGATCGTTTTATATCTGTTTTTCATGGTTTCACACACCCATCACTAGTAGCCCGTGTATTAAGGTTTTAGCGACCATGGTGTTAAACGCACTAATTAAAGAATCGATCCTAGAACCAGTAGCTCAGTCGGTAGGCGCACTACAGATTGAGCTAAGGTGGCTGGCTGCCTTGTAGACCTAAAACACAAGTGTTCACTTAGATCCCCCCCCTTCCCCTCCTAGCAGTAGCATTAGTGGAGTTGTGGTACTGAGAACACCCTCGCCACGACAATGCAGAGTCAGCTAGCGCTGCTGGAGGGTCATTGTGGCATTGTGTTCAGTCCGTGGACCGTGACCCATGCGCGGCCGGCAGGAAGTCGCCCAAGAGGGTGGACTAGATCTTGACACGTCACACTCACCACTCTTCTTCGCACAATAGAGACGCCGAACGGGAAGACCGGACTACTGAGAGTTAGCTACTTGTTCGGGGGGATCCGACTAACTTGTGCTCGGGACTGTCTTAGCGCCGGGTAGTGGAGAGAAGTCTGTCTTGTTTTCAGCACTACACTTGGAGACTGTATTAGCGCCGGGTAGCGGAGAGAAGTGTCTGTCTCGTTTGGTACAATCCGCTGCTATAGCTAGTTCGGGCTATAATCCAAGTGGAGTGTAACCAGCTAACAGAAAAAAAAGTTTGTATAGTTCTTTGCTCCACGCAAATGCGGCCACACTTCTCCAAAACTTTTAGTGTAAATAGTGAGGATGGGTGTTAAGACGTAGTGTACACACATGAGAACATGTTGAATCTAAAACCAAAGCGTTTTGATTTACTGAGCAATAAATGCTCTTATCACAGTTCTCTCAACATTTTAAAACCATTCTTATTTTGACAAACATCTAATAGTCAGAGCCCAGTTGGAATCTAATGACAGGTCCTATCAGCGTCAAGGACTCGTTTACACACCTGACTAGCACTTGGGACGGAGTTCAGTTCCGACTTGATGAGTAAGGGATTAGTCCAATATCATGAATTGTTTCCAACCTGTGGCACGGGTTGGTTTAGTAGAATATCTCCAACTTCCTCCGTCCTCCTTTATTTTTTCCATTTTGGTCCTCTTACTCACACACCAATTTCTTTTATCTGCTCCTTCCATTTCTTGGTTTACCTGGTGGTCTTTTCCCTGCATACTTCATCTTTGTCACTCTCCCTGAGATTCTTTATATTCCATCACCATTACATGCCCCTGCCATCTCAGTCTCACTCTCTCTATTATCTCATGTACTCCCTGTAACCCAACTTTTGCCCGGACAGATTCAGTTATTGTCCCGTTTCTCCTCGTGACAGCTAGCGGGCTCCCCATGTCCTCCACCATCCTAGTATTGAGTTTATCCATTATTGGCTTTAAATCCTTCCCTCAAGAGAATTCTGGCTCCCTTCTTTGACATTTTATCTAGCTTTACTTTGGCTTTAGATAAGTCAATGTCAACTGCATGCACCTCCAAGGGGCACCAAGTCAGGTAGAGCTAGGTTATATGTATTTATATATCATGTAGGCTATTTACACTGGAAGAATGTATATGCAGTTATGCTGATGTACGCAATAGAAACAACGTGGGGGGATGAGTTGTCGAGCACCGGCCATATCAAGTTATTTTATTTATTATCACCACTTTTCACCACCTGTTCGGACTGTACGCATGTATACTTGCTACACTGATGTGTTTAAGATGATGAATTTTAAATTTACATGAGGTGTACATGAATATGCGTGGGGGGAGAGTGGAAAACCATATAAGAAAAAATCATTATCAGTACACACAACCAAGATTCAAACCCCAATCTCCTCGTCATCGATAGTTCAGCCTTTGCGAGAGTGACGCTTTAAAGTAGACTTTCACACATGACGGTTTTTCGCAGTCACCGGCGTTGGCGAGGGCAGAGGAAAAGACGGCTCGCCGTGCCTTGTTGAATTCCTTCCAATGTGCCCCCTATCTTTCCTTGCTCTGCTGCAGTGTGCTAGCATGGACCAAAGGAAGAAGTGTGTGTATGTGTCTTATTATCGTCCAACGCAACGTGTCAAATTCTGGATTGATTAAGATGGAGTGCTAGTGAGCATGAGTTTAGGGCAGTATTTTCGAAGTTTTTATAGCATAAACATTTATTTGGCTAAAATAAATCAAATATTTCTTCTATAGAAACATAGAGTTTAGTTTTCTGCACATGCTAATCTCAACAATTCTTTAATATCTGTCAAGGGTGTCCTGAAATTTAGTGACAACTTTTTCTCTGCATTTAAAAAGTTTGTCACCAAATACCGCTATGCTCATGAGAGATATTAAAGAACTGTTGAGATTAGGATGTGCAGAAAGCTAAACTCTATGTTTATATAGAATAAATATTTGATTTATTTGGGCCAAATAAATGATTATGTTATAAAAACTGCAAAATTAATGCACTAAACTGGCGCTCACTAGCACCCCACCTTAAAGCACAAACTTCCCTCCAGGCTGATAATGACTCAGTCCTAGATTTGTACTCCTCTAAACTTATGTCCCAAAGCAAGGAAGCAGTTCCGCTTGTACGATTAATGACTCAATATTGATTTCGAAAGTTCCGGAAGCCATATCTTCTACTACTCAATACAACGAACAACTTGGCAATGAAGCGAGCACGCCTTGTGGACCGAAGGATACCTTGGCGTGTGAAAGCCGCCTCAGACCAGGCATGTCAAACCTGCGGCTCGCGGAACTTATGAGGAACCAACATACAATAAAACCAGATTCTTCTTTTTTTATTAAAGTTGTATAAAAACGCTATTTATGAATGCTAAATTTGGTCACAATTTTTCATCAAACTAAGCATCTTTCTCGGAGGCTCAATTTTTTAAAAATAATACCGAAACAATTTTGGGGGTAAAACAGGGGATAAAGCTTATTATTTGTATATAAAATTTATTTTTTGTTATTTAAATAAACCAGTAAAATTTATTTTTACTTAAACTTGTAAAAATATTGATTATTGTGAATGTGGCTCAGTTAGGGTTTTAAGTTTTCAATGTGTCCCTTGAGATCGAACGAGTTTGACACACTTGCCTTGGACCATGTGACCATCTAATTATTACTTTATGGGAATTGAAGTAGAGGACAAGTAATTCGGAGTTTACTAGTAAACCTAGCAATTTTTAGAAGCTTGAATAAAAACCAGCTATTTGTAGGCTATATTTTATATCATAAAAATAAATATTAAAATATTGATTGATGTCTGTAAAATTGCTATATTCTATATTTTACCGTTAAAACTACAACCTAAGGTCACATTTAATAAATGAATCTATTTTAGTAAAACTTTATAACATTCCATTAGTAATTTTTGACTATCGAAAGTTTTTTTATATAATAGTATTTTAATCGAAATATTTGTTTACTATTTAGACTTAACCAAATATTTTATTTTGAATACCTCCATGAACTTTAAATTTTTCCCATTTTCTTTACTCTAATAGTGTATTGGTAACACTGCTATTGTGCACAAAAAATATATATATTGTGTTTTGATCGAATGCGCGTGCAGCATGAAAGAGAAAACAGCACTTCGCCCCATTTACATAACAAAAGGAGTTTGACTAGACTGTGGTGGGAGAAAGAGAGGAGGGGGGGGTGGGTGAGAAATCTGATCGTGGGAGAAACAAAGGAATTACGACACCAGACTTGTTGAGTCACCCTGGTCAGGGGAACTGTGTGAAGGAATTGTCTCACTGTCGTCTTGTCAACAGGAAACACAAATCGTAGTGATAGATAATTACCGTCTTCAAAATGTAATCAAATGTTTTTTGCTGTCTGGATTTCATTTAAAATTTAAAACGATTCATAAAAATATGTAAATAGAAAGTAGTGGCTAGCCAAGTATTTATTATATTTTGTGTGTGAGTTTCACAACGTATTTATACTATTAGGATATGGAAGATAATTTAGAGTTTTAAAAGAAATGTAACTACATTTAAAGGGGCAAAAAGAGTGAAAATTGTTTTAGGTAAAACTATCCTTAATCCAGTCCAGTCCAGGTATTCAGTAAAATACCCTTAAGTAAGCTTCCCTCAGACTATTGTTATTCACAAATATCACTCTCTATGTACACATGTTAAACAAAACTGTTAAGACCATTTCGAAAAAAAATTAAAAATTATTTGTTTAGCTATTCTAGAGTAAATTATATTTTTTTTAGTTAAAAAATACAATATTTTTTTATGTTTCAAAAATAACTCCCTTAATTTAAGAGCTAGGGTCACAATAAAAATAAAAAGTCCCTGGATACAAATCTGAAACAGTTTATTGGATTTGGTTCAAACTCGATATTTAGTCCTCTGGACTTTTTATTATTTTTATAATAGTCTTCAAACTAGGGTTAGTTAATTGATGAGTAATTTTTAAAAATGTTCAAACTAGAATAAATTTTTATTTTCACAGATATAAATAATTTTAGAGTAGTTTAGAAATAGCTGATTTTTAAACATTTTTAATTTGCCCATGACGAGGATATCAAACGTTTGAATTCCATCCAGGGTAAGTGAGAAAGTTTATTTAATCTACCTCCAGAAAAATACTGAAACCCTTCCTCTAAAGTTCTTCCTCCTCATTCTAATCTAATTAGAGTAAGTATATGAGAATGTATTGGATATTTATTAAAATATGGAGGATTTAAAACAACGTTTAATAAGATCAGATTAAATAAAATGGCAAACTTTTTTTTCACTCATCTTGCTACCCCTCTGGGCTATCCACATTTAATACTAGGTCCACTATTGTCATAGAGACGAGATCTGCATAATTGATCATTAATATACCCGCATTTGCTTGGAGGGCGAGTATGAAAGTATTTGGTGAAAACCACTCTCAGCACAAATCCTTAATTGCGGCTGGGTTTCGAACCTTATCCTCTCCTCCACAGCCAAAACAGGTAATATGAACTTCACTCAATGCGGGTAATATCAAATTTGAATATATTTCTAAACTTCACTATACATAATTGATAAATATAGAATTACCTAATTGATCTACAGGAAAAGAAAGCTATTTTACTAGGAAAGACAGCCGCATTTATGATCGTAAAGTCTAAGGCGTCACTTTCGAAATATACTCATCTGCCGGTGTACTAGAGGTATTTTACTAAATGGTTTTTCATTCTCTGTACACGCAAATGTGTGTGCATTTCCTCTTGTAATTAAATACGGCAAGCCCAAATGAAAAATAAGAAGTGTTGCAGGAATTAAAAAAAAGAGATTAAAACGATATAGAAGTAAAATACGACCTGCTTCGGTGGCGGAATGGTATAAGACGTCATTCTAGTGTTAGAATAGATTGAAGATAACAGGGAGATCAGGGTTCGAATCTAGGTCATGTGTACTAGAGGGTGATTTTTCATCATGGTTTTCTACTCTCCCTCCACACAAATGCGGGTATAATCCTCTAAATTCAACCTTTCTCATACCTAACTCATTAGCGTAATTAGTACATATGCGTATAACCTGAACAGGTAGTAAGACGTGGTGCTAAAAAAATAGAAGTAAAATAGTAGTAGGGCCTACTTGTTAAAATATGATTGCCCTTATAAAAAGGACGTATCATTTTAAAAAGGCGACCACCGGATACGTGGTTCAATCCCGGTAGAGTGCACTGAGGGTGATTTTTCCTAAATGGTTTTACAATCTCCCTCCAGACAAATATGGGTGCACTTCCTCTAAATTAAAACTTCTTGATCCCTAACACATTAGTGTAATTAGTACATATGCGCATAAACCGAATAAAGCTAAAAAAAAAAATTAGATTTAAAAACGCGGGGAAGATCTTCAATGCCGAAGTACAGAAATGAAACGCAGTTAATGTCTTGTAAAACTCCATGTTGAAAATCTCCGTGACATTTTGTTCTCAGTGTGAGTAGTGCGTGCAGACAGACAGACAGACAGACAGAGAGACATCTTGTCTTGAGAGGACAGGAAAACAGAGGGGAGGAGGAAGAGAAGAAATTCCCTGGTAAATAGTGAGGGGAGGAGGAAAGGGATCAAAGAGCGACTAGGAGTACCCTAGGGAACACTTCTGGGACCAGCAGATACCAAGTCTTGCTCCCTCCCTCGCTCCTTGAGGAGCTACTAGAAGAGGGTGGGAAGGAGGGTCCTGTTTGCTCTATTGATTCCACTACACCGTGATCAACAATCACTCATACACTATATGATATACAATTTTATTGTGATATTTGCCCTGCGATTGGGCGCCAATTATATTGATATCAGGTTTTATTTACTGATGATGATGATGATGCGTATGTTGATGATGTGTACCCGTGTATGTACGGTGAGCAGCAAGTAAAACGATACCGGGTTTTATGACGGCGTGCATGCTTTGCTGCGCACTTGTACACTGTTATGTGATCTGATTATAAGTAATTCTTATTCTTATGAAACGAGTAAAACTTTTAATGTTGCAAACGATTTATTTAGATGATTACACTTTCGGTACTGTAGATTTGATATTGAATTGATACAGTTTTTTGGTTAATTTACGGACTGACTTGTAGAGCCAGATCTATGCAGTTCATAATTATGTTTTTCTGTGTATTAATATATTACTGTGCCTATTCATACGCACAAGCTGCTTATATATGACCTACCCCTTGCTTCTTGGACCCCTTATATCCAGTGTTAAAACTAACTAATAGGAGAACTCCTGGCAACCTGATGTTGTGAAGGCTAGCTTCCTATTGGGTAAAGGGAGCCAGCATGTCACATGATTTTTCAAATACAATGGGAGTTGGTCTTTCAAAGAAAGAAAGTTTTAAAAGGCAATACATTGAAATTACTTCTGAAAACGCGTGATTCTCCATGGGTGAATTATTAAAAGGAAACTTTACATACAGTTCTTTAGAGAAAAATACACTTCGTCCATGACTTTTTTAATATATGAGAGGGTTCCAAAACAGTATCATTACAACAAATGGGCATACATGGGGAAGTTAGGACACCAAGTTAGTTTTAAACGTTTGCAGACGGTCATTCAAAGTGACCATTCTCACAAATACCTTAACCACCAAATAAACAATAAACCCTAAACTATATTCCATTACATTTAACACAACTGGACTTGGTAATTTCAAGGCTATTTTGTGAAGTGGGTTGCAGCTTTAGGTGGCCTCCTAGGTCAACGAGAAAGTATCGATCGTTGTCAGGCCACACGGTATAAAATACAATTGTCTGTGTCGTTTTCTGGAGTTACTTCTCTATTCTGTTTAAACTTATATACTCTTTTATCCTTCACCTACAAACACCCTTGTCATGTCAATAAGAAAGAAGGGGAAAGAAAACTACGAAACTTCTTATCTTAAGGTAGAGAGGAAATTTCGCTGGTAGTTCTTAAATATCTTTAAATTTTATTTTATGAGCCTATCAAAAAATTACAGTATTGGTTAGAGGAAGGCTAAGTCTAGAGGCCTTTTTGATCAAGCCTAAATTCATAGCGCTACAAAAATGCTTAAAAAGTCGTTTAAAATGAGCTAAAGGATTTGTACACACTTGTTTATATTTATAAAACTCAAACTATAGGGTTGTTAATTAAAAAGATCCCTGTTGGAATCTTTTGACTTTATTTTGTTGTGAACAATATTTTGAAAAATGCGTCATATAATTAAATATTTAGTTATAGCCGAAAATCTATGCGGAAATTTTTCACTCACCGAGGCGACCCTCTTAAATTGAAACACTGTACAAAATAAAAAGAGAGGGAAGAAAATGAGCAGTTTACCCTGTGAGGCCTCTAGTTTACCTACTAATAGCATTTTCCCTCTTTCACTGACGAGTACAAACACACACACTCTACTAGCATGCCTGAACAATATTGACTTTCCTATTCTAAATATAAATATACTTCCTAGCACATCTTAAATCTACATTCTGTCAGGAAGATTCGTAGTGACCATTTTTTGAATATACCAAATATTCTAAGTTGTAAACAGTAAAAAAAATACTTTTACTAAAAAACTATATCAAGATACATTGAATAGTTCTATTACAATATAAGATTATTTTTGTATTTATTTAAGAATTTATGGTTTTCGTTTCAATGTTATATCTTTAAAATTCACCGAATAAAACGTAAAATTAACATGGGAGACTTTCCGTGACATCACATGTAGGCTATGAAAGGTAGCACAAGTCAAGTTCCATATTTTTACGGTTTATTATAAAACAAATCACTCTTTTGGACTAAATAAATAAAATAAGGATTTAATAGATATGTTTAGTTTAATTTTCTTACTAACTATTTGTACTAGTTCTCGAAAGTTCATTGCCGCACTTACAAAAGTGCGCCATCTATTCCAATCTTGAGCTAGCTATATTCAGTTCATATTGTAGGTACAACAAATTGAATATTCGTTATGGGCATTGCAAAATTTGAACAAATCATTTTGTCTTCCTTTTAGAAATATTATGTTCAGTTGCTACAATGCTAATTACAAATATTCAAGAACTGTCGAGCTTACTATGTGTATAGAACCTAAAGAAATATCTGATTTATTTTGGTTAAAGGTAGGTGTTTTTTTCAACGTAGCTTAAACGTTTGTAAAATATAATCATTGGCTAAACTAAGCGTTTTGTTTTACCTTTTTTTTTCCGTACTTGTCAAGGTTTGGACTAGTAAATTATCTTTATTTCGTTCTTATTGAATACCAGCTGGTGTGCCCGTCATTCGTACGGGGAATCTATAAAGTAGCTTTCTCATTTTTAGTATATAAAACAAACCACAGACAAATATGTTATTATGTTTATATATATTATTCTTTATTGATTTAAATTGTGATACAAAATGTGAAAGTGGGCTGATCATAAAAATAATGTCAAAATAGAGATATAATCTGATTATGTTTTAAAAAGTGATATTTCTTTTGAAGATTAGGTAATAACTTCTCTATACGCAACAATTTGAACTTTTGCCCGTTGGCGATTATAAAAAAAGAGATAAGCGTGTCACAGCATAAATAATTGGTTGTCGAAGGGTTGTAATTAAATGCAATCAAAAGTATTTTAGCAAATTTTTAACGCATTTACACTGTTCAACATTTTTGCCCCGTTTACCCCTTTTTCCAGTTTTACCCAATTTTCCAGTATTAACAAAATACTTACTAGGCTATGATTAATTGGTAATAATCGTTGAGGAACGAAAAAGTTAGGCCTATACATATTCCGCAAATGGAGCAGATGCTAGTGTGGGTGAAATATTTGAATACTAAACTAACACTAAATTTTGCCTATGTTTGTTTTGTCATCATCAGTGCGTTTATCACTTTTGTTACTAACTACCCAAAAAGTCTACAAATTTTAAACACTCCATTTTAGGTATACTTTAATTTTCTAAAAAATTCAATTTTGGAGCACCAAAAAAATATATTTTATCACAATAATTGAGTGTAATTCCTTAATGTCAATCCTTATAGAAATATTTTTTATTTACTTCGTAAAATTATATAGCCCCAAGCCTAGTTTTTTAACACCTTGTCTTAATCCCCGTTCTGATTATACACTTATATACTGATTACATTAATGGTTTTAGGAATTTGGAAGGCTATATTTAGAGTAAGTATACCCAAATTTGCATGGAGGGAGAGTGGAAAATTATTTTGGAAAAGCTATCCTCAGTACACCCGACCGAGATTCGAACCTTGATCATACCGTCATTAGCAGTCCAGTCTACTGCCAGAGTAGCGCGTTAGAACATGCGGCCACTATAGCGGATCCTAGGTCTAGCTAATCAAGAGAATTATAAAAAGATTACATTAATTTACTCCTTAAAATAACTATATTTTTCATGACTAATTAAAAGATCAACTAATTTTAATAAAATAACTATGTTTTTGTTTCGTGGCTGTGGTGATTGTAAAATATATTAAAATTCATGAAATAATAGATTATAAATCATTACATTCACACTTTTATCATTTTTTTAACTGGCCACCATAATTTATAACAAGAATATTTGTTTAAAAGAAGTGTTCTATTTAGTAAAGACAAAAGCACGAACACGGGTTTGTATGATGTCATCAACCGTCTTCATTTTATTCAGTTCGCCATCTTTATTTAAAAATGAAGAAAACCTTTTAGAAGTTCTCGATTGTAAATCATTTTTGAATAAACCACAGAAAAACTGTTTGTTGTGAAAGTATTGACTGCAAAAAGTGACAGCGTATGGATACATGAAAGCACAGCTAGTATCGTTTTCTGCCAGTTAAGGATGTTCGTAAGGCAATCACGTTTTTCTACTAGTTACTTTATCTGAAGGAGTATAATAAAGAGGGTAGGTTCGAGAATTGACACAGCATTCGCCAGGAGAGATGATGTAAAAACCAACACAGCTGTGCAGCTGGGTAATTGTTTCCCCACTCGCCTCGCCTATTCCAGTAGTGGTGGAACTCGCACACTTAACCTCCTATTGTGACTCTGAACGCTTTGAGCTCGTCCTCCATTGCTGTGTGTGTGTTCGTGTGTGTGGAACAAAGCCCCGAGCAGCATATGTGGACGAAAGGAGGGGCCTACTAACTGTTTCCAAATATCTGGCGGGTTAAAGCTCCTTTTATGACTGAGTAGGGGAGGTTTAATGCAGAGTACATGTCTTGGTTGGAGGGTTGGCTCCACGTAGGGAGGAAGGGAAGGCGGGAGATATGTCGGGAAGTTGGGTTGTAGTATAGTCACATCACATGTCACCAATAGACGCACAAATACTCAAGTTCAAATATAGTTTACAAACTTTTAAACATATCTATAGCCATTTAACCCACGCAATATTCAAATAGTGATATGATATGAGTCGTTTGATTTTAAACTATTTTAAGAAATTACAGAATCAAATATTATTAGGTTTTCTTCCTTTAGTATCGATTTTATTCAAGTAAATTAATTGAATAATTTTAAGAGAACCGTATATAATGTGGACTGTTGCCTTTTTATCAGATATTTTTAAATGAATGTACAACTAAGTAATTAGTAAAATTAGCAATTTTACTTATTGGCTAGTGAATCGACCATTTTAAAATATTCAACGCGGCTCTTCAAATTATCAATAATAGTTGCGTAGTTTGAGTGAACACATTTAAAAATAATATTATTAGCTAATATAAGGGTGATAGAGGAATGAGGAGGACCGGACAGCCAGAAGAATATTTTTATTGTTAATATTGGTTGAAAGTCATTAATTTTTACCTTGTCGACATTTCTATACTATCAATCAAAAGTGTTTTTAATAATCTCTTCTAATAATACTTCCCTAAGGATGCCTGTATATTTGGCGTTTCGATAAATAACTGAAAGGACAAAATATATTAAGAAAACTATTGGGTTTTTGGTTTCGTGGTTGTGACAACAAGAGATATTATATATAGTACATTAAATAATACATTAAAAATTATTATATCTATACTTGTATTTTACTACTGTATAACTGGATACCAAAATATATAAAAAATGTTTATAAATTATATAAAATATTATTTTCAAAATAAAACTTTTTATTTTGGAAACAAAAGATCATAAACACAACCGAGCACCGTTTGTACAGTATAATCAACTGTCTTCGTTTCGTTTGGCTTACCATCTTAATTTGTGAAGAGAATTCAGCCTTTTAAAAGCTCTTGTTTGTAAAGTATTTGTAAGTAAACCATATGCTGCTTCCACAAAAAAAGAAACGTCCAAATGGCTATTTTTTATAATTTCGTGTTTCAATACTGTACTGTACAAACTGTTAAAAGAAAAACAAAATTTAAAACAAATTATTTGTTGTGAAAGCTTTGACCGCTAAAAAGGACAGCAGCTCAATACATGGTCTTGCAGATAATACGTTTTGACATATGGATACATAAGAATAGATCTGGTAGCTTCTGATTGTTGTCACTTACCTACAGTCCTTTGGTAGATGGGTATAAACATACTGTAGTTTATTATATCTTTAAGCAAGCGCCTGATGAGAACGCAGCCAGCCTACATTTGTGTAATGCTTGTGATGTTAGTATATCAATGTAATTTAAAATTACAAGTAGCGCCTTACATGACGCAACCCCAATGACAGTGAATTTATGCGGGTGGTGGGGTTGTTACTATTTTGATAACAAACAACCCCTTAAACTTAGGCAACTCAGCTGCCAGAAGTGTGATACGATCAGCCTCCTACCAGGAGCTTATGATAAGTAATGGACATACCATCGAAGAGAATAAATGTTAAATTTGAAAAAACGCATACTAATTATTCAACACATGTTAAACAAATTAACCTCACATGTAACAAGACAAGTAACATAATAATTAACATAACAATTGCTTAGCTCTGGAGCCAGGAATTTGCCCTCTAATAAAGGAAAACGAACAAAATTTCATATTAAACCATAAAACATATTTGACTGGTTTTAATGTATATGAACAGGGTTCGAACCTCAAGCATCTGTCCTTGGGTATCACTACCAAGACCACGGTCAGCGGTCCCAATTTCTGGCTGGTCTAAGTCCACACGTAGTTTTTGATATAGGGCAGTGGTTTTCAACTGGCGGCCCGTGATGCCTTTTATTTTGCGCTCCTCAAAGTTTATTGGAAGAGTAATCTACTGCAGTAAAATTAAGGTTTTCAGCCGAGAAACGGAAAGTTTTGACTTGAATGGGAAAAATCCATGAAAGCTCACACTGATATCCATGTGTAATTTATTCCTTACATCCACTGTATTAGATTGATGCATCAATGGTAGTATATTTTAGATGGAAAATTCGTTTATTAAGTAGTTAAACCTGTTTAAATCATCACTTATAATTTCATTCACAATTATTAAATACCTGTTCTCGTTTTTGCATAACTTGACAGAAATTATCCTTTTATGACGCGGCCCGTCACGAGACTCATGGATTAGATTATGGCCTGGTCTAGGGAGTCTGTCTCACAATCGATTGAATTTCTGGTGATGGGAGATTGCGGTTCAAACCCCAGATGGAAACAGTGAGAGTGATTTTCCTCCACATGTAATTTATGGCTGTGGCTTTCCCATACCATTTCCTCCGCTGATGGAAATGCATTTATACTAAAACAATCCCTTATAAAAATTCAAAAAGCCCCAAAAATATTCCTCTGCCTATTACTATCCGTCTAGACTATATGCATTCAATTAATTAACATTAACTGGATAAAAATGAGGAAAGTTGTATGCTTAAGAAATGTACCCGCATTTACGTGGAGGGAGGGTTAGAGATTATTTAGTAAATTCTTCTCGCCGTAAAAGCAGCTGGGATTGGAACACAAACCAGCGGTATACTTCACAATTTTACATCATTACAGCGGTAAAAGGATATTTTCCTTTGAGTAAGCAGCATCCTTAATTACTGTGGTGTTAATGGGGTGTGTTCTATAAAAATATGTTATAAAGTATAATACGTTTCATCTCCAAAGTAGAAAGTCCTTGATTTTGGTACCTTGTATCAGAACTGTGCAATCCTAATATTATAATATTGGCGAGGGGTGTGAGTTTGTTAAATCCTAGGTCGACACTTGACGGTGTAAGGGCGCAATGAGGCAAGCAGGGTGCGGCGGTTTTCAAACAACGTCACAGGAAAGAGGGGTAGAAAAGGGGTAGTTGGCCTCGTGCTCCCATCTGACGGCTGTTGAGTGCACCAAGCAAAGCAAGCTCTTTGTCACGCCTACGTGCCCACATTCACGGGGATTGTTTAATATTCACAGCGGGGCTAATAAGGACGACGTTCTCAGCTAACCGAGCCGGGATTCTCAACCTTATGGGGAGGTTTTTGGCAAGTTGTACACTTTGGAGAGACACAATATCGTCTTTCTGCACGGCTGACTTTCCCCAGTTTTAAACCAAAGTTTGCGAACAACACTGTGAAGGGATGAAGCCCAGGAGGGTTGGTTTCGGAGGGGAGGAGGGGGAGTGCTATTGTTGGATCAGCCAGGAACGGAGAAAATGTTTCCATGGAAAACAAATAGAATTATACATATATTCAAGAGACGAGGATACTGCTGCAGTAAGCCAGATACGAAGAATATGAAACTTATTACTCTACCATTTTATGTATAATTTAATATGTTAACGGTATTATAATATATCAAACACATTATTAATTATAGTATCATTAAGTTGGGGTGTAAAACATTCACGTTATGAACCTACTGATTATATCAGTTCACGACTTACAAACTAACTTTATTCTGGAACAGAAAATATATCCTCTTACCACATGGGGAAGTTTAAATTTCAGTAAAGCTAATATTTCTGATTGGGCTGGGAATCTATCTCAGGACCCTTAGCTTAGTGGAAAGACACACTACCAAAAGAGTGATAATAGGGTGGTTTTAAAGCTTGATAGCTATACAATAATAACAATAATATATGTTTAAAACTATTGTCATTCCGTGGCCTTAGTGTAGGGCATACCCGCATCGATGACCACGCAGTCTAAGGCGTCATGTTACAAAACGCTGGATAGCCAGTGATGGAGTCCAAGCTTGTATCTTGGTTGGGTGCACAGAGGGTGGTCTTCAAACACCCTCTAACACTAATGCGGTGCATTTCTTCTAACCCACTTTCCCAATCCCTGTCCCTTATAATAAGCTATTTATAAAATGGGTGTTTAATTTACTAATAAAATAAATTATAGGGTGCACCGCAAGGACTTTCTCTCTCATATATCTAAAATTAGAGATATTTAATTAAAACTAGTAAGATTTGTGAAACGAAATAATAGACATGGTTGCAGATAAAGTGAGAAAATAGGAACATCTCTGTCCACCAGAGAGCATAACGATAAATTCTCGATATCAATGACCTCAATTATATATAAATGCTTATAGCTCAGAAGCGGTTGGTTTTATAAAAATACCTATCATATTATAATATTTTATTTTGAACAGAACTACAATTGTAATAAGTTATTTCATATCTCGAATAGTTGTGAGGATATGAACAAAATTTGCCGTTTTGTTTTAATGTCAAATAGTGCCTAGATAAGAGACTTAATCATTATAGCAGATCTCGATAAATCGATTTGATTCTGTTTTTTCTTCAATAAACTACCCTTAATTTAAGGTTGATATCTAATTCCAAAAAATCCTTGGGGAATTCTTATGAAAACCCAAGTTTTAGTCCGATGGATAAACTGGTTTACGGTCTAGACGGAGATACAGAGAGGCGGCATCGACAAGACAACTTTTTATGTTTCAGAGGATCATGAAACTTCGACATTTATCAATTGCGTGGAGGGTGAGTGAAAAACCACCATCAGTACACCTAGTGGCGGATCTAGATCACTTTAGTAGGGGGGGTCATAACTATAAATAACATAAATACTTACAATGTTTGATTTCTATTTAAAGCCATTTAATAGTTTTTAATTAATATTTGATCTTCTGTATATTTTAAACCGTGGTCATCCTCTCCAATTTTTTGAAAAATGTTTCACTCTATAAGCTATGAGTAGTCTTCGTCTTGATTTTTTTAAATATTAGATTCTTTTGTAAGCCATATAAAGTTTTCTTCAAATATACATTTTAAAAAATCTATATCACCCTCTAAACTATTTAGATTGATCCTCACCTGATTTTTACGATAGTAAGATACATCTATAAATAATCTTTGAAGGGGTTTTCCACCTACAAAATTTTGAAAATTGAATTATTTCAGAAACTAGGCTATTTGGGGTGTCCTTATCTGAAAATTCTTCAAAATGGCATGCATCTAGAAGCTATTTGGAGTTGTCCTCCCCTAGAAATTTTTGAAATTTGGATGACCTTGGAAGCTATTTAGAGCTTTCCTCCCCTGACTTTTTCTGCCAGTTATATGCCTCTAGTATTGTAGTTATTTGAAGTGGTCTTCTCTGGCAAATTTTTTACAGTAGAATGCATCTAGAAATTATTTGGAGATTGATTTAAGGCCATCTTTAAGCTTCAAATTCAATAATATCAGAGGATTTGAAATATATCTAAGGCGTGGGGGGTGGGGGGAAGAATTTATTCCTGGGAGGGGCCAATTATTTCCAGGGGGGCAGAGTCACCCATGGTTTGATATGTGTTAGTCTACCGTTTCTATGCGGAACAATGTTCGTTACTCGCTATGCATGACAAATATTCGTACATGAAAACCAATAATTTTTCCACACTTGCGTGAGTCATATCGAAAATTGAATAAACGAAGACGAATAACGCACGTTAGATCCAGCTTAAGAGGTGTCTGCGCGTAAAAGATAAAAAATGGTATCATTTATCTGTGTTGTATTTTCTTTCTAAAATTTGAATTTTCATATTGTTTTTTGTATTAATTTTCTAACTTTCTCAGGGGGGTCAACTGACCCTTTGACCCCCCTTCTGAATCCGCACCTGACTGTACACCCGACCGAGATTCTAATCTCGATCTCCCCTCCTAGTCCACTTCGAAAGTAGCGTCTTAGATCACTCGGCCACTGAAACAGGCTTTACATGAATTAAAATGTGTAAATGGATATTATAAGAATCGTTGTAGAGGAAATATGAAAAATAAAATACTATTGAATGAGGATGATTGTACTATTAAAGTTCTTTACGATAGAGTTTGGCTTAGAGCAGGGGTTGGCAACTGGTCCATCTGGCACCAAGGTTCACTCGATCTCGTAAGAAAACTAGTCATTAAGAGCATCACATGCTCATCAATTCTGTGATACAGTCGGCTGGAAATCGTAAATTTACATCAGCACTATTGCACGTGGATTATTTCTGATTAAATATTAATGAAGATAAGAGTTAATAGAAGTTCCTAATATAGAATATTGTTTAAATATCAAATGCTATTTGTATAAAAACTGCATTGAAAAGGCTGTTTTTGACCATTTTAAAATGGCTTCACAGATAATCACTGTACACAAATCTTCATTCTGTCTTAATAGAGACATACTGTAGTTATTAACAAGAAACTTTGAGGTTGGTCCCCCATCGTCACCACGGAAAATTTCAAGTATCATTCAAATACGAATGTACTGCACACATTTCTGGAATATTGTAGGTGTTTAATTTTACCTTAACTCCCATACCTCGCGCGAGCCGGGCGCTTAGTTGGGCCTTCTATGATGGACGCTCTTAAAAGTAGATCTTTGAGTCCTATAAATTAGAAAATATATCAAGTATTGTCAAATAATATTGGAGTGTGACCAAAATAGCCTTGATATGTTGTATCGGAAATGTTGTAAGACATTTAAATAGTTTTTTTTTATAAAGGTGAGGAAATAAGTATCTTAGAAAATATTAAAACTCTAGGAATAAAATATAAGGTGTATTGACATTTAAAAAACACACAAAATTATGGAGAAGAAATTACGGTCGATCGCAGGAGCGTTGATAAGTTTAATAAGTCGATTGTTGCGTAACGGTTCGCTGACTCCGGGCTCGAGAATGGTCAAGTTATGGAGCCCCTTGGATCTGGGAGACCATGAGTTGATTTCATTGTTTGGCGAATCGTTTAAAAAAGATTATATGTAGTTAACAATTGATTATTTTTTCAAGAAAAACTTTCTATATTTTATTTGGTGAACTAAACGTGTACTTTTTGAAACGACTGATTATGTCAGCACACGACTTACAAAATAGCTTAATTATAGAACCTACACAAAAGTTGGTCCTCTGGTCACTGTGAAAAAGGAATCTTCAATTTTAATAAAAAGTGATTATTTCTATCATGCTGGGAATCTAACCCAGCACCTTTTTTCTCAACAGGCAAATGCGCTACCAGTTGAAATGAAATGTCAGATGTTTGGGTTAGTCAAAAATATGGTTTTCTAAACAATTGATCAAAATAAAATTCAAATTTAACACGACAGTACAATCTTTAACATTTAATAGCAAGTAAGTAAATATAATCCTGAAGCACGTCTTTACTGTCATTATTTCGACTTTATTTATAGTTAACGGTAGAAACGTACGTTTTTACGGCCGACATGATCAATCATCGATCCTCAGCCAGTTCTCATGATGGAGAGATAACAATATTATGGCGAATAAGCCTTGAGATGAAAAAGAATGTCGTGCATTGATCTGGAGCTGTGGTCGAGTTACTCAAGTTGTCCGCCACGGTTTATTGGCGCTAGTGGCGGGAACTGGTGGGGTGGAGTCAGTCTTCCGTGCCATTGATTTTGGGTCGGCGTGGCTACACTAGGTGGTGTAGAGGATTGGGGGAAGGACTCTGTTACACTAGGTGGTGTACCAGATGGGAAGTCTCTGTTACACTAGGTGGTGTAGAGGATGGGAAGGCTCTGTTACACTAGGTGGTGTGTGGAGGATGGTGAAGAGGAAGCTCTGTTAACTATGTTGGTGGTGAGATGGGAAGCTTGTTACACTAGGTGGGGTGGAGATTGGAAGGCTCTGTTACATTAGGTGATTGGAGGATTGGAAGGCTTGTTACACTAGGTGGTGTAGAGGATTGGAAGGCTCTGTTACATTAGGTGATTTGGGAGGATTGGAAGGCTTTGTTACACTAGGTGGTGTAAAGGATGGGAAGGTTCTTTACACTAGGTGGAGGGTAAGGGGGATCGGAAGGCTTTGTTACACTAGGTGGTGTGGAGATGGGAAGGCTCTGTTACATTAGGTGTTTGGAGGATGGAAGACTTGTTACACTAAGTGGTGTAAAGGATGGGAAGAATCTGTTACACTAGGTGGAGTGGAGGATGGAAGGCTTTGTTACACTAGGTGGTGTGGAGGATGGGAAGGCTCTGTTATACTAGGTGGTGTGGAGGATGGGAAGGCTCTGTTACACTAGGTGTTTGGAGGATTGGAAGGCTTTGTTACACTAGGTGTGTATGGAGGATGGGGGAAGGCTCGGTTATACTAGGTGGGTGGAGGTATCGTAAGGCTTTGCTACACTAGGTGGTGTGAAGATGGGAAGGTTTTTTACACTAGGTGGTGTGAATTATGGAAGAAGGCTGTTTTAACTAGGGGTGTGTGAGAGATGGTAAGGTTTTATGTTTACACATGTGGTGTGGAGTTTGGGAAGGCCTCTGTTACACTATGTGGTCTATCTAAATTTATCAGATAGCTATGCTATTATAGTTTTTAGCTACGTTATTAACCGCATCTAAATCTAAGTCATCTTATGATATGCATTTGTACATTTCTAATATTGGCATGATAAAGCCTCCCAAGTCGAATGTGGCTGCGTTATCTGATGTCTCATGATATATGATTGCTTAGTTTAGCTGATGATTTCCACACGTCCATCACAAACTCAGCCTCAAAATATAGTTGAAGTTGACCCTGGCCACGGGACTACTCCTGGATAGCTCAGTGGTTAGAGCATGGCAGACTAAGCCCAAGGTGTAGTTTCGATTCCCGTGTTCAGATGTCATGTTTCAATGAAATTAGATATGCTATATAAACTAGCTCTTAATTGAATAATTAATTAGTCTCCTTATACTAGAGGTAGTGTTCACATACAGAAACATTTGGAGATAAATAAATTCCCTCACAGTGATGGCTTTTATTGTCCTTTTTACAATATAATATAGTCTAAGCACCGACATCCATTTAAAGTTCACTTGCAGTATTAAAATAAAAATAAAAATTGTTAGATATTGTATGCTATCTCTTTCCTATTTATTAATGTATTTGTAATTTCTCAAAATAATTTTATCTAAAAAAAATTAAGAATATAACAAAGAGTTTCCTAAAAAAAATGTGAATTTGCCTTATTTTAGCTAAATGAAAAAGATATGTTTTATTAATTTTACAAACGTGATTCATGCCATACTCAAAATAAATAAGACTTGAAAGAATAATACCAAATTAAAAATATATATATTAAAAGGGCGTATACAAATTTGGCAAAATTGATAAAGATAATTGGCTTAAACAGATTATGAACCAACACATATCTTACAAAAATACTTTTATTTGAACACATTACATTTTTGTTCCTCATTAGCTAGAAAAAAATGTTTATTTATTCTTTGGATAGTTATACAATACAGGATGGCCCACGGAAAAGGTAGCCCGCTCCTATATCCAGCAGGCGCCTCAATCTGAATTGGAGGAGGTCAATCCCCTTCCACCCAATTGTACATGAAGAATGAGCAAGTGAACTGCTTGTTTAAAGCACAAGACGGGGTGGGAGGGGATTGACCTCCAATTCAGAGTGAGGCGCCTGCTTGATATAGGAGGCAGGCTACTTTTGCTGGGCCACCCTGTATAAGTATTACTTCAACAATTTTTTTTGTTGCAAACTGTATTTTTTTTAAAATGACTCATTTGAATACAAAACATGAAAATTGTAGGCGAGGTAGTCTAAACAAACATGCCCATTTATATAATGAAAATACGTTTAGTATTTCATTAGATCTAGTATTAACATAGTTTTTCTAGTATAATCAAACATGATCGTGAATGTGAATTTTAAGGAATTCTCAATAATTATTATTTAAAGATAATGAAACAACGCGAAAATCAAAACTAAAATTATATTTGTATAAATACAAGATAAAGCAGGTGAACAACCCAAATAACAAGGTTCATGGGCCTAATATTTTCTTATGAGCTCATTTGTTGATTTTAATATTATTTGATGACAAGTAATAACAACATTTGACTAATTAAGTAGGCTTAATTCTGAGAAGTGTGTAAAAGTACCCCGAAAAAATTGTACTACTTGGGAAGACACATCTTCAGAGTCCGTAAGTTCCACATCCTTAAAGTCCTTAAGTCCTTAGAAATGGAAATCGCGTCTACACAGTCCGTATCCGCAATCACGTGACCGTGCCAACCAATGAGAAAATTGGAAACAACGTCCAATTAAACTCTCCGAAAGGAAATTTTCTAGAGTTAGGCGAGCAGACATCAGTTCTGTGTATAGCCTTGTGTAACCATTTATTTATTTAGCAATGCGCCCTACTACCCGTTTGGGTTATAGCCTACGCTTAAGATCTAATTACGCTAATGGGTTATGAGTTGGGGAGGTTGAATAAAGAGGGAGGGTGGAGGAAGAGTGGAAACCATTTAGGACCCCCCCCTCACCCCCCAGTTCACCTGACAGATTCGAACCTCGATCTCCCCGTCCACGGAAATCTAGCTTAACAAGAAACTAGTGCGTTAGCCAACTACGCCACTGAGGCAGGTCAGTGTAACAATTATTAACACAAGTAACTACATAATATATTTTGATAAAAAGTCCAGGATAGTTTACATTTGAATGGTAGGTTAAGTGCAGTCACAAAAAAATATAGGTATTTAAAACATGAGCTAGTTAGTGTAGATGCTATGATAATGCGATTGGTGCTTTCATTTCGATGCGCGCGCACGCTTACTTTGCTTTGATTGGTAGTCAACATTCCATATATACTAGTCCATAGAAAGTAAAATTTGAGTCAACTTCTATGGAGTGATAAGGACTAAGGAATTAAAGTTAAGGACTCTGTAGACAGTGCACTCTGTTGGTGTGGAATCGATCTCTTACGGAGCTCTACGCACCTTACGGATATTGAGTTTCTAGATGGGGCTTAATACATATCCTTATCTTCCAACTGTGTACTAATCACTGAAAAAGATGAAGGACCACTTTCAACAAAAAATAATATTTTTTCACATTGCCAGAGAATCATACCTGGGACCCCTAGCTCGATGGACAAAAAGCGCTTTCCGTGCGACTGATTAACCTAGATTAGGTACACAACTACACTCAAACCAGAAACCTCATGCAAGTTCGGGTATATATATTCTTCACTTGATTACAACGTGGTTGCGACCAGTCAAACTGTTTTCACACTATTCCTTTTCTAACTTTTTAAATATTAAAAATTATATATATATTTCAAAAGGGTTTCACTGGCCTCAATTCTATTTTATTTCTAATAATGCTACATTTTACTGCGCTAAGATGCAATGCTAGTTCAAGCTGTAATATGGTAGATAATTGTGGGAAAAAAACTTTTTGAAAATACAAATATAGCCTATGTTCTACGGCCAACATTGATAACAATTTGCTAGATTATTATTTTTATTACTATCATCATCATCATCATCATCATAATTTGATATTGTCTATGAAAAGTGACAGTGGTGGTCCACATGGCTTGACGTTGGTGTAAATATAACAAAATGGTGAAAGCAACTTTTGTATTGTCCAAACCGATGGCCGCATGGCTTAGCGCGTCACTTTAATCTTTGACTGTATTTACGGTAACCGGGAGAACAGACCTCAAATCCCATAAGGAAGCGTTTTCCTAAATCATTTTACTACTCTCCCTCTCCGCAAATGAGGGGTTATTTCATTTAAAATTCTACTTTCTCATCCTTATTTCATTAACTCAATTAATGTACGAGTCAAACTAATCGAGTACTAAAACGGGATGAAAAAACTTTCAAAGGTTTTAAAAGATGTCTTTTTATTTCTAAATAGGACCAAGCCACGTGTTAGGGTTCGGCCAGACTGACAAGCGTGCGAGCGAGCGAGCGCGTGATTAGCAGATAGCTCTCGTTAGTTGTTGACGAGGAGACTCCGAATCTTGGCTGAGTGAACTGAGGGGGGTTTTAACAAGTGATTTATTGTTGTGGTTTTCTCCTCCTCTCTTCACGCTAATGGAGATTCTTATTTGTAAATACCTACTTTGATAATATTGAAGTATTTTAACATATCAGTTTTACATATATCTATATATATATACATATATATGGATATACATATATATATATATATGTATGGTTTATGATCTTACCAATTAAATTAGGCCGTTAGTATCAAGTGTGCTAAACCTATCGATATTAATAAAAATTTCAAAATGAGAAGTTTTCCTAGCACTCGATGAACCAACATACAATAATATTGCCTAGCGCCTGTAAACTAGACTGTACTGGGTCGAGCGTGTGCGCTTGAAAAATAGAACCAGTTCTATTCTTCAAGCGTGGGCGCTCAGTCGCTCGCTTCAGTCTGGCCACCTCTCATTACAATCAATGTGTTCTATTTTATATTTTAGTCGCTCGCTCAATCTGGCCGCCCCCTTATCCGTAAAGATAAGTCCGTTCACCGTAGGAATTGTTTTCTGAAAGGCCTTTTTCCCTACCAGAAAGCTATTATATAGCAGGATATTGGTAGGAATAAAGACCTTTCAGAGAGTAATTCCTACCGTGAATGGCGTATAGACGTGTTTCTTAGGGTGTGAGGAAACCTAAACCCAGAATACTCGACTGTGATGAGTGATCTAACAACCAATATCCCTGTTTGCCTTCATCTCTGTCCTTTATTGAGCGATAACAAGGTGTTATCTGTCTCGTATCCATCCGACACGAGTGTCCACGTCATCAGCCGACATGAGGAGGGAGATAGCACCAAGTATGAGACAGGTAGCACCATCGCAACCCTTCATCTCTTCTACTTATTACTGGCCGAGGGAGAGGGTGTGATTAGGCTGTCATAACCATATCTGACAGAGACAGTGCTCGTTGGAAAATACCCACAAGAAGAAAACTATGAATACTATTTTATTAGCTTTAAACCAAAATTAAACTGAGCAAGATATATCACTTTACCAATGTCTTCTTTTAGAGGTCGACCTCGGAAAACTTGGGGAAAAATGCTCGCCTCAGGACCCGATGTTCGTAGGTTCAAACCCAGTAGGGGTTGATGGATTGTTCTTGAGCGATAAAATTCCGTAGCACAACTTCCTTCCTAGGGAAATTATTTATTTTTATTATTATTATTATTATTATTATTATTATTATTATTATTATTATTTAGCACCGCGTCTTACTACCCGTTCGGGTTATACGCTTAAGTACTAATTACACTAATGGATTAGGAATTGGGTAGGTCGAATTTAGAGGAAGTGAACCCTCATTTGCGTGGAGGGAGAGTGGAAAACCATTTATGAAAAACCACCCCCAGTTCACCCGACCGAGATTCGAACCTCAATCTCCCCGTCCTCGGCGGTCTGGCTCAACACGACTGGCGCGTTAGCCAACTACGCCACAGAGGCGGGTCGAGGGAAAGTAAAGACATCAGGCCCAATTCGATTGTGACATGTAAAATAACCCTTAAAGTTATGTGAAAATACCTTTCACGGCAAAATTGGTTGGGCCTTTCGCTCTCGCTTAGAGAAATTCTTGTGTACTGAAATAATTAGTTGGTTAAGAAAGTGCATGTCAACTACCTTAAATAAATAAAATAAACTAATTTATAGACTGGTTGATTTAGGTTAAGTTTCCTCAGGTTTCAATCTTTTGACCTGAAATTAAGAACACACCCTCTGATAGATGCATAGTTTAAGTCGTCACTCTCACATTAAATTGTACTGGTGATGACAAAGATGTTGAGTTTCGCTGGGAAATGTTTTCCATGTATGATTTACCATTTTTAGTACATCCGGCCATTCTCAAACCCCGACCTCCACACCACCAGTAAACTGGTGGACTGTACTAGACTAACTTTTAATCCACGTATCCAGTGGAGTGCGTATTTGTTAATACTGTAAACTAGAAAGGAGTTGCACCATACTTTAGTTTGGCTACAAAGGAATTTTTAGTCCAAACCAGGGGTTACCAACTGGTGGCCCATAACGCTTTTTTTTTTTTGCGCCCTTAAAAGTTTCTTGGAAGAGTAATTTACTGTAGTTAAATAAGTGATGTTTTCAGCCGAGAAACGGTAAGTTTTGATTCGCGTGGGGAGAATCAATGAAATCTTACACTGATGTTCATGTTTAATTTCTCCCTTAGGCCTACATCCACAGTATCATATTGATGCATCAATGATAGTATGTTTTAGACAGAAAATTCGTTTGGTATATAGTTAAATTTGTTTGAATTACCACTTCTAATTGAATTCACTATTATTAAATACCGGTTCTCGTTTTTGCGTAACTTGACAGAAATTATCTGATTATGAGGCTCGCGGATGAGATTGTGGTGCTCTGGAACTTTTAAGTTGGAAACCCTCGATGTAAGCGAATTTAACAAATCAATGATATCCATGTATAAAGTGGAGAGTGGATATTACTCCAGAAACATTTTGATTCATGAATAAAACTAAAGTGGTTTTAATGTGGAAGGTGTGTTTATAGTTTAGTATTTTTGCAATATATGTATCAAAAAGCGTTTTTGATCATACAAAATAAAATATTGCTTCATTAGAAACCTTTAGTTTAATTTTCTCAACAATTCTTAATTTTTTTGGGGGGGGCATCGCGACATTTGACCAGGGTTCTTTAAATGAATAGGAAAAAGTCGTAGTCTAACACAACGATGTCCAGGGTGGATATTCAAGAAATTTTGAGGTTACTGTGTGTGTATGTATATATAATTTTTATTTGAGAGATTTGACGTGCAATTTCTGAACCAACTGATTATATCGGCACACAATTCAAAAATTAACTTGAATTTAGACCAGACACAACATCCAGTACCTAGCCGTAATTAATCTTTGCGAAGGTGTAAATCCACATTTGAGGAGGTCGGAGCAAAAACATGCTAACACTCATTTTATGAAAAAAAAGTGTTTTTTTGTAGTAAAGAGTATAAAAATACGACCCTTGAATCTTGTCCCGTTCCTGCCTTAATGTTATCTTTCTCAAGCTAGATATTCATCCCGACAGTGATATCGTGGCTGCCACGAGGCTCGAGAGGATGACCCTACGACGTCCGACTCTTTGTGTGACAATCAATTGGAAATAGCGGCATTTGTCCAGCGGCGTAGCTCGGTGCGAGGGAGGGTGCAGATAATTAAGTCTGGACAAAGCTGGTCGGCCCGAAGAGAATCATAGCTCCACAACACTCCCAGGCTGGCCTCAATAGATTGCAATGTGTCCCCGGAGGGAGGGGGAGGGATCCAATTAAAATAATGCGCCAACAAGTGTCGCTGCTGTGTGTTGCCAACAGAAACACACATCAACCCCCCCTATCCCCGTCTCTCTCTCTGGCTATTCCCCCAACCCCCTAACCCTACCAACGATACTCTCTTTCCAATGTAGCGCCCAAAACAGGGTGAGCCACAATACAACATGTCAGCTTGTCTCACCCTACTTACATATTGTGTCCGACTGGTTTCTCAGTACTCACACTGGTGAACTCGTGGACTCATGTCTAGTATGGGCTAGACGACGGGAGAGTTGGGCTTCAAATACCGGATGGATGTACTGATATGTTTTCCTAAACGGTATCTCACTTCTACACGTAAATGCAGGTACAGTTTTATAAACTCTACCTCAATCCTCCATGTGGTTAAATACAGATAGCCCGGAGACGTGGTAAGGTGCAGGACGAATGAAAAACTACCTCAATAAAATTATTGTAAGGTATTGTTCTACTACCTACACTTTTAAATGGTTAATATTTCTTAATATTCATAAAAAGAACCGTTATATAAGTATCAATCCATACCTCCTTTTTAAAAATGACATAATCATAGTGAAAAGAAAAATAGTCTAACCACAATTTAAACTATTGATAAATGAGTGTTTTTGTAATATAAAACTATCGTCCATTCCTTATCTAAATAAAATACTTAAATACACACTTATGTACAATAATTGAGACAAGCACTTTTTATTACTCTAATAAACTTAATTTTTTTGCTTGCAATTAAATCATAAATGTTTTATAAGTAGGATTTTCATTTATTTGTTTTAATTCTAAACCATTAAATTAAACACTTTGTTTTAGTTTAACAACTATAGGGAACAAATCTTTTGGTGAAAAGAACCTTTCTAACCAATCTTATAATTATTATATTCACTACGTGATTCGTTTATTTGCTGACAATGCTAGGTGATGTTTTAATTCTGTAATACTGAATATATTGTCACAGTCCTCTCTCTCTCTCTCTCTCTCTGCAAGCTCTAAATTATCACGTGTAATTAGTTCACCGCTTCACTCCGAATTTGGTTTGCGCCGGGCGATGACTACTTGTTCTGACAGTTAAACTTTGCCCAAACATTTATTCGGGAAGAAAATAAACAGAGGTATAAACTTCGAGAAGAAAAAGAATATTCCATACGTAGCTTTATGTTTCTAGTGCTCGGAGGCAGGTATTATGTATAAAAACTGTAAGATATTACATTTGAGTTCTTACTAGAGTGTTGGGCTTGTATTCTGTTAAGTACTGTACAATGGCGTGTGACGCGTATAGTCTACAGCATCAGAGGAAGGTACAGTACTGTACCAGTGTATTACAATCATGTGCGACGCAACTCGGTTGGTTGTAAGTCTACTGGTAAGACGCAATTGTGAAGTGTGTTACCAGGAAACAAATTTATATTTTCGAATCCCCATACAAATAATTGACATCTATGAAAACTAATTATTACTGTACAAAATATTTAGGTGAACCGTGGATTTAAAGGGAAAAAATTGGCCTTAAAATTGTGGAGTTGAAGGTTTTACAATTTATAAATAAGTGATTAGCTAAATATATATTTAAAAGTTTTGTTATATTACGTGTTTCAAATATTATATGCGCTTTAATTATGTAAAGTTAATTATTTTTGGTTTATAACCCGAAAGGGTAGTAAGACATGGTGCTAAAAAAAATCTTTCTCAATCATTCAATTGCTTTATTTTAACATGAAAACGACTAATGGGACTTGCATGTGCATATGTTGACAGATGTTGATAAAGTTGATAATTCTCGACCAAACTTGGACTACCTTTCAAGAAACCTCGTGGCTTTGTTTTTAATCTTCCTTTAGAAAAAAAAAAAGAAAAAAGGGAAGAGATTTTGAAACAAAATATAACAACTTTCTCAAAATTTGAATGAATTATAAACAATTTGAATAATTACTTAAAATATATTATTTTATCTGCTTATTAGGGTATAAATATAATTAAAAGTATGTATTAGACATCTGCTAGTAGTATACATGAAATGATAGGAGGCCTTCTATTGTTCTAAATTAATTACACTAAGCAGACTTAAGTTCCATTTCTAAACCATCACAAGAATCAATTATTATTTATGTCTTTGGTATAATTCATTATTTTAATTAGTTTTCGTTTCTGCCGAAAACATATATTTCCCATATAGCTGTTATTTAAAATAATAAATATACTTCGTTTTCTTTGATGAGAATATCAAATGTGCTTTTATTCAGTATCACAATAAATTTATAAATCGTACACGTGCAATATAGCTCTAAAAGAAGAATATCAGAATATTAAACAAAAAATTCATGTTAATAAAAATATAAAATATAATATTATTTTAATTTTAGGTGTACATTTCTATATAAAATTAACTTGGGGCTACAGTTCCTCAACAAATCTTCTAAACAACCAAAATTTAAAAAAAAAGCGTGTCGATTGTTTCGAGTCAGGGTGTGAAGCCGAGTGCGTTTCAATTGACCAGTGACATTTTGATGGGCCTCCTTCCCACCAGCACCCCCTTCCCCCTTCTCACCCTACTGGCTGCTGCAAAATTGTGATTAGATTGTTGCTGGTTCGCGCAGAAGAGGGTAGTAGGGGTAGAAAGAGAGGGGTTTAGGAACGAAGGGAGAGAAATTGGATTACCCGTGTTGAGCGTATTATATGATGATGATCGAGTACGCTTTAGAGGGTGAATATATGGCTAGTCACACAAGCAACGAGGAGGGGTGGAGGGGGTAATGTGTATGCGCGGTAGATTGGGACACTAAAACGGAGGATGAGGGTGGGGGGAAGGAGGTTTTTTTTTTTGAAAATGCCAACAGCACGATGAGGGGAAGGCGAAAGAGAAGTCTGTTATATTCTCCACCCTAAACATTTTTTTTTTTTTCAAAATTGTATGGGTATAAAAATATCACGAGTAATGGAGTGGAGGGTAAAAGTTGTTGAAGGGGGGTTGTAAAAGAAGGGGAGGCAGCGCCTATGGGAAGTGTCTTGGTCCATAAAAATGCAGCGTATGCGTGTTTTAATGCGATGTGCTGCCAGAGGGGGCAGTAATGCTGCACTTAGTCGTCTAATGACTTTATTTATTGGAGCACAAATCGAATTCTCTGCTACAGCTGTAAGTTAGGTATTTGTGCGCTACCCCGTTTAAAATTTGTTTCATATTTTTGTTTAAATATCATTTCAACACCACCAGACGTTTGTGTTTCGATACAAATACTATTGTGTAAACATTTGGGATATTTTTACTTCTTAATATCAAGTTAGATTTAAAAATTAATTCAAGAATGATTAATAAAATGTATTGTTTGACACTTTAACAGCCATACTATTCTTAAAACATTCAATATGTAAGCATTAATCATCCATATTATCACGTGTACAGCCTCGAAAACAATTCTTTATTTTAGATTTTAATTGCTATGTTATAGTATGGCATTGTCATATTATCATCATAGGGCTTACAGTTACAAAGGTCTTTAAAACTATATTCATATATTCATTCGTAAATTCGTATGTTATTTTAATCAATTGTGTAAATATCAATACAATATTTAAAATAACAACCTACATTTTATCAAAATTAAGAAAAATAAAATAATTTCAGAGATTCCGAGTATATCATCCTATCGTGATTCATATATACATAGCACAGGATAATATTATTTTAAATTATATATAATTCTTTATCTATGTATGTAATTTATGTATATATTACCTTATTTGTATATAGTAATAAGAAACATCTACCAACCAGGGAGTCCAATTTTCTGATGTTATGCAAATACATGTCTATTTTCAAACAAGAGACTGCTAGCACCGCTTTATGTGAATAGGCTACTTGTTTAACCCACTTCAGTGGCCACATGGTCTAAGGCGTTACTCTCACAATATACTGGCTGCCGATGACGGGGAAATCAGGGCTCAATCCCAGTTGGGTGCACTGAGGGGCTTTTTCTAAACTTTTTCCACTATCCCTTCATGCAAATGCGGTTTCACTTCCTATAAATTTAACCTTACTCATCCCTTACACATTAGAGTAATTAATACATAGGCGTATAACCCTAACGGGTAGTAATACGAGGTGTTAAAATAAAACCTGTTTAGTGTCTTGAATTATATACTCCTCATCCTACAACCTAATAATAATTAAAATAAGTTTAAATCAACCAGAATAAAAATAAAAACACATAACACTAAAATAAAAATGAATTTCGTTTCACAATCTCTGCAAAGCGTCTACTACTTCAAATGTCTCCTTTTAGCGCCTACCAACCTTTAGTTTATAACCTGTATAGCATTAAACTGAAGCTGGTTGCATTGAGTAGTCAATCAGGGTGAGACAAGAAGGCAGGGGTTGTACAATGTACAGTACAGCACAAGCCTGTTATAGACTTGCATCTTGAGTTGATGTGACGTCAGTGGTGGTCTCATTTCACGAGATAAAATACAGAGCAAGTTTTCAGAGGAAGGACCTTTTGAAAAGAAATCAATGTTTGTTTTTTTTTGCTGCCAAAATTGACGTGACTTGACGTATCAGATGTGAAAGTATATCCCGACCAGTATTTTTTTTTCTTATTTCACAAAATTTCTCTCAATTCAATCTATTTCGTTCCTAGCCCATTGCCTTGATTGAAAATGATTATAGTCCGGATGGATAGTAAGAAATGGTTTGAAAAAATAATTACTAAGGCCTTTGAAATATGGTTTTCATACTTACCTATGGCTCAAGAAAGGAGAAGGGTCAGTTTGACTCGTACTTGGACCGACAGTTTAAATAATGTCAGTATCACTAAGTGGAACCAGGAAACGAAGCTAGGACCGAGGTGTGTCTACCAGTTCCGATACCACTTCATAATATTTTCCTCTGCAAGTGTCTCGGAACCTCCACTCCAGCTAATGTTCTACACTGACACAACACTCCGCTCGCTTCTTTTTTTTACCGTTCAAAACATTCCGAGAGGGGGACACACACAAAAAAAAGGAGAATTTGTGACGCTGGCGATAAAGACGCGAAGAAAAGGAAATATTTTCTTCATTTTCCCTCCTCTTATTTTTCTTTCTGTCTTTTTCGCTCCCGTTCTTTTTTTTTTATCTCGGTGTGGTTCCGTTACTTGACCGCAGTGGCGCTGTCGTCTCGCCGGAAGTACCCTCGCTTAACGCGAACTTGGCACGCGGCTGCAAGTCGATACTTCATTGTTTGCTCGTGGAAGAAGTATCCCAACCTCGTCGCTTGGGGCGCCACCACCGAGAGAGAGGAGTGGAACAGTATGGCACATAACCCTCGCTCCCCTTTACTTTTCCTTCATTGGATTGTGTGTGTGCGCCTCTTTTCTTTCCATTATTGCGCGCCACTACAGAAGCAACGGAGCGTCTTTTACAGCGCCCATTCCACTGGCCTGCGTCCCAACGCTTCTACATCCCCTTACACCTGATTGCTATCAAACCGTTCTCGAGACTTCTCTTCTTACTCTCTTCACTTGTGGGTCGTGGGCGGGAGGCTCATTTTCAAATTGGGGAAATAAATACGGAAACTCTCTGAAGTAGTTTATGTTAGTGTTTTAGGTAATTCTTGGCGGTCGTTTAAAATATATAGAATTGATTTTTTTAGGGATGTGTGAATAGGCATTTTTCATTTCGAACCGAGTTTGAATTAAAACGAGTTTTTTTCTTGTTCAAGTAGTAGGCCTATAAAATAAAAATTTGTACAAGAAATATTTCAAGTTTAATCTCTGTAATAGATCCATTTGCTAACCCTAATTAAGTACAAACATAATTTGATTATAATTATTTTTTTTGTGAAAAAAAATAATCACATAAGTTAGAATTTTTTTAATAAATCTAATATAATTGTATAGTTTTTATTTAACTAGACAAAAGGACATATTGAAGGGCTATATTTGCTATAAATTGATATCTAAAATAGATACAATTTATTAAACTTGGAATTTTCTGGTAGAGTATAAAAAAATCTGAATAGTCAAATTTTTCGAGTTTTGTAAAAATCTTTTAGTTAAGTTATAGCAGCCACTAAAGCTCAACTCGAACTTGAATTTTCAAGCGCTCGCACAGCCCTAATTTTTTTTAGTCAACATATTACTTACGCAATCAGTTTAGTTGGATGTTGATAATTTATTTTCCCTCGATTATTTTTATAAATTAGCCTTCTACACTTTATGGAGCTTATTGACTATCATTATTATTATTATTATTAGCACCGCGTCTTACTACCCGTCTTACTAGCACTTAAGCTAATGTGCAATGGTAGGGTGATAGTGAGATGAAATGGAGGACCTACAGTTTAACGTGGAATCCGAACCACGGTAGAGGTCTGGCATTCCTCACATTCACAAGTTGTGATTAATACACATCTTGTCAGAGGTGAAGGAAGGGTTTGGCAATTAGATAAATCTGTGCCGGGACCGAGGATTGAACCCCGGACCCTCAGCACAGAAGTCTGACACCTTACCCCTAGACCACCAGGTCACCCACTTATTGACTATCAGAGACATAACAAATATAGGCATATATTTTTATTGATATACTTTGTTTAGTTTGAAAGTAGCAAGTTTAGCTGGATAGGTTACACTAGGGTAGAGGGTACACGGGTGTACGGCCAAACAATCATTAATCACGTGATGACAAAAATGGTAAGAGGAAATTGACCTTAAATAATGTAAAGAGAGGATGAAAAACCACTGTAAAAATCACAGAGAGGGGAAAAAACTCTTCGCATTCGACAGGGATTCGATATCCAAACTTCCTGTCAATGGCGACCAAGCGCTCTGGTACTCGCCTTCAGACCGCTCTGCCTCCAGTGAGGTTTTGAACTATTTTATCCAAGTGAATAGAGTTAGGAAGACTATCAAAAAATGCGACAGAATTCACCCAAAATACAGGATGGTAAACCACAATGTGTAAACTGAATAGTAAACTCTCCTCTCCAAAATCTAACCCTAACTTGACAAGAAAAGTTCATTAGACTCTCGCGTGTTTGTCAAGATGGAGATGAACGGACTGCTTAGAATTGTATCGCTCCTCCACGCCTCCACGAAGGAACTAAGTTAGCCGTCTCAGATCACTTACATTTTCTGATTTTTCAAGCCCTTTGAAAATAATTGTGTTGTCTAATGTGCATTTTATGAACCACATTATTATATCATATCCTCACTTACAAACTAACTTAATTTTAGATGCCATCCCCAAACATCCATACACCCCCAATGTAAAAAGAGAGACCTCAATTTTACTTTCTTTATTTGCATACTGAGACTCGAACCTGGAACCCTTAACTCAGTGATGAGACTCACCAATCACTTAGTAAAGGTTACTAACAAGAAAAGATTCTACATTTCATAATAAATGGGGGTCATATGTAGAATATGTCTAGAAATATAAGTGAATTAGTTTTTATGATAACAATATTTTCCCATAAATGTAATACAATTTTACAAGAGACATAATTATGTGACATGTGTGATTGTTGCTTACAGATGAGAACCCCGACCTAAATGGTCACGCTGAAGACGACATTAAGAGACAGCGAACACAGTACAATGGTGACCAGCTCTACTCGAATGTAAGTAGGCTACAGCAAATACACTCATGCTATCACTAAATAATTAATTTAAATATGTATCATCTAAGTCACATCTGTTTTTAGTATACAAATAAAATATCATTAAGACTGTTTATATTTATAAATAAATAACGCCACAGTTTTAAGGTTAATAATTTTCTTAAATATAAACACACATTCTTGTTGACTTCATTCTAACTCATTACTTTCCTTAGTGGAAACTTGTATTAAAAATAAAAGCTCATGAATAAATACGAACCGTTCAACCCATACACATGAATAAATATGAACCTTTCACCCCCATGCACATGAGTAAATACGAACCTTTCACCCCATGCACATGAATAGATACGAACCTTTAACCCCAAGCACATGAATAAATACGAACCTTTTACATCAATGCACGTGAATAAATACGAACTTTTCACCCCCATGCACATGAATAAATACGAACTTGCACCCCCATTTACATGAATAGATACGAACCTTTCACCCCATGCACGCGAATAAATACGAACCTTTCACCTCATGCACATGAATAAATACGAACCTTGCACCCCCATTCACATGAATAGATACGAACCTTTCACCCCATGCACGCGAATAAATACGAACCTTTCACACCTATGCACATGAATAAATACGAACCTTTCACCCCATGCACATGGATAAATACGAACCTTTCATCCCCATCCCCATGAATAAATACAAAACTTTATTCCCATACACGCGAATAAATACGAACCTTTCACACCTATGAATATGAATAGATACGAGCCTTTTCACTCCATGCACATGAATAAATACGAACCTTTCACCCCATGCACATGGATATATACAAACCTTTCATCCCCATCCCCATGAATAAATACAAAACTTTAATCCCATGCACGCGAATAAATACGAACCTTTCACACCTATGAATATGAATAAATACGAGCCTTTTCACTCTATGCACATGAATAAATACGAACCTTTCACCCCCATGTACTCTCACCCCACCCAGCCTTTTGTAAGGGTAATGATTAAATAAAAACTAGAATTTCAATAACGCTGATTTTGGCAGGAAGAACGTTATCTGTTAATTACTAAAGTTATTAAAACAATGGTAATATATTCATACATCAAGTCATGCTATCTGTAGCTGTCGCTTTTGATAGATTTTAACAGCACCAATAAAATAACACAAATAATATAGTAAAATGTTATTAATTTTGACCACAAAGAAATTAATATACTTGAATTTTCTAAACTGTTTTTCCAATCAAAATCAGCCTTTAGTTTGTCTGAGATTTGAACAGCCAGACACATCCGGAGACAACTAAATATCCTATATTTTTAAAGTTTAGGAGTTTTGCTATGTCATTATTATTATGTGTAGAACTGCACATATTTTATCTAAGCCTCCCCATTCCCTCCAAATCAAGAAAAAGTTTAAGGTGAAATAAGAGCCCCAAGGTAATATTTTTAAGTTAGCTACCATGACATTGAGAATAAAACAAATAATGTTTCCAACGTGAATCACAAAAAAAGTGATTGGTTCACAAGTAGACGATTTTTGACGTGTTCCATATAATTTCCGATTGAGGCATGAGCTTCTAAAGATGATGTAGATTTGACTGAAAGGTTATATTTGTGCTGGCGGGGAATGAGTGAGATTGAGCTACCACGTGGTGGGAAGTTGGTAGGCTATGTTCGTGCTGGCAGGGAAGGAGTGAGATTGAGCTACCACGGGGTGGGAAGTTGGGAGGTTATGTTGGTGCTGGCGGGGAAGGAGTGAGGTTGAGCTACCACGTGGTAGGAAGTTGGTATGTTATGTTCGTGCTGGCGGGGAAGGAGTGAGATTGAGCTACCACGTGGTGGGAAGTTGGTATGTTATGTTCGTGCTGGCGGGGAAGGAGTGAGGTTGAGCTACCGCGTGGTAGGAAGTTGGGAGGTTATGTTCGTGCTGGCGGGGAAGGAGTGAGGTTGAGCTACCACGTGGTAGGAAGTTGGTATGTTATGTTCGTGCTGGCGGGGAAGGAGTGAGATTGAGCTACCACGTGGTGGGAAGTTGGTAGGCTATGTTCGTGCTGGCGGGGAAGGAGTGAGATTGAGCTACCACAGGGTGGGAAGTTGGTAGGTTATATTTGTGCTGGCGGGGAAGGGGTGAGATTGAGCTACCACGTGGTGGGAAGTTGGTAGGCTATGTTCGTGCTGGCGGGGAAGGAGTGAGATTGAGCTACCACGTGGTGGGAAGTTGGTAGGTTATGTTCGTGCTGGCGGGGAAGGATTGAGGTTGAGCTACCACGGGTGGGAAGTTGGGAGGTTATATTTGTGCTGGCGGGGAAGGATTGAGGTTGAGCTACCAAGTGGTGGGAAGTTGGGAGGTTATGTTCATGCTGGTGGGGAAGGAGTGAGGTTGAGCTACCACGTGGTGGGAAACTGGGAGCTTATGTTAAGCGCGTGAAGCGGCGTTGTCCTTGAGTTTTGAGAACCGGTTGTATTTCTCTCTCGCCCTCCTATTCTTTACTCTCTCGTGGTGGGGAAAAGGATCCTTGTAAGCCACAGTGGCTACCCATGGTTTCCCTCACACTCTCTAAAAACGATGTGTTTTTGTTTCCAAATGTGCTGCCATCCCTCTCTCCCCCAATCTTTGTGACATTACCTGGCCGTGGGAGTTGTTTCCCTATCTTACTTTCTGTCAGATCTGATCTACCTTAAGGCTGGGTGCTAGTGAGCGCAAGTTTAGTGCGCTAATTTTGCAGTTTTTATAGCATAAACCTTTTTTGAACAAAATAAATCAAATTTTTCTTCTATAGAAACATATAGTTTAGTTTTCTGTACGTGCTAATCTCAACAGTTTTTTAATATCTGGCATGAGCATGGTGGCATTTGGTGACAAACTTTTTAAATTAAGAGAAAAAGTTGTCATTAAATTCTAGGACCCCCTTGACAGATATTCAAGGACTGTTAGAGATTAGCATGTGCAGAAAACTAAACTCTATGTTTCTATAGAAGAAATATTTGATTTAGTTTGGCCAAAAATGTTTATGCTGTAAAAACTGCAAAAATACTGCCCTAAACTCACGCTCACTAGCACCCCATCTTAACTGGCTGGAGATTTGATGAAGTCTCGTTGGAGTGTTGTTTTTACTGTAGTCTCTCGACTTAATATAGCTGATTTAAAATATCATCCCACATGGGAGTATAGTATTCAAATAAAAAATTACAAGGAATTTTAAATATATTCCTAAGAGAAATGAATACAATTTTTAAAATAAGAATATAATTGCGTAAAAAATCCTTTAATTGGACGGCCATTAATAAAATGTAGAGATACCTTGCAATAAGGCCCCAGGAGGGAGGTCCCCTGTTAAAACTCAGTGATATTTAAGTAACTAGTTGTGCCTATACACATCTTGAACTAACTAGCATAAAGACACATTTTGAGGTGGGCTAAATTTATGAAAACGAGCCAATATTTTTTGTCTTGAGAAAGTATATAAAACCACTCAACGGAAATACCACCTTCAATACATAATGTGCTAACTAAAGTCCAGCCTTACCGAGTCAGAATAAAGAGTAAAACATTTCACCAACTCTGTTATGTCCTCAGTGTAAACAAATTGAATCATCAAAGAAAAAGTAATTAAATCTCTAAGATTCAGTCAGATTAGCAGCAGCTAGCATCTTATAGTTATAATAAATAGACTTAGTTCAAATATCAGTAATTCAGTAAATATAATATAGATATTAAAAGGATTTTTTTTCATACATAGTTACAATTTTGATTTTAAATTGCATTTAAATCTTTATGCTGGAATCACGATCAACTTAACGTTCACTTAACGTAAGTACATTTAACGTAAGGAAACTAGTTTTTGATCAGGATTAACGTAATGTAACAACTCTAGAAAATCACAGACAATGTGGACGGTTTGAGAACAAATTGTTCAGCCTTAAGAAAATGTAATACCATAGTAAAATTTCCCAACGGATTGTGTTTTTTGGAAATACTTTTAATCTGTGATAAACCAATAATTACTTTTCATATACACTGTTAAAAGATTGACTGCTATAATCATTTATGGCTGATTAGACTGCAAGTAGTCATAATAGAATCTTTATCAGATATACAGAATGTGTTGTAACAAGAGGCTATGGCATTTTAGAGTTTGAGAGACGCGAAAAAAAACTATATCAAAGAATTTTTCTACATACTTTCTACATACTTTTCTCGCAATATGATTGGCTGACTAGAACACGTGATTTTCTTCACTTAACGTTCACGTAACGTGTTCCCCCATGGATAATTAAGTGAACGTTGAGATAACTGCATCGTGACGGCTTTAATTTAAAATCACGAAGATAGCCTTTACGTTAAATGAACATTAAGTTGATCGTGAGCCTGGTATTAGGTACTGAACCCAAGCCCCTTGTTTGGCAACATTAATTTTCATATAAAATATTTATATTTTTTAACTATAAGTTATTGGTAACTCTAAAACCCACAATTAAACGAAATGATTAATGATTAGTCATAACCATACACCTCAACCCACATCATGAATTCAGATTGACAAGTTATATTCACGAGTAGCTTCTGTTGTCTAGAGCCAGATCCATCCCTGCCCTGAAGGTGAGCTGGATAAGGTGCTAAGTGAAAAGTCAAACTGGCTCTCAAATCACAAGGACAGCGCCACTTCGCGTGGACCAACATAACCTCCAAATCTACCACCACATGGTAACTTAACCTCATTCCTTTCCTGCCATCACGAACATAACCTTTCAGTCAAATTGACAACCACCCTCAAAATCTTAGGCCACAACAGTATGGAGAGGATATATTGTTGAGAAAAACAACCAAATTAAGGTAGATTTAAATGGAAGGTGCCGATAATCAACCAAAACCCTATCATAGTCAAAATACTTGAGTTATGCACACACCTCTGACGTCAATAAACGATTATTTAATTAATGATGCTATTTTGTAATTTAATAATATTAAGTATTTGAATAAACTAAATATTTTAACTCGAATACCACCAAAAAAAAATGGCAGCTTTTAAAAAATATCAAATACCCTAGTACTAAAATATGTATATTTATCCGTATATCTCAAATATGTATGGTTGCTTGGACAAAAGATGTTAACTGACTATTCTTGTCAAATTTGTCAAAAATAATGTGGGGAAAGGAAATAAAAAACACCTTTGTATCTATATAAGTGTCATAAAACGCCAAAGTTAGTGTGAATCAACTATACTTAACCTCGTGTGGCAATCACACTTTACCTACATCTGAAGTAAAATTATAATTAAAATTTGTCCTATGTTTTGTGTGGTCGTCACAAATTAACTAATGTTGAGTTTATATGATATATGTCTATCTATTTGCCGGCAGCTGTGGTCTAGCAAATGGAGTATAAAAGACGAACACAAGCTTCTCTCGGAGCTCGGCAGTGGCGCTGCGAACGGCGCTTCCCCGTACTACGACGCGCAGACAGGCTTCCCTACAGCGACCACGGCAGCGGACTTGTACGAGAGTATAAGTACGATGACGCAATCGCAGAGTAACCCCGTCTACACCCCGCCCATCGGCACGTCATTAGGTGAGTAAGGGCTGCGAGGCGCATGCGTGGGAACTGAATGGTAAATTAGTGTGCACGAGTTGACGTGGCATGTACTGTGTATTTATAGGCTGGCACTTGGTTATTTTAGTTGTTTCTGTAAATTATCTCACTTCATTTTATGCTACTAAAATGTGCTTTATTTGACCTTCTAAATTAAGTATTATAGACTTGTAATTTCTATGTCAATATAATTTTTCAGATATCTAACCTTTTGGACGAAAACAAATTTTTTTAAGCTTGTGAACAACAAGTGTTCATAAAAAATTTACCCAAACATAAATTTAAAAAAGATTGATCTCCGAATTAATGCGTTGATGCATTTTATAAATTTAAAATATATTACTTCATTTTCTTCTGGTTTTAATAGGACTCTATTCATTACAGTACCGGTAGACAAATATATTGGTCATAAGCCGTCTTGAGGATATTAAATATCGTAAATTTAAACCAAACATTTTGGCAATAGTATTAGTTAGCCTATGCAAGTATTAATAGGAAAGATTTTAATGCCAGGTCTAAGTTATATTCAAAAAGGTATAGCTTTTAAACATTAAAAGTGCCCCTAAAATTCCCAATAGCAAAAATAACAAACATAATAAATGTATTAGTTAAATGCACTACCCTCGCCCCTCTAACATTCCCCCCCACCCCTCACCTCCTCTGGCCCACCAACCCTCAATAAGACAATACACAATAATATTAGTATAAAAGTACAAAATAAATTGATTAAATAACCACAATTTTCTAGAAAGGACTGAAAACAAACTAAGAAATGTTTAGGAAGAGGGCTAGTTTGGAAATAAAAGTGTTAGTTATTCACGGGTATCTAAAGACATAACATTTCTCTCTTCTTGTTCTATCCAAAATATATTTAGATTTTTTTCCAAATGTTCTCTTCAAAATTCACGCCTATATTAGCTAACGGACGTCTAAATGAAACTAAAAGAACTTACTTTAAAGGATATTTGTAGGCATCCATAGCAAATACACTAAGTGTGGGTACTAAAACCAAAATTAACTATATCTATATTTTTCTGGCTCGTTGCAGTACATATTTAATTTTATTAAAACACTTCAATAACTATTATTTTGAAAATCTGCTAGCTATAATATATTAAGGCTTATCAAATGTTTTTATTTACCAGCAACATTATTACTGTAGTAGACTACCTAAACTACTATATACAACCTCTTGCTAACAATAATATATATTTTTTAATCAATTCAGACATTTACGTTTAGTTAAAAAAAATTTGCGCAATTTTTTCCCTACTCAAGACTTTTATGAAATGTACTCAAAGTAGGTATTTCATGGTGGATGCTAATAATTTTATTAATATAAATCTGTTTATGGTAGAGTACAATATTCAAAATACACCCAATTAGTATTAAACTTTAATATTCAGAAATATCAATGGTGGAGGTAATATCGAGTATACTTAAAATCTAAATGGTAAATTCAAATTTCCATACACTCTCAATTGGATAGCTTTGCACTGTATAGCCTTATAATTAAATTATTTATTACTAACCTTTTATTAAAATCACATATTAGTAGAAATAATAAAATTTAAATGAGCAAGTATATTAAACATAATAGTCTTTACTTATCACAAGTTATTTATTTCCCAAAGATTTTTACTTTGAAATTAATGCAATGCTACAAAATGGAAATTAGTTTATTGCTAATATTAATTTTAAGTATAAAAATTGTATTTTGAGGTGACTGGGACCTGTTTTTATTAAATTAGCCTTCGCATCTTTTTCTGTCAAAGCATTTTTTTATTAAAAAATATTATCTTATGGGGAAATGATGGTTGTGCTTCACATAAACTCTTTGTCATTCGATTTTGTTGGTTTTCACAATGAATATTTCATAGATCTATATTTCTGTGTGCATTCAACGTCGTCTGATATCCGTCCTACTTTTTAACATAGATTGTAAAGCCACCAACATTTTATAAATTATAAACCTAATTAAATTATTTTGTAAGAATAAAGCTACATACTACTGCATTGTGTTAGAATACCCGGGTTTAAATAACATGTGTAGCCGACGGGGAGAGGGGGGAATGTTTACGATAAAATTATTTTTTTAATCTGTATTTATAAAAGCAAAAGACTATAAAAGTAGAAAGTTTTACCTAAAATGTATACAATTATCAAAACAGTGTGTATGAAAATTTATTATTGGCTTAATACCAGTTAAAAGTATTTCCAAAAAAAAAAAAACACAATGCGAAGAGAAATTTTCACAAAAGGAATACAACTCAATACTACAGACTTTTCAAACTCATGCTTTGCTAAATGAGGTTAATTACAATCCCGCACTAGCTAGTTAGCTCCTAGTTGTTGTTTAATAGCACTGCGTCTTACTACCCGTTCGGGTTGTAGGCATTTATACTATTTACTCTAGTTTGTTAGGGATGAGGAAGGTTGAATTTTAAAAGAAGTGTACCTGCATTTGCAGTGCACCCGACCAGGAATCGAACCCTAATTTCTCTATTATCGATGGTCCAGTTTACTGTGAGATGACGCCTTAGACTTGCATCATGCAGCCACCGAAGTGAGTTCTTAACATTTCGTTGATTTTGCACATTAATTTAACTTCTTTTTTTAATATAAAAGATTTTTCTAGTAATACCATTTTATTGCGTTAAGAAATATTAATTAAATAAAATCAGGTTTAACATAGCCAGTTTGTCGAATATATTTGGGTTTAAAATACTAATTAATATTTTATAACTTTCTGAATATTTTCTGCTCTATGTCTATTCTTTTTAAAGATTATTTTCGAAAAACTATACATACATATACATACCTAATCACGCCATTTTTAGGGGGTAGACAATAAACTGTGCATATATCTCAAAATACATCAACTTTGTAAGTCGTCCATCCTCACTAGCTTTCTCCACACTTTCCTATCCTTGAATTCTCCCTTTGATTCAACAACATCCATACACCGTGTTATACACGCTCTTTTATTTTTTAAACTCTTAATGTTTCTCTTTTTCACATATTCGTCTACAATATTTAGCCACGCCTTATATGGCCTACCTCTTCCCTTTGGTCCACACAATCTATCATCATATACTTGCTTCGTAACTCCATCCACACTCGTCCTCTCAACATACTCAAACCAACGCACGATACTTCTTTTACATTGACCTATTTCATTCCCTTTAAACCACACTCCTTCAGCACCAATTTGTTACTAACGCTATCCATACGAGTTTTCCACAACCATTTCTTAAATATCTCATTCCAACCGTATTCACCTTGTTCTTGTGTTTATCCTGATAAACCCACTATTCAGATCCATAAAACAATGTTAGCATCAATTTACTTGTATATACTGCCATCTTTGTCTCTTTCGATATTACTTCATTCTTTGTAATAGTCCACATACATCCAACTACTCTCAGAGATGCATTCACCCGTCTTTCGATTTCACCATCGATCCATCCATTTTTACAAAACATTCTGCACAAAATCATTCACTTGTTCTAACAGTTTTCCATTTATACTAAGCTGACAATCATTTTATGATCTATCCTTATCAAATACTATCACCTTAATTTTGGAGACATTTACAATAAAGTATACTTAGCCTGTCATCACATACCAATAATTTAATGAATTCTGCAAATAATTTTCATTCTCAGCCATTAATATGGCATCATCTGCATATAACAGCACTCTCACATTCACACCGACCATTTGTACATCAACCGCGTCCTCACAATGATCTCTTATACACTTATCCATGAATACACTAGACAACCAGTGGGACATAGCACAAACTTGTCTAATACCCTGTTCAATGTCAAACCATTTGCTCAAAGCTCCATCCAGTTAAAGCTCTCCTAAAAACTTAACAAAACATAATGAAATAAAAATATCTTGCTAAACATTCACTGATTCTTTAAAAACAAAAATGTACACATTTAAATGAGCATGGTTTGAAAATAATCGTAAGAGATGATTCGGTATAAGATTTTGGCAGAATAACGCCGTTTGCCGGTTAAAGTTTCATAAATAATAAAAGCTTTAATTTTAAACAATATTAATAAATATGAAGCTAGTCTTATAACCAAGGTACGTTAAAATAGAATAATGTAGTTAAAACAATTAAAGTGCGGATAGTATTTAACATCTGAAAGTTATTAGTTTATTGAAAGAACGTGAACGTTAGAGCAGAGAAAAGTGTAGGCCAAACAGTAGAGCAATATTTTCCACGCCGCATGAATTCAAGTTTTGATGGAGTCATCTGGCTCCTGGAATTATGCACTCTATTTATACACGTATTGGTGTAAACGCGGACTAAACGTCAAGCTCATCAAGTCTTGTTTGCCGAATTATGAGGAGGTTGGGGCTGAGGGTGATATTTTACTGAATGGTTTTTCAATATCCCTATACTCAAATGCAGGTACATTTCTTCAATAGTGGTATCTAACTCATCATTATCACTAGGCAGTTAATAGATGGATAGGCCGGATGGGTAGTAAGCCGTGCAGCACCAACAAAAATCCCATTTGTTTAGGTTTATATTTTCACTTCACTAGAAGTTCGTTAAAGTGTTTAGTAGTTATCTCCATAGTTATTTTGAAGATTCAAAGTGGAGTGTGGTTCTTAATGTTGATATTTTGGATACCCCTGATATCCATCACTGATTCCACACTCCCTCTTCCTCCTGTTCTCTTGGGCTAGTTGCTCAAAGACCTTCCTATCAGCAATGCATACTGTAAACGTAAAGAGAGTGGTGTTAGTCTTGCTAAAAGCCGGCCCCACACTATTCGTGAATGTGGACGAAATGTTCGGGTTTCCGATGACTGTCCGAGAAGTGGGGGATCTTCACGAATGGTGAAAGTTCACTAGAATATTCGGGACTCGAGGGGTTTCACTCTGGGGCAGTTTTTGTGCACGAATCAAAGGAGTCTCGGCGAACACTCGGTACGCCCCCACACTACCGATTAGTTCGTGTCGTCTGGTTGCGTACACATCGGGCGCTGTGCTATTTGTATTTGTGGCTGTTGTAGAATAATTGTCCGGTAGGTATTTTACCAAACCATAACGATACTCTAGATAACATGAGAACTGCAGCAGAAACAGCAGTGATCTTCGGTGGCCACGTAGTCTAGGGCGTCACCCTCGTGTTAGACTAGACTGCCGATGACCGGGATGTAGGGGTTCTAATACCAGTGGAGTGTACTGAGGTTTTTTACAATATTGTTTTCCACTCTCCCATAATGCAAATGCGGGTACACTTCCTCTAATATTAACCATCCTCATCCCAAACTCAATAGCGTAATTGGTACATATGCGTTTAGCCTGAACAGATAGTAAGACGCGGTGCAATAGAAAAAGGCAGTGACGTCATCCCTTGCACTGTCGATTATGCTATGGCTGCCAACTACCACAGAAGTGAATGTTTTGGTCGAATATTTGGGTATACATTCGTGAGAATTGTGTAAGGTCCAAATAAGGAGTATATTCGTATAGGTTTCATGACACGAATGTAGGCGAACTTTCTGGCGAATTTTCTGCCGAAACATTCGTCCACATTCTCGAATAGCGTGGGATCCGCTTTAACGCTGTATTGGAATGTGCAGTGCGTGCAGTGATGAGAGGGAAGGATAGTAGCCTGGGACATCTTACACATGTGTTGGTTCTTATATACTCTCTCTATCTCCTCTAATGTGGATACATCTCCTTCTAGTCACAGTCCCAAACCCTTAAATTAAGTTGTTAAGGTGGTATGGAAGGAGAAGTAAAAAAAAGCCAGTGTTTTTGCAGTTTTTATGGCAGCACATTTTTTTGGCCAAAATAAATAAAATATCATTCCGGTACAAACATAGAATTTAATTTTCTTCACATGATGACCTCAACAGTTGTTGAATACCTGTCAAGGGTGTTCTGGAATTTAATTCCAACTTTTTCTCTTCATTTTAAACAGTTTGTTAAATGATGTCACCATGCTCTTGACATATATTAAGGAACTGTTGATGTCATGAGAAGAAAATTAAAAATATTTGTTTCTACTAAAATACTATTTTTTTATTTTGGCCAAAAAAATTTTGCCATAAAAACTGCAAAAAACAATTACCTTTTCACGTGTCCCCTTCCATCCCACCTTAATAAACCTTTATTTGAACATGGGCTACTAATTAAAACATATAAGCTTGTATAAAACATTAAAAATAGTTATAAATAGAGCAAGACCACTCATTGAAGAATAAATAGCGCAGTCTCATAGCTTGACACTCTTTCAAATTTGTGGCTTGAAATATATTTTTATGTCTTTGCTGGGTAATTAATAATTAAATTGTTTCTTTCCCATAAAAAACGGGCAAGTGAAGCACAGCCCTATCTATTTCCCCTGCAAAACATTGCACCCCACCCCACGGTGTTATACCCTGACCTAACCTAACCTAACCTGTGTGATGTAGCCGGTCCCGGTGGCTCGCTGACCCCTCTGGCGCCAATCAGCATGCAGGAACTGAAGCTGGGAGTCAACACTGGTCTCGAACCCTCCATGTCTCCCTACCAGCAAGGTGAGAACCCGCCATGAACATCCCTAGCGCTGCCCTCCACAATATGTCGAGGATGTTCCAGCGAGCTGGGAGCCTCGATGGCCGCATGGTCTAAGGCGTCACTCTCTTAATATACTTTACCGCTGGGGACAGGGATATCGGGGTTAGAATCAAGGTTGAGCGTGCTAAGGATGGTTTAAATAAATGGAATATGCGGGTACAATTCCTCTAAGCTAAATCCTACTCATCCTTAACTCACTAGATAGTATAGCCCGTATGAGTAGCAGGACGTGGTGACAGAAAAAAACTTTTTTTTTTGGTCAAACCATTTGTGATTTTTGATTAACAAACTTACGTTTTACAATAGACATTGTTAAGTACATTCTCTGGTATTCTCATTGTTGTATAAAAATCTTATAATATTTATTAAAGTTTTAATAATTTATTCACATATCCTTAATACAGTTCAAAATTTGAGCTAGATTTTTTTTAACATTGAAAATGTTAAGGAAGGTCTTCAACAATATTTTTGGAATAAAAGTTTGTAAATAAAGAAAATAAATACAAATGGTTTCCCAATAAAAATTAAAAAAATTAAAAAGTCATTCCAAATTTGCTTGAACACCACCATTCTGACCTATCTTATTTGATACTCTACATAAATTACCCCGTCACTAAATAAAGTTTAAAATTGACATAATAATATTCCAGAAATTGGACAAAAGTACGAGCATACCACATAGGGATGTGTATCATGCAGTTAGTGGACATTTAAATAAGAGTTACATATTTCCTCGTTATATTTATATTTAAATTTACCTTCCAGACTCATATATCTATTTAGTTTCTGTTTTTGATATCCATCAAAGTCAGGGTTCGAATCACAGTTGGGCGCACTAAGTATGTTCTCTACTAAGGATTATCCCACTGTCACTTCACGAAACTAAGGGTGTATTTATTCTAAATTATATCATTATTATCAAAACCCCATTAACTTTTACTAAAACACGTACATCCCGCATCGGTGGACACGTGGACTAAATGTCAGGCTCTACAAGCATTGGTTTTTTTCCGGTAACGTGACGGTTTAAGTTCAAATCCGGGTTGGGTAGAACGAGGGAATTATTCTCTAATCGATTTATCGCTCTCCTTCCATGCTTATTCAGGTGCATTTCCTCTAAATGCTACCTTCCTCACCACTACACGCGATTAAAATATTCCGGTGGATACTGAAATGCAGTGGGGGGAAAAAAAACTTCAAAAATGTATGTTCTTGTTTCTTCCTAGAATGTTGTTGGTAAAACTTAATACAATTTTCATAGGAAGGGCCTTTTAGAGAATACAAACGTGTTTTTTTGCGTCAAAATATAAAATATTTAACAATTTTACTAGTTTTATTTGACCAAGCAAAGTGAGGTCCTATTTTAATATGAGCATTTGGCACTTAGTCTGTCCGGATATTTGCTACGCAATAACTGTCAAATGCTTCCACCAATTTTAACAACATTTTGCAGGAATATTTTAGGAACTAGTCCAAACTATGTATGTACAAAGATTTTCAATCTTACTATACATTTCCATTTGACTGACACACAAAAGGTTTTTCGTTTAATATCACATCCCAAGTGATTTGAATTTATAATTCCAAGTACTTAATCGAGTAACTGTGGCGTATCTTTTCAAATTTTGACATATATTTCGATAATGACGTCTTAAACCCCGTGAAGAACAACTACTATCTATGTATTTAATGTTATTTTGAATATAGTAAGTTATTAATTTTATTCCTGCCAAATGCGATCACAAAGGAAAAACCTCCGCTTAAAATCCAATTAGAAACTAGAGGAAATATTTCAACTGGAAATCCAATTAGAAATGTTAAGACTATAGTTACGATAAGAACATGACATTACTATTAACACGATGTGCTTAAAATATTTTAAATGAAGGGCGTGAGTTCTACTGTTCATATAAATACTAGTATAGTAGCAGTTAGTCTATTGATAATACTCGTACATATCAATGAGAGCGGCAGTTCATATGATGCTGTCAAATGGCCCTGGGACTGTATCTCTGTCTACATTCCTAAGTGGTCGATATTAGCGCGTGTGTAATGCCATCACTGCGGCCGGCCCAGACCAATATTGCGGTCTGAAGCTCATTTACAATCCAGGAATGAGTTAACATACTTCATCCCACCAACTAGGCTACATCTCATTCATCCCTTTGTCGAACACTAACTCACTCAGCTCTCGGGGAAAAGGGCGAACCACCATTGGCTGATGACATAATTCAAGTCCTCGGATAAAGAACCCCTCAAGTCACAATTCACAAGCCGAATGTATGTGGCAAAATATATTAGGTATTATTTTATCACCGGGTCTTACTTTGTACCCATTCGATCTCTACAGATCATTATGTTGCTGTGTTAAGTTTGAGGAAGGTTGTCTTTAGAGGAAGTGAACCTTCGTTTTCATGGTGGGAGAGTGGGAAACCACTTACTAAAAAAACACCTTCAGCGCACCCAACCGCGATTCGAACCCTGATTACCCCCGTCACAGGCGGTCCAGTATCTTGCGCAAGAACGCCTTTAACCCTTTTACCCCCAAATCAGGTTGATGGGGGAATAGAACCAAGGTTTTCATAGACCAGTTTAGTGGAAGATAAAATAAATATCGACATAACCCTTACAAGATATTTTATTTCAACATTACAATTTATATAATATATTATATTATTAACCATTAAAAAGAGAGCAAATAACATCAACTAATATCGCATTTTATTATTCATCATAGTATCACGTACTATATTTTAATTATTTTATTAGTCATTATTATTAATTTCAGTAAAATTGTTAGAAAATGACACTTTAAAAACAAATCTTTAGCAAAATAAAGTTATTTTCAAACTACAAACTCAAAAATATATATTTAAAAAAATACACTTCGGTGGCCGCATAGTCTAAAACGTTAATATCGTAATATATTGGACTTTCTATGAATGGGATATTGGGGTTTGAATCTTTGTCGTATGTATCGATGGGTTTTCCCCTGTATGGTTTTCCACTCTTCCTCTACGTGAATGTGGGTAAACTTCTTCTTAATCCAACCTTTCACATTCCTAGCAAATCCACGTAATTAGTTAATATGTGTGGAACCCAAATGAGAAGGGAGACGTGGTCATAAACAAACTAATTAAATAAGACCAGATCAAAAATCTAAAATATTTAATTTGGTTTAAACCAACTTGTTTGATCAAAGTGTTTTAATTCTCGTGTGGCAATCTTTAATATTACTTTTACTAGATATACAACTAAATCATATTTTGGTTTTTAACATTCATAATAAACAGTTTTTTGCCACAAATTTTGCAAAGAAAAAAAAAATATTTAAAACGATAATATAGGCCCTATATAAATTCGCGTGAATACTTTAAGCCAAAAGACTTTTAGTTTTTCTTCCCAACTAAGAAAATCATTTTTCCCAGCCCCTACGACTAGTAAAAGTATGACTTTCATCATTTTACTTCCAAGGCCACGAAGTTCTCTTGAGTTCTTCCCCTCACCTATTCCCCCCTGCAATTTGCATGAAATGTCACTTCTGAGCGCTTCGCTACCCCCTCCCTATCCCCCTCTCTTTCTCAACCCGCGCGCTCTCAAAGAATCTCTGTAACCTTATTGCGCCGTGGCGTGGTGAAACATGAATGTCATAACCCACACAGGCATGATGGCATCCGAGCTACCACCACCAACACACGAAACTTCTCCCTTCACCCTCTCTTGGCTTAGATCAAACATAATAAACAAACAAAAAGTTGCTACGAGCTCATTTTGATGAAAAATACTTTTGTTGGCGTGTTTTATCATTCATAATATGAATATGATTTTCTTTCTAGAAATATCATGAATATTTTATTTAAAAAAAAATATATTAAAAATACTAAATGGTTAATAATACACGTATTTTTTTAGTTTAACGCTGTCCTACCCGCATCGGTGACGGGGAGATTGGAGCTGGAATCACAATAATTTGTGTTGGAGCGATTTTTTAATTTTTTTTTTTTACTAAATGACTTTTCCCTCTACCTCTACGTAATTGAGGACACATTTCCTCTGGATATTATACCAACTTTAATCTCATTAGTTGAAATTTACGAATATATTAGCTTAAAATAAAACACGGTGCACAAAACGAGTGTCATCATAAGTTATAGTTTGTGTGCTACACCTGTGTGAGCCACGTTGCATTACATGGTTTGTTAAGGGGACAACACTGCCGAACATACACTATTATGTTGTTTTTCATAAAGGTCACGCAACCACAGGACATTTAAATATTGTTTTACTCTATTTTCTGTATTTTTGGATAGTTATAGTTTTAATATTTTTTCATAGTTTAGTAATAAATGCTTTCAGTGTTGGCTATAGATATAGCATGAAATGTGATGTTACTAGATGTGATAGTTTTATAACCTAGTGTTAAATAGAATAGTTCTAAAATATCCCTAAAAAGTCTAGCTTAGATGATTTAAAAGCTATATTACTTATATTTACCAGATTGTCAATTATATGGTATCAATCGTTGTTCTATTAAACTATGGTCAGACTTCTTACATTACGTTATGTGTATAAGACGCTTGGTTGAGACGTCTCAGCGCTGAGTTTGATTCCCAGAGATTCCGTGTTTCACTGTTATAAAATAGAATATATTACCAGAAGCTCTCAGAAATAATGGCTCATAGTATGATTTAATCTAAATAAAAAGTAAGCTTGCTTTATTAACACAAATGGACGGAAGGGGGTCCGAATGCACCTCGAAGCAGGATTTTTAAATTTTTAACTAGGCTATTTTTTTAAAAAAATTGAAGGGGTCACGGGCAACGCCGTGCGGGATTGCTAGTTTAAAATATACTTAATGTTTGACAATAGTTATAATTAAGATCATGAATGTCATATTAAAAATGAGTGGAGTAGATTGATAAATATATATTAAAACATTAGAACAATTTATATTAAAATTATAAATATAAAGTGGTCAATAATAAGAAGAGTAGATATTCAAAACTTAATTAAAATGTTTTAAAGTCTGAAAGAGTTATTAAAGACATGTAACATTTAAGAAAATCTAAATTATTAATTCTTAAAAAGTTTATTAAGAATTTAAAAAAGTAAATTAATTAAATATTATTGTAAATTATGTTGACCTCGTGCTTTCGTATACATTTTATATGGTAGAGCTTCACATTCATGTCTTCATCAGCCTGGAAGTAAAAACGAGGTTAAAGCTTTGTGAAATTAAATTTTAATATAACATTTGTGCTTTTAATTCCAATGATTTTCAAACAAAGGGGACATGGCAGTCTAGGGGTAGGTGTCATACTTCTGTGCTAGGGTCCGGGGTTAAATACAGATAACGCGCAGATTTACTGATTACCAAACCCTGGCTTCACCTTTATCAAAGTGTGTGCTTTCACGCTTTATGAATATGTGGTAAACCAGGCCTCCATCGTGGTTCGGAGCCCATCGTTAAACTGTAGATCCCCTCTGCTTTCCATCATACGTATCATCCTAGTATCTGGGGATAATTTTTTGTATCTGGGAATAATGGAATTCACCTTAATGGTGTTCCAGCTCAGAAATGAATTCCTCCATACGCCGGGAAAGCAGAGGTAGGATAAGGTCGAATGGCCCAGATCTATAGCATTAGCCCCACACCTTAATGTCAAACATCAATACTTGAACAGTGCCTCAAGAAAATAACCAAAATGTATTCTAAAATTATTTAAAAACTAAAATGTATTCTAAAATTATTTTAAAAATTTAAAATTATGTTATCATAAATTAATTACAGTATTATTTATTTGTATTTTATTGTTTTTATGTAATAAATTTTATATACATTAAATTTCTGTGAACGTTAGCTGAGAAATTCTATTTTAAAACATTTAAACAAGGAATCGTTGGGAACCAAGATCAGGTCTACAAAGTCTGGCTAACTTTAGTACTTCTTCCTTCATTCTTACAATAATACATTAAACTATTTATTTTGCTACACAATATTTCATCAAATGAAATAGTTATTGTTTATTTTTTGAAATTTTTATTTTTTTATCAGCTGTTGGTTAGTATTATATTGGTCCATTGAAATAATTAAATTAATATTTAATCACTTATGTAAAATATGTGACAATTATAATTGATTAATGGTAGCGTGGACATTTTTTGTCAGTTTAAAAGTTATTAAAAACTAATTCTGGTATTCATTTACCTCGCAAATATAATATTGCTACTTTGACAAGTGAAGTAAGTTTGCATAATTTGTCAAATTATCTTAACATACAGTTAAAGCAGATGCATATATAACCTTTTATCTACCACTATCTCAACTGTTAACCGCAAACTAACTCTCAATAACAGCTAAGCTAGACTATTGCATGTTGCCTATATGTGTAGAGAAGTAAGTAGGCTACCTACAGAGCCACCGAGGCATGTTGTGTTGATGCTGTGTTTGTTGCACGTTGTCCCGCCAGAAAGCAGCACGTATAACGGTGTTAGCACGAGCACCACTAGCACGGTAGGGACGCTGGTTCGTCCCCCGGCCTACCCCTCTCCTTACCCGCCGACCCTGCACCCAGTGGGGCCTCTCCAGACCCGGGATCACTGACAGTGCTGCAGCCTGCGAATAACAATAACAACAGCGTGAGTGTAGTGGGGCCCGCGTACTCTGCCATGTTGCCGGGATTCGCCCACTATTCCACAGGTATGAACATCTCAGATAGAATAACAATACGTAAGTGGATAAAAAGAAGCTTAACTGTTTCGACTTCCATTCTACATCGACGGTACCTCATACCTAAATATCGTTTTCCTCAATACCCATACAATATATGAACTTTACTGTGAATTTTGTAAAGGCTACCTATTTTTAGTAAATTAACTTACAACGATTGCAAAACTATTATTAGGCCTTTGTATGAATCTATGACACTTAATCCCTTATTAATCTTTAATATCTCTTTTTAATCTTCATAATCTCTTAGTTTCCTTTCTACGGTTTCATCAACTGTTCCTTATATGAACATTCTCTACTCACCTACAGGTCTGTTTCTTAGGACTTTTATTTAATCTCCCTGGAACACAGACAAGGTAAAGTCTGTTCAGCGTAGGAATTGTTTTCTGAAAGACCTTTTTCCCTACAAGAAAGCTATTATATAATAGGATTTCGGTAGGAAAAAAAGACCTTTCAGAGAGTAATTCCTACCGTGAAAGGAGTATATACATACCAGACCCACAGCCTCCAAGATAAAATGGCCAAGGCTTTATTTTTTTTCTTAAAAAATCATTTTAAACATGGTTTCACTAAGAGGGAGGACACAAATATCCATCTCAAGTCAATCGGCCTGCTTTCACAAAGCTAGGTTCAGGTAGCGACCAACCCTCTCTTCACATAATACTATCTCACAAAGAGCTTACTCCAACTGCCCATTAAGATTATAATGGTCCTTTTATGATGAACACGTTAAAAGTGAGTCGTTTAACAAGTGCACATTTAGCAGTACTTTTATCACTGAACATCGACACTATAAAACTCCAGTGTTTGTTGATGAACTCAACATCGCTCGAAGAGCACAGCGAAACTTCCGTAAGGCTGAGAATCTGGTCTTGTCTGTGTCCTGGAACCATTACTACCCTTCTTTGGAAGCTAAAATTTCTTCTTATATAACCTAGGTATAATTTACACCTTTGAAAAAACAAACCATTCTATCTGATAGGCCCAAAGTCATTTATTTTGCTAAGATTTCTTTAGGGTGCTTAAAACGTATGTTTTAATTTAGTTAATACACATTAAATTCAAAAATATTACTATAGGTCCATTGATAATTTTTTAAACTCGTTTTGAAAACAAAGCTATGTTTTTATTTTTGTAATATTTCGTGAACTCATTGTAATATTAAAAATATTTTCTTTAGAAAGTCTTTGGTCTAATTTGATTAAAACATACTCCCATATCTAAAATGTCCTTGTAAAATTATTATTATCCTATTTACATCAAATAACCCGCCTCGGTGGCGTAGTTGGCTAACGCTCTAGTCGTGTTGAGCCCGACTGCCGAGGACGGGGAGATCGAGGTTCGAATCTCGGTCGGGTTAACTGGGGGAGGTTTTTCCTAAATGCTTTTCCACTCTCCCTCCACGCAAATGCGGGTTCACTTCCTCTATTCAACCTTCCCAATTCCTAATCCATTAGCGTAATTAGTACTTAAGCGTATAACCCAAACGGGTAGTAAGACGCGGTGCTAAATAATAATAATAATAATACATCAAATATATTTAAATTGTGATTATCTGTGCGTCTCCCAGGCTGTGTTTTGTTTAACAAGTATAGTTTTTAAAACTATTATCAAGGCATTTCACTATTTCAATAAATCATCGTAATAAGAGCTGGATTGTCAACTATTGAATTACAGATAGTGATTGGTCGGTGAAAAAATTATACCCGTTCAAGTTTTTATCGTTTCAGATCTCTTTTACATATCCCACTTAATTCCACGAACTAATCTAAAGACTTTTTATTTCCTTTTCTTTGTTTTCGTATTTTCGTAATATGGGTAGTTACATAATCCGTCTTTCGGGGAGCTAGTTGACATAAGGTACTAGAAATTAGATGAAAATTTAAACGTTTCTTTGTGTCAACTTATATTGGACTATATGCATTTTGGAGCTATGTTGAATCCGCTATTTTATGAATCTAAAATTCGGGTCTAAATTTGGAAAATGATGAACATAAGAGAAAAGAGAGATATAATAAAAAGAATGAAAACAGTATATAATAATAACTAAATGTTCAATTTTTGTTATACTTTATTCATTATAAGTTATAACATTCAGTACACAGTACATATTAAATTAATTTTGTTTTTGTTTTTTACACACTACGTCTGATTACCCATTCGGGTTGTACACTTGTGTACTAATTACATTAGTGGGTTAGGTATAAGGAAGGTTGAATTTCGAGGAAGTGTAACCACATTTGTGTGGAGCGAGATAGTGTAGAGCGAGATAGTGGGAAACCATTCAGGAAAAAAACCCTCAGTACACTCGACCGTGATCGAACCACGATCTCCACGTCATTGGCAGTCTACTCTATTATGAGAGTGACGCCTTAGACCATGCAGCCACAGAAGTGGGTATTCAGTTGTTAAGTTTATACTCTAGTTATTTTGGGGCTGAACCACAAATAAGAAGCATTAGGGTTCTTAAACAAACTCAAATTTTGAAATATATAACCTAAATTTGAAAATTACAGTCTCGAATCCAATATTTACTCAACTCTGGGAGTCTCCAATATATTTAAGGATTCGAGGGTCCGAGAGTTCCAACACTAATTTATTTACTAAGATCTAAGATATATCTGTATAGCTAGCAATTGAACAACTTAAAATTTCTAAAATCTGAAATGAAAACCCTATAGAACCAGGCTACCAAGTAAACTTATTAAAATTGATCAAAAATACTTTAATAAATTTGAGGTACGATCTTAAGGCTGTCTAATCAACTGTACATGTTTGTTGAACACGAACTAAGCGAGCATATTTGTGTTGTGCATGTTTGAGTCCTTCAATAGCGCGCTGTTGTGTTTAGTCTCTTAGCCCTCAAGTTATAACACTCCAAGCAGGAAGACTAGTCGGTACATGGTAACTTGAGCCTCTTATTACATCAGAATAGTTACAGTTTGATACCAGCGCTGCCAACTCATGTTACCAAAATCCCACCAGAAGGGATCAAAATTATCCAATTTCCCGCTAAGTTATAACTAAATAAAGCTAGATTCTCTAGTACTCGTGTTTAAACGTAGGGACAAAAATCTATTTATAAAGATAATAAAGGTGTTTTTTTAGATTATAAAAGTCAATAAGGCGCTAATGACCTTTATGTGTCAACGCTCCTCTAAATATTAGTAATAATAATAGTAATAATAATACTAATAATAATAATAAAAATTACAACAAAAATAGTAATATTAAATACAAAAAATGCTCAAAATACCAAAACTCCTCTAAATTAGATTTTAGAATCTTCAATCAGTTATAAACGAGAATAATTCTTAAAATACTATTAGAGGTCACTTGAAAAGACTATTAGAGCCACTAATGCAAAACTAAATCTACATTTATCTACCTCACCTTCTGATAACTTTAAAATAAAGAAAACAATACAAAAAAACCGTCACAGAAAGTAATTTCCCCCACTAGAAAAAAAGGCTAGAGCAAGATTTAAAATATGCCAGAAATCATGACTGTCGCTATTTGAATGATTTAGTTGCCACACCCCAATTTAAAAAAAATCTTGTCAAACGGGAAAAAATTTAATTTGGCACTACAGTTTGATCTGCCTCAAAACGAGTGCAGTGAATTGAACAAGACAAGAGAAGTAAAGTTACATCATTTTTCAAATTGATATTAAACATTTGCCAGACGGATGTGTTGGAGCTCTCTCAAGTAAGATTATTCAACTGGTGGAAAAGGGCCAAATTACATTTAATGGACTAAAATGTGTAGTTCAGAGCTTGTGAGTAAGCTTGCATCCTAGCAGGTGCACATTTAAATAGTTATATAATTTCAATTAGTTGAAAAATGACACCTGAACAAAACCCGAAATACTTAGCTTACGGAGCCAATGCTTTACCACTAAAATAACCAAATTACCTTCTAAGGGACATTCTTCACTCATATTTTTAAGACGGAATTCAGTTATCTTATTATAAATAATATAATGATTCTAGTAAATTGAACTTGTAGGCCTGTGTAGACAGTAGTTTATAAGAGCGTGTCAATTATTTGAATGTGTTTTTCTTTCAGAAACAATGTCTTGGTTAATGGTTTATGTTTTCACAATACAGACATTTTAAAAAATATGTATTTGCTAGAAATTGTATCTGGTCACCAGTTCAACGTTCATACATTTTAATTATCTGGACTACCGATGAAGGGCCGATTGGGGCTAGAATCTTGAGGGTGTATTTCATAAAAGGTTTTACACTCTCTCTTCACGAAAATGCGGGTATACTTAATATAAATTCAGCCTTTCATGTTAGTGTAGTTAGAACATATGTTTATAACATAAACGGGAGTAAAATGCGGTGATAAATATTTAATAGATCTCATATAACGTTTTAGAAGATAAAAAAAAGTCTAGAATAAGGGTTTTCCTAAATGATTTTTTACTCTCCCTCCACGCTAATGTGGGTGATTTCCTTTAAATGAAACCTTTCTAAGCCTTAAACCATTAGTGTGATCAGTACATAGGCGTATAACCCAAACGGGAAGTAAGACGCAATGCTAAAAAAACAATAAACTAACATTGATTAAAAGATCAAATAACTATTATTAAAAATAGTCACGATTTGTCAATAGTTCCAAAAGTATATACCAGTCCTTGGCGTCTTAATACCTAGAAGTAAATATGATACGTTTATGAACAGTCTGGTCATTATTATCAATATTGTGATACAACCTGAAGCCCATAGGTTATATTCGTTTGAGATTTACTGTGGATTCACACACTCACCGAAAAACTAGTACAGAACAAAAATGTGGTCACGTGACTAGCTCTAGGCCAATCACAGGATTTCCGCCTAATCGGCGTGAGCTGTTCTGATTCACTCCAACTTATCTCTACTTTGTCCGCTCTGCCTGAGATGTTCGGCACCGGAGAACCAATCAAATCTCACACTCAACCATCCCAAATCAGTGCGCATGTGCATATGACAGCGCATGCGCGGTAGACCTAACAGCAAGCAGACATCTTCGTTGGCCGTTGTGAGGAGATTTGAAATAATAACCCGTTAATGTAAAGCGTGTTTATCGATGTATTAGATTGTGCCACGACACAGCGTTATAATTTAAAAACATCCATTGAGAGAATGATCTAAAATATATGTATATCTACTAGAAAATAAAATATGTTGTTAATAAGCTGTTTTAAGTTTGCGTTGCAATGCATCATGGGTCAACATACAACGTGTAAATTGCTGCACTACCTAAGCAGATTCTGCTTTCTATTTTCGGTAAACGTGTGCATCAAGATTTACTCTTTGTATTCTTCTTTATGAGCAGCATGCATTATTGAATATAAGGCTACAGACACATATCACAGTCTCACTGAACACCATTTGTTGTGTTTCAGTTGGCAGCGGTGCAGTGGGAGTCCCTGTCAACGACTACTCCTACAGTTCACCCTACACGCAGTACACCACATCTTACGGCACCTACGGTTACGGCACTGGCGGGTTGCTCAGTAAGTAAACAGTGAGTATAAACGCAAGAGTTGTTCTGTTTACTACTGCACCTTACGTTGGAGTGAACTATCCTCCTTAAGAGCAAGTTCTGCACTTTAGATATACCCTGGTGAGAACTATCCTTATAACGAGCAATTCTTGTACTTTAGAGAGATCCTGGAGTGAACTATCCTTCTTATGAGCAATTCTTGCACTTTAGAGAGATCCTGGAGAGAACTATCCTTCTTATGAGCAATTCTTGCACTTTAGAGAGATCCTGGAGTGAATTATCCTTCTTATGAGCAATTCTTGCACTTTAGAGAGATCCTGGAGAGAACTATCCTTATAACGAGCAATTCTTGTACTTTAGAGAGATCCTGGAGAGAACTATCCTTCTTATGAGCAATTCTTGTACTTTAGAGAGATCCTGGAGTGAACTATCCTTTTATGAGCAATTCTTGCACTTTAGAGAGATCCTGGAGAGAACTATCCTTATAACGAGCAATTCTTGTACTTTAGAGAGATCCTGGAGAGAACTATCCTTCTTATGAGCAATTCTTGTACTTTAGAGAAATCCTGGAGTGAACTATCCTTCTTATGAGCAATTCTTGCACTTTAGAGAGATCCTGGAGAGAACTATCCTCTATAACGAGCAATTCTTGTACTTTAGAGAGATCCTGGAGAGAACTATCCTTCTTAAAGAGCAATTCTTGCACTTTAGAGAGATCCTGGAGTGAACTATCCTTTTACGAGCAATTCTTGCACTTTTGAGAGATCCTGGAGCGAACTATCCTTCTTATGAGCAATTCTTGCACTTTAGAGATACCCTGGAGTGAACTATCCTTTTTACGAGCAAATTCTAGCACTTTAGAGAGATCCTGGAGTGAACTATCCTTATTACCAGAAATGCTTGCACTTTAAAGAGATCTCTCATTGTTTTTTAAATCACTGAACGTATTCTTGTGTTAGGAAGTAATGAAGAGGGTAGTTCTGGAGGAATGCGAGCGCAGTAGAGGGAATGAAGTGGGAAATCACCACAATTATAAGCCAATACTGGATATATCCTATCCCCAAGGCACCAAGCCGTGACTCGAACCTCAATCTGCATCCAGTAGTCCAGTCTATCTCAAGTGTGACTGGTTGTATATCATGTGACCACAGAAAAAGGCACTTCCTTTAATCTTTAGGAATAACATTATTTTGACCTAAAGTCATTCACAAAAGGAAGTAAATAATAATGTTGTTCAGCCAAAAGTGTAATTCTGGTAAGAAGAACATTTTAAAAACTAGCAACTTTTTTTTTGGTCAAAATTGAAAACATTATAATGATTATATTATTGATATTAATTTATAAGTGTTTATCCTGTCTATCAAAAGTGATAGCTGCAGATAAAACCACTTGACTTATGAATATGTTAAAGAAGATCTAGTAGTTTTATAGCTGTCAAATCGGTCTAAGGACCAGTTTCATAGTCAGATTTAGTACGCCTAAAGTGCGAGTCGATACTAAATACAAGACGACACCTACCTGAAATTGAATGGAATGGGTAGTTTCATATGCGAAACTGGCCCATTCCATTTTGGTCTAGGTAAGTGTCGTCCTGTATTTAGTATCGACTCGCACTTTAGGCGTACTAAATCTGACTATGAAACTGGCCCAAGAGTTGTTCTACGGAAATTGGACAGTACAAGTCCAATAGGATCGAATAAGTTGGTTCATAAGCTACATATAGAAAGCAGCATGAAAGTGTACTACATCTCCTTATAATTATTTTCACTAAAAGGTTAATCAATGACTTAATTTCAAGGGCTGGGATAAGAAGAGAAGTTACCCACTTCGGTGGCCGCTCGGTCCAAGGCGCTACTCTCACAGTAGATTAGACTGCCAATGACGGGTAGATTGTGGTTCAATTCAAGTCTGGTGAACTGAGGGTGGTTACTCAAAAATTGTTTCCACTTTCCGTCCACGTAAATGAGGGCTCACTACCTCTAAATATAACTATCCTAATTCCTATAATCGTAAGCGTAATTAGTACATAAGCGTATGACCCGAATGGGTGCTAAGACATGCTGTTTAGAAAAAAAGAAGAAGTTTATAACAAAAGCCCTCTTATTAGCACAGAGAGAGTATGTAAAAACCAATACCTTAATTGCCTTTAAATCCCCACATCGAAATAACGAGAATTACATGACCGTACTCAATTATTGGAAAAGTAACTTATAATAATATTAAACCAAATTAGTCCGAACACTTGTAAAGTTAAAATACCTGATCAACATTTTTTTTAAGTTTTAGGAGGGAACATGGACCAATGTTCCTGTATAGATCCTCTTGTACAGTTTGCAAATGATAAAGGTCTGGTTATCCTAAAATGATTTTCACGAAAATGTAAATAGGGCTGCATTTCCTCTAAATTTTACTTTATCCATCCCTACCCCATTAGTGCAAATGTTCGAATATCTCAGGAATGTAATTGTATTATGGTGTGGAGCATGAAACCAAACAAGAAAAGGGAAATATTTTCAAGAAATAACAGTCACGTTTTTTATAGTCGAAGACTTAACTTTAAGGAAATTAATTTGTCATAGTATAAACCATAAATATACACCAACACCCTAATTTCCAGACACTACTCACACCACAAGCTACTCACACCACAAGCTACTCACACCACAAACTACTCACACCTCAAACTACTAACACGTCAATATACTCACACCACAAACTACTCACACCACAAGAGTAAGACGTGGTGCTAATAAACTAAATAAAATTGTTTGTTTATATAATATATTAGCTTAAAAAAAATAGTAGTAGAGTGGTAAATAATTTTAAAAATATATTTTAATCTCCATAAAATTTGTAAACCAATATTTAAATTTAAATTGTTTTCGTAATTTCAAATATTCTCATATTTTAAAAACTTTGTTAAACCTTATGACGAGTTAAAAATTTGTGAGTACTATGACCAAAACTTTGATTTCATATAACAACATAGAGAGAGAAAAGAATTAAAGAAACACCAAAGCGACGTAAACACATTAATTAAAGTACCACAATGAACTAATGGACAGAGTGGAAAATATTTTGCGCCTTACACTGTCTTACACCGCTTTTAATAGACAAAGATTAGCAAGTTTACTCTTTACACTTCTGTAACTAAACACAGAGTAGCATGATTTACACTTTACACTGGTGTGATTAAACACAGAGTAATATGATTTATACTTTACAGTGCTGTAATTAAACACAAAATAACATGATTTACACTTTACATTGCTGTAACTAAACACAGAGTAATATGATTAATACTTTATACTGCTGTAACTAAACACAAAATAACCCGATTTACACTTTACACACTTGTAACTAAACACAGAATAACAGGATCTACACTTTGCATTGCTTTAATTAAACACAGAATATATTATTTATGTTTTACACTGATGTCATTAAACACAAAGTAAAACGATTTACACTTTACACTACTGTAATTAAACACAGAATAATATGATTTACACCTACACTACTGTTATCAGACAAAGATAAACATGATTTACACTTTACACTACTGTAATCAGACAAAGATAAACAAAGTCCCCAATTTACACTGCTGCCTCTGTACTTGGCTCTTATTGAGGAATATTTATCATTAACATCCAATACCGTGATATAAGCTTCGTTCTATCTTAGCTTTTCAGGATGGTGAGCGAAATATGAAATATAAGTTTTTAAAAGAGAAACAAAACACAAGGAAAGCTAAAGGAAAGTTGCAAGGACTGACAAGAAACCAATTGCAAATTTATTTTAAAAAGGCACAATGTTGGATAGAATGGTAGAAATATTATTAAAACATATTAGCCATTAATGAAATAAATACAAAAACAATCTTTGATAAATCTGCCATCAATAATTTTGAGGCAGTAAAAATCGAAAGCTATTTAAATTGTATGTAAAAACAAAAAAATTGTAATTCGATGATATTGATAAAGCTTATTCACAAATATAAATCGAAATATAGTCATACCTCTCACAATATTTTGTAGTGTCCTCCAACTGATTAGCTTAATTACGGTTTTTTATGCTTGTCAAAATTATTTACTGAACACAAATTAATATTTAAAAAAATAGAAGACCGTTTTAAACACTATAAATTTTGTTGAAGACCACATTAATGCTATTCTAGCATGCGGTCCCTTCTCAACCCTCATTACAATCACTAAACTTAATGAAAGAAATGTATAGTAAGTTTATATTAAATATATACTTTTTTTCTGCAGATGGTTCACCCTACTTTTATGGCGGGGGTTCCTCATTCAACCAGAACATTCTCCAGCGTGGTAGCTGCGCTCTACAGGGAGATAACGAAGCTCGGTCTCCCATAGCCGCCACCAGGGCTAATTCAGGCGCTAGTGCAGCCTCTCCTACTGGCAGCGCTTGTATGAAGAGTGATTACCAGCACCATCATCATCTTCTCGGCTGAGCTCATGGAACTGTGGCTAGTTAACCAAAGATATCTATGGGACAACCAGGAAAATTGCCAAATATCGAGAGTTTATTTTCACGAATATTAATAATATCATTCGAAAGTATTATTGATTATATATATAAAATAGAAAAACTGACAGCAATGTATTGTAAATTTTCTGTGGAAAAGTTTTGATCAAATATTTTTTAATGAAAAACGTGTTCGTTACAAGAATGTGATAGAAAGTTGTGTGACGCTAGCAATGGAAGTGAAAACAGTACCAAGCTTTGCTAGAGGATCATCATTGTAGCCAAGAACTGAGTCTAAAAAATCACGTTCAAATGAACAATCTATTGTGAATCATAATAAACGTTATTTCCATCGATATAGATGTAAATTTAGAACAAGAACTTTCAGTTTAATTTTTTGTACGCATTCGAGCTGTATGAAAAAGAAAGCAAGAAACCAAAGACTTATTTTGAACCCATCGTTGTTGTCAAACTTGATTTTACACGCATTGAAAGACTACTGTACATTAAAGTGATGGTTTTGAATAATGTTATATATTTTTGTTTTGTTTTTGAACTGTCCACAATTTTATGTTTTGCACATTTTCACTATTCGCAATGCATGTTTTTTTGTTTTTTTTACAATTCGTATCCACACATTTAAAAGCACAAATGAATTCACCTCATGTTACTAAATGTATCAAATGTAACATACAAGTATATTTATTTTAAAGAGGCCTGTCTAGTGGGAGTAGCCATATTTAATTTAGTTATTGACTCTTTAACAATTTAACATAGACTGTCAATACACAATATTTAACTATTCAAATTTAATTCATATATATTTACTAAAGTGCAAGTATTTTAATAAACCATTTGTTTAAATTAATGGTTGGAATATGAGCCACGCGTTTGTAAGTGCTAAGTTTTAATGAAAATTCATCATAGCCTTTAATAATAATATTTAAATAATTTAAAAAGCGATTTTTAAGTGTGAATCTTTGGAAAAGTTTTCACAAGATTTGCTATTTCAAGAAATATATTGGTATGGCTGTGCTTAATACGTTTCTTTAGAAAAATCAATACATTTTTAAATAATAATTTTAGGTTTAGTACTGTAACAATTTAATAGTATAAAAGAACATTTGAAATTTTACTCACATATCTTATTAAATTAAAAAAAAAAGAACTACCTGATTGACAATTATTATTTCAAGATATAATTATGATTGGTTTATTAGCCCATACAGTATCATTTACTTAGACAGGCCTTGTAAATTAGTACTTATAATATTTTGTAAAGTTAAATATACAGGTTTGTGCAATGTTTTTTATTTTATATATTTTAAAAGAATATTTAAAACAACTATTTGAAGTGATAAATGTCAAAGCTGCAAAGAACGAATCTACAGTGAACTGTACTTACTAGGGAGTCATCGTGAAAAATCTTAAGTCCTAGTCAAAAATAAAAATATTTTAAAGAGATTTTTTCATATGATTTATTTATTATTTGTCATATCTTCACAATGAATTAATACATCGTATTGTACTTATAGTACATTATTTTGTTATTTTTATCTTACCAAAGAAGAAAAAGATTGCATAGCAATATTAAACTAGTAAGCTTTTTTTTTTAATTTCTATAATTTTGTGTATTTCATTCTGACTTGAATTATTGCATCAGTTACAATGTAATATTTGTTTGTAGCTTTATTTAACGAGTTTTCATTTATTTGTTGTATGCCTACCAGTTCCTGTTCTAAGATTTATTCATCCAATCCCTCCAGCGAGTCCTTTATCTTGCCAAAATAATTCCCGGTTTCCTTAAAATATGTTTCCTTTTTACCCAATGTCATCCACCTGATATCAGTAGTGTAGAATTATAGAGAATATGAGTATTGTAAAAAATAAATTAAATACATTCTTGAAGATAATAATGAGAGCATTTTTTATTTTTAAACCTTCTTTTCTAAATACAGTCAGTTAGGTCAGAGCATTTAAAAATAATATATAATTTTGCTATTTAAAATTAGCCATAATAGTTTTCAACGCTATAAAGGGTTTAATTTAAGTTTTTCTGTTGGTATAATTTAAATAAAAGCCATAAGAATACGTTAATAACATCTTAGCATCTACTAGCTATTTAATAGAATTTACAAAGAAAATTTTATTTTCAAAGGTATATAAGAGTTTAGAGTAAGAGATGGTAAGTAAGGTGTATAAATATACTAAAGCAGTACATCATTTGTTTAATTAATGTTAGGTTTCAACTGTACCTTTGCTTAATATATTTCCTGATAGTGGTTAATTTAAGTAATTATTTTAATTGACTTTGGCCCTATCACCTGATAGTGGTTGAAATTATGGGTTATTTATGTTAATGTTTTCTTAAATTTCAAGTATACTATATGGTGGAGTCATTTTGCCTACTTAATTTATATAAATTCTGATATTTTTTTATTTATTTTGGTGATATTTGGTTCCATCATCTTTGATTAAAATGCCATGGTCAAATATTTTGGGCAAAGAAAAAATAAATGATTAATTTTTAGCGGTTCTTTTCCTAACTATAATAAATATCGATTATTTTCAAGAAAGAAAGCTACTCTGGCGTTATGGACTTTGAAATTTGTCGGGTGAACAAAGTTTAATGTTATTTTAAGAAAACCTTACTCGCGGTAATTTCAAAGTATAACTATATGACGTTCATAATCTTAATACTGTATGACTTTATGACTTAAACTATTGTATTGTATCTTGTTAATATTTCTGTTCCTTTGCATTTAACTAGTGTATTATACATTATTGTTAAATTTGATTAATTTTATTATTTATTATTGAGAGTTTGCCAAAGAAGTTTTTTTATAGGTTTGTGCCTAAATATAACACTTTTTAATTGATAATGTAGATTTTTTTTGAAATAATATTGTTTTTTTTTTTTGCTTTGGAAAAATGGCTAGGAGTTGATCCTATGCTAAGAGTTTTAAAACCCCTCAAATATAGGGTGAATTCTCGTTTAGAGAATATAAAATAGTGTTTTCAAAAGGAGGCAAAGTGATCAAGTGATATCTTAACATATAATTATGTAGGTCTAAAGGTAAGAATTTTTAAATATCTTTTAACTTAATATTTTCCCTCCGAGAGCAGAAAGTTTCAACATTAGTGAGACCTGAACATTTTATCATGCACTTGTAAATTTTGTCATCTAATACATTAACTTTGACCTAGGTTACTAAAGAAGAGATCCTCGAACATTAGCACAAGATTTCTTTTAAACATGATACATACATTTGTATTAATACTAAAGACATAAATCTATCAACAGTAACAATAGATTGTAGTGAATGCATTCTTATGAGAACAATCTTTTCGGTTGAATACCTTTTATTACTTGGAGAATTCAGATAAAATATTTATTTTTTATTATTTCAAACATTTTTTTAATTTTTCTAGGTTAAATTTAAATTGGTAAACTTTTAAAATTTAAAATTTAAATTTTCTAACCATTTTATTTCTAAATACATGTTTAGATTGTATATTAGGAAGGCATGCCATAGGTAGGATTAGTGAATATATTTTCTTATGATACTAAATTGATTACAATCCATCTTAAAATTGATTTGTGCCATTATTTTTTTGAGAATTTTACCTTATAGGCCATGTAATCAGTGTAGTATCTAATAGTTACTGGTGTATCAATGAAGTAAGTATGTATTTATCACTTCAAAGAGAGGCTGCGAGGGTTTTATATATGAATATATATATTGAACATTTTTATTTTAATATATGTATATTAATTAAAATATTTTGATATATCTATATATATAAAATAAAAAAGTTCAATTTATATATATAAATAAAAAGTTATATATATTAAAATACAAAAGTTCAGTGATGTGGGTAAATTTTAAAGATGAACATATAAAAAGTAAGATAAAAACATTTTTATCATCTCACATTTTTAAGATTAGTTCTACAAAATAATGTAAGTATTTTAATTGACTTTGGTTTCTACCGCCGGATGATTGTTGGATTGATGTAAGTATTTTAATTGACTTTGGTTTCTACCGCCGGATGATTGTTGGATTGATGTAAGTATTTTAATTGACTTTGGTTTCTACTGCCGGATGATTGTTGGATTGATGTAAGTATTTCGATTGACTTTGGCTTCCACCGCCAGATGATTGTTGGATTGATGTAAGTATTTTAATTGACTTTGGCTTCCACCGCCAGATGATTGTTGGATTGATGTAAGTATTTAAATTGACTTTGGCTTCCACCGCCAGATGACTGTTGGATTGATGTAAGTATTTTAATTGACTTTGGTTTCTACCGCCGGATGATTGTTGGATTGATGTAAGTATTTTAATTGACTTTGGCTTCCACCGCCAGATGATTGTTGGATTGATGTAAGTATTTTAATTGACTTTGGCTTCCACCGCCAGATGATTGTTGGATTGATGTATTTTAATTGACTTTGGCTTCCACCGCCAGATGATTGTTGGATTGATGTAAGTATTTTGATAGACTTTGACTTCTACCTCTTGATGATTGTTGAATTAATGTAATATTTTAATAGGCTTTGGTTTCTACCGTCTGATGATTGTTGAATTAATGTGAGGAATTAAATCAACCTTGACTTTTTTGACTACCTCGACGTTTATGATCAACTGGAAACGTTTATAACTGAAGCCCTCTTTTTGAATTTTTCTTCTTCTCTTTCTTGTTTACACTTTTCTTCGCTTCATTATTTTATTCATCCAGCTTTATACAACTTCCCCTTTTCCTTTTTGAAAGGTCTAATTATTTTCTATAGTGAATCTTATTTTTTGTTCTGTTGATATGCCTATTTGATGTATATATAGATAGATATATAATAACTATATAATAATGTGTCCTATATGTGAAACGATTTAAATATCATACAAATTCACAGACCTTATTTGTATAGAATAGAATGCATACAAAATACAAATATGTTGGTCAAAACTGTTTGAAACAACATGGGTTTTTTATTTTTTCCAAAATAAAATTGGCTTTCCAAAAGACTTGTATTTTCTTTAAAATCTGTTTAGTTTTGTTTCAAAATTGTCTAAAGAAAGTCTAAAGTATTTTAAGGTTTAGAATTATATGTACAGCTACAAAGGAAATATTTTAAATTCTAGCTTCAGTGTAAAAATAATTGATCACTTTTCATTTAAGAAAAAAGATCCTCAATACAACCAACTGGTATTTTAACCGCTAGCAAATCCGACTATGCTAGCCCTACATTTAAACCACGTGTTCATCGACTCGGGCTTATTCGTGTGTATATATCGCATTACTCTTTCAACACTGACTACTAAACTTGTCCATAGAGGGATTAAGGACAGGAAACAGGAAGAAGGGAAATTATAATGTTTGCATATGTAATGATCCCGGTTATTCGCGAAGAATTTGTATTAATCAAAATAATATATTATAAAGACGTTAATGTTTTAGAGTGGGATATAAGGGGCTGTGAGCTAGCGTAAATATTTTATCATTTTGTAAAAAAAAATTCCTAACACAAATAAAAAAAATATTGCTTGATTAAATAGGTCTTGCATTAAGTTTAGTTTTATGCAAATTGTAATATCAACAGTTCTCAAATGATTGTCATGAACATGGTGGAATTTGACCAGAAAATTGTCTTATAAAGAGAAAAAGCTCTGGTCGATCGACCATGACAAATATTCCAAAGTTGTTGAAATTTTTGAGTCTAGAAAGTCAAACTAAATGTCCTACCAGTAGTGGTTAAAATGACAGTTTCAGCCCACTTTCTCCCATAAGGTTAACATTGATCCTCCACATGAATGTGGAGGATCAGCTCACTTCCTTCCATAAGGTTAACATTGATCCTCCACATGAATGTGGAGGATCACTTTCTCCCATAAGGTTAACGTTGATCCACCTCCTTGAATGAGGTGGTTCACTTTCTTCCATAAGAATAGTATTGATCAGTGGCGGATTGGGGAATATAATTTTGGGGGGGCTTTAACATTAATACTACCAAGTTTTATCTTGAGCTCTCCTTACTATTGATGTGGATATCTTTCACCCATACAGATTAGTATTAAGACTTCTCAAAGTGAGTAAGTGGCGGATCGAGAAATATTATTTTAGGGGGGGGGGGAAGGGGGGAGGGGGAGGAGAAGAGTGAGTAAACCAGGTGTTTATAAATTAGTTACACCATTAATTTGATAAAACTTTTATAAATCACTAACATTTTACTATAATATTACTACGTATTGGGTGTTACTCGTTTAGCCGTTTATTAAAACGTTTCCCAGGAGGCACTGCGAGGAAGCGAGTAACGTCACCTCCCACCTATAGCTAATGTTGACTAAACTATTTAATTTTGATAAAGCCGTGCTGTTTCACCTGATGAAATCAGGCTATGATATTCACAAGCACTCGAGCTTTTCACATAATAAAATCTTTATTACAAAGGTTAATACAAAAACTTTTCAATATAGTTACATACAAAACATAAAGGGCGAATTTCTTACGTCTCCATTGGCGAACACATTTGTCTTATTTTGTAGTGACCATATGCAAGAGTGTCACATCCATTATCTAAAATATAACGTTTGTCATCTCCGGGGGAAAGTGCAAGTTTATTTAAGGAGATACTGTACAATTGATGTTTCTCACTTCTTATCATAGACATATTGGCATAGTGTAAGATCCCCTGCTTTAAACATTTTTTATAATGGGCATGTTTAATTTTATTTTTGAGAGTTGTTTTTGACACACCTTTACCTACTTTTTTCTCCTCAAGACTCTCCTTTTGAATGGAGTAAAGCTTCGGTCGAAGTCCCACAAACTCTCGAATACACTCTCCATTCATCTCATCCTTCATTTTACCCAGAGCCTTTTTATTGCACACGCTATGTAAAAAATGTGTTTCTGGATAGTCTGAAGTGTCGAATCGGTCTATATTATCAAACATATCCACATACACATTTTCTGTTTTCAGTTCGTAGCAGAGGGAATCTGTGTCTGTGAATAATAGCTTTGCATTTTGTCCATATATCCTTTTAACATAATTATAATGAAAGTTATACATGATAACCTTGCTTATATCTAAGATAGCAAAGCCTGCATAGATAGGCTTATTCAAAAGTAGGCTTATTTTTCTCATGTGAACCCCAACTAACTCTTCCGTGAAGATCGTATAAGCAATAAATGCTGGTGAAGCAATACGCTTCTTCAGGCTCTTTTCATTATTTAGTAATTGGACATTTACACGATGTCTTTGATTCTCCATAGACTTCCCGAATACTGCATTGTTCATGAGTTTGAAAAAGTCTTTTTCAAATCCATTCACTGCTTTTTTTCGTTGGGAAGTATTAAAATCAATATATGGCTTCAACCAAGCACTCTGATTGAAAGTGAGGACTCTGTGTATCTTTTGAAGCTTCATACCCAAAGAAATATACAGTTTTAAATTACGGTAGTGTACCACATAGTTTTGTTTATTATTTAGGTTGGGCACTAGCTTTTCTGTCTTCCCGCCGGCTGGAGAGTTCACCTTGGATTGTATATACTTAGAGAATTGTGATAACATCTCAGGAGTAACTATAACTTTTTCAGGAGCAAGTGGATAGTCACTGTGCTCGTCATGAATTTCTTCCGGGTACTCTAGATCTACTTCTAATATATAGCCCACAGGGCTATCATCAGCAACTGAAATTATATCGAGCTCTGCTATTTCAGTCTTGTTCAACCACCTAAAATTACTCTGAGGAAGGCAATCAGACATAACAGTCCCGTATAAATTATTACAATCCCAGTATGTGATGTATTTCACCTCCTTTTCAGGGTTAAAATCCATCATATCGGAGTTGTTTGCTTCAGAATGTCTATTAGAAATCATAGACACCCCACCACGTATCCCTTTTTCAATGAATAAATGCATTTCAATGTCAGTTAGTAGCTCCAACTCAACCTTGGTCATCTTTAAAAATGCTGCCCATGCTAGGCCGGGGCTTGTGCAAAAATGTAGACAGTCTAATTTATAGTACTCAAAACATAAAGAGCGAAAGTATTCGAAGACATCTGCTAAAAGTAGAACATCACTTAAAACGTATAAATTTTGATAATCTTCCATAGTATTCATTTCAAAGTTTTCCCACACAGTTTTAGCATGAGCGTAGTCACTTTCTGAAATATTTTCTTGGCGCATCTGATTATAGAATGTGGATTTTGGTGGTAATTGACTATCTTTCAGTTTACTGCTGCAATCCATATAGTCGTAAGGGAACACACCTTTTCTTAGCAGAAGATCTACCTTATCAAATGGGATATTTTCATGGAGTATTTTGAATTGAGTTTTCCCAACATGCAACAAATTTTCAACCAATGTTTCAAGAGATGTGCTTAAAAACTGGAACGAGTCAATAAATTGTAAATAGCCAAGACTGAATGAGATATACTTCTCCATATTGTTTGGAATACACGATATTCTTCTGTCTGTAAACTTCCCAATTTTCTGCATGATAATATGGGCGTCATAATTTTTTAAATTGTGTAATATGACGGGTATTCTCTTGGTATATTGAAACTGAATATTGCACTTACTATGAGCTGCACCCCGATAAGCCCCACTGAGATGACAATGATCACGAACGCGGTCTTGACCCAACTCCTTCTCGCAGATACTACATAGGCTAGCCGAAATAAATTCATTTTCTTGTTCAGGGGTTATGTGCATAGGGACAACATTTTTCTTCATCTCAATGATCATAGTTTCTTCTTCGACAAGTTTGTGAAGAAAGGTATCCACAACATTTTCACCACTGTAGACAACAGGGGGTTTCACACATTTACCTTCTGAATCGACTATTACATATGCAAATCCTGATGGTGTATGCTTCGTCATCTTTGTAGTTGATGAATGATCGGGGTTAGGTGCACACCCTGATATTTTAATATTAAAACACTCAAAATCTGCATAGATCACATACGGGATTTTTAGCATATGTTTATATGTCGAAAATCTCAATATTTTATCCTCTTCCTCGGGCATCTGTATCTTCTGAGCATCGAAATCAGCACACCGCTCACTATGCTCATCCCTGAGATTTTCCTTAGAAAATCTATGCAAGCAATATTTGCAATAGTATGATTCACCATCGTGGCTAGTCAGTGAGCTTAGCAATCTGCTCAAGTTCTTAATAAGACAATAATGTCCTCCATCCACATTTGAAAGAAACAACAAATCCACGTGATTTTCACGACTAACCTTAGTTATCCTTAAAGGGAATATTTCTCCTTGGTATCCATATACATTAATAGATACGTTATTTTGTTTTTCAAACTTAGCTATTTGCGGTATTTGCACAGGATATTCAATACCATCCATATTTAGTTTACCTTCCAGTGATATATACTTACTCACTCGATTAGCATGTTTGTCAGCTGGATATAGAAATGCTAGCACAGACCAAAGAAAACATTTACTGTCAGCATTTCTTATATTGATTAGAGCAAGTTTATTTCTCAACTCTTCTGGTAATGGAATATAACTGGAAGCAGCCAAAGGAACATATTTAGCTAGTTTAAGCTCTAAGTATTTCACACGGTCCTCAGACCAACCACTTCCCTTGTGATGGAAAGAAGAAGCTGCTTCAATCATGTAAGTACATGCACCCTCAATCTGCGATTTTAATGCGTCAGGACTTAGAGTGACGATACACTTACTGCGAAAGAAAGGAGTGATGGTTTCCTCTCCCTCCCCTCCAACACGAGAGTACTCTACACAAGCAGATGTATACCATTTTAGATTACCCATCACACTAAGTTTTTGAGCAAGCGTTGCTTCCAACTTCCTTTTAATTTCGTTAATAAAGACTAAAAATAGCGAGTCTTTTGAGGGAGAGATCTTGATGATTTTGACTGTACCATTCAAAGCTTCTGAAAAATTACAAGGGTCGTAATCTTCATCGACATCGAGATTCTCAATATATTCCTGCTCTCTTGACTTTGAAACGTTGGCAACATTTCTCAGTGATGTTGCTCCTGTTGCAGTGCAGTTCTTTAGCTTGTGTCGTAATAGACTATCCCGCCGTGAAAATATTTTTCTGCATTTATCACACTTGAATAACTTCACCTCCCGGCTATGTGCGGAAACATGTCGCTGTAAGTTGTCACTCCGACTAAAAACTAGTCCACACTCATCACACTTTTTAAGTCCACCACCGTGTTGTAAACGTATATGACGTGCCAGGTTAGTAAGCTTGGTAAAAGATTTTGAACAGTTCTTACATATGAAAACCATTTTAACCAAGCGTGTTATATTGAAATAAATAAATAAAATTTTAACTTAAAGCGTGTTGAGTGAGAACAAATAGATATCTTAATTATAGTTAATTGGATAAATATTCACTATTACTCTTCTAGACGTGGAATAGACGATTCACACAAGAGCAAGCAACGAGAATTTAACGATAACCTTCGTATGTTGGGACAATAAGTTAAAGCCGTTATATAAAATTATAAACACTATTTGTCTGTGAGTAACAAGACATGTGTGTGCACAATTATTTCATCTCCAAATGGTACACCTAGAAATAAAATCAATAATCATGGTAAATAGTGTACGGGTAACACATGCGTTACTGTCTGAATCCTTTAATATATAGCTATTTTCGAGTAAATTATTATGATAAGTCAAACTTATATTAATTTCTTAACAACTTTCATTTTGTGCCATCTAGTGAGGGAAATTGGTACTTACAATTTATCAATGTCTTATGTTAGCCCGTAAATATAAGTACTAAGAAATTATAGCTATCGCTACTCATAAAATAATTTAATTTCAGTAATAGGGTTGAATAAGGAAAGTATATATATATATATATATATATATATATATATATATTTATATATATATATGGGGTAAGTGTACCCGCATTTGTGTGGAGGGAGAATTTGTAATAATGTTGGGAACCATACTAGATGAGCTCCACGTTTATATCTGCATATTCACCAATATATATATATATAAAGATTTACTTAAAAAAAAAAAAAATTGGCTGATATATATATAGAAAGAAAGTGATAAAAAAAATCTTGATTAAATCATTACATTAATATCAATAGAAATAATATTCATCTGAATTTATGTTCTTCTTAGTTAAAAGAGAAATTATAGCAACCATTTACTATTCAAATATTTCACTACTACTTGAACAACACTTGGTGAAGGTAAATTCAATAATGAATAGCTTTTTCTGTTTCACGTTCTAAATATAGTTTCGTTTAATTGTGAAGTCTTAGGAAGGGTACAAAATAAGTTTCACAAGATTATCATAACAGTTAAGACTAGCTTAATTTTTTCCACAAGTAGGGCGATCTAAAATAATATGTTGGAAAATGTATTGTCACTTTAGCCCACTCATATGGAGCTAGTATTGTGATGAGTTGTTATTGCAGACTCTGTCCTTGGGGGTTTGTGTCCTGTTGCTGGGCATGCTCTTGAACAAGATCGTGCTTGTCGAGTGGAGCACATGACGAGGCAAAGGGTATCAAACCCAGGGACCCCTGATGATTGGTAATCAGTGATCGATGATCGATCGGCGCTCAATAAAACACAGATACATGGAGTGAAAACCACCCGTACATCCGACTAGGATATGAACCCTGATATCTTCATCATTGACAGACCAGCCTATGGACGCCTTAGACCATGCACCTCACATTTGCGAGAGTTAAAAAAGGGGGGGGGGGGGGTTTTGTGCAATCGCATTTGCTCAAGTTGAAATTAGCGTTTATTGACCTTGCAGGTCGAGGGATTCGAACCAGAGACCTGCTTTCGTGGGGGTGTGCACAGCGTCTTACTACCCGTAAGGATCAAGTGTACCAACGTTTGTGAGAAAAAACAAACCCTCGTTCATCAGAGTGAGAAAGTTTGCACCCGCATTTGCTCGGTGTGAGAAAATCAATCCCAGTACGCAGGCCGTAGTGACGCTTTAGACCACGCGACCATCAAACAAATTGAACAATGTACACCACATTTGCGAGACTGAGGCACGAACCCGATATCTTGCGAGGGGCTAGTACAGCGCGTTTGTTGTCCTACATCCTTACGGCGTGATGCGTACACACATTTTAGCACCGTGGATAACGGATTAGGAATTGGAACTGTTGAACCCGCATTTGCGTAGCGAGAGAGCGGAAAATACCCGGCTGACTGAGAAGCACCCATCTCCCGGGAGCCAAGATCGTCGGATCTAAGTTGTGATAACCTATACCCAATAACACCTTATCATCCCTGGAGAGGACTTCGTGGCTGTATAATTCCAAGTAACTTGACTTTGACACCTTCTGGTGGTAGCGTCCACCCCTAGACATGTTAATTCTTGATGTATGATAATTGATTGTTAATGTATGATAATTGATTATTATTCATGTATGGGTAGGAATGGGATGGACAATCAACATCCCAGGCGAGGACTAGTGGTTGTGTAATTCCAATTAACCTAACTTTGACAACTTCTATAAGCACAACGGTTCAAAACTCTTTTTTCCCTGTGACTCACAAATCATATCGAAAACGGTCTATATTTTCTCCTTCTCAAGAAGTTCCTTCATAACAAAACCGGTCTATAGCCCCACACCCTACCGATGTGTTGATTGCTAGAGTATTGAAACAACCTCTTACTTCCTCGTGCGACAAATGTGTCACCCCCAGGGTAGTGTGGCTGTTATTCTTACAATCTCAAAAACAACCTAGTGATCCTGTTAGTGATTGTGTTTCAAAATATATATTCTAACAATCTCCACCAGGCCAGTGGTTACTACACCTTTGGGTTATCCGTATAGGGATGAAGAAGGGAAAGGAGAAAATATAGACCGTTTTCGATATGATTTGTGAGTCACAGGGAAAAAAGAGTTTTGATCCGTTGTGCTTATAGAAGTTGTCAAAGTTAGGTTAATTGGAATTACACAACCACTAGTCCTCGCCAGGGATGTTGATTGTCCATCCCATTCCTACCCATACATGAATAATAATCAATTATCATACATTAACAATCAATTATCATACATCAAGAATTAACATGTCTAGGGGTGGACGCTACCACCAGAAGGTGTCAAAGTCAAGTTACTTGGAATTATACAGCCACGAAGTCCTCTCCAGGGATGATAAGGTGTTATTGGGTATAGGTTATCACAACTTAGATCCGACGGTCTTGGCTCCCGGGAGATGGGTGCTTCTCAGTCAGCCGGGTATTTTCCGCTCTCTCGCTACGCAAATGCGGGTTCAACAGTTCCAATTCCTAATCCGTTATCCACGGTGCTAAAATGTGTGTACGCATCACGCCGTAAGGATGTAGGACAACAAACGCGCTGTACTAGCCCCTCGCAAGATATCGGGTTCGTGCCTCAGTCTCGCAAATGTGGTGTACATTGTTCAATTTGTTTGATGGTCGCGTGGTCTAAAGCGTCACTACGGCCTGCGTACTGGGATTGATTTTCTCACACCGAGCAAATGCGGGTGCAAACTTTCTCACTCTGATGAACGAGGGTTAGTTTTTTCTCACAAACGTTGGTACACTTGATCCTTACGGGTAGTAAGACGCTGTGCACACCCCCACGAAAGCAGGTCTCTGGTTCGAATCCCTCGACCTGCAAGGTCAATAAACGCTAATTTCAACTTGAGCAAATGCGATTGCACAAACCCCCCCCCCCTTTTTTTAACTCTCGCAAATGTGAGGTGCATGGTCTAAGGCGTCCATAGGCTGGTCTGTCAATGATGAAGATATCAGGGTTCATATCCTAGTCGGATGTACGGGGTGGTTTTCACTCCATGTATCTGTGTTTTATTGAGCGCCGATCGATCATCGATCACTGATTACCAATCATCAGGGGTCCCTGGGTTTGATACCCTTTGCCTCGTCATGTGCTCCACTCGACAAGCACGATCTTGTTCAAGAGCATGCCCAGCAACAGGACACAAACCCCCAAGGACAGAGTCTGCAATAACAACTCATCACAATACTAGCTCCATATGAGTGGGCTAAAGTGACAATACATTTTCCAACATATTATTTTAGATCGCCCTACTTGTGGAAAAAATTAAGCTAGTCTTAACTGTTATGATAATCTTGTGAAACTTATTTTGTACCCTTCCTAAGACTTCACAATTAAACGAAACTATATTTAGAACGTGAAACAGAAAAAGCTATTCATTATTGAATTTACCTTCACCAAGTGTTGTTCAAGTAGTAGTGAAATATTTGAATAGTAAATGGTTGCTATAATTTCTCTTTTAACTAAGAAGAACATAAATTCAGGTGAATATTATTTCTATTGATATTAATGTAATGATTTAATCAAGATTTTTTTTATCACTTTCTTTCTATATATATATCAGCCAATTTTTTTTTTTTAAGTAAATCTTTATATATATATATTGGTGAATATGCAGATATAAACGTGGAGCTCATCTAGTATGGTTCCCAACATTATTACAAATTCTCCCTCCACACAAATGCGGGTACACTTACCCCATATATATATATATATATATATATATTATACTTTCCTTATCCAACCCTATTACTGAAATTAAATTATTTTATGAGTAGCGATAGCTATAATTTCTTAGTACTTATATTTACGGGCTAACATAAGACATTGATAAATTGTAAGTACCAATTTCCCTCACTAGATGGCACAAAATGAAAGTTGTTAAGAAATTAATATAAGTTTGACTTATCATAATAATTTACTCGAAAATAGCTATATATTAAAGGATTCAGACAGTAACGCATGTGTTACCCGTACACTATTTACCATGATTATTGATTTTATTTCTAGGTGTACCATTTGGAGATGAAATAATTGTGCACACACATGTCTTGTTACTCACAGACAAATAGTGTTTATAATTTTATATAACGGCTTTAACTTATTGTCCCAACATACGAAGGTTATCGTTAAATTCTCGTTGCTTGCTCTGGTGTGAATCGTCTATTCCACGTCTAGAAGAGTAATAGTGAATATTTATCCAATTAACTATAATTAAGATATCTATTTGTTCTCACTCAACACGCTTTAAGTTAAAATTTTATTTATTTATTTCAATATAACACGCTTGGTTAAAATGGTTTTCATATGTAAGAACTGTTCAAAATCTTTTACCAAGCTTACTAACCTGGCACGTCATATACGTTTACAACACGGTGGTGGACTTAAAAAGTGTGATGAGTGTGGACTAGTTTTTAGTCGGAGTGACAACTTACAGCGACATGTTTCCGCACATAGCCGGGAGGTGAAGTTATTCAAGTGTGATAAATGCAGAAAAATATTTTCACGGCGGGATAGTCTATTACGACACAAGCTAAAGAACTGCACTGCAACAGGAGCAACATCACTGAGAAATGTTGCCAACGTTTCAAAGTCAAGAGAGCAGGAATATATTGAGAATCTCGATGTCGATGAAGATTACGACCCTTGTAATTTTTCAGAAGCTTTGAATGGTACAGTCAAAATCATCAAGATCTCTCCCTCAAAAGACTCGCTATTTTTAGTCTTTATTAACGAAATTAAAAGGAAGTTGGAAGCAACGCTTGCTCAAAAACTTAGTGTGATGGGTAATCTAAAATGGTATACATCTGCTTGTGTAGAGTACTCTCGTGTTGGAGGGGAGGGAGAGGAAACCATCACTCCTTTCTTTCGCAGTAAGTGTATCGTCACTCTAAGTCCTGACGCATTAAAATCGCAGATTGAGGGTGCATGTACTTACATGATTGAAGCAGCTTCTTCTTTCCACCACAAGGGAAGTGGTTGGTCTGAGGACCGTGTGAAATACTTAGAGCTTAAACTAGCTAAATATGTTCCTTTGGCTGCTTCCAGTTATATTCCATTACCAGAAGAGTTGAGAAATAAACTTGCTCTAATCAATATAAGAAATGCTGACAGTAAATGTTTTCTTTGGTCTGTGCTAGCATTTCTATATCCAGCTGACAAACATGCTAATCGAGTGAGTAAGTATATATCACTGGAAGGTAAACTAAATATGGATGGTATTGAATATCCTGTGCAAATACCGCAAATAGCTAAGTTTGAAAAACAAAATAACGTATCTATTAATGTATATGGATACCAAGGAGAAATATTCCCTTTAAGGATAACTAAGGTTAGTCGTGAAAATCACGTGGATTTGTTGTTTCTTTCAAATGTGGATGGAGGACATTATTGTCTTATTAAGAACTTGAGCAGATTGCTAAGCTCACTGACTAGCCACGATGGTGAATCATACTATTGCAAATATTGCTTGCATAGATTTTCTAAGGAAAATCTCAGGGATGAGCATAGTGAGCGGTGTGCTGATTTCGATGCTCAGAAGATACAGATGCCCGAGGAAGAGGATAAAATATTGAGATTTTCGACATATAAACATATGCTAAAAATCCCGTATGTGATCTATGCAGATTTTGAGTGTTTTAATATTAAAATATCAGGGTGTGCACCTAACCCCGATCATTCATCAACTACAAAGATGACGAAGCATACACCATCAGGATTTGCATATGTAATAGTCGATTCAGAAGGTAAATGTGTGAAACCCCCTGTTGTCTACAGTGGTGAAAATGTTGTGGATACCTTTCTTCACAAACTTGTCGAAGAAGAAACTATGATCATTGAGATGAAGAAAAATGTTGTCCCTATGCACATAACCCCTGAACAAGAAAATGAATTTATTTCGGCTAGCCTATGTAGTATCTGCGAGAAGGAGTTGGGTCAAGACCGCGTTCGTGATCATTGTCATCTCAGTGGGGCTTATCGGGGTGCAGCTCATAGTAAGTGCAATATTCAGTTTCAATATACCAAGAGAATACCCGTCATATTACACAATTTAAAAAATTATGACGCCCATATTATCATGCAGAAAATTGGGAAGTTTACAGACAGAAGAATATCGTGTATTCCAAACAATATGGAGAAGTATATCTCATTCAGTCTTGGCTATTTACAATTTATTGACTCGTTCCAGTTTTTAAGCACATCTCTTGAAACATTGGTTGAAAATTTGTTGCATGTTGGGAAAACTCAATTCAAAATACTCCATGAAAATATCCCATTTGATAAGGTAGATCTTCTGCTAAGAAAAGGTGTGTTCCCTTACGACTATATGGATTGCAGCAGTAAACTGAAAGATAGTCAATTACCACCAAAATCCACATTCTATAATCAGATGCGCCAAGAAAATATTTCAGAAAGTGACTACGCTCATGCTAAAACTGTGTGGGAAAACTTTGAAATGAATACTATGGAAGATTATCAAAATTTATACGTTTTAAGTGATGTTCTACTTTTAGCAGATGTCTTCGAATACTTTCGCTCTTTATGTTTTGAGTACTATAAATTAGACTGTCTACATTTTTGCACAAGCCCCGGCCTAGCATGGGCAGCATTTTTAAAGATGACCAAGGTTGAGTTGGAGCTACTAACTGACATTGAAATGCATTTATTCATTGAAAAAGGGATACGTGGTGGGGTGTCTATGATTTCTAATAGACATTCTGAAGCAAACAACTCCGATATGATGGATTTTAACCCTGAAAAGGAGGTGAAATACATCACATACTGGGATTGTAATAATTTATACGGGACTGTTATGTCTGATTGCCTTCCTCAGAGTAATTTTAGGTGGTTGAACAAGACTGAAATAGCAGAGCTCGATATAATTTCAGTTGCTGATGATAGCCCTGTGGGCTATATATTAGAAGTAGATCTAGAGTACCCGGAAGAAATTCATGACGAGCACAGTGACTATCCACTTGCTCCTGAAAAAGTTATAGTTACTCCTGAGATGTTATCACAATTCTCTAAGTATATACAATCCAAGGTGAACTCTCCAGCCGGCGGGAAGACAGAAAAGCTAGTGCCCAACCTAAATAATAAACAAAACTATGTGGTACACTACCGTAATTTAAAACTGTATATTTCTTTGGGTATGAAGCTTCAAAAGATACACAGAGTCCTCACTTTCAATCAGAGTGCTTGGTTGAAGCCATATATTGATTTTAATACTTCCCAACGAAAAAAAGCAGTGAATGGATTTGAAAAGGACTTTTTCAAACTCATGAACAATGCAGTATTCGGGAAGTCTATGGAGAATCAAAGACATCGTGTAAATGTCCAATTACTAAATAATGAAAAGAGCCTGAAGAAGCGTATTGCTTCACCAGCATTTATTGCTTATACGATCTTCACGGAAGAGTTAGTTGGGGTTCACATGAGAAAAATAAGCCTACTTTTGAATAAGCCTATCTATGCAGGCTTTGCTATCTTAGATATAAGCAAGGTTATCATGTATAACTTTCATTATAATTATGTTAAAAGGATATATGGACAAAATGCAAAGCTATTATTCACAGACACAGATTCCCTCTGCTACGAACTGAAAACAGAAAATGTGTATGTGGATATGTTTGATAATATAGACCGATTCGACACTTCAGACTATCCAGAAACACATTTTTTACATAGCGTGTGCAATAAAAAGGCTCTGGGTAAAATGAAGGATGAGATGAATGGAGAGTGTATTCGAGAGTTTGTGGGACTTCGACCGAAGCTTTACTCCATTCAAAAGGAGAGTCTTGAGGAGAAAAAAGTAGGTAAAGGTGTGTCAAAAACAACTCTCAAAAATAAAATTAAACATGCCCATTATAAAAAATGTTTAAAGCAGGGGATCTTACACTATGCCAATATGTCTATGATAAGAAGTGAGAAACATCAATTGTACAGTATCTCCTTAAATAAACTTGCACTTTCCCCGGAGATGACAAACGTTATATTTTAGATAATGGATGTGACACTCTTGCATATGGTCACTACAAAATAAGACAAATGTGTTCGCCAATGGAGACGTAAGAAATTCGCCCTTTATGTTTTGTATGTAACTATATTGAAAAGTTTTTGTATTAACCTTTGTAATAAAGATTTTATTATGTGAAAAGCTCGAGTGCTTGTGAATATCATAGCCTGATTTCATCAGGTGAAACAGCACGGCTTTATCAAAATTAAATAGTTTAGTCAACATTAGCTATAGGTGGGAGGTGACGTTACTCGCTTCCTCGCAGTGCCTCCTGGGAAACGTTTTAATAAACGGCTAAACGAGTAACACCCAATACGTAGTAATATTATAGTAAAATGTTAGTGATTTATAAAAGTTTTATCAAATTAATGGTGTAACTAATTTATAAACACCTGGTTTACTCACTCTTCTCCTCCCCCTCCCCCCTTCCCCCCCCCCCTAAAATAATATTTCTCGATCCGCCACTTACTCACTTTGAGAAGTCTTAATACTAATCTGTATGGGTGAAAGATATCCACATCAATAGTAAGGAGAGCTCAAGATAAAACTTGGTAGTATTAATGTTAAAGCCCCCCCAAAATTATATTCCCCAATCCGCCACTGATCAATACTATTCTTATGGAAGAAAGTGAACCACCTCATTCAAGGAGGTGGATCAACGTTAACCTTATGGGAGAAAGTGATCCTCCACATTCATGTGGAGGATCAATGTTAACCTTATGGAAGGAAGTGAGCTGATCCTCCACATTCATGTGGAGGATCAATGTTAACCTTATGGGAGAAAGTGGGCTGAAACTGTCATTTTAACCACTACTCCTACCTACAGGAGTAATAGCTGATTTATTTTGGATAAAAAATCTTTTTGTTGTAAAAACTGAAAAAATAAAGTACTTAGACTCACGATCTTTTAAAAACTGTACTTTGTAATTGTTCACCATATTTACGAAGTCACTCTCATCCATTTAATTAAAGCTAACACTTGTACAGTCCGAATTTAGTAAAATGAGCCTTATAAAAAATGCAAACTTTTTTGCGGAAATAATTAATATCCTCTTACTTTATAATTATTGTTATTTTATAGATAAGTATATAGATAATATCTACGAAAATAGACTATCCTTAGATCACACGACTTGACGTATTAATACGTGAAAGTAGATATTGTAACATTATTTAGCTGTCAGATAAGGTTCTTTTTATAAAGATAGGGGTGTTCTTTCTCGACAGGCTTCAACTACAGTAGAGCAGGTTTATTTATGAACCTTTTTACGATTACAGACCCCCAATGTATTGCCCAATATGTCTTCATACCCCCTTAACCAGACTGTCCAAATAATCATCAGCATCATCATCACCAGCCCTATTTGGTACCAGTACGACTTCAAAAGAAAGCAATATCTTGGTCTTACTTTACATGCAGATGGCTAGAAACAGAACAGATGACATAAAATCACAAGGATTTAATTATATTTATTCATAGAAAAACGGCAAGTCAGAAATAAAAAAAGCTAGTGAGATATTGTTCTTCAAAAATTGAGTCTCATACCCCCATTATTTGGCCACCATACCCCCGGTTAAGAACCCCAGGCCCTTTAAAATGTATTATTTTTGGTGTTTCGAATCTTACTAGCAGTTCGGGCTGCGCAAATAAAGAAAATGTCCCCACATTTATATGTAAGGAGAGGGAGAAACTATTTAGGAAGAAAAACCTCAGTACATCCACCCAGGATTCGAGCTACGCGTTTCCCTTCACAGTGGAACATGACAAGACGAGACTGACATCTTTGTCCAAGTACCCACCGGTGCGGGTTGAAGTAGTAATTTGATGTCAATAGTTGTTTTATCATTGTAAACAAAATGTTATCGTCGCTTATTTCCTATCATGAGATCGGTGTTTTAAGTACAGACCCTTCCTTACATCTTAGACCTTTGTGCTGACCAGCTGTTCACGACCCACGGAACTTAACCTCACTTTATGTGACTCGTGAGAGGTCGACATAAATCAAAATTGTGTTCGAGAATCCACCCAGCACATCAAATATTCTGGTTTTGCATCACCCGATTCCCAAATGGAGTAAATTGATCTTAAATTAAAAGGCAAAAAAATAAATAAAATAGATTTAAGGTGACCTGGTGGTCTAGGAGTAAGTTGTCAGACTTCTGTGCTGAGGGTCCGGGGTTCAATCCTCGGTCCCGGCACAGATTTATCTGATTGCTAAATCCTTCCGTAACCTTTGACAAGACGTGTATTAATCATAACTTGTGAATGTGGGGAATGTCAGGCCTCCATCACGGTTCGGATTCCACGTTAAACTGTAGGTCCTCCATTTTCATCTCACAATCACACTACCATTACACATTAGTTTAAATGCGTATAAACCGAATGGGTAGTAAGACGCGGTGCTAATAATATAAAAATTACTTGCCTAAGGGAATGGAAGCATTGAAAATTAAGGCTCTAAAAAACTTAACATTATTCGGAAGCACCTACTTATGTGAACCATCATTTACTTTGATGAAACAGTTCAGATCAATAGATCGTTCCCTGATGACTGATGAAACTTGAGAATTGGTGTCCAACATTGAACCCGGTATTGACAGACTAATAATAAACAGTGTCAAGTTTCTCACTAAGGCGATATTACACTGTAAAATTTATTTGATCAAAGAAATGTGACAGGACTTTGACGACTCATTAAATATCTTTTATCAAAGAAAAGATTTTACAAATCTTTGATCAAAGATTTGAGCTAAGGTTTGGTAAAAGAAAATTGCGATTGAAAAAAATAACATGAACTCAATACTTTATTTTATGATACTAATTATGTACAAGCTGCAAGGATTGCGATTAAAGATTGGCAAAATATAAAGAAATCTTGAGTCTTCTAACGCGTGGTTGAACCCACAGTTGTTTACAAGGTTTTCATCTCGTTTCAAGCAGCAATGAAATTATCACAATCGCACTCACAGTCGCCGCACATGAAATTAAACCAATGGAGTCAATTTTTGCAATAAGTATAATGTAGTTGATTTTTGGACTGCTCTCATATATTTAAAAAGTCATGGATGAAGGTATTTTGCTTTAAAGTATCGTATGTAAATTATCCTTTTACTTTAGCCATGGAGAATCACGCGTTTTCGCAGAATAGAATAGTCTGTAAAAGGATTTCACCAGAAAAACTTGTTTATTATTCTCAAAATATAACTCCGCAGTATTTAACAAACTAGCAAGAAAATCCAGCTCCCTATATCCAATAGGAAGCTAGCTTTCACTGCACCTGTTGTAGAGAAGTACCTGATTGGTTACTCTTGACAGTGTCATGAGAGGTCCAAGAAACAAGGGACACATCCGCATATAAACTAAATGTGCGTAGAAAGATACACAGAATGTGCCGTAGAAAGAGTGAGAGTAGACGTAGAGAGAGGGCCGGAGCAATCACACAGAGAGTGTCACAGAATTAGCGAGAGTAGACGTAGATATAGAAAATGTGTGTCAACGATAAAAAGTAATCACAGTCAATACAGAGTTTAATTTCAACAAAGTTTAAAGAAAGAAATAATTAGTTAAATAAAGCGTGTACAACATAAACAGTTGTATTTATATCATCAACATTCCATATCACAATAATTGGCGCTCGAACACGGAGCTATAAATACCAATTATATCTAATATTATTCCATATTATCAGAATTGTCACCCAATATCGGGGCAATTATATGTGAATAATACCGTAATATAATAATTGGCGCTCGATCACAGAGCTATAAAAACCAGTTATATCAACAAACATTCAATTTAATCAGAATAGGCTCCCAAATCGCGGGCAGTTAAATCGTCAAATCGTCTATATCGATATAATAAGCGCCCAATCCCGTGGCGATTACATCAAGAATCAACGATATCGTTACAAATGTCGCCCAACCGCGGGGCGATTAAATCATCAAATCTTCTATAACGTTACATAAGCTATTGTAGAAACTTTTAAATAAATTTTATGTAGTGTAATAACACTTCTTTGATCAAAAACGGCTTCAGATCTTTGATCAAAAAATTATTTTCCTTTGACCATAGAAAAATATTTGTTCGATCAAAGTGCTTTGACAGGGTAGTACCGCTCTTAGGCCAAATGTGATTTAACAACACATGGGGCCTATTTATGTTTTCTCTTTTGTAAACATAGGCTTTCTTTCGTGTGAATAATTTTAGTATAGTGGTGTGTTTTTAGAAGTATTTCTTTGCAAATTAAATTTTTATTTTGGATTCTAATAGCTATTGATTCTGTGAACTCATTTTTATTATGTATGACATTTTTTGAATCATTAGCCTACTAGAAATAGCTAAGGAGTTGCTGTGTATATTTTTTAACATGTCTAATAAGTATAAAAATGTATACAAGTGTACAATTGGGACAAGGGGGGAAGTTAGTTGAGTGTTTGGGAAAGGGGAAGGAGGGGGGATCGCCTTGATCAGTTAAAGTAAAAGTGGCCCTCAGGTGTTAAAGGGTTGTGCATCCCTGGTCTAGACCAAAGCTCGGATAAAACCCAAGAAAACCCCCTCCCCTACCCCCCCTTACCCAGCACTCCCCATGTAATGAGATTACTCCCAGTCTTTTGTTGTCTCTGCGGGTAAACTCAAAATGTTATCAGTAAACCTTCTCTCTCGACACTCCGAGGATCTTATTGGCCACAATCTCTCCACTCTCAGATCTTACTCTCCTGTTCACTCTCGCTGTTATGTTTTCATTGAAAATTCTGTGTATGCATCAAGACCACTTTGCTACACATTATGAACAAAGCTCCCGAGAGAATGCGCTCACAGTTGCGTGCGAGAGGGGGCTAAGTCCGTAGCTCCAATAACACCATATTCAAATATACAGGAGGTGACAAGGGTCAGTCACGTCTGGTCTTGGTTTACTAGTGATGGGGAAGTCGGGATTCGAATCCCGGACAAAATTACCGAGATGGCTTATACAAGATGATTCCCAATCTTCCTCCGCGTAAGTACATGTATATTGCCTGTATATTTATACCTTCCTCATACCCGCCACATAAGTATAAATATGCGAATATCCCAAACGGGTGGAGATACGTTCTGAACGTACAACAATTATATTTTAAATAAAGCGATTGATTATTAAATATTTTTAATGAGCAATATTTTTTAGTGGTACCAAGGACATAGAAAGCCATTATTTTTTAGGGTTTCCATTAGAAAAGTGTACAATACCTTTAGCGGTTAGCCAATAAAAATTTGTATACTTGTATATGGATAAAGACCTACAATATACGTATATTTGATGTATGTATATATACATATATATATGGAATACAAACCTTTACCTATCTGCCAAAGGCCAAAAAATGCAATTTGGTCAACACGTTTTATATCGCTCAATCACACTTGAAAATTGTATGTAATATACTTCATTTACTCTAAATTAAAAAAATGACACCTTGAGATGGAAATCGAAGCCGGGACCTTGGTCTCAGTACGCCAATGTTCTAACCACTGAGCTATCTAGGAATCGTTCCGTGCCTGGGGTCACTCTCCACTCACATTTTAAGGCAGAGTCTATGATGGACGTGCGGAAATCATCAGCTACATATGAATGATCAATTAACCTATAAGCACGAGCTGTCAGATAACGCAGTCATCTTTAACCCTGGATGACTTTATGCTGCTAAATGTACAAATAAAACTGTAAGAATGTGCGTATTATCAGTGGCGGATTTACCAACAGGCTGAGTAGGCTGGAGCCTAGGGCGGCAGAATTTAGGGGCGGCAAATTTGGGGTCAATTTTTTTTTTTTGTCTTAAGGAAATTAAAAAGATTCATATTTATATACATAAATGTTATTAGATCCACATAAACAATTCAACATGTAACATGTTTCACCACTTAGATACATTTTTCTACAATTTGCGTTGTCGCGTTTGGTTGCGGCGCGGGAACGAGTGACATGACCGTTCGCTAATTGTGTCTGGCCGAACCTGACTGCACGAGCGCGGCGTGGTGCGCCGGAGCCGAAGCGGGGTCGTGCTGTAGGCATACGCCACGTGGTGTTGGTGGCATTGAGTTCGAGAGAGATAGATATAGAGCGGCGATACAAACAGGGAAGTCCCGTCCCGTATTTACTTCAAAAATTATTCAATTACGTTTACCGAATGTACATTATTGTGTAAGTAGTATTAAGGCATACCTTACCCCGCTTTATTAGTAGTACATGATTGAGCTTTTATTAGCTCAGAAATATACCCAAAAACTATTTCTTGTGCAATCTTAACTAAATCTTTGGATTGTAAAAATAATCTAGGAACTGACACATTGTAGAGGTCGGTAGGGATGGCAAAATTTGAATAGCCTACTGGCGGCAAATGTGTAAATCCGCCACTGCGTATTATGATGGATCAAATAGCCAAACTATTATCTTTGATAATTACGTTTATTGCCGCATCTCAATATCATACCCTTTAATTTGAAAAATGATGTATAAATTTAGATGCAGCTATAACCGTAATTAACAAATATATTATCGTGACTATAAGATCCATCATATACTTAATTTAGTTTATAATATAATAATTTATATTTGCAAATATAAGTTAAAAATTTTATCAGAGGTTGTTTCAACACAGTTCTGAATGTCATGAGTAAGAACTAAATAATTTTATATTGTCCCTCATATCAACTCAGTAATGTTGACAGACAGCATGATATTAGTCTACTCTAGTTCTATTGAACTTCCTATCAATGTAACCAGACAGGGTGAAGCCTGCCTCTGTTAGATCTCCAGATGACCTTAGAAAGTTAGCCACGGAATCATTCTAAACTAGAGTCCATCCGCCATAGGAGTGGTGATATCTGACAGCTAGCACAAAATGTATAAACGGTTAAAATATAAATTTAATCAAAAATAAATTGTTTGTTGTGAAATTTTTGATCGCCAAAAGTGACAAAAACTCAACACGTAGTCTGTAAGATCATATGGTTTGGTGAATGGATACATGAGAATAGATCTGCTAGCTGTCAGTTACCACTAACTCCAGTTGCACATGGACTATATATGTTCACTGTGGAGCGTTTGGTTACATTAATACCATAATCAGTTGTCCAACACCTTAGCTCAGTCGGCAGCGTGTCTGTCTATTGGTATAAAGGTCCCAGGTTCGATTTCTTCCATGGCTTAAAAATTAATCATTGGTGAAATGTGGGTTTTCCCTTTCACAGAGAGGGATTAACGAGCGGGGACTGGGTGTTGTGTCTGTTCTAGATTTAAGCTAGTTTATAAATCATGTGCTGATATAATCAATCGGTTCAGCAAGTGCTCGTTATGTCAATTAAATGAGAAAAATGAAAACCATCATCAGTTGATGAAGTGGGTACCTCTACTAATGTATATATTCACCGTGGAGCATGGAATGAGCGTAATACCATCATCAGTTGATGAAGTGGGTACTTCTACTAATGTATATATTCATTGTGGAGCATGGAATGAGCGTAATACCATCATCAGTTGATGAAGTGGGTACATCTACTAATGTATATATTCATTGTGGAGCATGTAATGAGCGTAATACCATCATCAGTTGATGAAGTGGGTACCTCTACTAATGTATATATTCACCGTGGAGCATGTAATGAGCGTAATACCATCATCAGTTGATGAAGTGGGTACCTCTACTAATGTATATATTCACCGTGGAGCATGTAATGAGCGTAATACCATCATCAGTTGATGAAGTGGGTACCTCTACTAATGTATATATTCATTGTGGAGCATGGAATGAGAGTAATATCATCATCAGTTGATGAAGTGGGTACCTCTACTAATGTATATATTCACCGTGGAGCATGTAATAAGCGTAATACCATCATCAGTTGATGAAGTGGGTACCTCTACTAATGTATATATTCACCGTGGAGCATGAAATGACCGTAATACCATCATCAGTTGATGAAGTGGGTACCTCTACTAATGTATATATTCACCGTGGAGCATGGAATGAGCGTAATACCATCATCAGTTGATGAAGTGGGTACCTCTTCTAATGTATATATTCACCGTGGAGCATGTAATGAGCGTAATACCATCATCAGTTGATGAAGTGGGTACATCTACTAATGTATATATTCATTGTGGAGCATGTAATGACCGTAATACCATCATCAGTTGATGAAGTGGGTACCTCTACTAATGTATATATTCATTGTGGAGCATGGAATGACCGTAATACCATCATCAGTTGATGAAGTGGGTACCTCTACTAATGTATATATTCACCGTGGAGCATGGAATGAGCGTAATATCATCATCAGTTGATGAAGTGGGTACCTCTACTAATGTATATATTCACCGTGGAGCATGTAATGAGCGTAATATCATCATCAGTTGATGAAGTGGGTACCTCTACTAATGTATATATTCACTGTGGAGCATGAAATGAGCGTAATACCATCATCAGTTGATGAAGTGGGTACCTCTACTAATGTATATATTCATTGTGGAGCATGGAATGAGAGTAATACCATCATCAGTTGATGAAGTGGGTACCTCTACTAATGTATATATTCACTGTGGAGCATGAAATGAGCGTAATACCACCATCAGTTGATGAAGTGGGTACCTCTACTAATGTATATATTCACTGTGGAGCATGAAATGAGCGTAATACCACCATCAGTTGATGAAGTGGGTACCTCTAAACAAGTAGCTCTTAGCATGCAGATTGGCAGTGGCGGCTTACGGAAGAACACTGTGGGGGTGACAGAAGACAAATCTGAACCTGGAATGAAGTCTTGGGGGTGACGTGGAGCGATGGCACTGTATAAACATAAGAGAGTAGCGTACAGGCACACTTTTTTGCAATTTCTCAAAAAAGAAAATAAGAGAAAGAGAGAGACGAAAAATCACTTCCTTTTTAAACTCTTGCTTTAAAAAAAATATCAAGGGACAAGGGGAGTTTGTGCTTTAGTGGTGTCATTAATCCTTAGTAAGGAGGAGCGGTGGGAGGTATGGAGGGATGGGAAGGGGGGCAGGAAGTCAGAAAGAGATTTAGGGGAAAAGGTGGAAAGAGAAGAAAAAGAATGAGGGTGAAGAGGGTTAGCAAAAAAATACCAGGGTGCTGGAATAGAAGGTTGGAAAATAGAGGGGGACTTTTTGAATCATTTGCGTAGTGATGCCCTCCCACCCCCTTTATACACCCCCCCCCCCCCATAACTCCCTGGGCGGTGGCCCCAGAATCGAATTTCATGAGACTCTTAATGTTTCCGTCCTACTCAAAGAGTTGGAGAATGGTAGGGGAAGGGGGAATGGTGATCTTGTAGCTTGAGTTTGTTTTAAAAAGACTATTTAGAAATATTTGCAAAACAATATATAAATGAAATGAAATATAATTGTTTAGTTGAAGTAATTAATGGGTAAGATGGGCAAAGGTATCAGTCTTGTCTTATTTGCTAGAGACGTGGAGACTGGGGCATAAATCCAGGGTGGGTGACTTTTTCCTAAATAGTTGTCCACTTAATACACACAAATGTGTATACACTTAGATAACTCTGTATTATACCTTCCTATAGAGGTTGTCAATAATAACCAAATGGTCTCTATTTTTAACTTAGTGTTTAAAGTTGACACCCAGTGGGAAAACTGATATCGTTGGAGCATATGGTTTTGAAGAATGTGTTTATTGAAGTAGATGTTTTGAAGTGTCAGTTTAGGAAATATATTCTTATGACGGTCTAATTTTAGTAGACATTGTCAGGGAAACTGACCCCGTGGTGTAGTGGTCAGTGCACTTGGCTAAATGCCCAAAGGTCCCGGGCTCGATTCCAGGCTGGCACTTTGAGTTTTTTTTTTCCGAAAGGGGAACCCCCCCAACGGTCACCAAGGTTTGGTCAGTTAGGCTCAGGTTATGTCGAAGTGTCAAAAGGCATGTGGTCGTTTCCGTACCAGCGTCCTTCACGTACGTCGGTTTACATCTCGGCGCTAGATCTAAATATTGAAGTATATTGTATTCGGGTGACAGGAAAATAACATAGTCAAAGATCACACATTATTATTTAAGATTAATTTATTCCACACTTTATTTATGTTTATAAAATACTGAGATTAATTATAAATAATGTAAGTTGAGTTGGAGTGACAAGTTCATCTCCAACTCTTTGACTGCGTGAGAGTGTAACACACGTCCACTCTGTTTGCTGGTGTTATTGTGAGAGTGTAACACACGTCCACTCTGTTTGATGGTTTTATCGTGAGAGTGTAACACACGTCCACTCTGTTTGATGGTTTTATCGTGAGAGTGTAACACACGTCCACTCTGCTGGTGTTATCGTGAGAGTGTAACACACGTCCACTCTGTTTGATGGTTTTATCGTGAGAGTGTAACACACGTCCACACTGCTGGTGTTATCGTGAGAGTGTAACACACGTCCACTCTGTTTGCTGGTGTTATCGTTAAAGTGTAACACAGGTCCACTCTGCTGGTGTTATCGCGAGAGTGTAACACACGTCCACTCTGTTTACTGGTGTTATCGAGAGAGTGTAACACAAGCCCACTCTGCTGGTGTTATCGTGAGAGTGTAACACACGTCCAATCTGTTTGCTGGTGTTATCGTTAAAGTGTAACACAGGTCCACTCTGCTGGTGTTATCGCGAGAGTGTAACACACGTCCACTCTGTTTACTGGTGTTATCGAGAGAGTGTAACACAAGCCCACTCTGCTGGTGTTATCGTGAGAGTGTAACACACGTCCAATCTGTTTGCTGGTGTTATCGTGAGAGTGTAACACACGTCCACTCTGTTTTGATAGTTCATAGATATAAACTAATTTGTAATTTATGTTTTACCTTGCACTTAAATAAGTTAAGTTTATTGATTTCATATCATCATCATATGGCTTCAGATACAAAGATATAAACGATTATCCCTATAGTTTGTGACTTAGTCTTTTTTCGTTTAAGTTTGAGTCTAATAATAATTAAAGGTTATCAATGTAAGTGACTATATTTCTCTGCTGTGTAGATTAATTAATTGCTAAAACATTCGCAGTAGTTATTCATTTGTAACCTTTCTAAAAGGTAGTTTCAGAGCTTATTCCAAAATTATATAGTTTACAGTGGTGTAGCCAGGGTGTGTGCCCGGGGGGTCCTGCCCCCCGAAACGTGGAACCATTCAATTTAAAGCACCAACATTATTTAAATTCCTGCCCTTAATGACCATTAAAAGTTCTCCAGATAGCTTTTAGAGGCATCTAATTTTACATTTTTTCTAAAAGAATATTAATTCCTTTCCTTAGCTATCATTTAAAAAGCACCAGATAGCTTTTATAGGCATTTAATATTGAAACATTTTCTTCGCCTTCAGCGGTTGGGGTCCAGCCCCCCTTGAGCCCCCCTTTCCCCGAAACCTTTCGCTGACTACGCCCCTGATAGTTTACAGTAATGATGGTGCAGATTAACTTGGAATATATATACTACTGCCAATGTGGTGAATATCAAAGGATGAGTCAAACCATGGACTTGACGAACTTAGTGCAATTGAGGTAATTAGCTGGATGGATTGCGAAAAAACACATCAAAGAATTTCCACATTTTTGTAGCTATACCTATAAATCTGAGCTTGAATTTACACCACCGTCCTGGAATAGGCATTTGTCTTTTGAAGGACTTACAAAACCCTCTGCTGAATGGCTATATAAAGCGTTAAAACTGGAAAAAGAGTTTGTAAGACATCATGGTGAAGACATTATTAAGAGACCATTAGTAGTCGTCAGCTCGGTAAAAAAAGGTCTCAAAAATGTTTCCAGATGTACCAAATGTTGTGTTAAAAACATTTTTTAAGCAAAGCACATTCATAAGAATGAAATTTCTTAGTGCTGAATCTCATGCATTCAAGAATTGTAATGTAAATGACAAATCCAGAAAAAAGATTTTATGTTAAGAACTCTCATCCTGATAAAAGTTTAACTACTGTTGGTAATGCTCTTAAAATTATTGAAATTTCTTTATCAAAAATAAATATGGGTAAAATACAAGTAGGCCTTCCAGTGTCAGCCTTAATAAGGAACCAAACACATTATTTTTCCTTATTTTTTGCTTACTTTGTGAATAGAGATACGACCATTGTAGCAATATTTTAATGAAACGATCATATCAGATTTAAAAACAATAATACGAGTATCGTTAGCTAGAGTAGGCTTTCTCCTATGAGTGTCATTTTGCTTTTCTTTTAATTACAGAGGCTATTCCTTAAAATAAGTAAAAATTTATAATATATTCCTAACAATGTGTTGGTATAGGCCTAAATATATTCTTGATAAAAATGTATTCCTGATAGTATGTGAATGTACTCGTAAATTATAATTCAATAATAATTATATAAATATATAATCTAATGTAAATATTATATTTCTGATAACGGTAGACCTAACATGTGAAAATATATATGACCATAATTATATATAAATACGAAAATTAATAAGTTTGTTACTAATAATATGTAAAAATAAAATAAAATATGTTCCTAATGATATGTCACTATTATGCCCAATGATGTGTAAAAATTTATATGCTCCTAATAATATAATTATGTATATATGTATGTAATAATGTAATGTGTAAATATTTATAGTTACTCCTAGGCAACAAAAATCGAACAATTATTATTATTATTATTATTATTATTATTATTATTATTATTATTATTATTATTATTATTATTATTATTATTATTATTATTATTATTATTATTATTATTATTATTATTACATATTTAAATAAAGAAAAATTATCTCAACAGAGTTTTCTTATTTTAAAATTTTAGCACTCTTTAACTGAGAATTAAATATTATAACTAAACTTTGTAAGTCTTTTTTATTTTAAACTTAAATGATTTCTTCATTATCGCCTTATTAGAAGTCATAAGCTAAAATTAAATTAACTATTATTTAATGTGTTTACAAACTAGAAGGGCATAGAAATTACCAAGGATTTCCCTAATGTCCCGTGAGAGAGTAAGCTGGCAAGGAGCTACCAGTGACGTCACATCTCCATTCCTAGCTGTCTACACAGGCCTTTGTGAATGAGACAACCTCCTTTCTAGGAACCTTGCCTCACTCCCGTCCCCTTTGACAAGTTCCCTTCTTATAAAGTAATCGGCCAAGGTAGCTTTCACTGTAAATTAAAAAATTACAATTTGGTTCGGGTTGATCTTTTATAATTTGTCCTATTTTTTACTGTTGGTTTTTAAGGATCGTAAATACTAAAAAACACCAAATGTATTGTTACTTTACTTCAGAAAGTGGGACCAGTCCGTCTTTCCCTAAAATTCATAAACATTGCTAAAGTTAACATAAAATATTATGCTATGCTTCAAGTACTGCAACTGGTTCCACACCCTCATACTCACTATCCCCCTCATACTCACTATCACCATCATCTCACCTCATCGGGACATTGAAAGAACCTCCACGGAAAGAATGTACCACCAGAAAATTCGGGCATCTCCCGGGCAATGGTACATTAGTAATGGTTTATCGTTCCACAAACTGGGCTAAGTATGATGTAGCCCAGATGCGCAATATTATTATTATTATTACTGTCAGGGAAACCATAAAACATTACCCCTAAGGGCCAAACTCATATAACTATTTCGTCTTAAGTGCAGCTTGAAACCAAGCACTAGACTACACCTACCTAAACTCTAATGGAATTGGCCAGTTTCATGCGTGAAACTGACTCATTCAATTCTGGTTTAGCCAGGTGTCGTGTTGTATTTAGTATAGCACCGCACTTGAGCCGTGCAAAGTCAGACTATGAAACTGGCCCTAAGACCTCATAAACAGGGACGGCCCTAGGGTGGTGCGAACGGTGCGGCCGTACTGCGCGCCATCTTAGAGTGGGTGCCGAAAATGCAACGACAGATCGTCTGCGCAAAAAATAAAACCCAAGCACCTAAATACGACTTAATACTACCCGCCAAAATAAATTGTATACCTAACGACCCAGATTCTCTGGATCAACAAAGCGATGGGAAGTGATATCTAAACACGTAGAAGGACTATCGCTGGAAAAAAGTTTGCGAAACTCGTTGGGAGAGTAGAGTTTCTAGCCTCCCTGCAGTTCGTTATAACTACTCTTCAATTCATGACGCCCTTTGAGATCATCACGAAGAAACGAATGACTCAGTTGCAGCATCAGAAGCTTTGTCACTGATTCAGAACATGGAACAATTTGAGTTCATAGTTACAATGGTAGCTTGGTATGATATTTTGTTTCAAATAAACATTGTAAGTAAGGCTATGCAGTCTGAAACTACGAGCTTACCAAACGCTTCACAATTGCTGAAAAACTGCTCGGAATTTGTGAAAGAGTACTGGGGCTATTCGTATGCTCTGATAACAGCTAAGGAAATTGCTTCTCAGGCTGGGTTGGATCCTAATTTTAAGCCAGTACGATCCCGAAGAAAGAAGAGATTATTCGAGTATGAGGCCGTAGACGAGGCACCAATAGATCCTGAAGAATTGTTAAAAATGAACGTCTTCTACCCTATGATCGAAAAGTCTGTGCAGATTTAGAAATAGGTTTAACCGATCGGCAAAAATGTGACATAGCTGGTAGTGAATTGGTTGAGGAACTTTTAGCTTGAATCCATTGTTGAAAGAGCTGGAATCACCAGAACCAATAAAAGTTCTTCAACTTATTAAACAAAATGGTTGGCAGGATATATTCCCGAACGTGTGGACAGCACTTCGAATTTTGCTAACCATACCTGTCACTGTCGCTAAAGTAGAACAAAGTTTCAGTAAATTAAAACTTATTAAGACTTATTTAAGTTCAACCATGTGTCAGGATAGATTGTCAGAATTTGCAATTTTGTCTATAGAAAATGGTATTGCCCAGGACTTGAATTATTCTGATTTAACTATAAAATTTGCAAGCGCAAAAGCAAAGAAGGTGTTCATCTAGGCTTTTGAGTTAATTTTTTTATTTCTTTTTCACTTTTGAATTAATTTACAATGTAAATTTAATGTATGAGTGAGGTGAACGCTGTTTGCGCCATATTAGTTTAAATAAACCTTTTCAAATTAATATTGTTCCTATTTATTGTTGTTATTTCTTATCGATACTACTACTTTACTAATCTTTCGGAAGTCTGAGTTATTAATATATAAACATGTAAGAAATGCATATGGGGGGGGGGGGGGGGTGGTGCCAAAATGAGGTCTCGCACCACCTGAAAAACTTGCTAGGGCCACCCCTGCTCATAAACTCTTACTTGTTATTTTATTAACAAAAATATAATTTATACATCTTAGTTTCCGTACTTATTTAGAGACTGTGAGTTAATTTGGTACAGCATGCATACATACATACATACATACATACATACATACATACATACATACATACATACATACATACATACATACATACATACATACGTGTATAATACATACATACATACATACATACGTGTATACATACATACATACACATACATACATATATACATACACACATACACATACATATATACATACATACATACATACATACATACATGTATACATACAAACATACATACATATATACATACATATATACATACATACATACATACATACATACATACATACATACATACATGTATACATACATACATATATGTATACATACATACATACATACATACATACATGTATACATACATACATACATATATACATACATGTATATATACATACATGTATATATACATACATGTATATATACATACATATATACATACATACATATATACATACATATATACATACATATATACATACATATATACATACATATATACATACATACATATATACATACATACATGTATACATACATATATACATACATACATATATACATACATACATGTATACATACATACATACATACATATATACATACATACATACATACATACATACATACATACATACATGTATGCATACATACATACATATATACATACATACATACATACATACATACATACATACATACATACATACATACATACATACATATATACATACATACATACATACATACATACATACATACATACATACATACATACATATATACAAACATACATACATATATACATATATACATACATACATACATATATACATACAAACATACATACATATATATACATACATACATACATATATACATACATACACACATACACATACATATATACATACACACGTACATATATACATACATACATAAATACATACATATATACATACATACACATACATACATATACATACATACATACACATACATACATACATACATACATACATACATACATACATATATACATACAAACATACATACATATATACATACAAGAGTAAGAGAAAAAGAAAATCTTTTGAAGTGCTTCAGATGTCTTGGCTATGGGCATCTAGCTCGAGCATGCCAAGGTCCTGATCGCTCGAAGCAATGCCTTAAATGTGGTGAGGGATCACACCTCGCCCGGGATTGTAGAGCAGAGAAATTGGAGTGCCTTCTATGTGAAGGGGAAGGTGCCAGGGGCCATCGCACAGGTAGCTACACCTGTCCGGCATACCAGGAAGCTCTTAAAGAGGCGATCAAAAGGAGATGAGGTTTCTTCAGCTGAACCTAAACCACTGTGAGGCTGCTCAAGACCTCTTCTGGCAATACACGCAAAAGGAGAACATCGAGGTTGCCATTATCTGCGAGCAATACCGTGATATCGAGAACAAATCCTGGATCCCAGACAGCACAGGCAAGGCAGCTCTCTGGGTCTGTAGGAATCTTTTTGGGCAAGAGATTCAACCTACGAAGCGGAAAGGATTTGTGTGGGTCAAGGTGAAAGGCACGTACATCTGTAGTGTCTACGCCCAACCAAGCGCCACCCTCGAGGAATTCCAACTCATGCTGGATGAAATCGTGGAGGAAATGAGAGGAAAAAGTCCGATCATAATAGCAGGTGATTTCAACGCTTGGGCCACAGACTGGGGAAGCAGAATAACCAACAGACGGGGTGAGCGCCTCCTGAATACGTTTTCTCTGTTGGACGTCGTATCCATGAATTCTGGTGATACTCCCACATTTGAGAGAAACGGTAACACAGCTTTCATCGATGTGACGTTTGTGAGTGAAATCCTAACACCCCGCATGGTTGAGTGGAAGGTCAGTGATCGCTACACGCATAGTGAGCATCAGGCGATCATTTTTGAGATGGAGACTTCCAGTAGACTGAGGAACGCGAGAAGTGCGAGATCACGGGGCTGGAACGCGCGCTCCTTCGACCGAGAGTCATTCATTGTCATGATTGAGAACTGTGTTATTTACCCAAATGACACGGCAGACCACAAAGCCGAACAACTGTCGAAGTTCCTTACAGACGCCTGTGATGCGTCCATGACAAGGCACACCTTCAGCAACAGCCAGCGCAAACCAGCGTATTGGTGGAATGAGGAAATCGCGGAGCTGCGTGACAGATGCCTTCGCGCCAGGAGAGAAGCACAACGAGCAAGAGGTCGCCCGACTTGTACGGCAGACGTGGAACGCTTTACCGAGGCTAGGAGAGACTTTGGCAAAGCCATCAAGAAGAGCAAGAAAGATGGTTGGAAAGGACTGTGCAGTGATGTGGATCAAGATCCTTGGGGCAGACCCTACAGGATGGTCATGGCTAAGCTGAAGAGTCAGGGCTCAGCTTCACCTTCATGCCCGGAGTTCCTGGAAAAAATTGAGAGAACTCTCTTCCCACAACAGCAGGACTCCCTACCAATGGCCAACCGTTTTGGCGAATTGGGGCAGATACCACTTATCACGAGGGAAGAACTGTTGAAAGCCGTTCAAAAAATTGGAGACACCAAAGCCCCAGGACCAGACGGAATTCCGAACGTGGCCCTCAAAACGGCAGTCAGAGCGAGGCCTGACCTATTTCTCCAGGTCTACAACACCTGCCTTGAAGAGGGAAAATTCCCGGATCGTTGGAAGAGGCAGCATCTGGTCCTCTTACCAAAGGGAAACAAGCCACCGGAGCAGCCCTCATCCTATCGACCAATCTGCCTCTTGGACACAACTGGCAAGCTGCTCGAGAGGATAACCGCGGGCAGAATGGAGATTTACAGTGAAGGACCTCAAGGCCTCTCGGACAACCAATATGGATTCCGTAGAGCCAGAGCCACGACCGATGCAGTGGACAAGGTGGTCGGTATCGCTCGTGATGCAATCTCAGGAAGAAGCTGGACTAGGGGCACGAAGGAGTACTGCGCTATAGTGACACTAGATGTGAAGAACGCGTTTAACTCAGCTAAATGGAGTTGTATCCTCGAAGCACTTAGAGCGATGGAGGTTCCAGCATATCTTCGGAGGCTTATCGCTAGCTACTTTGAGAGAAGAGTCTTGACCTATGACTCGGAGTCAGGTACAAAATCGTACTGCGTCACGGGAGGAGTCCCCCAGGGAGCAGTCCTCGGGCCACCGACATGGAACATTATGTACGATGCAGTGCTGAGACTCCCGTTGCCGGAGGGTGTTACAACTGTGGGATTTGCTGACGACGTGGCAGTTGTAGTAGTCGGTAAATTTATGGAAGAAGTGACGTGCAAAGCGAACAGAGCCATCGCTACCATTCGGCAGTGGCTCGCTTCTGTTGGGTTACAGCTGGCTGACCACAAAACAGAGGCTGTCCTTGTGACAGGGAGAAAAGTCCGGGAGACTATAACCCTGGCAGTTGGGGAAAGCGACGTCACTTCTCAGCGTTCGCTTAGATACCTGGGTGTGCAAATCGATGATAAGCTAAGATTCAATGAACATCTTCGAATTGTCAGCCAAAAAGCATCACGAGTTGCAAACGCGCTATCGGGCATCATGCCTAACATCGGAGGACCCAGACAGAGCGGGAGACGCCTTCTCTCCACGGTCATCAGCTCCATCTTACTGTATGCCGCACCAATTTGGTCGTCAGCTATGAACGTCGCGTCATATGCTCACATGATGACCAGGGTCCATAGGAGAATTGCACTTCGTGTCGCGTGTGCCTATCGCACAGTGTCGGGTGACGCTGTGTGTGTGATAGCAGACATGGCGCCAGTCGACCTCTTGGCGGATGAGCGAAGCAGAATTTACCAACGTATTCGGACTCCCTTCGAGTTCACGAAAGCCTCCATTACTGGGGAGGAAAAGAAGAGAACTTTGGAGAAGTGGCAAAGGCGCTGGGACTCATCAACGAAAGGCAGATGGACCCACTGCCTTATTCCAGACGTGACGCGCTGGACCACAAGGAAGCATGGAGAGACAGACTTCTATCTCACCCAGCTTCTTACCGGCCATGGATGCTTCAGGTCATATTTGGAGAGGTTCGGTTTGGACAATTCACCATTTTGTCCAAACTGTCCTTGGACCGAGGAGACTGCGGAACACGTTTTCTTTTCGTGTCCTCGTTTTGCTACTGAGAAGGAGGCGCTAGATAGAATTCTCCAATTACGATCAACTCCAGAAAACCTCGTCAGCCTGATGCTGCTCAACGAGGACAACTGGAAGGCCGTAGCGGACATGTCTTCGCGAGTAATGAAGAGCCTTAGGACAGAGGAAAGGGCAAGGAGAAGATTACCTTGATGACAGCAACAACGAAGTAGGCAGTTAGCCATTCAGCCCCACGCGAAGTAATACCTGACGGCCGTCCCACGCGGGGTGTATTGGAGTACACTCTCGAGGTGTGGTTTTAGTGGGTAGGGTTCTACATTTTGTAGTTCAAATCTAGAGTCATCTTCTCTAGTTGAGTCCCACAGTCCTTCAGAAGGATCTGAAGGCTCCGTAAAAAGGATTTCCCACCTCGATAAAAAAAAACATATATACATACATACTACATACATACATACATACATACATACATACACACATACATATATACATACACACATACACACATACACATACATACATATATACACATACATACATACATACATACATACATACATACATACATACATACACATACATACACACATAACACATACAAATACATACATACATACATACATACATACATACATACATACATACATACATACATACATACATACATACATACATACATACATACATACATACATACATACATACATACATACATATATACACATACATACACACACATACATACATAATGATTCTGTCCCTACAATTTTCCGCAAATATATTTCTTATATCTCTCGTTTCAAACCGAATTCACCTTGCTCTTGTGTCCTCCTAACAAACACACGCTTCACACCCATAAAACAAGTTGGCATTAACGCACTTTTATAAAAGTCCATCTTTATCACTTTTGATACTACTTCATTGTTTGCTGTAGTCGACACACAGCCAACTATTCTCCAAGATGTATTCCCCTGTTTGTCTATTTCACCATACATCCCTACAGTTTTATAAATCATTCTTCTCAGATACAAAAAATCATTCACTTGTTCTAATAGTTTTCCATTTACACTAAGCTGACAATCATTTCCATATCCATCATTTTCATAGTTTTTTTTAGTTTTGGAGACATTTAAACGAAGATACATTTTGCCTGTCACCACATTCAAACGATTCTGCAAATCAATTTCCTTCTTAGACATTAGTATGTCATCCTATGCATATAACAGCACTCTCATATTCACATTGTCCATTTGTACACCAACCACGTCCTCACAAGCATCTTTCTTACACTTATCCTCGAATACATCATACAACCATGAAGACATAACACATTATTATCTAACAACCTGTTAAATGTCAAACCATTCGCTCAATTCTCCTTTCACCCTAATGCACACCTTACTTCCATCATACGCCACCATATTTGCATTTACTAAACATGCATTCACACCATAGTACCTCACAGAATATTCAATAAAATACTCCTATTCACACGATCCTACGCTTTCTCCAGAGAAAGAAAGGCACAGTACATTTTCTTTCTTACTACTATACATTTCTCAATAAATTGTTGTAATGTAAATATATGGTACATGCAACTTATACCTGGCATGAAACCACATTCTACACCCCAAATCTTGTCTGCAGTTTTTTCACACAACCTCTCAAATAAAACTCTCTAAAAACTTTGCCTGGAATAACCAACAAACAAATTGCCATATAAATATATTATTCACTTTTACTGCCTTCGCCTTTGTACAAAGGAACAACAACAGTATTCTTCCAGTCACTAGGAACATTCTAAATCCCAGCACACACATTTAACAAATCACACAATCTGTCAAGTAGTACCATGCCCCCACAATTAAACATTTCACTTGTGATACCATCAACACCAGCAGCTTTGCGGTTCCTTAAGACTTCCATAGCTTTTAACACCTCAGGCTTGTTAATTATTTAACTATCATAAATTTTTTCCTACTTTCTGATACTTCCTCCCTATTTTCGCTATACAATTGAGCAAAATACTCCCTTCATTGCTCTCCTAGACTGGTTTCATCCCAGATTGTATCACCACGTTCATTTTGAATGTCGTACGTCTTTTCTTGCACTCTTTGTTTCCTTCTCTTTACCGATGTCCAGAACAGTCTCTTATTTTCTTTAAATTAATTCGGCATTCTTTCTCCTTCTTTTAATCTCATTTGCTGCTTACTCTCCTTTACCATGCATGTTCTTTGTATTATTATTTTTCTCTTTGTATATGGTCCACAACTTCTTACATTTTGTTTCACTCTTCTCAGCAATCATTCGTTTGTATGATTCTTTCACCTGTTCATTCCACCATGCATATCTTTTTATCTTTTTAAGCTATCACCACCATCACCACCACCACAACCACCACCACCACAACCACCACCACCACCACCATATATCCACACACATTTTCATGCACTCAACTATGGCCCCTTCTATTCTGTTCCAAGAACTTTATATATATATATAATATATATATATATATATATATATATATGGAAAAATTGCAGGATAAAATTGTGAGAGCGCAATATGAAATATTTTTGGGCGAAAAATTAACTTTACAAGAACATGAATGGAATGTGGAAATAAATGCTAATTATGTTTATATATACAATATATATATGTGCTGGAGGTCCGGGGTTCAATCCCCGGTCCCGGCACAGATTTATCTGAATGCGAAACCCTTCCTTCACCTCTGACAAAACGTGTATTAATCACAACTTGTGAATGTGAGGAATGCCAGGTCTCCACCGTGGTTCGGATTCCACGTTAAACTGTAGGTCCTCCATTTCATCTCACAATCACCCTACCATTGCACATTAGCGTAAGTGCGTATAACCCGAACGGGTAGTAAGACGCGGTGCTAATAATAATAATAATAATAATAATAATAATATATAATAATAATAATAATAATAATAATAATAATAATATTATAATGTGAAGAAAATTAAATTCTATTGAAGCAATATTTGATATATTTTAACCAAAAAAACATTCAAATAAAAACTGCACACACACTAGCCATTTCTAGCGTCCCCTACATCTCCCCACCTTAATAATCAAAACCTTTTCGGTTCTTAGAAAGTTTTTGCTCGGTTCTTAGTTGTGTAAGATTAAAAAGACAGATTAAATACATTACATGCAAATAATAAAATGATTCAGTTTCATATAATATATAAAAATGAATATGTAAGTTTATATATATACATAGATAAATATTGGCTTAAATTTAGTGTTTAGTAAATAAAATAGTACTTATTAAAAAATATTGTATGTACATCATTTATGATTAGTTAGTAGCTAGTGATGTAACATAAAGAGGTATTTACATCTTGTTAAGTGGAATTTGGAACCTGGGACGGGAACCCAAATAATATAACCCAAACCGGTATATTATTGATAGAGATCAATTTTTGTATTACTCAGAACCACAAGAACCCTTTATGAAACATTTAAATAATCTTATCTTTTACACAATCTTCGGTATTAAAGGTTTTTATCTTTTAGAATACAAATTTTTCTTTCTACGTATACTCCATTTACCCTGAAAGGTGGCAAGATAACCTTTACGGATTATACTATGGTTTAACTTATTAGATAGGGTCATAGTGTAATCTGTTAAGGAAAGCTTGCTACTTTTCAGTGTAAGTGTTTCAGTGTACATGTTTTTTGTTGTTATTTTTACCTTGAAATAAATATTTTTACAGTTCAAACTTTTTATGAGGTAAAGGATGCACATTTGTACCATAAATGACAAATATTTCTACCTTGTTGGACAAACATTTTTAACTAAACTATGATGACTATTTTTGGTTACACAAATATGATTAAAATGGAAACTCACTTTTCAGGTGTTCACGGTGATGTTCCCAGAGTCGTCCAATCCTTTTGAGGCCATGCATGTGTCTGCAATTGTAATCGAATCGAGAAATCCATCTAATGAGACCGTGACTACCCAGAATATAAAGTAATTAGACGAAGAGCTACAGGAACAACTCATCGACGCCATGTTGTTAGATGATCTACCTACTCTACAGAGGATTCTCAAATCAAGGAGATTAAAAGGAGATTCCGAATTTTCTGCTCCCAAATGTGCAGCGACAGCTTGCTGGGAGGATTACATTGGCGACTACATGAGGGCCTTTCTAAACGCTGGTTTAAACCCTAACGCGATGTTCAAAACACGTGACGTCATTGACACGTTCCCGTCGAACGTGAGAGTTTATGAAACCAAGTCCCCCATTACTATTTATGAAGAAGTACAAAACACACACGACAAGGAGTTTGACGGGAGCACTTCTTGACAGCGAAAAGACCAATGTGAATATCAAAGTTCAAAATAAACGCACTACTCTTCATTATGTCTCAGTAGCAATGTACAGAAGAATGCATATCCCAGGAAACTTTGGAAAATGTGCCAGTTTGCTCCTAAGACATCGTAATATAGCTGTGAACGAACGTGACAGTACTAACAATACCGCTATTTAAATAGCTTGTAGATATAGTAACGTGGATGTTGTCAATGTTCTAGTTAATTGCTCTAAAGCTATAATATTTGGCTCAGAAGAAATTGATTTGATGAAGATTAAATATCCTCAAATTGGTAGTGACGATATGCTGATAACATGTGTGTCTGCTCTTTTAAAAAAAAGCAGGTTGTGAGGAAAGTATGGGAAACTCGCAGTATTGAGAATGTTAATGAAAGATAAACCCATAGGTATTAGTAAGATTCTCCTTCATCAAGTAATTGGAAATCCAACTATATTGTCACAACATGTTGTTGACAACATGAAAGTAAAAGAATGTTTAGAGTTTGTTTAGCAATGGAAAGATAACAGTAATAATAAAATAGATGCTAACAAAAAAGACGAAAATGGCCGTACTCCCCTAGAGCATGCGTTGCTCCGTAGGAAGAAGGATATCGTTTACTTCTGATGAAACATAAAGCGTTCATAAATGAAACCTCTAGCGACGGTACAGATATATTGTAAAGTATAGACCTAGAGACTTTGAAGAAATATTTTGATGATAGTGTAAAAAAAAAATCATGAAATGAAGCTTAAATCTGTATTTAACTACAAGTTTTTAGCATCTTCTTCTGACAGGGAGGGAGTGAGTACCCATCGTGATCAGATGGACGTTATAAATATTTTGAGGTACAATTATCATTGAAGACATTTGCTGATGCATCCTCTCATTCAAAGCTTTATTTACCTCAAATATCACAAGATGTACTTGAGGGTTCATCTTAACGTTGCTTTGTGTGCAATATTCTTAATAGTTCAGAATGTGTACATACTGTCAGAAACCTTTACGATAAACGATCTGAATACCAATCAAAATCAAACTTATTCGATGATGTCTAGTCCCAGAAACAATATGTCGTCATTATGGCCTCTTGTAATGATACTAATGGTCCCATTAATTATTCGTGAGTGCGTAAAAATGTGTACACTAAAATCCACGTATATTACTTTGGAAATCACTTTTGAATGGTTACTCTTTTTAAGTACTACACTAATATTCTTTGACATATTAAAATGTCTACACCGCCATATCGCCGTAGTGGCGGTTATCCTTTCTTGGTCAGAATTTATTCTTATTACCGGTCGTCTGCCCCAATTCTGTGTGCAATTTCAAATGCTTAGAGCAGTATTTTTAACATTCGTCTGATACATGCTATGGTACGTCTTAGTATTGTTAGGATTTGCGGTATCTTTCACTATCATTTTTGGAGAAAAGTCGGAGTCTTTCTCAAGAGCTTGGACTTCTCTAGAAATGTCATTTGTTATGATGATAGGGGAGTTAGATTTCACAGCTATACCATTTAATTCAGTTGTTGTATTGAGTCACGTTGTATTTATGATGTTTCTTACTCTTATTACAATTGTATTACTCAATCTTCTAAATGGTTTATCTATGGATGACACACAAGTTATAAAAGAGAAAGCACATATTTTTTAGTATAATCTCAAGAATTGATCAAATCGTATCAATTGAGAAGGTATTCACAAATTTATAGGAATTATTTAATAAAATAGGACCAGACTGGGTTTCAAAAAAGATTGATAGCTGTCGTTCAGTATTTAAATTTACTAAAAACGAAGAAGGATTGTATGTACAGATTGAGGAACCTATACAAGAGAGCAAAGTTAGAACCATAAAAGATAGAAATAGTTTTATAAATATTTTTAAAATAATTTTTTGGGGGATTAAAGAAACCCCCTTGTTTTCTCTGTACCCAGATTTGAAACAAGCGGCTGCTGATTTAAACATCAAGAAAACAGGAAAATAGCCAGAAAACGCTGAAGATCCTACTCAGGAAAAACTTAACATTCTGATTCATCACAACCAACAATAAATGGTACGGGGCACCGCACAGACTTTCTCTCTCTTTCTATAAACTCGTAAGATTTCTGAACGGAATAATGTACATTGTATCATCACCACTCCACATAAGAACACGCATAAAGTAATATTCAATGAGAAAAGAGGCGCATCTTTGTCCACCTAAGAGCATTTCAAACAGTTTAATGTATTCCACAAGGGTCAACACTTCGTATTAAAATTTCGATTCTGGTTAAAGTTTTAACATTTTATAAGGTGTTGCAGATCTTCAAGTCATCGCATTGATATTTAATTATTCATTTATACATTTTGACCAATAAAAAATGTAAATATTGACTATTTAGTCTAAAATGGAGATAGATCATTGCTGTGCAAACATTTCTCCTAAGAGCTTTAAGGTAATATAACATAACTTTTTTAGATACTTATATTTAAATACTCTATGGCATTGGAGAATTATTGCGTTAAGACTTAAGTAGTATATGTTTACAACTAAAGCTCACAAAATTGTATTAATATAATTGCAAATATCTCAGAAACTGTTGCTTTTATAAAAATATGTGTCAAATAAAAGTTTTTTATTTCTAATAGTCCTACAATTTTGCAATGATAAGTTGTTTAGTTTCTCAAATAGTTGTGGAGATACGGAAATTAACGCTTGTGTAAAGTACCCTAAAAATCATTTTCACAGGAAAATGAAAATAGCCAGTTTATTTATAATCTTAATTAACGCCTAGATACGAATTTTAATCAAAATCGTTTGAGCGGATTTTGAGAAAACCAATTTTTTCTCTTTTCGCCCTTCAGTAAACTACCCTTAATTTTAAGTTTTTATAGACACACAGACAAACGGCATTGCAAAGACTATTTTTAGGGTTGTGGGGGTCATGAGACGTTGACATCCATCAACATTTCAGGTTAGTTTTTTTTTACGGTCGCAATACTTAAACTTAATGTCCAAAAAGTTAAAAAAAATTCATATAATTGCGTATAGATTGAAAGTTATTGATTTTATAAAAATATGATCCGGACAAAATATTTGTATTATAAATATATATACATATTTGTAATGCTAAGTAATTTCATATCTCAAATAGTTTTGGAGATATTATAAAAAATGTTAATTAACGCATCAGACCGGAGCCCTTAAAGCCATTTTGCCGAAATATTGAGGGTAGCCATTTTGTTTGGAATATTAATTAATGTTCATAAATGAAATTTAATCAAAATCGTTAGAGCCGATTTTGAGAAAATCGACTTTTTCTCTTTTTGTCCCTAAGTAAACTACCCTTAATTTTAAGTTTTAATAGACACACAGACAGACGGCATTGCAAAGACTATTTTTTAGGGTTCTGGGGGTCATGAGACGTCGACATCCATCAACATTTCAGGTTAGTTTTTTTTACGGTCGCAATACTTAAGCTTTAATGTCCAAAAAGTTAAAAATATATATATAATTGCGTATAGATTGAAAATTATTGATTTTATAAAAATATATTTTGAATAAAATATTTTTATTATAAATATATATACATATTTGTAATGCTAAGTAATTTCATATCTCAAATAGTTTCGGAGCTATTATAAAAAATGTTAATTTACACATCAGACCGGAGCCCTTAAAGCCATTTTGCCGAAATATTGAGAGTAGCCATTTTGTTTGGAATATTTATTAATGTTCATAAATGAAATTTAATCAAAATCGTTAGAGCCGATTTTGAGAAAATCGCCTTTTTCTCTTTTTTCCCTTCAGTAAACTACCCTTAATTTTAGGGGTAGATATCCAATTCCAAAAACCCCTTGGGGCAACCCTATGAAAACCCTAGATATCAAGTTTTAGCTCAATCGGTAAAATAGTTTAGGCTCTAGTTGGAGGTACAGACAGACAGACAGACAGACGGAAATTCAAAAACCACTTTTTCGGATTCAGGGAGTCATGAAACGTCAAGATTCATCAAAATCTCGAGTTCGATTTTTTTGACGATCACCATACTTTCTCTACCTGTAAGATAGAGAGAAAGTAAATATTGCAAATGCTAAAAAAAATCCAAAACCAATATTTGACATGTAAATTAATACTGTATTATAAAAATAATAGCAAACTTGTTCAATGGTCCGTGTTTTTATTTTTAAAATAGTTCTATCTGTTTCAGTTTTATTGGACAATTTATCTAATTAATACATCCCTAAGTTATGCTGGAGTCCCCACTCTCCTGGACAATAAACATGCACATGTATGGTAGGATAATAATTTCTCTAACTGAACATCATGTGTTCCTTAACGTTTCCACATTGGACAAAGAGGATAAAGGAATCAAATAATATAGTGTCCCCGATTGCTGAGAGAAGGGAGGGGAAGACGATACAATTTGCAAAGCTGCATCAAAGTATAAATTCCTGCCTGGTTCAAACCAATCCATGTTTTAATTTACAACCATTAATGTACGCAAACCATAATGCTCCGTGTCTTACTACCAGTCCGGTCCATCCACATATTTACACTAATGAGGCAAAGATGAGGAGGGTAGAATTTAGAGTAAGTGTGCCCATATTAGCGGTCTAAGGAGGGTGGGCAACACTTTATGGAAAACTACCCTCAGTACACCCAACTGGGATTAGAATCCTGACCTCTCTATAACTGGTAAAACAAACAAACAAACAAGATGAGACTGACATATTTGTCTGCGTTTCATTGACTTTCAGCCATTGAGCATATATTCATATAATTATAATATGACATTAGGAGATTGCCCCCCACGCCCCCCCCATGTCCACGTATAAGAAGGAGACTAATGAACCACCTGTTCCCTTCACTGTGCCTTGATAGCAGCTGTAGAAGATAACATCACACAAATATAATATCCATACAAATATATAATATATATATAGACTATTTATATTTTGTACTCTTGTGCTATTAAATATTTTTAGTATTTATTTCAAACGATACCCCATGCATGTTTTTTTTAGCACCGCATCTTACTATCCGTTCGGGCTATACGCCTATGTAGCCTACTAATCACGCAAATGGGTTAGGGATTAGGAAGGTTTAAATTGAGAGGATGTGCACCCTTTTTCGTGGAAGGAGAGTGGAAAACCATATAGGAAAAACCAATCCCAGTTCATCCGAGCGAGATTCGAAACTAGGTCTCCCCGTCCTCAGCAGTCTAGCCCAACACTAAGCTAGCGTGTTAGCTAACTACGCCACCGAGGCGGGTAATAATAACAATAATAATAATAATAATAATAAAATTTTCAAAGTTAAATAATTTGAATCATGTTAAGATTTTAAAATTTATTGACTCGGTTTTATTATATTATGATTGATTACTTCAGTTTTGCTATTGTTTTAATATGTATATATCTTAATAGAATTAGAGTAAAAGTGAAGCTATTTTTCTTTCAATAAGTACTTGCAACAACTTTATTTTCATAGGGAAATTATAAAGTTTTATTCAAACTATATAGTCAGAATAATTAATGGAATTAATTCAAAAAAATAAAGAGTTAGCAATCTTCAAATTGGATTTGTTGTAATTTTCAAAAAAATGTATTTAACACATGTCTACATAATATGAAGAAGGAATATATTTACTAACAAAAAACTATTTATGAGGATTAATTTAAATGTTTTAATAACTTATGTAAGAAACTGTTGCATATATATATATAATAATTTGTCCTCATGGTTAACAATCTAACTCATAACATATCATAGGGGGTTGATCTTGAAATAAGCTTAGGACTTAATGAAATGCCGTAATTTTAGTCCGAGTCTTATTTTAATGCAGAACAAGATTTAAACATGTTTTTGAAAATATAACATTCAAGGCCCTTAGTCTTTTGGTTTAGTTTTAGGGGTTCACCCCCTCCCCCCCAAAAATTTTATGAACATAATATATATGGCTTTATCTATGGTTCAAAATTATCAAAATTAAGGTACAAGTACAAATTAGGGGGCTGTGCTACCATAAAAAGCACTTCAGAGAGCTTATAGAGGTATTCAATATCTATAAATTTTTTCCAGCCTTCAGCAGTTATGGTTATGTTGCCATACAAAACCATTCAGAGAGCTTCTAGAATGGTTTGTCATTTAGAATTTTTTTCTAGCCTCCGGCAATTAAGGGATGTACCCAACAAAACACCCCCGAAAATATTGGCTGGCTACGGCCTTGATAACTTTTATTTTGTATATGATTGCCCATTTAGGGCTTTTTAAGTTTTATGATAAATATTTATATTATATATTAGCACTGCGTCTTACTATCCGTTCGGGCTATACACTTAAATACTAACTACTCTAGTAGTTTTAGGGGTGAATAAGGCTCTATTTAGAGGAAGTGTACTCGCATTTGCGTAAAGGTATAGTGAAAAACCTTTTAGGAAAAACACTCTCAGTACACCTGACCGAGATTAAAGCCTTGATCTCCCCGTTATCGGCAGTCTAATCTACTGCGAGATTAGTATCTTAGACCATGCGGCCACCGAAGTGGGTCGTATCTTATTCAAGCTTCTCAGTGCCATTCATTCCACAGTGTAGACCTACTCTAACGATCCAGCTTCAGATCTCAGAGCCTAGGAATCCAGTACTGTTTCACCCACAGTTCCTCAGGACCGAGTCTCGTGACATTATGGAGCGAGGTGAAGATCCGGTCGCCATCACACCAATAAATATATTGACTGTGAGAAATAGTTAGTGATACCTGCAAGGTAGTTAGATAGTTAACCATCTTAGGTTCAAGGAAAGAGAGGGTTTCAGAACATATTTAATTTTATAAAAAGTAATTTAATTTAAATTAACAATTAACTTTAACTTGCTGCCTGCCACAAATAAAAATAGCAACAACTAGTAGTAGGGGCGTACCGATGCGGATACCAATGAATCGTTATCAGGCGATTATTAGTGCATCACCAATTAATCGTAATCGTGGAATATTAAGCCGACTAATTTTTTAGAGTAATATTTAAATCAAAATTTTCTGGGTAGGAGTTTAGTGATAAAAATCACCAAAAAAAAACACTTATATACACGCTGCATCTGGGTCGCGGGCTATGTAAAGATTACATGATAAAGATAAAGACATATAAGTTCATACTATTGATAAAACTAACAATCTAATTCCAACTTTCGCCGGTTATGCATAAAATATTTTTTGTATACATACAATATGTATATATTAATTACATTAACTTTTATCATTCTCTTAAGAATATTCCCCAATAGTTATTAATAAATAATCGATAATCGGGATTTATTGGTGTAAATAATCGTAGCATGAACAATTATTTTAAACAATCGGTAATCGGTTTTAATAAATCGGTGCACCTCCTTTGTCTAGTACAGTGTATGCATTCTACTTTATTTAGCACCGCATCTTACTACCCGTTCGGGTTATACGCTTAAGTACTATTTACGCTAATGGGTTAGGAATTGGGAAGGTTGAATATAGAGGAAGTGAACCCACATTTGCGTGGAGGGAGAGTGGAAAACCATTTAGGAAAAACCACCCCCAGTTCACCCGACCGAGATTCGAACCTCGATCTCCCCGTCCTCGGCAGTCGAGCTCAACACGACTAGCGCGTTAGTCAACTACGCCACCGAGGCGGGTTGCATTCTACTCTCATGACCACTAAACTTACTCAGAAATCAAGAACACTTATAAAGAAATTGATAGCGTGTCTTATTGTGTTGTTTAAATTAACATATATGATCAGTAAAGTAAAATTGAAATCCAATTCAATTAATTAAAAAAAATTGTATCACAAAAAAATTATAATATTGTTTTATTAATTTACAGTGAAAAAGTGTTCACAATTATATAATTACTAGTTTTTTATATTGAAGTGGATCACCAGTTTTTATGGAACGAGTTATTTACCAAAAATTGAGTATATATTATGCCTATCCTTTTTTAAATAGGTTTTACTTTTGTGGGTAAAGGTAAGTACAGTCAAAGCAAGAATAAAAGTGCGAGATTTCTTCAAAGTTTTCTTTAGAACGTTCTAACACAAATGTTAATGACTGCCTAATCTGAGGGTTACGGAGGTAGAGAGTATTTTAGGAGAATAGAACCCACGCTGAAGAGAAGATGGTGTGGGTAAACCACAGTGATATTTACTTTTGTGCTCTGTGTCTTACTGGCCTAGAGATGAGGAAAGTAGAGTCTAGAATAAAAGTATCCGCGGAGGGAAATTGGAAAACTATTGTGGAAAAACAATCTTCAGTTCACAGAGTCAGGATTTGAGACCCTACCTTGTTGTCATCGGTAATCCAGTATATTACGAGAGTGACGCCTTAGGCTCTTCGTCCACCGATGCGTGTCAATGTGATAACTAATATGTTGGAAACCTTCCTCAATACACCTGACCGGGATTGAAGTCTCAACCTTCTTGTCAAAGGGTAAACTAGTGCCTTGTGGGTCTGACGCCTTTAGAGCGCGAGATCACCAGTGAAGGTCGTTATATATATGCTACAGGTAAAGTTCAAATCAGGATAAAGTCAATATTACCAAGATAGTTTTGACGTTAACCAAAATACGTAATGTTGGGTGAGAGGTTATTGAATAATGTTTTCCCAAGTTTATCAAGATAATATTGACATTATCCACCTACACTTGAATAGTGGCAATTTCTATGGTTGGGGCTAAGTTAGTTAGGTTAGCTAGGTTGGGCTAGGTTAACTTAGATTAAGTTAGGTGAATTTGGGCTTTGTTAGATTAGTTTATATTAGGCTAGGTTAAGCTAGGTTAGGTTACGTTAGGTTAGTGGTAAATAAAGCATAAAATGAGGTATTTCGAATGTTAGTGCACTGCTACGATCCAATTTATTGTTCAGTTTCGAAACGATTCAAAATAAAATTCGTATCGAAACGTGCTTAGTTTTACAAATATTATTCCGCGCTATCTAAGTCTTGCTGGCTAGTGTCAATTTTATCCGGATAGTGTTGTAAATGAGATAAATTACTTTCTATTTCTGACTATCCACTGCACCTGGCTAAGGCTGACATATCCCGGCTAATCTAAACACTATCCAGATTTCGCACATTACCGGTAACATATATATCTAATAGCCTCCATGCTATATATTTGTCGGTAACTGTTCTTTCTCTAAGTTTATGTACTCAATTAAGTATGTAGAGAAGCTTGTGTCTGGGTACTACTCCAGGGATGGCGGTGTTCCCTCGGGAGACGAGTGGAGTGTTTTGTTTACCTGTTATCCTCCTACCAATCCTTGTCTTGTTCCAAGACGTCTTGGTTTGTTGGTGGACCATGAAACGACCGCGAGGCAACAACAACTTTCTTATACTTTATCTCCAGGTGTCTTGAGGGAGGAAGTTGGTTCGTCCTCAGGGGGGTTGCTAAGGTCGATTTATAGGAACCTCTTGATAACTTGTTAAGTTGGAGGGTTCAGGACAATGTTGTTTAATTTTCTCCACGAACAAACTTTCTTAGGCAGTTCTTCTTGACACAATTAGTAATCACGAACCCTCTTTACTTCAAGTAATTACAAAACTACTAATGATTACGTGATTTGCCACCAAAAAACCAACAACACCTATTTAATGATCACATTTGTGTGAGACTCAACAGATTTTAATATTTTGAGCATATTAATTAATGTTGATGGAAATCGACACACAGTTTGGTACACACATACTATCTATTTTCTAGCGACACCTAGCAGAGAGGAACTATCGTGATCGCTGTCTGTCTGTCTGTCTGTTACTCGTCTGAGCGGGCTAGAACATACTTTTTAGGGTTTTCATAAGTTCCCTACAGGGTTTTTGAAGCTATCTATCTAAGCCTAGAATATATTACACTAATTTTCTTAAAATAAGTCTAACGATTTTCACTAAAATTCGTATAGTGTGGTAAACCTTATCTGACTAGAGTCTATCAAAAGAGAAATATAATATATATAAAATTCTGATATAATTTGTGATACAACTCAAATAGGCTGAACAAAGATAAAATAAATTTAGTAATGAAAATAAAGAAAATAATATTGGGCACCAGACTTAATAAAGTCAGAAATAAATTTAGATAGTCACGAAACTATTATGACCTTGGGAACACTGGGTAGCTCCATAGACATTGACCTCACCTATGGAAACCTCCTTGGAATGCTGGGAGTTCAAGACCAGACAAGGAATTGCCTAAATGAAGATGATCATCACCAATAATAGTATAAACAATACAACAATAATGAAAAAAAAACTCTGTAATATCAGGTCAACAATAAATAAAATTATACCAAAAAAATTGTATACAATTTTAAATGCTTGGGTTATTTGTTTAATTTAAAAAAAATATCCTTCCTAGGAGTACTCCTCAAATATAACACTAAATTTACAATATATCCACCTGAACTTAGAATAGTTTAGTAAATGAGATTATTTTGATAAACAATCTTCTTAAAACCTTTCTTTTTTATTATTATTTAAATTGGAAAGATACAATTAATGAAAAGGATGTCCTTTCCATTCTGGTAAATCCAACAGTAAATGAATTTCTCATAAATAAATAAAAATGTTAATTTTCTTTAAATTTATATTTCTGTCGAAATAAAATGTGTTCTTATGCTTAAGGGTAATATTTATGAAATCTGTAGATGTAGGATGCGTCTGATGGAGTTCGATGAAATTTGGAAAACTTGGCATCGTTTTTGTAATTTGCTGCAAATTGTGAAGGAACATATACCTGTTGATTAATTTTTAAATATCTTGAAAACTTACTGGAATTTTGGGAAACCAATTTGCCCGAGCCGGAAACGAACCATGGAATTCCCATTTTGATACTCCACACTTGACGATGATCAAAATTGACCATTTAAAATTCAGATTCCCGCGGACAAAAATCCACTTTACTTTTTTTATTTCCAGGCCAACACGGAGAGTCCTCTTTCCAAGTCATAATTTCTTACCCATTCAAAAATCGTTCTAAAATGAGCATAGACAAAACCTTGACTTGAATGAAAAATAGGTTTGTCATATACTTAAATAAACAAAATTAAACAAAGAGAATTAATTAGAAAGGTGTAAAATGAGACTAAATTAAGAAAAATTAAAAGTCGTGAAAGAAAATAAACTAATTACACCATAGAAAATAAAATGTATCTAAAGTATTTACATTTAAAACACACGGTGAAAACCTCTTATGTCCCTTTTCCAAAGCTTTCCACATCACTATTTAGTTCAATATTTTGTTGCTAGGTTTCCCTAGCTTACAGTGCGTTCAGAGGTCGAGTAGATTTAGTTCTCGCAAACGCCACCAATCGCTGATTTATGAAAGTGACAATATGGCTATCGTCCACAGACGAGTTGTATACTCTTCTGGATATATATATATATATATCACTTGAGTTTAAATGTTATAGAACTTCCCCCAAGATTGCCTTACTCTGTATATTACAAAAATACAAACACGCAAGCATAAATTGTCGGTAATAAAGAACTAACTTGACTACAATAAGTTTGTGTAATGGTGCTCGGAAGTGTCCTCCAGGGGCATACACCCTCTAGGGGAAAAGTGCCTAAAATGGCATACTCAGATAAAATGGCATAGGTGCATTTTCTCGCAAGTACTGCTATTTTTTTTTCAAATTGAGGGTATTGAGTTATTCCTTAGTTGGAATCATTGATACTCTGTAAATGTCTGACCTGTGCAGAAGGTGTTTCTGAAGTTATTAAAGAAAAATTTAAAAGCTGCTTAGTAAAATATATTTTTTGTTATATTTCGTTGTTAACAAATACATTGAAGGGTAAGTAATTTTACTGTAAATATAATGAGTGTTACTTCAAGTGTAATATGCAGTATTTATGACGTAAAATCGACCATAAATTATTTAATATTCTTGGTACAATATTTTATTATTTCATAGTTAGCAATGTTGGATAAAATGGCATACCACTGGTAAGGATAAAATGGCATAGTGTGTCATTTTACCCTAGGTAGCGTCTTAGTTATTTAAATCAATCATTATCCTGCTAAAATAAATGTTTCTTACTGTAATTTGTTCACCAAATTATATTTTTAATATTTGAAATAGTTACTTAAATTATTTTTAATATTAAATTTAAATATTTTGTGCGAAGATGGTTGTGACTTACGTCAGAAAGACAAAAAGGCAGTCATGGGAAGAGCAAGCAATGCAACGGGCTATTGAAGTAGTATATAATGGGGAAATGGGTTGGCTTCGGGCATCTAATTCGGGCATATAAACTGTTTGGAGTACCACAAACATATTTAAGAAGGCGGGCCAGGAATAAAAACAAGCAGATTCAAGGTGTTAGCAAGGGTTTGGGTTGATTCAAGTCCACATTTGACCAAGAATCAGAACGTGAATTGGCTGACCTTGCTAAGAGGGAAAAACATTTTGTGTGCGATATTTGCAAGCCATGATAACTACATATAAAACAACAAAAGTCATAATAGAAGGTTTAATTTGTATGTTTAATGTTTTTTCTGTGTAAGATTAAATGTATGCCATTTTACCCATACAGTATGTATAAAATAGCACAGTGCTATATTTTGTATTTTAATTTTTTAACTAATAAATATATGTATTAGTGATGTTTTTTTGGTGTTCATTTGAAAGATTATATATCATAGTTTATAAAAAGTTAGAAACAATTAATTTCAAAAGAATATTCTAGAAGAAATTTCAAAACTTAAAAATGGTATGCCATTTTAGGCACATTTCCCCTACCCATCACACAGGCACAATATATAAACCTATAATTGCTACCAGCAACTGTATTCTCATTAATAAAAATTACTCTTATTGATTTTATTAAAAAAACCTTTCGTAACATTTTATGTTCACACAACCTATAACATGAAAATCGGGAATAATAACAATATAGATACACAAATCGTTGATACATTTTTCATTCAGCTACTTTCAAACAAATTAAATACATCTAGTTGAAGAAATATCGTAGTACGTACACTAGACATAAAATATTTTAAGCACACGAGAATTATGTAGATAGTATTTAATGAGAATGATTCCAAGTTTTGTAATCATTTACATAAACATTAGCTGTGTTTGTTTCATGACCCTTAGAGTATATTACAATAATAAAAAGCAATTGAGGGTGTGCAGCCAATATGCTACCAGTATCAGATTGTGTGTTCATGTTCCTGACAGTATGTTACAATGACAAGAAGAAGTTGAGTGTGTGTAGCCAATATGCTACCAGTATCAGCTTGTGTGTTCATGTCCCTGACAGTATCTTACAATGACAAGAAGAAGTTGAGGGTGTGCAGCCAATATGCTACCAGTATCAGATTGTGTGTTCATGTTCCTGACAGTATGTTCAGTATGTTACAATGACAAGAAGAAGTTGAGGGTGTGCAGCCAATATGCTACCAGTATCAGATTGTGTGTTCATGTTCCTGACAGTATGTTACAATGACAAGAAGAAGTTGAGTGTGTGCAGCCAATATGCTACCAGTATCCAGCCTAGCGTCCCCCAGATATCTTGAGACAGTAAAAGCATGTGTGTGTTCATAGTTCCAACACTCCAGTGCCATGGGAACATATTGCCGCAAATCTCATGTCCCACATACATGATGGTTGCGTTCATCCCTGTAAAATAAATAATTTCCTACGTGAAAACTAAGGTTATTAAAAAACACTTACTCAAAAATAGAAATGTACCTTAAATTATATTTTAATAAGAATCCCGTTATTAAAAACTAGACACTCGTGTTTCTACAATGGCCAAATCAAATGTAAGTACAAGGACAATTTAGCGGTGTTGGAAGAAAAAATGCGGAGCATGATGGATGGTACTATAAGAGTGAGAAAGGGATTTAGAATGAAATTGGTGAGATGAAATTTATGAGAGTTGGAAAGGAAGAAGTCTATGTTAATATAGCGATTGAAGGGAAGAAACTAGAATAAGTAAGGTCGTTCAAATATTTGGTGACTTGGAATATAAACTGTACGGAGGAAGTTTATTATTATTATTATTATTATTAGCACCGCGTCTTACTACCCGTTCGGGTTATACGCACTTACGCTAATGTGTAATGTATGTAGGGTGATTGTGAGATGAAATGGAGGACCTACAGTTTAACGTGGAATCCGAACCACGGTGGAGGCCTGGCATTCCTCACATTCACAAGTTGTGATTAATACACGTCTTGTCAAAGGTGAAGGAAGGGTTTGGCAATCAGATAAATCTGTGCCGGGACCGAGGATTGAACCCCGGACCCCTAGCACAGAAGTCTGACACCTTACCCCTAGACCACCAGGTCACCCGGAGGAAGTTACAAGCAGGATAGCCATGGGAGGAAGGGGGGGCATATGGAAGGATGAGGGGGTTCTGAAGCTGAAATAATCCTGTTTGAGCTTGGAAAGTGGTCCACAAAGTGTTTTAATGGATTGTGGTGACGTATGGATCTGAGACATGGACAATCGTCGTGGAATGAGTGGCGATATTATCTTAGTAAGATACAAAGGTAGCTACCACAATAACACATCACAGTAGAAAGAGTATTTTGCAAGAGCAGATATACTCCTCAAGAGGAAAACTTTTTATTAAGATATATTATTCACTTAAATATCCTTACCCGGGTAATAGAACGGCGCCCCACTCCACCATTGACGTACATCTATCGCGTAGTAGAGGGCACTCAGCAAGAAGAAAGCGAAACATGACGTCACCATCACAAATGAGAGTGACCTATTAAATAATAATAATAATAATAATAATAATAATAATACAATTATTTTAAATTTTGATAAAATATAGTTCTGGTCAGGATATAATGTGATAACAGTTCAGATAAGAAATCTCAAGCTATTTAAGATTTTTCACTAGATAAAAGTGCCATAAAGCCTCTTGAACTTGCCAAGTAGATTGTAGAACTACTTGTGATTAAAATATAATGTAGTCAGATAGGTGTTTATCAAATATTAAATTTAATTTGGATTTGAAATGTGTTAAAATGGAGGAGAGAGGATCAAAGAACTCACTTATAATATTTAACAACTTAATATTGAAACACAATCTTGCGGGTCTTAAACGAACAAGTCCAGGCAGTAAAATTCACGACGTCACAGAACTCAGAAGTAGCTGGCTAGAGGGGATTGAATGGTATCTACTCTAAATGGTATCCATTCAGACTATTTTCAAATAAACACCCTTAAGAAAAAACCTGAATTGTATCCACCCAAATTATATCCACGAAAACCTGAATTCGATCCACTCTGAATGGTATCCATTCCGACAGTTTTGTAATAAACTGCTTTTGTGTAAATCCTGAATTGTATCCACAAAAATCTGAATTGTATCCACTCTGAATGGTATACATTGAGAAAGGTTTGAAATAAACGCCCTTAAGGAAAACCTGAATCATATCCACAAATGGCTGACTTGAGGTTTAAGAGAAGGAAAGTTTAACGTATAAGCTTCGACACACTTTCGGTAGAGAGCAGCAGGATGGAATCTTCTTAACTTACTACTTGTATACTAGAGTGCAACCAAATCAATATGTTAATTCAATCAAATTCTTTAAATAAGTATGAGTAATTATATGAAATTCGTAGACTCCTATAAGATTGCCAACATTACAACAAAATATTAAAAATACATAGCGTTCTAAATTATTTCTGGTTTCAAATAAAACACATTGCTGTAATTGGTTTTTATTTTACTTAACATGTATTGTGGGGTAATAAATGTGCTGCAGAGGATATTCGTATCCTATATTAGCAAGTCCTGCTCGATTGTATACTTTAGGGTTACAGAAGTTAAACGAATTGACATTAGGAGCACCTTATAGAAAATATAAACAAATTGTTTGCAGTCAATATTGATAACATTTTACTCTATTTTACTGTAATTTATTGATATTGACTATCTTTGTATTAAATTAACATATTGATTTGGCTGCACTCTAGTATACAAGTAGTAAGTAAAGAAGATTCCATTTTGCTGCCCTCTACCAAAAGTGTGACAAAGCATTAACGTTAAACGTTCCTTCTGTTAAACCTCAGTCAGCCATTTGTGGATTTGACTCAGGTTTTTTCTTAATGGTATGTATTCCAAAACTGTCTGAATGGATACTATTCACAGTGTATACAATTCAGGTTTTTGTGAATATAATTCAGGTAGATCCAATTAAAGTTTTTCACAAAAGCAGTTTATTACAAAACTGTCGTAATAGATACCATTCAGAGTGGATACAATTAAGATTTTTGTGGATATAATTCAGGTGTTTATTTTAAAATAGCCTAAATGGATACCATTTAGAGTGGATACAATTCACCTCCCCCGCTGATTACAGCCGACCAGACAAGCCTTTAAACTACTTTATTTATCCAAAATACTAAACAGATATTACAAAAAAATCCTAGATAATATTGAGACAATTAACGATCCAACACACCACTAGCGAAAATATGAATTTGAATTTTAACTCAATAAAGTATTAATTGAATTGGGAGTTTTAGGAAGTCTATATAGACCCCCCAGGATGCCTTTCTTGGCTACACGCCTGTATGTAATTATTGAATATATTATTTTCAAATAAGAATAAATTATTAACGACTGGTTGTTTTAAGTTACAGCTTGCTGCAATTCAATATCAATATTAACTCTATAAATCTTTTACCACTAAACATTCAGCTCACAACGAGTATAATTCCACCTTAATATCTCTACTATTGTGTAATTTTAGACTGTACCAAAGGTTCTTGTTGACGGGTATCCAGCCATTTTCCTTGCTTGCCAGACACAATATGGCCCCTATGACACCAGCCAGGCTCCCCCATGTCAGCCAGCGGTATACACGGTCCCGCCATTCGCGGTGGAAACCAAGAATAGTCCCTGCTTGGACCCCCAGAAACACTTGAAATATGGACAGTAGGCATCCTAAACAAACAAAACAGGACAAAGCATTCAAAGACGTTTTGTCTTTACTTTCTAGATTCAGCCATCCGATGGAAAAAAGATAAGCTGGCATTAGAAGCTCTATATGCGTAACCCTCAAAATATAGGCCTACCTGCTGTTTTTTCTACTGCACCTTACTAGCCATTTGAGCCATCCACATTTATATGTACTAATGGAAAATTGATTGGAAACATATATGATCAGAAGTGTTGTACCCACATTTGCATGGGAAAAGAGTACAATTTTATTTTGGCAAACAGCTCCCAGGATTTGAGTGCTAAGCTACAGTTAGTAAATTCTACAACCAATATGACGAACCTAGCCATCCTAAAATGACGTCACTGTCATATATTATGTTAAAAGGGAGAAACAGAGAGTTGTCACCTCCTTCACAGGGAAGTATTTACGATTACATTGTCTAGAATTAATAAGTCTGCACAAAGGCGCCGTCTAGAATGACGTCACAGACATAAAAATACTGTAAGCCGCACCTAGTGCAGGGGCAATGGCTAAACATTCTACGTCGAAAAGTGATATATCTACTGCTATCAAAGCTAAAAATTACCTATGAAAATACCAAATTATTGGATTCTACTTATATGTATATAATTGAATATGTATATCAGGAACAAAAGTTGTCAAATCTTCCTCAACTCTTTTGAAACATGTTTACATTTAATTTATATTTGTTTATGCCAGTGATTGTATATTTTGAATTTGAGTAAAAGTAAATATTATTCATTTGTATAGTGTTATAACGCTGACTATTGATAACATCGTGAAAGAGACGATTTTTATTCCCAAAGTGTTTTAAAACTTTTGTCTGAAGAATATATTATAGAATATATACATATATATATTATTTATCTAACATTTGATTTAATTTAGAACAAAGTTAGAAAGTAATAAACATAAGCTAATGTGTGAGGCCAATTTTCAGGTTACCTTAACCTCTCTTTCCCTATTTTATGGATTTACTTTGTTAAATATGGTGGACTAACCTTTAATGCCTCACAGTAGAGGAATTATGTATGTTTCTAATTTTTTTAGGACATCTTTGGGTGAGCTATTAAGCTTTAAGTACACCCATTTGGCATAAATCAGTATGATGTTGATATAGAACTGAAAGTCTCAAACTTTATTCGCCTGTTAATAGACTCTACAATAGTCAACAATATAACACATCTAAGAGTCTTTTATACTCTTTAATCGTTGTATATACAAATGAGTATTAGTGTATTATTGAGTCTATAATATTGTTCAAAAAGCTGAGTGAAAGACGACAAACCAGGAGAAATTTTGTGTGTATTAATCTGTATAGTGTTGATATAATAAAATCTTGCACGCTACGGTGGGCAGGACATGCAGCTAGAATGGAATAATCTAGAACCACCTTCAAGGTATTGACTTAAATACCACGATGGAAGACCTCTACGTTGATGGGAGGATAACATCAGAATATACCTCAAAGAGATAGGGTGTTATGAGGTGGACTGGATAGAACTAGCTCAAGATAGGTATAGGGAGTAATGAGGTGGACTGGATAAAACTGGTTGAGGATAGAGATATTGTGTAATGAGTTGGATTGGGTAGCAGAGGATAGGGATATTGTGTAATGAGTTGGTTGGGGTAGAACTAGCTGAGGATGGGGATATTGTGTAATGAATTTGATTGGGTAGAACTAGCTGAGGATGGTGATATCGTGTAATGAGTTGGATTGGGTAGCAGAGGATAGGGATATTGTGTAATGAGTTGGTTGGGGTATAACTAGCTGAGGATGGGGATATTGTGTAATGAATTTGATTGGGTAGAACTAGCTGAGGATGGTGATATCGTGTAATGAGTTGGATTGGGTAGAACTAGCTGAGGATGGGGATATATGGCGTACTTTTTTGTTAGTGTGGTGATGAGATTTCAAATTCCTGATGCTACAAATAATTATTAATACTGCAACACTAAATATGCTGAGCGAGTGTATATAATGATATAGTAACAGAAAAGGACGAACAAACAGTTGTAATTTAAAACTAGAATAATTTATTTTAAAAAAGTATTTTAAACTATTAGTTCTTTTAACAGTAGAACTAACTCCCTCCATTCAAAAATTGCTTAATTCTTAATTTTATAAGGATATTGTCTTGTTATTATCGTTACTATCTCTAATATTTCTCTTTGGATTTCCAGTTAAAGTATTTCCTAAAATTTATCCTTGGATTTGAAATAGATATTTTCCCTTGGTGATCAAGTTAGGCAAAAATCAAATTAATACGATATTTAATAGTACATAATATTCACAGATAGTAGTCGTAGTTCAGGTGGTTTAAGACTTCAGTCTCGCAATAGATGTCTAAATCTAAACAAACACGCCCCAGGCACATGAGTAATGCCTTAGAATTATAATTTCAAATCACTTGAGATGAGCTATCAAACGAAAGACTTTGGAATGGCCGACATATTGAAACACATTAACATTTTTTTTTAAATATGGACACTCCTGTTACCTTGAAATGTAGCATTCTTACCTTGATGAACTATACTATGATCCCATATTACACCATAGTGTAATAATGCAAGGTAAGCTTGTTTCCTAAAAAAAAAGTAGACGAAGGATACATACATGTTCATCCTATTTTCAAAAATAATTCCTGCCAGATTTCGTTAAAATTGGTTAACGTATCTGACAGCTAACGCATAACAAAGGTCGAGACATCCAAGACAGACTACATACGTTTTATTACCCCCGCTCCACCCCTAAACCGATGCCATCTGTTTTTATCTCAGCCTAGAGCCGAAACCATTTTAACGACCTAGATAAAACTTTTTACCTACTATCTTAATAAGGTTACCCCAAAGTATTTTTGGATTTAGATCTCCAACCATAAAATCAGGTGTAGTTTATTGAATGGCAAAAAGAGAAAGAATCGATTTTCTGGAAATCCTCTCTAACGATTTTGATTAAATTTTATTATATCTAGAAACTGTTTAACATAATAAATAAATTAGCAACTCTAATTTCCCCATGAAACGGGGGACATCCCAGCCCAATAGTTGATAGAAAACACAACTTACCGACGAGTCCCTCCGGATCAAATGGTCCAGAGCCGTAGACCTGTGCAGCTGTAGGGTTCTGGTAGATGTGGGAGGGACCCAAGATCAGTCGGTCAATGTAACCACTAGCTCCACCGATACAGCCTCTGTACTGTCCGTCAAACTGATTACCTCCTGGGCCGAGGTACCCACTGTAAGTATAAGTTAATTTTTACAATTTTGATTTTGTTCACAATGTTTTAAGTTTCCATAAAAATATAAATAGTAACCAAATGTTATCATTTGTTGCTACGACGGGAGTCTCATATTTAATTAATCATTTGATATCCGGTTGATAGGTCTGTCCTATAACTGTGTTGAATTAAACTTATAGTAATATTATAAAAATATATTGAGATTATATATTTGATTGACTTTTGTTTGTTTCAAACTATCAAATCTCGATTAAGGTGAGTTCCCATGGAGTCGAGTGTATGACTCACGACCATATCAGTCGTGAACATGACCTTGTGGAAACTAATTGTCAAGTAATAATAGTCGTGGTGGCGCTGGACGTATATTAACCCATTAACCACCTGGGCCGACATCTCCTTCAGTAATGAACGTGAGCGTGAGCGTGAGTTATTTGTTAAAAAGTGGAGCCGTGGCTAAGTAAATGCTCAGTGGAGACGTCTAAAGTCGTGGCCTGGTCCACAACTACGAATGGTCAACAAAAACGACCCACCTTTATCCTTCATAATTCTAGGAATTCAACAATATAAATAATCTAAAGGTGAAATTATTCCTGTTTATCTCGATTCCTAAGCAGGATTTCCATTTTCTAATAATTGTAATCTCGATCTCAATTACTCAAGATTTAAAAATTTTAAACTTTTTTCCCTTCAAGCTAAACTCACATAAAAAATATTTTATTTTATTAAATACCATGGTATTATGATGTATTTGTAAAAAAAAAAATTAAAAGTATAAATAGTAGGCCTAAAAACAATTAAAGAGGCCACATTTTATGTATGCAAGATCACTAAAGCACAAAGGTCGTATTGAACGTATTTATAGTTTGTCGATTTTAATGTGTAACGGAATAAACCCAATTAATGATGGCCACAGTTAAAAATATTCCAATTATAGATATAGCAATTTATGCATAAGGTAGAAAGGAAGGGGGAGGGGGGAATTCATAGTTCATTTTGCAAGACATATGGCTTATCTGCTGATAACACTTCCCCTCTTCAACTGACGAGTATACATACTCAATATACTATTAATACCTGGACTGTGTTGACTTATATTTCAATATTACCTTAATATTGTTTCCTAATCTATAGAGACTCGGACTATTTTAATCTATATCCTGGCCGTAAAATTACTACCAACAATTTTAGTTTATTAACCAATTAATAGCCTGAGATGTAGACGATTAAAAAAAACACGTTTACAAAAAACTACTTCAAGATCAAAACAATAATTATGTAACAATGAAATAATATTTTTAGAATTATTTAAGAATGAATGGATTTTGCTTCAATGTTATATGTTTAAAGCTCCCTGAACATTAACACGGAAAATCCTATTTTGACTTGTCCCTACGTCACAGTTAGGTGACATCCTTAAATACCAGACTTGATTTCCTAGAAAGCTACGTATTAACGTATCAAAAACCATGATCTTAAGATCGATTCACAATTCTTTCAATTTCAGTTAGAATTGAGGGAATCGAGGTTGAAATTCTAAAGACTTTTCTCTAATATCTGATTCCACTTACGTAGGGCAGTCAGGCACATCCAAGAAGAACACGAGGAAACAGTGAACTGCTACCAGGGATAGCATGATTAGCCATTGTGGAAGCAACACTATCACGTCTTGTAAAGGCGCCGTCCAGGATATCTAACAGCACAATACCAAGTTTACATGAATTCACACACCACTATTAGCGAGAATATTAGCTTTATGGCTGATTTGTTACTATATCTAGCATCAAACCTACGGCTAGTAGGACCATTCACGTGGCGTGTTGCCAAGGTACAGTCTGTTCACCGTAGCTTTTTACATGAATGACAGTTGAAAAATCATATGTTTAAGTTTTGGGTTGCCAACACTTGTACAAGATCACTGTTTAGTTATAAATGATAAGTTTTTTAATTGCATGTTATATTTTACATTTAAAATAACGTAAACTTAAGTTTTCTCACACTATTTCATTATTTTTGATTAAAAAAAAATGCTATCTATAATGTTTAATATAGTGCATACATTAATACTTATTAATACAGGCATTGTATTTACTTAGAAAAGAGAAAATACTTGTCAATTTTTTAAACATATAATAAATAATTTTATTATTATTTTGTCGTGTTTCTAAATATTTAACTGAATAAAATATTCTTATCTACTGCGTGGGTGCACCATTGTAAAGAACTTGTTTGAGTCATGATCAATCACATGGTTCAAATTTATCGGTCACCATTTTAAAGCAATATTTGTTAGACCTTTTGTGAAAGTGCTCTAAAGACATTTTTGTTAATTGGAATAAAACAATAAATAAGCTTTGTGCACAGCCTCAAGTAAATACTAAATACAAATAATATGAGCCTAAATTACTGTGGCTAGCTATTACATTAATACATTACCATATATTTTCATTATAGCTAACCAAAGTGACATTTGTCAACTGTTGGTGTAGGGATACATTAGGGACTATATCTAGTAACTTTTTGAGCTGTTAGCCAAGTAAACTCGAGTGGTGAATATGCTTAATAAGAAGAGCTTGTTTAAACTGTATCTGTGAATGGTTTTCACCACTCAGTAAAACACTCATTGGTCAGCTATCAGCTAACATAAGATTCCCATGCTAAGATAGGATTAGTCAAATGGGACACTAGTGGCTGAGGAAAGTTACAGTTTTAAGAGGCTCAGTGTACTTTGGAAATACTCCACTACACGACACTGAATAGGAACAACATGAACTGCAACCCACTACTATCTTGCCTTTAGTGATGTCACAATCAAATTGAGTTTAGGTAGAGACCAGCTCAAAGAGAGGTACTACATATGCGCTGTATGTAAGTATATAATGGGTTTAAATGACGTCACAGACTAAGATAAATACTTATTGCGGCCGTTACAGAAGCAAAAACAGCTGGCGTGAACAGTCTAGGATTAATAGGTATGTAGCCCTCTAAAACATTCAAAACATCTGTAAAATAAATATTTTTCATACTATCATTGTACTAAAAAATGTTATAGTTTGTATAAAATAAATGTACATTACAATATGGTATAAAAATACGAATGATTTTGATAAATTATTCATAAAATCAATTTTTGAGATTTTCATATTATTTCTTTAATTCTGAATTATCAAAACATTGAATTAAAAATTATTTAAAATATTTTTATTTTTTTACATCACGTATTATTCCTCTTGGCATCTCAGAGTCGAGCTTGAGTCAAGTATTTCAAAAATCTCCCAAGTTCAATTCAAATTCGAGTATATACATAATTTAAAAATATATATTTATTTATTTTAAAAGTAAAATAGTTTATTTAAAATGTCATCAGTCAAAATATACCACATCTATACAATGTGAGATTTTAAATATATTTTAAAACCATGCATGTTCTTAAAATAAGAATTACACTCCTTCAAGGCCGTAGCCAGGGGGAGGTTTTGGGGGTTTAAACCCCCCCTGAAATTTTATGAAAAAAATATATGGATTTATTTATGACTCAAACAATATCAAAATTAAGATACAAGAACAATTTAGGCCGCTTTGTTATCATAAAAAGCATTTCAGATAACTTCTAGAGGTGTTTAATATTTGGAAATTTTCCTATTCTTCGGTAGGTAGGGGGATATGTTGCCATAAAAACACTTCAAATTTCTTCTAGAACTCTTTACCATATAGGATTTTTTCTAGCTTCCGGCAATTGAGGAATGTGCCCACCAAACCCCCCCCTGAAATTATTGGCGGGCTACGGCCTTGCACTCCTTGGTCCCGGCACAGATTTATCTGATTGCCAAACCCTTCCTTCACTTCTGACAAGACGTGTATTAATCACAACTTGTGAATGTGAAGAATGCCAGGCCTCCACCGTGGTTCGGATTCCACGTTAAACTGTAGGTCCTCCATTTCATCTCACAATCACCCTACCATTGCACATTAGCATAAGTGCGTATTGCCCGAACGGGTAGTAAGACGCAGTGCTAATAATAATAATAATAATAATAATAATAATAATAATAATAATAATAATAATAATAATAATAATAATAACAATAATAATAATAATAAATAATTACACTCCTTTTTATAAATAGTAAATACTTTTGAAAAATTTTAAGAAATGAAAATATTGGTTTTTAAACTATAAATAAAGCTTTTAAAAAGTATGTTTTAAAAATATGTACAGTAAAGTACTCAAATAAAAATATAATTTAAAAAATAATCAAAATGGTTTTAACATGCATACACTTAAAGGCATTACAATTACACAAACAATTACAAAAAAAGTTCATAAAATTGACGTTTTTATGAACTAATATTCCTCCAAAATAATTCTCTGTAGATTTAAAGAAAATATTAGCGGTTAAAAACTTGAAATATTTCATATTTCCTGTATTAGTCCTTAATGTAATAATCGTGCATGATCATTACCTAGGCTCCAGTTTCATTATTACATGCTCAATTGCGCATGCGCCCTATAAAGGCTTTCACTAGAGATGATCTTATTACGAAATTTATTTAAATTCAATTTATAATGCTTATATAAGTTGTTAATAATTTAAAAAAACAAATAAGGGATTCAAATAATATTTCTATTAGAAAATATGAAATAGCAAATGCCTTTTTATTTAAATATGTTAAGTTTGATAAAAATATTTGTTGCAATGTTGATCAAAACTGATTTTAGACAGGTTAACCAACACAGTTCTTTAATTAATTAGTAACTAATGCTAGTTTTGAAGTTGAACGTAATAATACAAGCTTTAAATATCGTAAACTCGAAAACAATCGATGCGTATTCTCAATGTTTAGTTTTTAACTTATCTGAATCATTATAATTTTAAGAAAAGAGCCATGTAAAAATAGTACAAATTATGATTATTCAAGTAATAAAGTGGTCTACTTATCTATTTTTTAATTTCATTGAACTGTGATGGCAACTAAAAATGAACGAAAATATTGATTAGTCTACCCGTCGGAAGTAGATTTAGAGCTCTAATGGGGTGGGGGAGGGGGTGGTTTACGTTATTAATGTGAAATTTGATATTAATTTTAAAATTTGTTAAGCTACCAAATAAATTATAGCTGAAACTACCGATATCAACTAAATTAAATAGCCTTTACTTACCATTGCAATTTAAAAATTGATTTGTAAGTACATCAAGAGGAACCTCAAAAATTACGAGCCTATACAATTTTCGATCTCGATACCAAGCTTTAATGACGAGCTCGGCTCGAAGCTCGAAAGATGAGTATTCGCATTTAGTTATGAATGGAAAGGATAAAATTTATATGAAATATACGCAAATTTGAATGTATGATAACCCATTTAGTAAAAGATCTCTATTGGTACAACCGGCCGAGTCTCGATCCCCGACCTTCAAGTACCCAGCGGAAAATAGGTGTACAAAGTCAAATTGGTTGCTTTATTAAGGAATGGGATGTAATCAGGTCAGGCGTGTCCCCAATGAACAAGCTACGAGTGCCTCACCGAGGATTGACCATAGCTCCTTCTTGTGAAGAGAGTGTTGAGGCAAGCCACCACGCCATAGACCACCCCGAACCTCTGCAGCACTCCGAACACCCTCAGAGACTGAAGCTGCGTGCCGGCAGTGGTGTTGACACAGAGACCCAGAAGAAACAACAGGCAAGACCTCTGTGGACACATAACTTGACATCATCTCTTGAAACGAACAAATATGTATTATAATATATAGCCTTAAGACGAATGGTGCATAGCAATTTTTTTAAATGAGAAAAATAATACTTATATTGACAGTGATTCTTCCTCCATCTAGGTAGAGTTTGGCTAACTCAAAATATTGATAAAATAAATGGTACGGTGCACCGCACTGACTTTATCTCGCTTTTATCTTAAAATAAGACATTTACTAAAAACTTGTAAGATTCGTGAAACGAAATAATAGGTGTACACATTGTTGTATAAACACTACACCAAAGAACATAAATGAAATAATACAAACTGTTACTTACTACATGGTATTTAGAACTAGGAACACTGTTACAGGAAAATAATTGAGAAAAGAGAAATATCTTTGTCCACCAAAGAATATAAGAATCAAATTCATTTTCAAAAACCTTAATTATATATATTTGTTTTTAGTACAGAAACTGTTGGTTTTATAAAAATATGTTTCAAATAAAATATTTGTATCAACTTCACAATGATAAGATATTTCGTATCTCAAATAGCTGTGGATAAATGATGAAAATTGGAAAATTTTCCTCATGTAAAGTACACTCAAAGTCTTTTTCATGAGAAAATGGGAATTGTCTTCATGTTTATAATAATAAATAGTGTCTAGATATAACATTTAATCAAAATCGTTGAAAGTGAATTTCGAAAAAAAAATCGATTATTTCTCTTTTCGCCCCTCAGTAAACTTCACTTAAATTTATGTTTAGACATCTAATTTCAAAAACCCTCGAGGGGAACTTATGAAAACCCCAGATACCAAGTTATATCCCAATCTGTAAAATAGTTTAGCCTATAGCCCGAGGTACCAACGGACAAAAAGCATCGCGAAAACAACTTTTTTGGTTTCATTGGGTCATGAAAAGTCAAAATTCATCAAAATATTGAGTTAGAATTTTTTTTGTCGATCACATTACTTTCTTTCCGAGGTGTCGAGAGAAAGTAAAAAGGAAAAACTACATTAGTAATCAAGGAAGAATGATATAGATTCAGCCGTCTGACGTTATATCTCCTTATGTATTAGCTTTTGCTTAGCATACATGATATTTATCATGTATTCTTGTGCTCAGGACAAAACAGATCATATAATAGCAATCTTAACGAGAAATAGTTAAGTTTTCTCCTTCCATTTTAAAATTAGACTAAAACTAAATAAGTTTAAAATTATTTGAGCGTGCAAAGTAGACAAAACAATATTTTCAAATTTAAAACTAAAAGTAGCTAAGAATAATTTTAGAGAGACAATGCTCTAGTGTCCAAACGGGAAAATCTCCCGTAATTCAAGATTTTTTATACATACTATCCCAAAGCAATAACTCCTATTATTTTATTTCTCTTGAGAGAAAAGCATCATACTACACATGTATGCTCAATACATTCATAAGGTTGGGTACATCCTGTGATGATATACCTGAGTAGTCAGCCTGAGTTGGTAAAGATATACTCACCCTGACAATTCCACGCAGAATTTTAATCCTAGGTATTTTCTTTCTGAGTTGAGATCTGATTGATATAGGTATACAAACTCCCATAATCCACATGAACCTAAAACACCAAATACATCTTAGAGCATTACAAGGCAAGAGAATTAGGCACTTTTATTCAGTAGCGTCACTTAGGGAGGGCAGGGTTGGGCAATTGTCCCCCCTCCCCCTGGATTTAAGTTTTTTTATATAAAATTTAATGCTTGTGTAGTTCTACTAAAACAAATTGAGAACTGTAGTTTTAATATTAAATAAAAATGTGGGGATTATACTTTTAACATTAAAATATTCTAGTTTTATAAATGCTTAAGAAATAAATACGAGATTTGTTGGTGCTAAATGTGAAATTTCTTGAGACAATCACATATCATACGACAACGCCTTGTACCGTCAGAAATGCAAAAGTACTTCAAATGAGGATGTCACCGGACAACCAATCAGAATGGGGCCATGTCATCTCATTTTCATGCCAACGACTTAAAAGCTACAACGCATTCCTTCTAGACATATAGCACGCGATATGTTAAAATCATCAGTGTTTAGTTGTATAGTGGTTTTTAGTTTAATGTTTACTTAGTTAGTAATGAATAGGACTCATAAAAATATCACTGATTATTTTAAAAGGGGGGAAAAAAAGTCAGATATCATCGATGACCTTAACTCTCCGGTACTAGAACCGTCTACTTTTCAGATCCAAGTGCAGGTAAGCCTTTCGAGTACTTTTTTCCCATTAAAAAAACTGAGGAATTTTACAGTAATGTGTATGGTATACGTCGGTTAAATTATTTTCTAACTTTTAAAAACTTAAACCTGACTTTGCAGTTTGCAAGTACATTTTTTTAAAGAGGGAATATTTATTTTAGGCCAAACACCTACAGAGACTTCTCAGCCTCAGGCAAAAACTCACCCACTTAGGAATGGACCATTAGTATCGCCCGTTCAACCAATCATAAATTTTCCTCAGACCAAGATTAGAAGATTTTCCGCTCGATATTATAGTGTTCACCAGTGTGTAGAATATTCACAAGCCGAAGATGCTGTGTATTGTTTCCCATGTCAACATTCATCTTCAAAATATACAGTTCACTTAAGTGAAACATTCGTGAACTGCTCGTCTATCGACAAAGGATCCAGGAAGTGGAAGGATGCTTCGGCCCTTTTTAATTAACATAAAAAAGTGAAAGACACAAAATGTTGATGAGTGCCTGGGCTGAGCTAAAACACGAACTTCACCGCAGATATCAGTAGCATCTCTGTTAGATAGTGAACGAAAATCCGAAATCGAAGAAAATCGAAGGCATGTGAAGACACTTCTGAAAGTGGTCAGTTTTCTGGGTAGGCAAGGCTCAGGATTCAGAGGCCATGACGAGTCGGAGGACTCTGTGAATAAAGGGAATTCTGGGAATGCTAAAAACACTCACTAGAGACAATCCTAAACTCAAAGAAAGAATGCGTCATCGATATGGCCGTTACAGTTTTCCAGAGTACCAGAATGATTTGCTTTTCGTGTTTTATTCCCGTATTGTAAGTATTATTGTTGAAAAGTAAAAGAGACCAGCTTCTTAATTATGGCTGACGAAACCAAAGACTTTTCCAAGTTGGAACAGTTGTCTATTCTAAATAGATATGTTGACTGCGATGGTTGGAAAGTAAAAGAGAGAGCAATAGGTTTGCATAATCTAAAAGATTGCTGTGTAGATAATATTGCAAATGCACTCTTTTCCCTTTTTCAGAACAAGGGCTGGACATTAAATATTGTGTTGGACCGTGTTATAAAGGTTCCAAGATGGTGAGTGGTTGGACAAGTGGGGTCCAAGCCAGGGTTAAAGATCAAGCACCTCATGCTTCGTATTTTCACTGTCATGCTCACCGTCTTAATTTAGTGTTAGTGCATTTGTTAGGTGTTGTTGAGTAAGCTAAATACTTTTTTCAACCCTTCAAACAATCTACTGATTCATATAAAACAGCTCTCCACGACATGAGTTAATTTTAGAAGCTAAAAGAAAAGTGAAGCAGGCTATTTTGAGCGTAGAGCGGTTAGTTCCTACACTTTTTTTTTTTTTAGTGCAGTGAGTAAGATTAAAAAAAAAAATTCCAAGCAATTTCACAAGGTACGAAAGGCAGTTGAAAGTGTTGGTATCCAAGCTCAAATAGAGCAACAATGCTTTATCTTTCTTCTCTGCGTAATGGATCTCATATTGGGCATAACATATTCCCTCTCCTAGTAACTTCAATCTCAGAATTTAGATTTGATGGAAGTAGGGTGCCTGATCAAAACACCAAATAAGAGTTGGCCAGGATAAGAAGCGACGATAAATATGAAGAATTAGTTGAAAAGGCAAAGTCACTGGCCAACAACAGCAACATAGAATGCGCTGTGACAAAAAGACAAAGGACTGTGACATCACGTCTAGCAGATAGCGTAGTCCTCACTTTGGTGGGACAAACTGAAAGAAACACAATGTTCATATATTTTATTATGTACTGAATAAAATTATGGGTAAGTTCGACCGCCGATTCTTGGAGAATCAGGATATTATGGAAGCAACGCGTGTGCTCCAAAGAGGAGAAGTTGCTTTCCTGGATGGTGAAGTGTTTAACCCTCTAATCAATAAATTTCATACTTTTATAAATGTTTACCTTTTGGAAAAGCAGATTCCTCTGGCAAGAAAATTTCTTCACCCTATAAGTGATTTAACCTCTCCTATTAAATACTTACAGAACCATGAGGGTGTGGAACCAGTAGAAACACTTAAACCTAACTTAAGCCTAATCAACCAAACCCTGGTGACATTTGGAGTAATTCCCCTTTCGGGAAAAAATACCCAAGTTACTAGCTGGGAATCAAAGCTGGAACACCTAGACTCGAAGTAAGGTGCACTGATCACTACACCGTGGGGCCGGTAATTGGAAATTAAAACAAGTAATCGCCAGCAGACCCCAGTTCAGTAAAATTTTAGTGGGAGGGGAAGCAACGTTGCATTTTCCAATATACATTTGGAGGGAAATGTTGGTGGTAGCTGGGGTCAAAAGTACTGTCCAGTCCACCTTGGGGAAATGTTGGTGGTAGCTGGGGGTCAAAAGTACTGTCCAGTCCACCTTGGGGAAATGGTGGTAGCTGGGGGTCAAAAGTACTGTCCAGTCCACCTTGGGGAAATGTTGGTGGTAGTTGGGGGTCAAAAGTACTGTCCAGTCCACCTTGGGGAAATGTTGGTGGTAGCTGGGGGTCAAAAGTACTGTCCAGTCCACTTTGGGGAAATGTTGGTAGTAGCTGGGGGTCAAAAGTACTGTCCAGTCCACCTTGGGGAAATGTTGGTGGTAGCTGGGGGTCAAAAGCACTGTCCAGTCCACTTTGGGGAAATGTTGGTGGTAGCTGGGGGTCAAAAGTACTGTCCAGTCCACCTTGGGGAAATGTTGGTGGTAGTTGGGGGTCAAAAGTACTGTCCAGTCCACCTTGGGGAAATGTTGGTGGTAGTTGGGGGTCAAAAGTACTGTCCAGTCCACCTTGGGGAAATGTTGGTGGTAGTTGGGGGTCAAAAGTACTGTCCAGTCCACCTTGGGGAAATGTTGGTGGTAGCTGGGGGTCAAAAGTACTGTCCAGTCCACTTTGGGGAAATGTTGGTGGTAGCTGGGGTCAAAAGTACTGTCCAGTCCACCTTGGGGAAATGTTGGTGGTAGCTGGGGGTCAAAAGTACTGTCCAGTCCACTTTGGGGAAATGTTGGTGGTAGCTGGAGGTCAAAAGTACTGTCCAGTCCACCTTGGGGAAATGTTGGTGGTAGCTGGGGGTCAAAAGCACTGTCCAGTCCACTTTGGGGAAATGTTGGTGGTAGCTGGGGATCAAAAGTACTGTCCAGTCCATCTTGGGGAAATGTTGGTGGTAGCTGGGGATCAAAAGTACTGTCCAGTCCACCTTGGGGAAATGTTGGTGGTAGCTGGGGGTCAAAAGTACTGTCCAGTCCACCTTGGGGAAATGTTGGTGGTAGTTGGGGGTCAAAAGTACTGTCCAGTCCACCTTGGGGAAATTTTGGTGGTAGCTGGGGGTCAAAAGTACTGTCCAGTCCACTTTGGGGAAATGTTGGTGGTAGCTGGGGGTCAAAAGTACTGTCCAGTCCACCTTGGGGAAATGTTGGTGGTAGCTGGGGGTCAAAAGAACTGTCCAGTCCACCTTGGGGAAATGTTGGTGGTAGTTGGGGGTCAAAAGTACTGTCCAGTCCACCTTGGGGAAATGTTGGTGGTAGCTGGGGGTCAAAAGTACTGTCCAGTCCACTTTGGGGAAATGTTGGTGGTAGCTGGGGGTCAAAAGTACTGTCCAGTCCACCTTGGGGAAATGTTGGTGGTAGCTGGGGGTCAAAAGTATTGTCCAGTCCACCTTGGGGAAATGTTGGTGGTAGCTGGGGGTCAAAAGTACTGTCCAGTCCACTTTGGGGAAATGTTGGTAGTAGCTGGGGGTCAAAAGTACTGTCCAGTCCACCTTGGGGAAATGTTGGTGGTAGCTGGGGGTCAAAAGCACTGTCCAGTCCACTTTGGGGAAATGTTGGTGGTAGCTGGGGGTCAAAAGTACTGTCCAGTCCACCTTGGGGAAATGTTGGTGGTAGTTGGGGGTCAAAAGTACTGTCCAGTCCACCTTGGGGAAATGTTGGTGGTAGCTGGGGGTCAAAAGTATTGTCCAGTCCACCTTGGGGAAATGTTGGTGGTAGCTGGGGGTCAAAAGCAGTGCCCAGTTCCCCTTGGGGAAATGTTGGTGGTAGCTGGGGGTCAAAAGTACTGTCCAGTCCACCTTGGGGAAATGTTGGTGGTAGCTGGGGGTCAAAAGCAGTGCCCAGTTCACCTTGGGGAAATGTTGGTGGTAGCTGGGGGTCAAAAGTACTGTCCAGTCCACCTTGGGGAAATGGTGGTAGCTGGGGGTCAAAAGTACTGTCCAGTTCCCCTTGGGGAAATGTTGGTGGTAGCTGGGGGTCAAAAGCAGTGCCCAGTCCACCATGGGGAAATGTTGGTGGTAGCTGGGGATCAAAAGCAGTGCCCAGTTCCCCTTGGGGAAATGTTGGTGGTAGCTGGGGGTCAAAAGTACTGTCCAGTCCACCTTGGGGAAATGTTGGTGGTAGCTGGGGGTCAAAAGCAGTGCCCAGTTCCCCTACTTCCGAAAATAAATACTTTAATATGATATCAAATAGCCTAATCTTTTTAAGAAATACACTTTTTTTTTAGCAAAGCCATTTGCATTGGAATGTTATTGCCTACTTCAGATAAAATAATACGCTAAGTCTAATTATAGCATACTTTTGTCTGAAACAATTTTGTATCTCCTATTATGATATATATTATATGATTCTGGACGTGATAGTGCATATTCTTACACATTTTATTAGCCCCATTGAACTATCTAAAATGTTCGAAAAATCACGGTGGGACTCTGCGATTTCCTTCCGTGGGGTTAAAAATTCCTCGCCATCTGGTGACCAGAAAAAAAAAAACCAGTAAAAGTGACTGGAACCCTTAAAATAAAACATAAAACAAACTTTTGACAAGATTTGTTGTTACCTAAATATGGTAACATGATTTGGCCCTTATGGTAACCAAAGCCGGTAAACAAACTTCAATCACTCGTTGTTTAAAAAGAATAATGTTAGTAAAAATAGATAAGAAAGTATCATTCAATTATAAATTTAATGTAATAAATATAATTTAAAAAAGTTATTTTGGGTATAATATAGAAAACTGTTATAACATTATTATATATAATATATAAAATGTCACATTATATGTTAAGTCAAATAAAAACAATTTTCCCAGATTTATCACGAATATGACTTGAGACTTATCACACACATTAATAAACTAGACCTGAAGATGATGCCTGTGAGGATCTAAGCTGGTCGGACATAAATTGTAAAGCAAAAGCAGCCATTATTAAGGAACAAGGAACTAAAAAACCAGATAATGAAACACTATTTATTAAAAATCACCAACTTTTTATTTTAATTTACAATACATTACAAATACATTCATTCCTCCACTTTCAATTCAAATATAAATCATTTTTAAGGTAATAAAATTGACTTTATAAAAACTATGTAGTCTATATTGTAGTTTTGAAATTTTATTGACTTAAACATGTAATAATTTGAATATATTATATTAGAGGTTTGTATTTTTAACCTGGCCTATATATTATTATTATTATTATTATTATTATTATTATTATTATTATTATTATTATTATTATTATTATTATTATTATTATTATTATTATTAGCACCGCGTCTTACTAACCGTTCGGGTTATACGCACTTACGCTAATGTGTAATGTTAGGGTGATTGTGAGATGAAATGGAGGACCTACAGTTTAACGTGGAATCCGAACCACGGTGGAGGCCTGGCATTCCTCACATTCACAAATTGTGATTAATACACATCTTGTCAGAGGTGAAGGCAGGGTTTGGCAAAGGCCTATATATTAATTTTAGTGGTTTAAATCATTTGTTAATTTTACAATTTTGTATTTAATTTATTTTGTCTTGCCAAAAGTCATCATATATAATTAATTGCCTTATGATATTAAAAATGTTATGGCTGTTTTCTACATTATACATCAAATAACATATTTCTTTTTAATTATGTAATATTTATTCCATGAAATCTATAACTTAATATATTTTCTTAACTATTATTATTATCTTACTAAAGTATTTAAAAAAATAGCTCCAGTGTTTCCCTGAAATGTATACTAAAAATTGCATTTGACTAATTTAAAATCAGTTTTCTTGTGTACTTGATTAAAATGTACTTCTTCCAATAAGAGTCATGTGCTCTATTATGTTAGTTGTACTGTATAATAATTACTAAAAACTCTATGTAATATTTGTACAGTACTACAATTTAATTTTGGTTTTGTTTTGCCTCCAACTACCAGCACCACCTCATCACGCATTACCAAAACCTTTCGGCAAACTGACCACTCTATTGGTCATGTTTCCACCAGCACCACCTTATCACACATTACCCAACCCTTTCAGAAAACTGACCACTCTATTGGTCATGTTTCCACCAGCACCACCTCATCACACATTACCCAACACTCTCGGCAAACTGACCACTATATTGGTCATGTTTCCACCAGCACCACCTCATCACACATTACCCAACACTCTCGGCAAACTGACCACTCTATTGGTCATGTTTCCACCAGCACCACCTTATCACACATTACCCAACACTCTCGGCAAAGTGACCACTATATTGGTCATGTTTCCACCAGCACCACCTCATCACACATTACCCAGAACTCTCGGCAAAGTGACCACTATATTGGTCATGTTTCCACCAGCACCACCTCATCACACATTACCCAACACTCTCGGCAAAGTGACCACTATATTGGTCATGTTTCCACCAGCACCACCTTATCACACATTACCCAACACTCTCGGCAAAGTGACCACTATATTGGTCATGTTTCCACCAGCACCACCTCATCACACATTACCCAACACTCTTGGCAAAGTGACCACTATATTGGTCATGTTTTTACCAGCATCACCTCATTACACATTACCCAACACTCTCGGCAAACTGACCACTCTATTGGTCATGTTTCCACCAGCACCACCTTATCACACATTACCCAAAACTCTCGACAAAGTGACCACTATATTGGTCATGTTTCCACCAGCACCACCTCATCACACATTACCCAGCACTCTCGACAAACTGACCACTATATTGGTCATGTTTCCACCAGCACCACCTCATCACACATTACCCAACACTCTCGGCAAAGTGACCACTATATTGGACATGTTTCCACCAGCACCACCTCATCACACATTACCCAACCCTTTCAGCAAACTGACCACTCTATTGGCTCTCTATCTATAAAATGTTAAAATGACTGCTTCGGGATGCCCATTTTCGTTCACAGGGGCTATTAATTTTTAAAATTTCAAGCCTCTGCATGTGGTAGATATCTCATGACATAAAAAACAGACTCTTCATCTTTATTAATATAGAAAAAAAATATGTCTCTTCCGTTTTTCAGAGATAACATTTGCCAAAGTTCAAAAGGTAGGTTAACTGAACAGATAAGTGATTATCGGAAATGGATTTGTATTGCTGTGTTCTTATGTCAGCGTAGAGAATCATCAATAATTGATAGTTTTCATAAAGAAAAACTGCTGGTATGAGAAAGTCCCTGCAAAGTGGTTAAGAGAGATTCAAAATAAATTATATCAATATTTTTAACATATTGAAAAAAGGAAATGGAATGTATGTAGAAGCATAATAATAGCAAAGTTAAATTAAGTGTTTTTATTGTTTTACAAATACTACTAACTTATCATTAGACAATTTATGAATCAACTATAGCTCTGGTTGTTATAAAATGAACACAAACAGTAATTCGCAGCGATGTAAAATACTCGTATCTTTCCTTCTTTGTCAAAGTAAACGTTCCATTCCCTTGAGTTTTAACAATCTACAATATGTGGCATTGTTTTATCAGGTCACACATTTTTACCTACTTTTTATGTTACTGTAAATAAAAACTTAACTTTATAATCCAAGATTATGTAGGTAATCTGGAATAAATTATAGTTGTAACCACACGGCCTAAATTTTGCCGGCAGCCTGGTCAAAATTGGAGGTTTTGGAGCCCTTTGCCCTCTGCTGACTACAGAAGAGCGTAATCTAGGAGGTCACGCTGCCTGCCACGGGGCCATGCGTGATAAGTCGTTGGGTTCATCAAGTACAAGTCGAGGCTGCCACTTGAGCCCAGGAAACCAGGTTCGATGACCGTGCTGGGACCGCCTAGCAGTCGGACAGGCCATTGGGTAAACCTCATAATACCTCGTTCTGTCACTCTCTTCTTTATATTTTCTAAGTTCTTCATTTTAAATTCACTATTAACATCACATTTAATAGCATAGTAGTATTTCATTTATTTATTTATTCAGTGCTTAGAGGCCCGGTATCTTACAAACTTTAAATCCTGGCCGTTTTTCCACATAACTTTGACTTTACTTTTACAATTATAATATGCATTTCCTTTTTAACATTACAACACAGATTTTGGCTCTTAATTTAATTGAAATTCAACCACCCCTAGTTACATTTGGTCCGCCCCAGGTATATTACGCCCCCGGCACCTTCTCCCACTGGGCCCTCCGCAGTGCCGGGGATTTCACTCCCGATTCCACCAAGCGGCCAGCAGAGGTGAGCATCCCCATATTCACCACCGACGGAAGCTCCACACCTACTTTCTAGCCACCTTCACCCTTCCTTCCACCCTTGGCAGTTGAATTTCCTAATCTACCCCCTACCTAGTTCCCCCGTCCCTATTTATCTATTTTAACTACTAAACTAAGCTAAACTAAACTAACTCAACTATTGTATTCCCATTCCTGCCGGGGAACTCCATCACCCCGACAGTACCAGAGGGCTGCAGGGCAGCCGCCTTTCTCCATCATGACTCTGAGGGCCCATCAACCACAATCCATCTCTCTTGTTTCTAAGATTGTGGGTCATACGGTGCAGGGAAACCCTCGGAGTTCCTATTTACTCCACTAACTTTTGTTCATACGACTGGAAAACTGTCCTTAGGATCACAAGGGTATCCCCTATGTTCCTCCAGACACTCAGTCGTACTGGAATCCAGTTCCCAGGTTAAGCAAGCACGTCCCATCTTATTAATCCCTGTGCCTCTTTGAGTATATCTATGTAGGTAGTCTTTGCTCTATCTGACGCTTCCAGTGCAATCTGGTCTGAGAATTTCCAATAGATTGGGTCCCTCAGTACTTCGCCTACTAATCTTCCCTGGATCTCTCTCTAGTAGTTCCTTCTTTCTTCTAGCGTAAGGACACACTCGGGCACCACATGTTCAGGGGTTCCCTCCTCACCACATTCACAATTCCCTGACTCTATTAGTCCCAGCTTCTTTAGGGATTCTGGGTATGGTCCCTTCCCCGTGATGAAGTGGACAAGAACCCAAGATGGCTGGAGGTGTTTAATTCTCTAGTCTCTCAACCACATTAGGGAACAATTGATAAGTCCTCCTACCTGTCCCACTTTTCTCCAGCGCCCCTGCCACTCCTCCAACAGGGCTATTTCCACCTCTCCAGATGTTGTCACATCGGGTGTGATGAGAAGTCTCACCTTCTCCATGTTTCTCTTTTTCATCCATTACGCCACACCTTTCCTCCTTATAAGGAGGTCCAATGGCCATACACCTAGGGCCACACTCAGTGAATCCATTGCTACAGTCTGGTAGGCTCCCGTCAGCCTCAGTAAGATGCTCCTCTGTAGACCTTGAATCACCTTAGCCGGAACGACATTGATTAGTCTGTGAGCCCAGATGCACGCCCCATAGCTCACAATGGAGAGAAGGATCGTCTGATGGTATGTCCTTATTATCCGCATAGGCAGATAAAACCGCCTCTGTCCCATGCTTATAATTTTATTCATCACCGACAAAGTTCTCCCCATCACTTCCTCCATGTGCACCGTGAAGTTTCTGTTCTCCTCTAGGGTCACTCCCAGGTATCTGACCTTATGGCTTCTTCTTATAGATTTCCTACCTAACTTTATGGTCGGATCCCTAGCCAATCCACCCTTAAACAGCATGTAAGTCGTCTTCGCCAGTGCCATTTTTAACTTGACACTTTTAAACCAGGTGTCAAGTTCTTCAAGCACCTGGTTACTTTTTTCCTATAAGTTCCTTCTAGAGTACCCTTCTATTACTATTATAAGGTCGTCTGCGAAGGCGAAGACACCCTGCATCTCCGGTATCCCCCCCGACAAGTACAACACTGGTTCCAGGCTGACACCCCAAAATATTGGGCCACATACCGATCCTTGGGGACATCCCTTCTTCAGTAGCTTCTGAACCCTGTTTCCTGGACATCTCAGGGTGGAATATATGTTACGACAGTAATCCTTAAGACTCCTATACAGCTGTCCCGGACACTGAATATTTCTTAATATGTCAAACATTGCCGGCCACCAGAGGTTGTCAAAAGCACCTGAGATGTCCACGAATATTCCCACGACGTATTTATTGGTTGCCGAGTCAATCAGATCCTTTGCTCTGCAGTTTGCGTCCTCTGTCAGCCTGCCTCTTCGGAAGCCATACTGCTGTTGATGCATGCCCATGACGGTTCTGTGTCTCCGTAATCTTTCACACAATATCTTCTCCTGCAACTTATCTGCTGTGTTCAACAGGCAGATGGGTCTGTATGACTTCGGAATAAGCGTGTTTTTATCCTCCCTCTTGCTTAGCACGATTACCTCGCTCTGCTTCCAGATGTTAAGGATTCTGCCTTGAGCCCGGCATTCGTTTAGCAGCCCTGCAAGGAAAGGAGCAATAAGATCAGCTGTCTTCTTCAGCACCTCAACCTTTATCCCGTCCGGTCCAGGTGCCTTTTTCTTACCCATCAGAGCAATTTTCCTGATTACCTCTTCCGACTTACAGGTTCCACCTCTTTCTCGTTTACATACTCATCATTCTCCATACTCTCCCTCAACCTTCGGTGCTCTTCAGTATCTTCTGTCACCTCATCATCTCGCAAAAATGTCTCCATTAGAAGAACCACAGATTTCCCCCAACTGGTTGTGGTATTTCCATCATTCTTAGATAGTGTTTTTATCATGGCTGGGGGCCGTAATTTACCGGAGGATATCTTGAACGGCACCCCCGAAGGTCAACTCTCTAGCTCCTCCTGAACATACTTCTCCCAACTTTTCCTCTTCTCCTGAAACAACCCATCCTCAAACTCCCTCTTCCTTTCCCTGTAGATATTTAACAGCACCATCTGACCAGCCGAGTCTCGACACCTCTGATATCTCCTACGCGTTCTCCTTGCCCTTGTACGGAGACTCTGCAATCTGTTATTCCATGGCTTGTTACCAACCTTGGTATCACCTTTCACCACAGGTATCGACTCCCTTATTGCATCCTGCAGAGCCCACGTCAGCTGTTTGGCCTTCATGTTGACATTGTCGCCTTGTGCCACTGGACTGGGCAGTATCAGTTCACCCCTCAGCTTCTCCCAATTAGCTTTGCTCATGTTGTATCTCCTTCTTTTCCCTTCCCCATTTCCATCCACCAGCCTTCCCACGGCAAAGTCAAAGACGATTGGGTTATGATCGCTGACCGTGACGTTGTCCACAACCCTCCAACCTTCCATCATATCCATGGACTCAGCGTTACACAAAGTGACGTCAATGTTGGAAGAAGCCCCAGCTCTCCCCTGATATGTACGGGGATTATTCGGCTGGTTTGCCACCTCAAGCCCATGACCATAGATAAACTCCTCCAAAGCACGGCCCCTTCTATCTCTCCCAATCACCCTATGACTATGTCACATGAGAGACTTAGCATTAGCATCAGCGGTAATTATGAGTGACACACCTGCGTATGTCCAACATATTATCTCCAGATGGTTGAGATATGGCTCAATTGGATGCCTAAATGGAAAATATAGGTTTGCCACTATACACCTGCCTGAGCTAGTTCCCAGTTCTACGCATGTTACCCACTGGTTACAGAGCTGTTCAATCTTAGTTACGGCAATTTTCTTGTTAAATACCACTATTGCGCTCATGGGAGCTTCACCACTAACAACAACTCTAGTGATCACCGGCATATGCGGAACTTTCCCTTTCAAGGTATAGGGTTCCTGAAGACACACAACATCGAGTCCCATCTCCTCAGCCAGCTTGCGGACTTCATGAAACAAGGTCACGCTCCTCATTCCATTAATCCGTCCTGTTCTAATGGTGTTATCCCCCATTACGGATAGTATGTGTGCACGTAGCATGCTGGCAACGCCACGCTGGGGTTAAACGTCTTGCAACCGTGTGCCGTCACAAACTGCCTATACGTGTTCTCCATATCAAAACTTCCTCTCTCCTCTTGAAAACATTCTCAATTAGTAGTATTAATAAACCTTCTAAAAACAAACCCACACAAGTAATCATATCATCCCCCCTTATCCTCGGCCAAAGACATCCTGACAGATCGTTAGGCCCACACATTGAACATACAGAAACGGGGGGATGACATAGTCCTAATTAAGTATATCATTCTAAACGTAAAGGTGTATCCCAGACACAAGTGTCAAAACTACACATACGGGAACTAGCTCACTCACTTTATGTCTTGAAAGTTCATTGCAGAACTTACTAAAGTATGTTATAATTATTAGAGACACTCACCAACAAATTTTGACAATAGATACAATAGGTATGAGTAATAAACATTTTAATTTTTATCTTTAATTTACTTTAGTTGGTATAATATATAAGTTTAGTAAAATTATAATAATTAGCTATATAAAACGTGCAATAGTGGACAGAGATTAAAAAATATCAAAATAAATAGGTATGTATAGTTTTCATTTATTAACTTATTATATCACTATGGTAACAAATTGCGTTTATTGGTATTATTAATATTATTATACTAATTATAACACTAATAGTAAAAAAACTGAATGGTATGAGCTCCTCAAGCCAGCCATGCCAACCGGGCGCACAGGTGGGCCAAAAGTCGAAATCTTTTTCAATTTGGGTGAAACTCGGGGGTTTTTTGGGGTCGCAGATTACGAATCAAAGGTAAAAAAGTGATAAAACAAAATGGCGGAAAATTCCTTAAAAAATATTTTCAATTTAAGTAAAACTCGGTACCCGGGGTTTTTGGGGTTGCTGATTACGAATCCAAACCAAAATATGAAAAAGCAAAATGGTGGTTTCAATATGGACGACTTAAATTGAAAAAACTATTTATTTAAGCTAAAGTCTAAATTATGCCCTTTTCAGGAATTGATAATTAAATTTCGAATTATAAATCACAATAGAAAAAAGAAAGATTGAGAATGCTGTCAAAATTCTAATATCTGAATAAAAAATTACTATAAAATACTTTTTTAGTACTTAGTTATTAATTAAAGATTAAAATTAAATATTTTATTAAATATATAGTTGCTTATGAAAAAATAAGTGAAACTAAAAGTTAAACGTGCAAAATTAATCCGCATTTATTAAAATACAGTCAATTACAACTTTATGTATCGTTATCAGAAAAAGAAATTTATTAACAGTCAGTTGATTCAACTGTAAGATAGCAGGAACTTTCCTTACTTTAATACTTAGCGCAATTAATAATAATGCTTTTGATAGCAACGAATTTTATATTTTTTCAAGGTAATTCACACGAACTAGAAATAAATGTATCGGATGTTAATAGTAAGAGTATAAAAAGGTATTCCATATTTTTCACTCGGGAACATTTATTTCATCGCAAAATCTTCTCTGAACTTTTTAATATAATTGTTACTAGACTCTTGAGCGTCTTCGGACATTTGTTTTTTATTACAAAAACTAGCACCGACATCAGGGTGGCAGCTAGTAGCAGCAGGTTTTTGTTTGTTTTCAAAAAAATAATAATAGTTGAATCTACAACCTACACTAGATCTGGTCGCATAACTCTACATAACTCATTGACTTTTCTCTACGGTTTTAAAAACTTTCGTTGCAATTTTACGTTCATTTTCGAACAAATCATTTGTTTATTGATATCACATAAATTATTGGAATAAATTTTGTAATAAGTGATGATATTCTACTAACTTCCAGCTGTCAATTCCATTTTTTTAGATTTGAAATGGATTTATTTTTATAGTTTTGGCGTCCTCTTGAATAAAACCGTTAAGATCTCGGCTGCAAATACGACACGTCTTGCTCGAGCGAGGGTCACTTTTGAACTGGATTGTAATAGCAGATATAAGGGACAGAACCCTCTCTAGCCTAGAATTCGCCCTTCGTACTATAACTAAAACTAACCCACCACTTTAAATCCCTGAAAATTGAAACTTCATTTTTCGACTTTTAGCCAGCTTTTTGAGATTTGGCCCCACTGTGCCGTTTATCTCCGTTTTATAAAGCTTAACTGCTACTTCTTTATTTACGTAGTTAAACTTTTATCCTCACGAGGCTGAGGCCAACCCCGTTTCAGACTCACCACTTCACAGATAAATTTTAAGAAGTGTCGAGGATTTAACTCGTGACCCTTGGGTCTATAACCACTAACTCTGACCACTAAAGCACATAGGTGGTCACACTCATTATAAACTTAGCCATAGTGTGCTATGTTTTGTCTCAGGACTAAACATTACGGTGTAACTGTATTGTTAATAACAACATATTGGTCTAGTTGTGCATTCGAGATGTCCGCCATTTGCATCTGACCTTGGAAACTAAGAGGTGAGAAGGCTGTGCACTATTCCGTTTGGAATAGGATATAATTATGTTTTACTATAAAAGATACAAAATATATTCTAGAGAAAATTTAATCATAATTAAATTTCCCATAAATTATGTATATAATTTTATTTTTAAATACAGATACATATATTTTGATAAATGTGGGTGAAAATTGTTTGTGAATAGGGATCCGAGATATCCATGTGTGACATTGAATGAAAATTAAAACATATTTTAGATGAATGATACAGAATTACTCCATCATCATCAAAAATGTTATTTTTTTCAGGTTGATGGTTTTTGTAAAAGAAAATTGACCTTGTACATTGATTTGTTACGTCAAGGGGTATTTTCAAGAATGAAAACATTCCTGGTTGCTATCAGTTCAACATATTGAGTAGAATGATCTAAGTTAATAGGTAGTATTAATAAAGTATAGCGTCAGTCTTTCTCCATTGACGCTATCACTCACCATGGGAAGACGAGATCCGCAACCTGCAACCCATTCCAAGTGGCGTGTTGCAGGAACCAGTAGCTTCCACCACCGTGGTTCACAAAGATCATCACCACGATGGACAATCTGAACAACAAACACAACTTCTGTACTTCTGTATTGACTGTTAAGTTGCAGGAACAAGTAGCCTCCAGCACCGTGGTTCACAAAGATCATCACCACGATGGACAATCTGAACAACAAAAACAACTTCTGTACTTATGTATTGACTGGTAAGTTGCAGGAACCAGTAGCCTCCAGCACCGTGGTTCACAAAGATCATCACCACGATGGACAATCTGAACAACAAAAACAACTTCTGTACTTCTGTATTGACTGGTAAGTTGCAGGAACCAGTAGCCTCCAGCACCGTGGTTCACAAAGATCATCACCACGATGGACAATCTGAACAACAAACACAACTTCTGTACTTCTGTATTGACTGGTAAGTTGCAGGAACCAGTAGCTTCCACCACCGTGGTTCACAAAGATCATCACCACGATGGACAATCTGAACAACAAACACAACTTCTGTACTTCTGTATTGACTGGTAAGTTGCAGGAACCAGTAGCCTCCAGCACCGTGGTTCACAAAGATCATCACCACGATGGACAATCTGAACAACAAAAACAACTTCTGTACTTCTGTATTGACTGGTAAGTTGCAGGAACCAGTAGCCTCCAGCACCGTGGTTCACAAAGATCATCACCACGATGGACAATCTGAACAACAAACACAACTTCTGTACTTCTGTATTGACTGGTAAGTTGCAGGAACCAGTAGCCTCCAGCACCATGGTTCACAAAGATCATCACCACGATGGACAATCTGAACAACAAAAACAACTTCTGTACTTCTGTATTGACTGGTAAGTTGCAGGAACCAGTAGCCTCCAGCACCGTTGTTCACAAAGATCATCACCACGATGGACAATCTGAACAACAAAAACAACTTCTGTACTTCTGTATTGACTGGTAAGATGCAGGAACCAGTAGCCTCCAGCACCGTGGTTCACAAAGATCATCACCACGATGGACAATCTGAACAACAAAAACAACTTCTGTACTTATGTATTGACTGGTAAGTTGCAGGAACCAGTAGCCTCCAGCACCGTGGTTCACAAAGATCATCACCACGATGGACAATCTGAACAACAAACACAACTTCTGTACTTCTGTATTGACTGGTAAGTTGCAGGAACCAGTAGCCTCCAGCACCGTGGTTCACAAAGATCATCACCACGATGGACAATCTGAACAACAAAAACAACTTCTGTACTTCTGTATTGACTGGTAAGTTGCAGGAACCAGTAGCCTCCACCACCGTGGTTCACAAATACCATCACCACGATGGACAGTTTGATTAACAAACATCGACACAACTTTGACATGATGAACATTTGGTTGAGTCTATGACTCGGACATATTCCTTGCACTCACCCCCTGAAAGTGTCAAGAGACTTAAGCCTGCTCCTTGGTGGTGACGCCTCTTGTGACGACGCTGGTTCGTGTGACGTCTTATTTCTCCTTTCAAGACTCGTAGATGACAACGTGCTGAGGCGACGCCTAGACCAGCGGCTCCGTAGTGTCGCTAGCAAATAGAGCATTACCCACAGGGTGGACAGGATGAAGAACCATATCAACAGAGCTGCAATGACATAACAGCGTTTGTTGAACCGACATTTATTGTGCTAGCTATTTTAAGTGGGGAACCCAAAACACCAGTAAAAAAAATTATGATCGCACTCTCATTCTCCGCAACTTACTAGTAAATACTCAATCTAGTGGTAGTTTGCCATTATGAGAGTGGAGAGAATGGAGAAACCATTTAGGAAAAGAAGCCCTCATTTACTCGACCTGGGCACGAACTAGGTATTGGCCATATCCACAAGACAGTGGTGCACTCAAAAAGGGGAGGAGGGAAGGGCTGCATGCACCAACACAAATATTTTTGTAACAACTTTAATCATATGCAGGAGAAATAAACTCTAGGGCACTAAACATATGTCGAACTTATAGGATTCATTTTAAGACGAGAATTAATTGATATTCAAAAGTTAAACATATAAACACATTATAAGTGCCTCTAAATTTACCAAATTGTAAAATAAAATGGGGGGACAGAAACAATTGTCTCGATACACTGAGTGCAAGATCACTTACACTCTACAAATTACTGCCCTTTATCACCGTAAATAAAACTCTATATAGCTTCCAAACGTGTTTAGTGGTCATACATTTTCTTGGACCTCGCTGTTTAGGGATGTGTATACCCTCTATCTACCCAAATGTAATTCTAGCTTCAACCTTGATTGTACGACCCCCTCCCAAAAAATAAATCTCTGGGGGCACCAGAGCTGACAAACCAGAAAATACGAGACCGACATCTTTATCCGTGTCACCACTGATACAGGTAGTAAAAAGTTATTATTATTAATATTATTATTATTATTATTATTATTGATAGACTTATTGTTATAATTATTATAAAGGAAATTGAGGACATTGAAATTAATCTATGTTTTTTTTTCTAATGTTTTGGTATATAATGTGTATTCATCGAAATGAAGACCCTTTAATTAATGGGCCAAAGCACTGCAAGTGAACAGGAGTTTCCCGTGTTTAGGGTCATTCTTCAAGTAGTGTATAAGACATAAACGAGAGGAAACACTAATATCAGTTCAACAAATTCAGACACGATAGTTGAATCTCTGTTCCTAACGATAATTCAAGTAAAATGATTTGTAATAACATATAATGCAATTCAAATAGGCCTTCTGGCTACACGCAAGTTCTTACGCGTGTGTTTTCAAATAAGACAACCCTAATACAGTGATATCTCCTGGTAGCAGACACCTTCTGGTATACAAAAATTGTTAAGAAGTGTCCATTATTAGGAAAAATATATTTTTACTTTCTCGCTATCTTACAGTTAGAGCAAGTATTGTGATCGTAAAAAAAAGAACTCGAGATTTTGATGAATCTCAACATTTCAAGACAGCCCCCCCCCCCCCCCCCCGCCCCCCCGAATCCGAAAAAATAGTTTTTGAAGTTCCGTCTGTCTGTCTGTTTGTACCTCCGACTAGAGCCTAAACTATTTTACCGATTGAGATTAAACTTGGTATCTAGGGTTTTTATAGGGTTGCCCCGAGGGGTTTTTGGAATTGGATCTCTAACCATAAAAATAATGGTAGTCTACTGAAGGGAAAAAAGAGAAAAAGTCGATTTTCTCAAAATCGGCTCTAACGATTTTGATTAAGTTTCATTTCAAAACATTTATAAATATTCTAAACAAAATGGCTACTCTCTATATTTCGGCAAAATGACTTTAAGGGCTCCGGTCTGATGCGTAAATTCTCACTTTTTATCATATCTCCGAAACTATTTGAGATATTAAATTACTTATCATTGTAAATGTGTATATCAATTTGCAATACAAATATTTTATGCGTAGCAATTTTGTATGAAACCAATAACTTTTAAGCTATAGGCAAATATATATATATATATATATTTAACTTTTCAAACACTAAAGGTAAAGTATTGCGACCGTGAAAAAAATCTAACCCAAAATGTTGATGGATGTTGATGTCTCATGACCCCCCGAGCCCTAAAAAATGGTTTTTGCAATGCCGTCTTATGTGTCTTTTAACCCCAAAATAAAAAGCTAAAAGAGAAACAATCGATTTACTCAAAATCGGCTCCAACGATTTTGATTAAAATTCTTATCTAGGCTTTGATTAAGATTATAAATAAACTAGCTATTTTCATTTTAGCATGAAAATAGCATTTAGTGTAGGCCTACTTTACAGAAGCGGAAACGTCCTTATCTCCACAAATATTTGAGATACTAAATAACTTATCATGCATAATTGTAGTACTATTAAAAATAAAAAACTTTTATATGAAATGTATTTTTATAAAAACCAACAGTTTCTGAGATATTGGCAAATATATTAATACAATTTTGTGAGCTTTAGTTGTAAAGAGATTCTACTTAAGTTTTAACGCAATAATTCTCTAATGCCATAGAGGCAGAGATGAGTCTCGCAAAAAGTGTATGTTCTCTTTCTTTTAACCTCTTAGGAGAAATGTTTGTACAACAATGATCTATCTCTATCATTTTAGATTCAATAGTCAATATTTAACTATTTATTGGTCAAAATTTATAAGCGAGGAATTTAATAGCAATGATAGCCATAGATGTGCAACCCCTAATAAAGTGTCGAAAATTTTAAACCGGAAGTCAACATTTTAATACGAAGTGTTGACCCACGGGGACCCAATATCAATATTTTTACTTTCTCGCTAGTACCTTACAGTTTTGTGATCGTCAAAAAAATTTAACTCTAGATTTTGATGGCTGTCGACGCCTCATGACCCCCCGAACCATAAAAAGTGGTTTTGGCAATGCCGTCTGTCTGTTCATCTGTCTGTCAGTTTGTACCTAGGGCTAGAGCCTAAACTATTCTACCGATTGGGCCAAAACTTGGTATATAGGGTTTTCATAGGTTTTCCCCGAGGAATTTTTGAATTGGATATCCAACCCTAAAATTAAGGGTAGTTTCCTTAAGGGTGGAAAGAGAAAAAAATCAAATTTTATCAAACTCGGCTTTAACGATTTTGATTAAATTTCATTTATAAGCTTTGATAAATATTACAAACCAAATGGATATTCTCAACTTTTCCTCAAAATGATTTTAAGGGTTCCGGTCTGATGCGTAGATTCTAATTTTTAATTTTATCTCCATAAGTCTTTGAGATATGAAATTATTCATAATTGCATACATGTGGATGCTATTTATAATAAACATCTTTTACTTGAAATATATTTTTATAAAACCAAAAGTTGTCACGCTATACACAAATATATATTTCTTTTAACTTTGCCAACACTTAAAGGTAAAGTATTATGACCATCAAAAAAATAATCTAGCCCGAGATGTTGATGGATTTCGACGTTTCATGACCCCCCCCAAACCCTAAAAAGTTGTTTTTGCAACGCCATCTGTTTAACCTTAAAATTAATAGTAGTTTACTAAAGGATGAAAAGAAAAAAGTTCCATTTCTCAAAATCGGCTATAACGATTCTATCTCTCTCATTTTAGACTCAATAGTCAATAATTACCTATTTAATTGGTCAAAATTTATAAAAGAGAAATTTGATAGCAATGCAATAATCATAAGATATCCCCTAGTAAAATGACGAACATTTTAACCAGAAGTCAAAATTTTAATGAGAAGTGTTGACCCTTGGGGACCCAATATCGATATTTTGTATTGATTCAAATATACAAATGAAGACGTTAATTAAAAAAATATAAGATTATGAAATTTTAAACCCTGAATAAAAAATGTTTTACGTATGTCTAACGCAATTTGTTCTCGGGTCTGCTATTGTATATTCTACTAAGAATTTTGAGTAAATATCTCCATTTCTAAAAAAATAGAGCGAGAAAGTTTGTACGGAGTTCCGTACAATTTATTTTTAATTATATTGCTTGAACATAGTTTAATTCCTATGAACCTATACAATTGGATATTAACTAAAACAATCTAAAGTGCATTGTGCACTGTGCAGTATTGTATGCAGGATAATTATGAAAAGTTTATAGATATTGTACCGCTAAAGGCTCAGAAAAGGAGGGAGCTACGACCTTGAAGAACCACAGTCATTAATTACTACGTAGGTTATTTTAGAAACTTTCCCCAGAAAAGGAAGACAGGACTGCTCTCATTTCACGCAAGACAATTGCATTCCTGACATTCATACAGTAAAATACTGTATATCGGCTGATGTTTTCAATTTTTGTCCGTTGTTTATAGATTGCATAAATATGTGTCTCAAGCTGTATACACGTTCGTTATTGAGAAAGTCCGTTGTTGGGAAGTTGTTTCACCTTAAAAGCCATGTTATTTTGCCGGGATATTTAAAATGTCCCGTTTTAAAGAATAATCCTCTTTTCAGAGGTATTCGTTACGGGAGATTTCACTGTACTGTAAATTAACCAATACCCCTTGCCCAACCTGAAAGATGTCAATCTTGATTTAATAAATTTAACAAAATCAAAAACTTTCGCACCAAGCTAGGAGTTATGGTAGAATAAAATTGCTAATGGTTTGAAAGAAATATTTAAAATGTTAAAGAAGTGGGCACAAAATATAACTTCAACCTTAAATCTTATAACATATCCAGCCACAATGCTTACCCAAATCAAAAAGAGTGTCACAAAGTTAGACATGTTAATGTACCACGAAAAAAAGTTGGTGGAAATTTGTGTAGCCTATAAGATAGGCCAATAGTATAATCAATATAATACGTCAAGGAAGTCACCTTTCGGAGAAAACTGAGTGTATGAACAATACATAGATCACAGCTATAATTAGTTGAGAGGTTGATTTTAACTTCATAAATACACATCTAAATCATCAAACAATCTACAAATCTACTTAAACAAATAGCACACGTATTAATTTACACCACCCTATAGCACCTTAAATAAGAACAGCATACTTTCTGTAGAAAGAAATATAAACGAATATAAGAATGATTGAAAAATTTGAAATAAGTCAAACACAAAATTTTTGAACAAATTCATGGCAGCTTTAAGAAGCGGTGCTGTCAGTCCGGTTTGTGGACACACTTTGAGAGGAACCGCCGCAGAACGCCGAAAGGGAGGACAATGTATTTAGAGTTAGCGAGCAAAATTGTAAATGATCAACACGGACTTTCCTAGTAAATCTTTAAAGTGTCGGTAGGATTTTTATTTTTAATTTAAGCTGCACACACATTAATTTATCCATACCTCATTATTTTGTGCAGGAATAACAAACATTATGTTAGACACAAAAGAAGAAAGCATTTACAATAGAAAATTAAATTTGTTTTTCTTTCTTTCGGGGTTTGTGGAGGCCCCTTCCTGTGGGGGCCCCAGGATGATCGTCTTCCCCCTGGATATATATATATATGGTATTATATATATAGGGTATTATATATATAGGGTATAGTATTTATTAATACAATTCTTGATAAAAGTGTTTTTGTAGGGTCTATCTAAGAAACAATATGTAATATAGACGTCCTCTGTGCGTTGTATGGTTATTTTATTATGGATTTTACCCACGTTCAAATTGTGGGTGCTGTCGGAATAATTATTAAATGTTTTATTTATAATTTGGTAAAAATTTGTAGTAGGTAAATAATAGAATATTCTTTATTTCTTTACTAAAAGAAAATTAATTGAATAAATTATCAAACGTGAAGTAGAATAATCTCAATTCTTTGATTGCTTGGACATTTAATACGGGTGAAATAAAATCAACAAACTTAAAAGATAAAAAAGGGTAAGATAATAGGATGAGGGTGGCAAGAAGGTTATTATTATTTTATATAACAAATTTTAATTCATGTGAGTTCAAACATCACATTACTTTCATATTAATAAAAAATACGTAGCTTTAGCATTGACAAATTTTTATATTGATAAATCCAATAAAATATTTTAAGCGTATAGCCCAAACGAGTAGTAAGACGTGGTGCTAAAATAAATAAATAAAATATTGAATAAAGTAAATTAGGATTAATAATAGCAATATTAATATAGTTAACACAAATATTAGCAACCCTAAATTCACAAATTTTATTTTGCCTTGTTCCTGACTTCAACTAACCAATTTTTTTCTTCCATACAATGATTATGAAATTTTTATCAAAAAAGAGTACATTTTTATATCGAAACTGGTAAAGAAATACATATCAAAAGGATTATATGTAGGACTACTCTTTTATCTTGAAAGCTAGCAGCCTTACTTTAATGAACTACACCATGCCTACAACATAGTGGAGCTAGGTAAGGTAGGGCTTCTACCTTTCAGGATAAACGGAATGTTGCCAATGTAAATTATTTTAGCGTTAAAAGAAGGCGCTTTAAGGAGTAGAATAAAATGAAATAAGTCAAATGCGTGTCCTGCTGGAAACTAGAGTTATTATGTTATATATGAACACCCTTTGTATTCGTTGAGATGGTAGTAACAATACTAACGCAGGTAAATATTAACCGGCTCCTTTGTCGTGTTGAGGTTGCACACGACGTGGGTCGCGTGGTCATCACTAGAACTCACATTAAGCTCATAGACCCCGAACTCTCTGACGTCAGGAGATAGTGGCAGACAAAATCGCTGCAAGCAAAAAAATATATAATATAATTATATTGAACCTGTTACCAACTCCCTACTGCCATTAGGTCAGGTTCCATTTATAAACCTATAGCTCTTAGACTGATCACGCCTATGTGGCCAACATTTATTGTGGCTGTGACGTCTTGAGCATATTTTTACAACTAGACAGTGCATGCGTAGTCATTCCCTCTGCGTTGAAGTGTTCTGAAAGATTAATGTGGTTGTGACGTCACTAAAGGCAAAAGTGTTGCGGGATGCAGAATATGTTGGACCTGTTGTATTCAGATTTGAAGCTTGGCTTATGAGTGATAAGTCTATTGTTACAATAAACACACTTGGAATTGATACATCAGCAATAAGTATACAAATATCACCACTGAATATTTACTTTCAGTTACGAGTGAAAACAATGACGATAAGTGTCATGTGCATATTAAAAAAAATTTGGTCACCGTGTAATACTACCCATTCGGGCTACCCCATAATGGGATAGGGATGGAGAAGATAGAATTTAGAAGAAATTGACTCACATTTGCTTAGAGGTAAAGTGGCAAAACACTTGAAAAAAAATCCTCAGTATATCAAACCGATATTCGAGCTCCAATCTGCCCATCATCGAAATCGAATATTTATATTAAATCTACATAAATGTGACTTTTTTTTATTAGTAATGCGTTTATTAACAAAGTTACTAATGACTTATAGCAAGACAAAAGACTAAGCCCGCATCAGCGGGAGAGGATATAGGAAAACCCCGGTGATATATTCCATGTGAAAACCCCCCACAGTACACCCAGCCAAGATTAGAACTTCATCAGTCCTGGTAGTCCAGTATGTTGTGTGCCAAACACCCTATACATTATGACCACTGTTGCCTTATACCAAACTTTTATTGTGTCAAACTAAAGGGATTCATTTATATAGCTAGTTTTTAACTTGAATAAAAACTTTATGTTATTCACCTTACCCGATATTGTGCTCAATTTTCTTTATGCTCAAAGGTCAACACAACGGACCCATGCGTTTTCTTTTACACCCATACAAACCCACAAAACTATCTAATATTACCACCATTTCAATAATATTCACAGATAAACGAGGTTCCGATTATATGTAATTCAACTACACTTCTAATAACTAAAACTTTGGATTATTCTACACTCTACAATCAAGCATTAGCAAAATAATAGCATATTTTAGAATATAAAAGAATTGTATCCAAGTTTGTAGCTTTTATTTTAAACTAGGAGCTAAATATTGCTATCGGGAGGTTAAAGTTAGCTACCAGTTAAAGTTTATCAGCAAACTTAATATTTTACGCGGGTTATTTTTTTGAAAGCATGGATTTTATCGTGCCTGGATAAGCCTATCCCAGTGGCGAAAGTATCATTTTTATGTAGAAAAATGCAAAAGGTTGGTACTATTTGTGTCTGGTGGGCAATATGGTATAATTACAAACAGACACGCTTTACCCTAAAAGCTTAGGGTAGTGGCGAAAACGTTCAAATTTGTTAAATAATGGCGGCTAAACGAGTGCGAGTAAACAGTGGTGTCACGTGGGCGCAGAAGCTAAGATGTCGTGCAAGTACTAATTTCGATGTCTGCCAAATGGGTCAATAGTTGGGTACAACGTTTACAAAATTTCATTTATTGTACTCAGATTTTGATAATTTGTTCTTATATAAATATAACTCTACAAATAGCTTGTCAGTTTATATAAAAGTATGAATTAAATGTTCTAACTTTATATAGCTATAGCCTGGCCTGTGTTAATAAACACTTAACCAAAATTTAACCTAAAAACAGATTCTGACAGGCGAAACCTTATTAAAAACAACGCGTCACTATGGTCAACAACCATTTAACTTTCAGATAAAAGCTATCAGGTACTTAAACCTCTGATAAAAATGTGATGGATAAATAATTTTATCTGGAAGATAAATGCTATCTTGCACTCAAAGACGCACTTTTAACTTATTCACCAGATAGAAATATTTATCTACCAAATTAATATTTATCCAGGAGTCATAAGACCAGCCCTTAATGGATTTCAAACAATTTAGGACAAAACTATTTACAAAAATATTTTGATAGTGTTATATTTTTCAAAAGTATATAAATAGATACAATGGTATATATATATTATGGTTTTGTTAGTAAAACTAAATAATTAATTCCTATCTAACTTAAGGCTAATTTTTATCAAATTCAATTTCACCTAAAATATTAAAAACGTGCTATTGTTATGTATCGACGGTAAAACCAATTATAGTATACTAATACATTAATTATTAACTAGAGAAATGATACTCGCTTCTGTGGCCGCATGGTATCATCCGCGTGACTCTCGCATTAGACCGGACTGCCAATGAAAGTGATATTATGGTTTGAATCCCTGTCGGGTGTACTGAGTTTGGTTTTCCCTCAATTATTTTCCACTATCCCTCCCAGCAAATGCGCGTATCACACTAGCACAATTAGTACGCATGCGTATAGCCCAAACGGGTTGTAAAGCACGGTGCTAAAACTATATATATATATATATATATATATATATATATAACACCAAGGTTATTAACGACTAAATCCAAGGATAGTTCGGACTGGAAATGAACCCACACTAACTTCTAAAGAGGATGTGAAAGTAGTCCCATATACAAAAACAATACTAAAGAAACCTGGGGGAGATTCTAAGCGTAACCTCTCTTTCAAAGGTAATCCACTCAATTGACGGCTCATACCGCTTGGTCACCGCTACGGGTCGATTAGACTTGTAATCTGACTTGTTGTTAAATAAAACCCGCTTTGATGGCCGCATGGTCTAAGGGGTTACCTTCGCAATAGAATAGATTGCTGAAGACGGGAAGAGTGGCGTTAGACCCCGGTCGGGTGCACTGAGGAGGTGTTTCCAAAATTGTTTTTCAAACTATCTCCACGAAAATGTGGGTACACTTCCTCTAAATAAAACCTTCATAATCTTTAACACACTAATGTAATTAGTACATTGGTGTACAAGCCGAACGGGTTCTAAGAGACAGTGCTAAAAATAAATAAAATAATTTTCGGTAATGTTAAATCATTCAAACACACAAAGGTAATATTTCACCTGGTGAGAGCTGCGGAAAGAATATCCGGAGGTTTCGAGATGTTCATCACCCTCCATGTGGACCAGCGAGAAGTGCTGACCTTGAAACTGGCACCATTCTCTAGAAGAGCCTCTTTCGAAAACGGACACTATAAACAAAGAGGGTATTTTAAAAGTAGCACTTTAATATGAACGAGTTTTGTCCACAGACATAGAAGCTAATAAAACAATAATTTTCGTAATATAATGAGTTTTGTGATGAACAAAAGCTGTCAATTAATATTTATGAAATAATACAATAATTGGTACAATAAAATGTAATTTTGATTAAAAAAAACTATTTTTAATATAACACTTTCTTCCATCCAGAGTTTTGCTGTATACAGTCCTCTTTACATGAGAAGGGCATAATAAGAAACAAAATTGATATATATTTTATATTTATTTATGTTATTTTATAGGTAGGGCCTATTGATATTTATATCAAAAGTGACCGATGCATATCACATTATCTGACGTGTGAATTCGTGAAAATAGATCTTGTAATGTTTCTAACAGTCAGAAAAGGCTAGTCCTATGAAGATGGGACAATGATAAAGGATAGACATTGAAGTTAAGATTGAAATGTCACACTATTGGTCCCTTAAATCCTAAATCATTGCTGCGCCTTTGAACATACCGCATGTGCCGACCCACAGATAGTACCAGTAATACAGATCGAACCATACGTCACATCGTGTTGCAATTATCTGTATTCTGGCTTAGTAAAATGTGGAAATGATGCCAGTGAAACTGAGTTAACATATTTTATAGTACAAACTACATATTTCACCGCGCTTCACTGCCCATTCAGCCATACGGAGGAAAAGCAATTAAACACTGTCTTCAAGTAAAGGAATGCTGAAAGATACACATCGATACGTTCTAATTTTTTTTAAATTTATAACACCGCGTCTTACTACCCGTTCAGCCTAAACTCCTATGTACTAATTGCAATAATTGGTTAGGTATTAAGAAGATTTAATTTGGAGGAAATGGACCCTCATTTGAGTGGTGGGAGGGTGTAAAAATATTTAGGGAAAACTACCCTTAGTGCACCCAACTGAGATCAAACCCCGATTTCCCCATCTCAGGCAGTTTAGCCTAAGACGAGCGTAGCGCGTTAGACCATCTGGCCATCAACGGCAGTAATGCGTTTTATGGTTAGAGCGTAAGCTTGAATCTAATATTTCGGTTAATCGGTCGTTAGATGTGGTAATAGCTGTAAATTTATCCTTCATAAAATCCCGATGCAGTTCTCTCCACGCGTGTTACTTAATGGCAGCCCTGAGAGAGTGAATGTATTAATAGAGTAATAGAGAAAAAAGAATGTGTTACCCGATTACAGTCCTGGGAGAGTGAATACATTAAAAGAGAGCCACAAGCATGTGTTACTTGATGACAGTCCTGGGAGAGTGAATACATTCATAGAGAGCTACAAAGGTGTGTTTACCTGATGACAGTCCTGGGAGAGTGAATACATTCAGATCGAGCTACAAGCGTGTGCTACCTAATGAGAACCCTGGGAGAGTGAATACATTCATAGAGAGCTACCTGATGACACCCTGAGACAGTGAATAAATTCATAGAGAGCTACAATCGGGTGTTACCTGATGACAGTCCTGGGAGAGTGAATACATTCAGATCAAGCTACAAGCGTGTGCTACCTAATGAGAACCCTGGGAGAGTGAATACATTCATAGAGAGCTACCTGATGACACCCTGAGACAGTGAATAAATTCATAGAGAGCTACAATCGGGTGTTACCTGATGACAGTCCAGGGAGAGTTAATACATTCATAGAGAGCTACAAGAGTGTGTTACCTGATGACAGTCCTGGGAGAATGAATACATTCATAGAGAGCTACAAGCATGTGTTACCTAATGCCACCCTGAGAGAATGAATACATTGATAGAGAGCTACAAGCATTTGTTACCTGATGACACCCTGAAACAGTGAATAAATTCATAGAGAGCTACAATCGGGTGTTACCTGATGACAGTCCAGGGAGAGTTAATACATTCATAGAGAGCTACAAGAGTGTGTTTGTTACCTGATGACAGTCCTGGGAGAGTGAATACATTCAGATCGAGCTACAAGCATGTGTTACCTGATGACAGTCCAGGGAGAGTTAATACATTCATAGAGAGCTACAAGAGTGTGTTACCTGATGACAGTCCAGGGAGAGTTAATACATTCATAGAGAGCTACAAGAGTGTGTTTGTTACCTGATGACAGTCCTGGGAGAATGAATACATTTAGATGGGGCTACAAGCGTGTGTTACCTGATGACAGCCCTCGGAGAATGAATACATTTATAGAGAGCTTAAAGCACGATTTACCTGATGACAGTCCTGGGAGAGTGAATACATTCATAGAGAGCTACAAAGGTGTGTTACCTGATGACAGTCCTGGGAGAGTGAATACATTCATAGAGAGCTACAAAGGTGTGATACCTAATGACAGTCCTGCGAGAGTGAATACATTCATAGAGAGCTACAAGCGTGTGTTACTTGATGACAGTCCTGGGAGAGTGAATACATTCATAGAGAGCTACAAAGGTGTGTTACCTGATGACAGTCCTGGGAGAGTGAATACATTCATAGAGAGCTACAAAGGGGTGTTACTTAATGGCAACCCTGGGAGAGTGAATACATTCATAGAGAGCTACAAAGGTGTGTTACCAGATGACAGTCCTGGGAGAGTGAATACATTCATAGAGAGCTACAAAGGTGTGTTACCTAATGACAGTCCTGTGAGAGTGAATACATTCATAGAGAGCTACAAGCGTGTGTTACTTGATGACAGTCCTGGGAGAGTGAATACATTCATAGAGAGCTACAAAGGTGTGTTACTTAATGGCAACCCTGGGAGAGTGAATACATTCATAGAGAGCTACAAGCATGTGTTACCTGATGACAGTCCTGGGAGAGTGAATACATTCATAGAAAGATACAAGCATGTGTTACCTAATGCCACCCTGAGAGAGTGAATACATTCATAGAGAGCTACAAAGGTGTGTTACCTGATGACAGTCCTGGGAGAGTGAATACATTCATAGTGAGCTACAAGCGTGTGTTACTTGATGACAGTCCTGGGAGAGTGAATACATTCATAGAGAGCTACAAGGGTGTGCTACCTAATGACAGTCCTGTGAGAGTGAATACATTCATAGAGAGCTACAAGCGTGTGTTACTTGATGACAGTCCTGGGAGAGTGAATACATTCATAGAGAGCTACAAAGGTGTGTTAGTTACCTGATGACAGTCCTGTGAGAGTGAATACATTCATAGAGAGCTACAAAGGTGTGTTACCTGATGACAGTCCTGGGAGAGTGAATACATTCATAGAGAGCTACAAAGGGGTGTTACTTAATGGCAACCCTGGGAGAGTGAATACATTCATAGAGAGCTACAAAGGTGTGTTACCTAATGACAGTCCTGTGAGAGTGAATACATTCATAGAGAGCTACAAGCGTGTGTTACTTGATGACAGTCCTGGGAGAGTGAATACATTCATAGAGAGCTACAAAGGTGTGTTACTTAATGGCAACCCTGGGAGAGTGAATACATTCATAGAGAGCTACAAGCATGTGTTACCTGATGACAGTCCTGGGAGAGTGAATACATTCATAGAAAGATACAAGCATGTGTTACCTAATGCCACCCTGAGAGAGTGAATACATTCATAGAGAGCTACAAAGGTGTGTTACCTGATGACAGTCCTGGGAGAGTGAATACATTCATAGTGAGCTACAAGCGTGTGTTACTTGATGACAGTCCTGGGAGAGTGAATACATTCATAGAGAGCTACAAGGGTGTGCTACCTAATGACAGTCCTGTGAGAGTGAATACATTCATAGAGAGCTACAAGCGTGTGTTACTTGATGACAGTCCTGGGAGAGTGAATACATTCATAGAGAGCTACAAGGGTGTGCTACCTAATGACAGTCCTGTGAGAGTGAATACATTCATAGAGAGCTACAAGCGTGTGTTACTTGATGACAGTCCTGGGAGAGTGAATACATTCATAGAGAGCTACAAAGGTGTGTTAGTTACCTGATGACAGTCCTGGGAGAGTGAATACATTCATAGAGAGCTACAAGCGTGTGTTACTTGATGACAGTCCTGGGAGAGTGAATACATTTATAGAAAGCTACAAGGGTGTGCTACCTAATGACAGTCCTGTGAGAGTGAATACATTCATAGAGAGCTACAAGCGTGTGTTACTTGATGACAGTCCTGGAGAGTGAATACATTCATAGAAAGATACAAGCATGTGTTACCTAATGCCACCCTGAGAGAGTGAATACATTCAGATGGAGCTACAAGCGTGTGTTAGTTACCTGATGACAGTCCTGGGAGAGTGAATACATTCATAGAGAGCTACAAGCGTGTGTTACTTGATGACAGTCCTGGGAGAGTGAATACATTCATAGAGAGCTACAAGGGTGTGCTACCTAATGACAGTCCTGGGAGAGTGAATACATTCATAGAGAGCTACAAAGGTGTGTTACCTGATGACAGTCCTGGGAGAGTGAATAAATTCATAGAGAGCTACAAAGGTGTGTTAGTTACCTGATGACAGTCCTGGGAGAGTGAATACATTCATAGAGAGCTACAAAGGTGTGTTACCTGATGACAGTCCTGGGAGAGTGAATACATTCATAGAGAGCTACAAAGGTGTGTTACCTGATGACAGTCCTCGGAGAGTGAATACAGCCATAAAAAGCTGCCAGTGATGTTTGAGAGTGTGTTAGTGACTGTGACATACGCTTCGTCAACTCTTAGGGCGTCCAGGTTCAATCCCTGGAACAGCTCCACACCGGGGTCTTCTGTCCAAGACATCATGCTCCACCTGGAACCAACAGAGAGGCGCTTTGGGCATTATTAAATTAGAGGCATAAACGACATGTTATATTACCCCTTGGGATATCCTGAAAAAACTAAAAACTTCTATTTAAAACATTTTTTTGGTATGTAGGAAAAATACGTCAATGGGTGCCAAGAAAGAGATGGGAGGAACTGATAACAGAAAGTGTATAAGTGAGAGGAGAAGAATGAAAACAATTAAAAATGAAGAGTGGTTAAAGGATAGAGGGATATGGAGGCATTTTACTAAACTGACTGCAACAGGCTGGAAACAATTGATGATGATTTCAAACATTTGTGGTTTGTTAAATTATATAAAATATTTTCAAATTGTAACACTCATGTAAAGCTCAAATCATTTATTGAATTCTTCCTTTTTAAAATTAGGAATCCCACCCATTAGGCGAACATGACTCAGTGACCCATCTACTTGACTGGATTATATAGTTATCTAACCAATTCCTTCGAGGCGAAGTGACTGGTGACCAAACCACGCGACGAAGGGCTCCACACCGCAACACCAGTGCTCCAGGAGCAGTCTGATCGCAGTTGCGAAACCGATGCTCCAGGAGCAGTCTGATCGCAGTTGCGACACCAATGCTCCTGGAGCAATCTGATCGCAGTTGCGACACCAGTGCTCCAGGAGCAGTCTGATCGCAGTTGCGAAACCGATGCTCCAGGAGCAGTCTGATCGCAGTCGCGACACCAATGATCCAGGAGCAGTCTGATCGCAGTCACGACACCAATGCTCCAGGAGCAATCTGATCGCAGTTGCGACACCAATGCTCCAGGAGCAGTCTGATCGCAGTCGTGACACCGATGCTCTAGGAGCAGTCTGATCGCAGTCGTGACACCGATGCTCCAGGAGCAGTCTGATCGCAGTCACGACACTGATGCTCTAGGAGCAGTCTGATCGCAGTCGTGACACCGATGCTTCAGGAGCAGTCTGATCGCAGTTGCGACACCAATGCTCCAGGAGCAGTCTGATCGCAGTCGCGAAACCGATGCTCCAGGAGCAGTCTGATCGCAGTCACAACACCAATGCTCCAGGAGCAGTCTAATCGCAGTCACGACACTGATGCTCTAGGAGCAGTCTGATCGCAGTCACGACACCAATGCTCCAGGAGCAGTCTAATCGCAGTCACGACACTGATGCTTCAGGAGCAGTCTGATCACAGTCACGACACCAATGCTCCAGGAGCAGTCTGATCGCAGTCGCGACACCGATGCTCTAGGAGCAGTCTGATCGCAGTCATGACACCAATGCTCTAGGAGCAGTCTGATCGCAGTCACGACACCAATGCTCCAGGAGCAGTCTAATCGCAGTCGTGACACCGATGCTTCAGGAGCAGTCTGATTGCAGTCACGACACCAATGCTCCAGGAGCAGTCTGATCGCAATCGTGACACCAATGCTCCAGGAGCAGTCTGATCACAGTCACGACACCAATGCTCCAGGAGCAATCTGATCGCAGTCACAACACCGATGCTCCAGGAGCAGTCTGATCGCAGTCACGACACCGATGCAACAGTAGCAGTCTGATCGCAGTCACAACACCGATCAAACGTGTGTTTAGCCAGAGTTTTAACATTGTTTCTTGTTTGATTATGCCTTTGTTTGAAACTCGTGAAAGATATCGCCACAGAATAAGATTAAAGTTTGTTTTGACACTTGCCAAAGCATTCCTCAACTTTCGAAGTATCCTCCCCAGTGCACTGGGACCAACTCTGACTTAGTGGCATAGTTCAGACTAGCACGAGGTCACAAATAACAAAGAAAACATGAACAACTAAAGAAAACCCATGAGAAGAATTCTGAAACTGAAGGATGATCAGTTCTCCACAGCAAATGACACGCGATTGGCGATCGCGTGTCACTTCTAGGGAAACACTGAGTCTCGTGAACGTGACGGGACTGGGCTGGAACGAAGGAACCTTACCTTTAAATTTTGGATCTAGACAAGGCTTTCTTACCCACAAAGGTGGTCATCACATGGTTCAAGGCGTAAAGTTCACAAAAGACTGGACTACCAGTGACGGGGAGGTCAAGGTTCGTACTAGGACTGGATACACGAGGGTGGTTTTCCAGGCGTGATTTATCCCTGTGTTTTAATCACCCTCTTTACACGCTAATTCAGATGCAATTTCTTAGACCTAACCTTCTCATCTCTATCTTCTTGGTTTAAAGCGGTAATAATCTGTGTTTTAAGATGTAATAACTAAATCCAATCGATTATGGTCTATCTAGCATAATAGTTTTTATTTTGAGCTAGTACATTAAACAAACCAGTCATTAAAGACTTAATCTAAGTATTATGGCTGAGAAGGGTAGTTTTATAAACTGTGCTTCCACATTAGCATTATCTGCGTTGAAATAATGTGAACAAACCACAATCATAAACCCCATGTTGGAAATCACCCCCAGTGCAAGCGGCTGGTATTATATACTCCCCAACCTTTCTGTCTACGACAACCTTGTGCAAGTCGAGTCTAACGCCTCAAAGCGCATGGCCACCAGTGCGGGTGATATGACATTGAAGCATAAGTTCAACTTGCATGAAGCTGCATCGGTGGACACGCAGACAAAGGTATCAAGCACGCCTAGTCTGGTTTGCTGGTGATGGGGAGGTCAGGATACAAGTCCCGCCACGGGTGTACGCTACCACATCTAGTACATTATAAGAGCGACCGGATTTTGCCTATTTGCCTTTTCTATTCCTTGATCGTAAAACATAGGCAGTTGAGGTGTATATATATGCATTTCATGTTAACACGAGTACAATATATGAATCATACAGTGTCTATAATTGCCTATTATCTTTATGAGAATTAAATGGCCAAAGCTATTATTTATACTTTTAGTGAGGATTACTCCATCTAGATATCATAATCTTAAAATTGAAAAATGACACCTGGACACGGGAATCAAACCCACGACCTTTGGCTTAGTACGCCAATGCTCTAACCACTGAGATATCCAGAAATCGTCCCGTGCCCAGGGCAATTCCTCACTCATATTTTAAGGCAGAGTCTATGATGGACGTGCGGAAATCGTCGGCTACAAATGTGTGATCTTATTAAGATCACTAGCTATCAGATAACGCAGCCACCTTCGACTAGTACAATAAATTTGTCAACAACCATTATTTTGAGATTAAAGAGCTTATCGATATGAACCATGAAGTTTTGTTTGTTTTTAGCACCGTATCTTACTACCAGTTTGGGATATATGCTTAAATAATAACTACGCTAATGTGTTAAGGATGAGGGAGACTAGACTATTTAGGAATTGTACCAGTATTTGGGTGGAGGGAGAGTGGAAAACCATCAGGTTTAAAACTATCCCCAGTACACCCAACCAAGATTCAAACCTCTCTCTCCCAGTCATCGGCAGTCTAGTCTACTGCGAGAGTGATACCTTAGACCAGCGGTTCCCGAACTGTGGTTCACGAATATTGTCTCACACTGAAATCAGGTAATTATCTCGAGGTAGAACTCTTACAAGATTGTTTGAACTCAAACACTAAGTTTTCGTTTTTTTTACTAACCATTCATTTCAAAAAGCCAAGTTCATGCAAGATCAAAGGTGGATCCATGCTTTGGTCCATTTGGCAGACATTTTCTCGAAAATGAACAGCTTAAAGCTATCTCTTCAGAGGTCGAATATTAACGCTTTTACTGTGCAAGACCGTATCGAATGGTTCATAAACAAAGGAGAACATGTTTGATTAGCAAACAACGGAATGTTTTGATAACCTTCACGACTTTATGGTAAAAAATCAGCTTTCTTTGGACGAATATGTTAAGAACATAGTTATAGAACACTTGAAGGGACTTGGAAAAACCTTCAGAGAATATTTCCCAGCAATGTCCAATAATAACAATAGGATTCACAATCCCCTGTAAGAAAAAGCAGTTTTGTAACCCTCCACATTAAGCGTGAGTGAAAAAGAGCAGCTCCTTGAAATTTCCACTGATTTTGAACTAAAGAAAAGCTATGAATCTTTGTCATTAATTGTTTTGGTTAAGTTTAAAGGAGTAGTTCTCATTGTTAGAGAATAAAGCTATTAAGGGCCGGTCTTATGACTACCGAATAAATATTGCTATCGGGAGGTCAAAGTTAACTACCAGATAAAAGTTATCAGCCACTTTAATTTTTTACGCGTATTATGAACTGAATTTATCTGCCGGATAGCTTATCTGAAGGATAAATATATCTTTATGCAGAAAAAGCAAGGTTGGTACTGTTTTTCTGGTGTGCGCATGCGTATAAGCCCTGCAGATACCGTGGCTAAAGGAGTGCAAGGAAACAGATGACGTCACGCGGGGGCAAAGTTGTCTTGCAAGTATTAATCTCGGTATTTGCCAAAATGTGGGCAATAGTTGGGTACAACGTTTACAAAATTTCATTTATTATACTCACATTTAAATAATCTGTTCTTATATAACTATAACTCTATAAATAGCTGGTAAAAGTGTGAATTAAATGTTCTAAATGTATATATAGCTAGAACCTGGGCCTGTGCTTACTTAACACGCAAACCAAGATTTTTTTTAACATCGCTCAACATTTGTTAAATAATGGCGGCTAAACGAGTGCGAGTAAACAGATGGCGTCACGTGGGCGCAGAAGTTAAGATGTCATGCAAGTACTAATTTCGGTGTCTGCCAAAATGTGGTCAATAGTTGGGTACTACGTTTACAAAATTTCATTTATTGTACTCACATTTTGATACCTAATTTGTTCTTATATAAATATAACTCTACATATAGCTTGTCAGTTTATATAAAAGTGTGAATTAAATGTTCTAACTTTATATAGTTAAAGCCCAGGCCTGTGCTTTTTAAACATGTGAACCAAGATTTTAACCTAAAAACAGATTATGATAGGTGAAACCTCATTAAAAACAACGCGTCACTATGGCAATAACCATTTTAACTTTCAGATAAAAGTTATCGGGTACTTAAACCTACTGATAAAAATGTGATGGGTAAATATATTTTATCTGGCAGATAAATGCTATCTTGCAGTTATAAGACGCACTTTTAACTTATCCGTCAGATAGAAATATTTATCTACCAGATTCATATTTATCCAGGAGTCATAAGACCGGCCCTAAAGCTTTGTTACCATTTTCTTCTACGTATTTGAGCGAGAAATTTTTTCTTCATATGCCTATTTAAAAAATAAATACAGAAACAGGCTCAGTGCTGAAAGTGACTTGAGACTTTATTTATCTTCTGTGGTTTCTGACTTTAAAGCTCTGTTCCATCCAAAGCAAGCGCACCCTTCTCACTGAAACTTAGATTAGCATGGAGTTTTGTGATTAAAGGAGGCTATTTAAGTTATGAAAAAGCAGCAATTTCCAGTACCACTTTAAAGAAACATGTGAAATGTGATAAATATTGTGACAGTAAAGATAAGAAAATGTTACTACAGTTCTTTTCTTTTTTAATTTCAGTTTTAATGTTTTAAATAAATGTATAATTATTTGACTTAAGTAGTATTTCAATATTATTCCATAATATTTGGTGGGGTATTCCAAAGTACCTACCGAAGCTATAGTAGGTTAACTTAAAGATATTAAACAATTTGATTACAATTAATAAATAATTTCATAAAAATTTTGTATAAAATTAAGTGCGTGGCTATGGATATTTATCAGGGGGTTCATGCAACTCAGATATTTGTGAAAGGGGGTTTCGCGAGTCGAGAAAGTTTTGGAACCGCTGACTTAGACCATTCGGCCACCTCATGACATTTACCAAAACATGAGAGGTAAGTCTACTCCCTAAAATGTTCAGGCCTCCATTCACGTCTTAAAGCCTGCATTCACAATTATATTAAAATATACTTATACTTATTTTAAAAATATTCAGTTCCTCATGTAGAACCGACTCCTATTTGTGGTTCTCGACCTGTTCTTTAGTGTCAAGCCATACCTGACCATATTTTGTTGGCATTAAAGTGCAAGAAGTGGGTCAACAACTTTACTAATGGCTTTCAAGATAAAAAAAAGTCTTACACCTTTTCTTGGCTGATATTATGTCACCGGTAAGTGCTGGTTTTTCAATATTGAGTAAGCAGGTGGACAGCGATATTAATGGTATACAAACCACGCATGCGCTAGATCTGAACAAGAAACAAAACGAAACTTAGCTGATTACTCTTACACTTGAATCATACAATGTGAATCAGAGTTAATCTCGCATGTGGTTAGTTTTTCTGGATGCAGCATGACTATAGCCTCACTACTACATCTCTGGACACAGCATGATTACATAGTCTCGTACATTTTGCAAGCTTTTCTGGGCCACAGCATGATTACATAGTCTCGTACTTAACAAGCTTTTCTGGGCACAGCATGATTACATAGTCTCGTACTTTGAAGCTTTTCTGGGCACAGCATGATTACATAGTCTCGTACTTTGCAAGCTCTTCTGAGCACAGCATGATTACATAGTTTCGTACTTTGCAAGCTTTTCTGGGCACAGCAAGCTTTTCTGGGCACAGCATGATTACATAGTCTCGTACTTTGCAAGCTTTTCTGGGCATGGCATGATTACATAGTCTCGTACTTTGCAAGCTCTTCTGAGCACAGCATGATTACATAGCTTTGCCCTTTGCAAGCTTTTCGAGCGCAGTGTGGCCTATAATAGGATACATGTCTGAAGAAACGTTTGTGTAATACAAGATCTTTTTTCTGTCAACATTGTTATTATTTTATTAGACTATTAGTATTATGTTATGTCCCAGATCTTAGCTCAATCGGTAGCTTGTCTGCCTACTGATCAAAGGGTCCCGAGTTTAATTCCCGGCATGTCCAAAAATGTATCATTGATAAAATACACTTTTACATTGATAAATTAACGGCCAGGGACTCTATGGTGTGCATGTCCTAGTCTTAAGATAGATTATAAGGTATATGAAGCTACGACAGGCCTAGCGAGCTGGTAGTGGAAAATATATATGGCTTGAATAAAAAAATGACTCAAGCTACACGCGAGAAAGAGTAATGGATGTAAAAAAAGTATTATTTTATAGGTATTAACATGCCCTATCAAAATTAACAGCTTCAGATTACAAAACTGACGTATTAATACGTGAACATTGTTTAAGTACATTTGTTAACTGTTAAAAAGTGTCTTCCTTTGAAAATCAGACTGTAGCTTGCGGAGTGACAGGAGCTCCCAAACTCAGCTCGCTCAAACCTCACAAGGAGCTCGGCTTCATTTGCACCATATTTGAAAACAAGAGCAATGAGAAACACACCTTCTATAGTTGTTGTTACGAAGCATTGGCATAATTCACCTTCCTCATCCTTTTCCTCTTAGCTACATAGGATGAGCACAAATGATCTTTACACATTCTGAAATTCATAAAAACGGAACGGTGCACCCGATTAACTTGAAACCATTTCCAGTCGATACAGAAACTCTGGAAGTTTTTTTTTACAAATAATCCGCATTCGATCCACACACGAATGACAAAGTGAATCAGCACAATGTGCGGGCCTGGGGCGCGGTAACTCACCATCGAGCATGTGAGAGATTCTCCCAAAGGGAATGTGTTCTGTACCATGTCGAGGGAGGAGATTTACGGACCCTTCTTTTTCATCGAAAAAACCGTCACAGGTCATTCCTACCTCAGCATGCTTACCTTGTGGCTTCTGCTTCAATTGGAAGAAGATTCAAAGGAATGCATCTTCCAACAAGATGGGGCACCGCCTCACTTCCACTTGTCTGTACGGGAACACCTGAACAGACATCTCCCTGGAAGATGGCTCGGTCGTGCATGTGCCGACGATGTAGTATGGGGCAGATGGCTACCGGGATTACTGGACTTAACCCCATACGGTTTATTTTTGTGAGGTTATGTGAAAGATAAAATGTTTGTCACACCTTTGCCACGATCTTTGCCGGATCTGAGGCAGCGAATCACAGTCGTCGTTGAGTCAGTCACCGCCGACACACTGCACAAAGTGTGGTGAGACTTTTAACTACCACCTTGATGTCTGTCGCGTGACTCCAGGAGCCCATATTAGTCACTTTACACTGTGAAAAAACTTCCAGAGTTTATGTATCGACTGGAAAAGGTTTCAAGTTAATCGGGTGCATCGTTCCGTTTTTATAATTTTTTCGAAAGTATTAAGATCATTTGTGCTCATCCTGTATAGCTAAAGTAAATGATAAACAAGTGTATGAATTATCTTAACTTTCAAACTTTATCTTTGACGACTTCTCTCTATCATCAATGCTATTGTCTTCAGTTGATTTAATTCCTCGGTTGTAACTGCTGTTAATGAGGCCTAACAATCCATGAGTTTGTTTTAATTTTATAAGATTTGTCTGTTCTGAAGGAATTGGAGAAATTTGGTCCAAATAAATCTATTGCAGGGTTGGGTTTATTTCTGGAGAGGTATAATTAGTTTTATGAGAATGTACAAGAATCATTTTCAGAATCTTAACTTAACTTATTTAGCACTGCGTCATACTACTCATTCGGGTTATACGCTTAAGTACTAATTATGCTAATGGATTAGGAATTAGGAAGGTTGAATTTAGAGGCAATTAACCCACATTGGCGTGGAGAGAGAGTGGGAAATCGTTTAGGAAAAACCACCCCCAGTTCGCTCGAGCGAGATTCGAACCTCGATCTCCCCGTCCTCGGTAGTCTAGCTCAACACGAAGCTAGCGTGTTAGTTAACTACGCCACAGAGGCGGGTATTTTCAAAACCGTTATTATCCTAATCGTGGTTTTTTTTCATTAGAATAATAATGACTTAAGTAATTAAGACATCTTATAGGGTAAAATGATACACTATCTTATATTACTCCTAAAAGTGGTACCTATGCCATTTTAACCTTAATCACAGTCTATGAAATAATAAAATAATAAACCAAGCAAAATCAATTTATTATAGTTCATTCTATGCCAAAAGTACAGCTTAATACACTTTAAGTAACACTGGTCAGGGCTACAACGAAATTATTCTTTAGTATGTTTGTTGGCAATGAAAGAGAAAACAGAATATATTTAACTAAGGACATTTTCACCTTTTGTTCAATAACGTCTGAAATACCTTCTGCGCGTCAGCCATTTACAGAGTTTCAATAATTATAATTAAGAAGTACTAATTCAATATCCTTCAGTTGTTAAAAAGCATTAACACTTGTAAGAAAAGGCTGCCATGTCATTCTACCCAAGTATGTTATTTTAGGCTAGTTTCCCTATTGGTTGATCAAAACTATGTAATATTTAATTTTTTTAATATGAAGTGTTAAACACTTGGGGCAAACTTGATATACGCCTGTGTAGCATGCACGTGCTATAATAGCGTCTCAGTTTTGAAAATCAAGACTTTATGATAAATATAACCATTTATATTACACATACGTCATTTGTCCCGGTTCAAATAATAGCCCTGTCAAATTTCATGAAAATTGTCCACACATTTGACAGTCATCGTGGAATAAAGACTAATGAAATACCAGGTGGTCGAGTTAAAATAAGACCTTAATCTTCTTGTTCAGTGATAATTTACAATCGTTAGTTGTATATTTTCACTTTTCATATAAATATTGAAAATATGAATATGGATTTTAGGATTATAACTAAACTCGGTATTATTATTATTTTATTATTATTATTATTATTATTATTATTATTATTATTATTATTATTATTATTATTATTATTATATTATTATTAGCACAGCGTCTTACTACCCGTTCGGGTTATACGCACTTACGTAATGTGTAATGGTAGGGTGATTGTGAGATGAAATGGAGGACCTACAGTTTAACGTGGAATCCGAACCACGGTGGAGGCCTGGCATTCCTCACATTCACAAGTTGTTATTAATACACGTTTTGTCTGAGGTGAAGGAAGGGTTTGGCAGTCAGATAAATCTGTGCCGGGACCGAGGATTGAACCCCGAACCTAGAACGAAGTCTGACACCTTACCCTAGACCACCAGGTCAACTCGGTATTAGTTGAGATTTCAGGTCGGATCCGACCCCCTTACTCTACTCTTTGTTCACCTGCCGGAACATGCAATGTTCCTATATCATTCTCTTGGTGTTGCTGTGACGAGAATATACAGTGATGACGTTTCTGGGAAGAATTTGCGGAACTTACCCCCTCTTTACCCCTCACAATTTTATATTCTCGACTTAGTCTCCTAATTATTTATTTGAAACCCCGCAGTCGTCTGATTTGAAGGTCTCAGGTAGATCCTGACTGTGGCTTGAATAGCTTTTTAGTCGACCTCGATGGTCTTGGGGCGAAGTGCGTGCGTGCCTCATGGCCCGATGTTCGTGGGTTCACACCAGGCTGAGGTTAACGGATTTTTCTTGTGTGATATTAATCCGTAGCACAACCTCCTTCGGAGGGGAAGTAAAGCTCTCGATCCCATATCGATTGTGGCTTGTAAAATAATCCTGGAAGGGATGTGAAAATAGCTTTCCCGGAAAAATTGGTAGGCCTTTCACTCTCGCTCAAAGAGATTATCTTGTGCTGATAATCAGTTGGTTCAGAAAGTACTCAAATAAATTAAAATAAAATAAAACTCATTAGCGAATATAAAAAAATGACTGTCGAACAGTCTACCCTGAGCAATGTTCTCTCTATTCAGGGTTCCATCGAAATGACACCTTCTGTCAAATACGAGTGTTTCAGAACACACCCTGTGGTGTAAGACTACAACAGAGTAGGTCTGATTATTTGCTTGGACTTTAAGAAAAGTTTCTTTAACCGGCGGATCGACTATACTTTCTACCTCCTAGTCGTACAAAGTACAGTAAGTAGAATCTCTCATCAAAACCTCAACAATTCAAGGATAGCTTCGATTGTTATTAATTAATTACTACCCAAGCCGACCAAAAAACAAATTTTTTCGTACCTCTGAGAGATAACTGGCTAATTCCAAAGGAAATTGATGTGCTGATTCAAAAAGTTCTTTAATCAAAATATCAAAATATATATTCGTATTTGATGAATTATTAATTTTTAGTACCATACAATTGTACATATAGTAAGCACTTTTCATCATGAACATTTTACTATGGCTCAACTCCTCGTGATCGTTAAAATAATAGAACTCAAAAAGATCATGACCTCCTGAAATTGAAAAAGTTGTTTTTAAGATGCCGTCTGTCCGTCTTTTGTATCTTGCCCTAGAACCGATCGGACTAAAACTTGGTATTCAGGGTTGTCATGGGGTTCCCCCGAGGGATTTTTTTTGAATTAGCTATCCAACCCTAAAATTAATAGTAGTTTTGAAGGGTAAGAAGATAAAAAAAATTATGGAAACTTCATTTTCCCCCAAAAAATGGCTTTGAGGGCACTTTATATAGCAAAACATTTCCAACTTTGATCATATCTTTACAAATATTTGAGATACTAAATAACTTAAACTATTGTAAATCTGTAGTACTATTAAAAAATAAAATATTTTGTTTGGAATATGTTTTTATAAAACCAATAGTTTCTGACTATTAGCATATATATATATATATACTTTTATAGAGCTCTTTGACAAATGAAATCGCTTGTTATGTTCTAAGATTAAGCTACAAGTTGTAAAAATGCTGTAAATCAACTATATATTGTACGTTGGTTTCTTCTTCTTCTTAAATCATCAACCTGAAGGCTGTTTTGCTGTAATTTCTATTATCCGGAACTAGGCATACACACATATACACTCAGCCCTTCTGCTGGTTAGTGGTGCCCGCACTATCTGGTAGAAGTCATATTTACTATGAGAGCTCAGGAAGTGTGGTGGTTACCTATTTCGTGCTACATTGAATTTCTATGAGAGAGCATGAAAAAACCTACAAATTTGGTCAGTAAAGGCATTTTCACATAATTTCCAGGGATCTTTTATATGCCATAATCGACATGGGACCGATGGCTTTACTTCCCCTCCGAAGGAAGTTATGCTACGGATTTTTACCGCTCAGGAAAAATCTGTCAACGGCAACTGGGTTTGAACCAACTAACATCAGGTCCTGAGGCGAGAACTTTACCCCAAGACCACCGAAATCGGTTTGATATTCTTATGAATGGGCATCATTTAGAATACCTTTTAGAAAATACAAACTTATTTCTTGCTGATAATATTGGTAACTATAATATTAATAGTGTTATTTGCTAGGTATTGATAATATATATCAACTGTGATAGTTGCATATGAATGAATATCTCAAAGTAGATTTAATAGCCTTTTCTGGCTATCAGATATGTACTGTACATTCGTAATAAATACGGACTACAGGCTACATACCAATCAATAGATAATATAAACATTTTAATCTCTAGATAAAATATTTTACACATTAACAAAATAACTTTTAATTTTATTTGACATAATTGGTTACACACACAAATAATTACTAATTAACAAATGGTGTGTTCTTGTGGTCGATAGTTTTGATGTCAGGCTTCTTCAAGATTATAATAAAATCGTTATTTAGTTAAATATTTGACTCACTTCTTTCCCCCGCGTCTTAATAGCCGTCCGGGTTGTACGTATTTTAATTATTTTAATGGGGTAGGGAAGAGAAAGGTAGAACTTAGAGGGAATGTACCCGTATCTGCGTGAAAGGAGAGTGGGAAATCATTTAGAAAAAATCACCCTAAATATATGTGACTGACATTCGGACCCCAACCTCCACCGTCACCAGTAAAATCAGACTAGATGAGCCCTATTCACTTAGTCCACCTAGCACTACTCATATATCAGAAATTAGTGTGTATAGTTTACCTTTTTTTTATGTCAGGCAGCAGGGATGTGAATTTGTTTCGTTGCCAAAGCAACCTCAGCCACTAGACAATGTATTTACCACTGTCGACCGCCTCTACACATGTCACGCACCTCTAAAATTTACGTCAGTCGACAATGGCTCATTCAGGCAGATATATTAAGTCACTTCTCATTGACTCTGACACACGCTAGTATCTTTGACACACGCTATCGAATCCTTTGTGGTTCGCGCCGAAATGTTCCCAATTCACGAGCACAGCTGATTACTCCGCTGTCCTCTCCTGAGTAACAATGTGGAGTGGTCAGCAGATCAGCACGTTTGTACAACGCGTCAACGAGCCAGTATTAGTATAAGAGCGGTGGGACGAAGACCGAAAGTCATTGCGACTACCGTCAGCTGACATTCAACTTTCTCCTTCAGTGCTCGTACACAGCTGTGGGAAGGTTCGTGCATTTCGTTAACAGGTAGAGAGAGATATTCGTAACACAGAGCTTCACACTGGTTTGCTTGTAATAATTACCTTAAATACGCGTTCAATAAAATAAAATAAGGCAAAAATAACCATTTTAAGGAACGTAGCATGAGCTTGGCCCGTAATTAAATCACTTTTTTTTAATTACTGCCCGTAGTTGTTTTGAAAATACCGATTGTTCATAAGCAACTAGAATTATCTAGCGTAATTAGGTGGAGGAGTAAATATATTAGACCAATTACCCGTAGACTGTGTATACCTAGCCCCTTCTCCTGTGCCAGACGTGAACCACATTTGGTTTTATCTGGACCAACTTCGGTGGCTGCGCTACTCTTGTAGTAGTCTAGACTGCCGATGACGGGGAGATCAAGGTTCGATACTCGGTGGGGTGTACAGAGGGTCGTTTTTCTAAAATGGTTTTCCACTCTCCCTCCACTCAAACGTGTGTACAATTCCTTAAATATAATCTTCCTAATCCCAAAAACCACTAGCGTAATTAGTACATAAGCGTATAACCAAAACCGGTAGTAAGACGCTGTGCTAAAAAAAAGTTTTTTCTGGGACTATGACGTTGCACCTACGCAGATTATTGCGTACTACTAGGCATTGCTCCTCCCCGTGAGCTGGATTCAACACTTGGCGCTTTGTGACCATGACGTCATTAAAGGCAAGAGTGTCGTGGGTTGTAGAGCATCTAGGTCCTGTTGGTGGTAGATTAGATGAGCAGTCTATAAGTAATATAGGTCTATGTCTCGTATGGACATCATATATCTACCCATCTCCGTGACCCTCTCAAATCTGCTCCATGAAATAAATATAAATAAGTGCGCCCACACCTCATTTGTGTTGTTTAGTAAATAGCTACAATTTATACAAAACTCTTTTATGTACAATAGCTGTATTTAAACAAAACGCTATTTTAATAGCAAATTTTTGTTATGTAAAGGAGCTAACTTAATGATAAATGGAGTATATTTGTGAGTCTACTGGCAAAAAATTAATAAGAATGACAAAAGAATTGAGAGAAAAATAATATTTGTTCAAAAATATAAATTACAATCAACAACAAATTTTAAGAAAATAATTTCTAACTAGACGAGAAATAGTAACATTTTATTTGTGAATCAATGGACCAACATAAAAGTCTAGATAAAAATATCTTTATATTTTTAATGATTAGTCATACATGAAAAGTAGTTAGTACGAATCTTTTTAACATAAAATCACCAAAATAATATGTTAAAAAAAGTTTTGTCAAGTTTTGTTTATGTCAATTAAACGACCGGGATGCCAGGAAGTTCTATTAGTGTCCTATTCGGACAATAGACTATGTGGATAAAAGTAGATTTGGTTCAATTCGTTGCGAATTGCAACCTTGAGAGTCGGTACAGTATATACAGATTAATGAACATCACGGGGCAAACTTCTTCAAAGTTTTTTGATATCAAGATTAAGTTGAATCGAATCAAAATTTTAAAGACTGGTGGATATTACTATGGCCACAAGGAAAATTATTTTAAGAGTTGAATTCATTTTGTAGACGAACATTGGTTATAATTCACTGAAGGAGAATAGTTGACACGGAAAACTACATCAGTAGCCTCAACCTCTACGTCACCGGCAATCTTTATCATAGCGAGAATGATGGATTAAACCACGTGACCATCGTTATGTTTTGTTCACATTGTTAAACCTACTTCGGTGGCTGCATGGTAAGGCGTCACTCTCCTGTTAGCTTAGACAAGGAGATCGGGATTTGAATCCTGGTCGGGTGTACTGAAGATGGTTTTTCCAAAATTGTTTTACACCCTCCTTCCACGCAAATGCGGGTACACATCCTATAAATTCAACCTTCCTCATCCCTAATTCATTAACGTAATTAGTACAACTATGCGTATGAACAGGTAGTAAGATGCAGTGCTAAAAAAAGTTAAAAATCCTTGAGGATAAATAAATAGTGATCCAGGTTAGTAAAAAAATAATACTTTCTTTTTTCATATGTTGTCCAGGAAGCCCGTGACGGCGCTGTTGTTTTGGAAGGATATGCGAATTAATTGTTGGTTTTCTTTTGTATTTAGTTGAGTAATCAAATAACCTTTGTCAACTTAATGGAATAATAAGTCTATTATAGAAAAATTATATTTATGTTATTTTTGTGTGTTGTTGATTCGGTGGTCTTGGGGTAAAGTGTTCACCTCAGGACCCGATGATCGTGGGACCAAACCCAGCCGGAGTCGACCGATATTTTGTGAGCGATAAAAATGCGTAGCACAACTTCCTTCAGAGTGCAACTAAAACCATCGGTCCCATGTCATTGTGGCATTTAAAAGAACCCTAGAAGGTAAATGGAAATACGTTACCTGGTAAAATTGCTATACACTTTCGCTCTCGCTCATAGAAATTCTCGTATACGGATATAATCAGTTGGTCCAGAAAGTGCACGTTAAAGGCCTCAAATAAATTTAAAAAAAATAGTTAATAGTGTTTCTGTTTTTTTTGTCACTCTCTCGATTCAGTAATAGTCAAGGTCATAGTGATCCATCATAAACAACACTCACGCCGTATACCATAAACAAATATAATATAGTTTATCGCGAAGAATGTTGATTAATCATCATTATTTCTTGTTCAAAGTGTTTGTACACCTATGCGAGCTAGTTAGTTGGGCAATCAAAGTTCGATTTTAAACTTGTCAAAATAATTAATCTTTATTGGTTTATTTTATCTGTGACAATCTTTGGTGAATATTGTCATTGTTTGATAAGCCTCTAGTAGGTAGCGATACAGTCAATATAGACGTACAGTGTTTTTATCAGATAACAGGTACTACAAAAACGAAAATAAAACAAAGCTTTCAACTTGTGACCTAAAGAAGTACCAAAGGGCGTTTGAAATTATTATCTATAGTGTTATTATGCTGTTAAACGTCCAACTATAGTGAAAAAACGGTAGAAATAACTTTTTAGAAAGAATATCCCTACATTTTCGTGATCAACATTCATACAAGTTTACGATTTGTTTAGTATTTATTATTATTATTATTATTATTAGGTGTTCTGTCTTACGACAGGTCCATTCATTTTGTCGGTGAACTTAGACCTCAAATACACCCTGTCCTCTGTCTTATCCTTCAGCTTCCAGAATTTTCTTTTTTCCTTCAAGTCCTCCAATATTTGACTTCTCCTCCTTCTTAAGCTCCTCTTTCCCTCAAACTTTCATCTTCTGACGTCATGCAGAAGACATTCTCTTTTAAGGATGTGACCGATCCAGTTTGCTTTGTACCAAACAATCTTAAAGGTATTGATAATATCTACCAAAAGAGACAGTAGTAAATCTCATTACTTTAAAACTGAATAAATAAATAAACATATTGTTTTAGTAATTTTTGTAATTGTCAAAAAAAGTTTCTTCCTATTTGAATCGAACTGTATATGTTATCGCGTTTTTTTAAATGAATCTCAATCTTAAGTAAGCCTAAATTGATAAACTCATGCTCCTATTTATCCTCAAATTACATTCAATCTCCTGACACAACGATCGTTAAAAGTGAGCGATACCCTCAACGGTAGTCTTGCCGTCTTAGGCTTTAGACTCGCATTGCACTTGGTCACCATTGACGCAGAGGTCGAGTTTCAAATCCCGGCCGGGTGTTCTAGTCCAGTATTTTTCAACCTGGGGTCTGTTCGTGTGCCTCCAGATATAATCTATCTTCAGCTTTGTACCCCCAAAGTCATTGGTGCATAATGCAAGTTATATAATCTACATCTAAATAAATACAAAAAGTTACATCCAGACTAATGTATTAAATAAAATGTTTTAAATGAAAGCCATACACGTGTAATATCCCATCACCAACTGTTTCACCCGCTTTAATGGCCGAATGGTCTAAGGCGTCACTATCGTGTTAGTCTAGCCTGCTGATGACGGGAAGATAGGGGTTAGAATCCCGGTTGGGTCTACTGAGGGGGGTAGGTTAACACCCACAACGATTCATACCCCTTTTTTGAAATACCCATTTACTGTCAGCCTTCCTTCTCGCTCGCACTGGTTATCATGTGGCATACGACGTAAGACTCACGATGAAAGGGAAGTCGAGGCTCGAATATCGACCGAATTATCTCCTCTCTTTAAATGCGTGTGCATCAATTGTTTATTGATATGTTGCTGTTGTTTCTCTTCTGTCCTTGCTCGGAAATAATTGTGTCCTTTAATTGCTACCGTAGAAATGGACTATATTGTTTCAAGCGTGGCTTTCATTTTCTGTTTTCACTTTTGTGAGTAGATCTGTGTGTGTTTGTGTGTTCTCCCTCCCCCCATTCCACAACTCCGCTACCCCTCTTTCACGTATATAACTTCTGAACTCAGGCTGGGCTTATTTATATGTATGCATAAAGCATATGCTAACTAATAGCGAATAGTGTATAGTACTAAACACAGGGTGCGTAAGAAGTTAAAATACATTATTTTGTTTGAAATACCTTGTTTGTTATTTAGGAAATTTCTTTGTTTTAGCGTCAATGACTATAATAATTGTCCATAGGATTGAAAATAAATGAGAAATATTACATGTTTTCTTCTAGCTTACATTATTCAAATGTCATATATTTATATAAGAGAGACAGAAGTATCCGAAAGTTTCCTTCTCTCTGGCAAAATGGTGTACAGATGACAGCTCGAAAGCTCGTCCACAGATGCCTGATCCAGTAGCGTACCCACGGGGTGGGGGTGGGGGGTGCGCTTGAAAAGGCTTGATCTCCCCCTACTGTAGTTTGGGGATGCCCCGAGATCTACGCAGATCCGAAGAGAAAATAAAATGGGTGGTATGTGACCAGTTAAACCTTGAGAGCAAAGAAAACATCAAGCTCCACACATCCTTGTGTTCATCCTCCCTAGTAGTCCTAATTGATGTCCTTGCAGTCTAGGAAGTGGTCTAAGTTCTGAAGATTGCGGCAGGTTCCAAATATCCCAGTTTCACACGTGGCTCCATCGAGGAGTTGCACAGTGGCTATACATTTACCTTTCATAAATAATCGGGGATTATTTTTATGACGGATAAGCCAACTTTAATTTAGGCTTATTGATTTATTATTTTGTTAGATTATCACGTCTATAATAGAAAAAATATAAATGATAAAGTTAACAAATACTAATAAAAAAAGCTTCTAGGTGTATATAATGGTTAAAAAATTACCTCCCCCCCCCAAACCACCCCAAGCTCACCTACTACTTCGCTTTCCTTCGTACGCTACTGGCCTGATGTGTTATTATAATATACAGTAAAACCTTGGATTGCGAGCATAATTCGTTTCGTAAACGTGTTCGTAATACAAAGCACTCGTATGTCAAAGCGAATTTCCCCCATAAGAAATAATGAAAACTAAGATGATTCGTCCCACAACCCAAACATATTTAATCTGAAGATGATTAATACCTTTTTATTTTCGTTATTTAAATGTAACTGTACTGCAAACAAATGTATTTATTAAATCTAATGGTGGCTGGTGTGAGGTGGACGAGAGAGATGAGAGGAGGAGGTGGGTTATTCTTTAGGACGACATTCACTGTCACTAACGGAATCACTGCTATATGTTGGCTCACTGGAATATTTTTCTTTTTGGGCGACTTTAACAAAGAACCTATCCAATGACACTGCTCGGCAGACAAAGCGTAACCACAGTACTACTCGTATTGCAAGATATCGCTCGTTTATCAAGTTAAAATTTATTGAAAATGTTTGTTCGTCTTACAAAACACTCGCAGACCAAGTTACTCGCAATCCAAGGTTTTACTGTAGAGGTGATTTGCAGACGCAGACGCAATAAAGGATGCTCTAATGCACCCTGAAGGGCAGCACGAGAGCAAATTCTAACACGTATCGACCAATTGGTCACATCGTGTGGTTTTCGGATACTAAACTGACGGGTTGTCGCATTTCACGAAGTTACTGAAACAAAGAAAAGCATGATATTAATATTATGGGGAAAAACAAAAGTATATTGGTAAACCGAATAAAGGTTTTTAGAGTTAGGCCTACGTGCGGAGACACTACTCTATGGGGGGCTGGGTGAGAGCCTCCAAAACCACTGTTGACACATCTCGCTTATCCGAGCAGGGCTTTGGAACGTCGATGGCACCCTCCAGGGTAGATTACGTAATTCCCAAGCCCCTGGATAAGAGGATTGGTGGCACCGTGAGGTCTGTCGTAGAAGGACTGCGCCAGCTTCCGGAAGTGGTCCTTGATGGTAGGCATATCCAGGTCACGGTGTAGAGTCACATTCCGAACGTACCAAGGTGCGTTCACAATGATCCTCAGACACACGCTCTGAGGTGATTTTGGCCCCCTTAACGCTTTTATAGTCACGAACCAGATTAAAGAGTTGAATGTTGATGTTCGCAGCTGTCATGTCTAGAACGTCTATCCTTCTGTTGATGACAGCGTGCGTAGTTAGTTCGACATATAACACGACTAACTGCGATGGCCAATGCCGGGTGGATGCTAATCTGTGTGTGGACCAGACTCGTTGCGACAGTCCAGAGCTTGAGAGAGGATTCTCCTGTCTGCCAATCCTGACAGCCACAGACAACTACAACTGCAGGACCTGCTCCGTTGCCGGGGAAACCTGTGTTGACACCCTTATCCGCTGTAAAGTGGCGCCTTGCCCCTCGCAGGCCTGTATAGCGTGCGGTGGGACATGCCGGGTTATTTCGGCCTAGACTTAGTGTATATATTTTAATTGGTTTGAACAGCCATGCAAGGCTGAAGCATTTCCCCAAATTTGCTGTGCTAATCACATCAATCATTCCTTTGAATATTTTATACATACCATATAAATAATTATTTAATCAAATTGTATCTTAGCATTGCATTCCAACGTTTGTTTGTATTGACTTATTTCAATTAAAGTAATATACCAAATATAATATTTTGTTATACTATTCCAAATTATCTGAATTCTATATTAATTTATTATTTTATTGATAATTGATTACATGATCCAAAGAGCTTGAGCTCGCTTAGAGGATTATGGATTTATAACAATGAAATTTTACATGGGTTTAAATTTTAAAAGATGTAAAAGACATTACAAACATTTGATCATGAAAATTAATAAAAGTAAAACAAAAATAGCAAAATATACTAAACATAATAGACAGCAGTACAATGTGACAGATTAGATAATTGAGGTCGGGACAAAAACATGAAAACCCTCATTGGATGACAAATATTTTAGAAGTGATTTCTGGTAGTTACATCTTGAACTGTGAGTTATTTTTTAGTCAGTCAATACCTTAAGGATAGCTAATATCAATGAAAACTTTTTTTATTTTGTATAGCTAGTTTTACAGAGTTCATAGAAGTTTAAATAGTGAAAAAATCACATCTAAATCAATTAGGGTTATCGTATTTTTGCCCCGAACCCCTCAATTTTTAAATATGAATGTTAATATCATTGAACACATTTTATCAATGAACATGAGAAAATAATAATAATGATAAATAAATAATAGGAAAAGTTTCTTTGAGATAAAGATGAAAATTTAGGAAAATTAACTAGTATTATAATAATAAACAAGACATGTGGGTATGTTCAGGGAAATAATAAAATATATCCTAAAATGTTTATTGAAAAAACGTAGCTTATAATTATAATTATAATTGAAAATATGTGTGGTAATATTGGTGAATACATTTTATAAATAAATGTGAGGAAAAAATAATAAATAAAGATAAGTAATTAAAATAAGTATGAAAAATGTATACATGTATGCTCAGGGAAATAATAATAGATTCTAAAATGTTTACTGAGAAAAGATAAATTTATTATAATAATTATTGTGATTGAAGGCAAGTAGATAGGATAAGACTTAAGTAAAACATTTTACAGTACTGTAGGCCTATTTTAATCACAAACAGAGGAGAGGTGGTCAATAACTTTATATAATTTTGGTATGTTGTGTTTAAGATTGTTTATTTGCAAAGAAAAAATTTGTAATGATTTTTAAAATTTGTCACTTCCAGTAAGCAAGAGATATCTGTTGGAATTTCATTATATATTTTGAATTCGTTCTATAGTTTTCAGTGTTAAAAGATTCATGATATGTACCTGACTGAGTGAATTCTAATTTGTGGGTACTTTTAAGTTTATTTTTATTTATATTATAAGCAAGAATGCCTGTTTCGTAAATAATCAATTTATCGAAAGGCATTAAATCCAGATATTTATACATTTCGGTAGTTCTATATTCTCTGACAGGTAATTGATATGACGATCTAATAATTTTATTTTGGAGTGCAAATAGTCTTTTAAGTCTCGATTTGGTTGCAAAACCCCAAATATTAATCATTTATTAGTAATGAGTGTACCAAAGAAAAATAAAGAGTTATTTTTACTGGATTAGTTAATTCATATTGCATAGGCACGTCGGATTATTTCTCCTGCAATACGAATTAGTTTTTTTGTTTTACTATTTATGTGACTGTCCCATAATAGATGCTTGTCAATATTTAGACCCAGATACGTAATAGAGTCTACAAATTCCAGTATCTCATTTTGCATGATTATTTCTTTTTTATTATTTTTTTGTGGCTAGGTTTTGAGGTTTATTAAAAAATAGCAAATTATTATCAAATGCTTGAATGCACAATTTTTTATTAGTTAGTTCTAGGCTTCACTTGTACGAATTAATAAAATATACTTTACATTCAACTATTTATATTATAACCTCTTACATTGTCCAAGAATTAAAAAAAAAAAAATTGTTTCATGTCATTTTAACAATTTCAACCAAAATCTTTTTGTAATTAACTAAACTATTTAAATTGTTTTACAATATATAATTACTACCTCAACAATAACCGTTTCCATGGTGTAGTGACCAGTGCGCCTGGTAACGAGCTTCAGGGTCCCAGGTTCGATTCCCGGCTGGTACCTTTGGTATGTTCTCCTTTTAGGGGATAATCCCAACAGTCACCAAAGTTAGTCATTTAGGCTTAAGTTAGATTAAGGGCCAGATTCATAGTCAGATTTATAACGCCTCAAGTGCGGCGCTATACTAAATACATGACGTCACCTACCTGAAATTGAATGGAATGGCCAGTTTCATATGCGAAACTGGCCCATTCATTTTGGTCTAGGTAGGTGTCGTCCTGTATTTAGTATCGACTCGCACTTTAGGCATGCTAAGTTTGACTATGAAACTGGCCCTAAGTCTCGCCCCGGCTCCACAGAATCATAATAACTATCATCACATCATCTCATTGCGAGTACGACGTGTAGACAATCTCCTATGAGGGGTACCCTGGACAATGTTCTGTGCCACCAGCGTGGCTAATAGTCTACACATAGGGTGATTTAACCTGTCCATTGTCCATTCCGGTCAAATGTGCCATACGATAAAAAAAAAAGCTTATTAATGAATATCATTAAGTAAACGTATAGCTCGAATGGGTAGTAAAACGCAGTGATGAAAAAAATACTATTTCTTTAATGGGTTTTTTAAAATACATCAAACCCATACAATTTATTTAATTTATGCATTCAACTTTTTCGTTTTAAATTATAGGTACTGTACAGAATAAACCAAACTCTTCCTTTTTTATCACTTTATGTATATTCAATACTTGGTTAGAAAACCTCTCAAATTGTATTTATAAATTTTAAATGGTATATGATATTTTATTGTGTCACCGCCATTTTAAAATCTGTTCAACATCGTTTGTGTAGAATGTATATAAATAATGATTATAATTTATATTACCCTAATAGTTAATAAATATTACTTTTCTTATATTAGAAACAATTGTTTATACTATCACGAATCCTGTTTATCTAGAGAATGATAAATAAATAGAAGTTAATATGATTAAGAGGTTATAGATAGCCGTAAGGCCTCAAAAGGCAACTATACTATGATGGGTTTTGTAGCCATCACCATTTTAATCATGGTATATATGTTTTGGCATGAAAACCTCTTCAAATTACTTTTAAAGCCAATTCATGTTAAAATTATTATCGATGGAAAGCCCTCCTGTTTCCAACGGTTAATATCTGTCTATTCATAAAATAGGCAAAAACAACATAATAGACAGTCCCAACGTTGTCTTTACGTCAATGTGTACCACCCCACTCTCACTCTATTTAGTTACGGCCACAATAGACTAAAAAGGAAGGTGGGCGATCTCTACAGGAATAATAATAAGAAAGGTGAAACATTTGCAAAATTAATAAATATTTGAATTATTTATTCACAGTAACAAAAGTGTTAAAACAAGTTACATGGCCTCACAAGTCAAATTGAAGTGTGTTGGAAACAAATAAATCATGGTATTATATAAACTTGTCTAGAAGAGACTAATGAAATAAACAATATTGTTGCTATTATTTAAAGAAAACTTTCTTGATGATATACAAGCTTCTGATTCACCATAGTAAATTAAGTCAAACAAAAATAGTAATCAAAAGTTTTAAATTTTACAATATTGCAAAGATTGGCAAAGAGCTTAAAGAGCCTCTTTTAAGTGTATTTACAACACGTCAGATTCACACTTGTGAATATAGACAAATCAGTTTTAAATTTGGGAAAAGTTTAAATTTAAATATCGCACCAGATATTTACTTAAAATTTTAAATCCTAAAGATTTTACAAGATCATAAAGAGCTTAATGAGCCTCTTTTAAATAGATTTACAACGCGTCTGATTCACATTTGTGAATACAGACAAAATAGTTTTAAATTTAGGGACTAAATTTAAATTCAAATATCGCACCAGATATTTACGTTTTGCACAAAGGTTTGACTTCCCGACTAAACTCAAACCTTCGTGGGACCATTACCATTGTCCACTTTTTAAAGAATTATTTAAGATTCCCACATTTAAATTTCTAATAGAAAAACCAAGTTACGTTAGAAAACTTATAACATTTGCCTAAATGAATCTGCGAATATTAAAGTCAAAACCATATTCAATCAAAATAATTTACTTTAACATTAACTTAAAGAAAAGAAGTCTACAAAATAACCAATAAATGAAACATATCAATTTAAGGAATTTAAATTATTATTGATAACCACAAAAGCAAAAAAAAAATTTACCTAAATATTGCAAACATAGAAAGAACCAAGAAATGTGGCTACCTATTTAAACCAAAAAATTTAAAAAATACTAGCGCCTATACGGTGATAGGAAACATTAAGGTGCTCCATAAAAGAATTTACTTTTAAAATTAAAGTTTTTAGCAAAACATTACCGATGCCTACACTGACAGATTTCCATAACAAACTAAACCAAATATTTAAGAAAATCAAAACCCATCGCAGCAATATGTAGTTTTATAGAGTTTAAACAAAGATATTATTTCAACCATCCTGGCTAATACATCCTAGTCCTAAGAGGACTTCTCGTTGAAGTAGCTGATGAAAAAGGCCATCGATATTTTCTTTGTGCCCTCGTTATATAGGTCTAGTTGCAAGGAGGGAAGGTAGGAGATGTCCTTTGTTATTACGTCATTCGCTTGCAAACAGGTTAGAAGGCTGCTTATGTTATCACTACACCATGTTCTAGTTGTCTTGAATTCAACCGTTGCATTCGACTCATTTTCATAACAGCAACTCCAAGACGCCGGACGCGCAGAGGTAGAGAGCTATGCTTGTTAGGTCACGTAGGCCAGATAGATGTCAGGAACATAAGTGGTCTTGTCTTAGTACAGCACGGGCCAATCAGAGCATTGCAAGCTTACTCTGTTAGAACATCAGGGTTCTGTACAATTTATAGCGTTTTTGGACTTCTCTTCAATCTAGCATTATGGTGATGAGACTAGACTTGCAAGCAGCTCTACTCCGGCAGACATATGCGTGAGTAGAACACCTAATTATTTGAATAGTAAGATCGTGATGTTTAATAATGCTGGATGTTTATGAGTACAAGATTACTTTGAGGTAGTATTTCTATTGCAGGATGTATATGAATATTAGCTTGTTTAGGGGTGGGTAGTAGTTTATTCAGATGTCTATGAATTACTTGTTTAGGGGTAGTAACATTCATATTATACACGCTAACTCCATGGGCCCAAAAGATTTTGCCCCGTTTTTTTACAATAAATGGAAAATAAAATCAAAAACAAAACTTTGTTTATAAATTACTAAACAGTCACTATTTTTATACATTTAATATACTGGGTGTTCCCGGGTTGAACGGCTAAACTTTGCGAAGCCTTAGTGGATCAAAAAAGTAACCCAAAATGTCTTTTGGAGGAGATTTGCTAGTTTTCGCTTTATTTTAGCGCGAACAGCAAAAAACTAAATAAAAACAAAATAGGTAGGAATAAAATAAAATATTGTATTTATTTATTTTGTCCATCCCAGAGACAAGCAGTGCGCCGATTAAAATAGGAGATCGCTGTACTAGCTGCAGTAGCTAATAATCCTCATGTAGGCTCTCGTGCGATTTCTATTGATTTAGGAATAGCCAAGTGTAGTGTGCTCAAAATATTGAAGCATCATAAATCTCATCATTACCACGTGTCGTTGCATCCCAAGAGCTTCACGGAGAAGATTTTCTCAATAGAATCGCATTCTGTCGATGGGCACCTAAACAAGTAAGAATAGATAGGAACTCTTTTCTTAAAGTGTTATTCTCTGATGAATCGAGCTTTACGAATCATGAGAAAGTTAACCAACACAACACGGATAATTGGAGTGCGGAAAATCTACGGTGGTTGCGCCAAGTTGAAAGACAGTGCCCTTGGACTGTGAACCTTTTGTGCAGACTTAAAGGAGACCATTTTTTTTTCTTATGTAAGAACTGTTTAAAATCTTTTACCAATCTTATCAACCTGGCACGTCATATACGTTTACAACACGGGAGTGGACTTAAAAAGTGTGATTAGGTTGAACAAGTTTTTAGTCGGAGTGACAGCTTACAGCGACATGTTTCCTCACATAGTCGGGAGGTGAAGTCGTTCGAGTGTGATAAATGCAGTAAAATATGTTCACGGCATGATAGTCTATTAAGAGACAGGCTAAAGAACTGCACTGCAACAGGAGCAACATCACTGGGGAATGTTGCCGACGTTTCAAAGTCAAGAGAGCAGGAATCTATTGAGAATCTCGATTTAAATGAAGATTACGACCCCTGTAATTTTTCAAAAGCTTTGAATGGTACAGTAAAAATCATCAAGATTAATCCCTCGAAAGACTCGCTATTTTTATTCTTTACTGACGAAATTAAAAGGAAGTTGGAATCAATGTTAGCACAACAACTTAGTGTAATGGGCAATCTAAAATGGTATACATCTGCCTCTGTAGAGTACTCTCGAGTTGGAGGGGAGGGAGAGGAAACAATCACTCCTTTCTTTCACAGTAAGTGTATCATCACTCTAAGCCCTGATGCATTAACATCGCAGATTGAGGGTGCATGCACTTACATGATTGAAGCAGCTTCTTCTTTCCACCAAAAGGGAAGTGGTTGGTCTGAGGACCGTGTGAAATACTTAGAGCTTAAACATATAAACATATGCTAAAAATCCCGTATGTGATCTATGCAGATTTTGAATGTTTAAAATTAAAATATCAGGGTCTGCACCTAACCCCAATCACTCATCAACTACAAAAATGACGAAGCATAAGCCATCAGGATTTGCATATGTTATAGTCGATTCCGAAGGAAGATGTGTGAAGCCTCTTATTGTCTATAGTGGTGAAAATGTCGTGGTTACCTTTCTTCATAAATTTTTTGAAGAAGAAACCATGATCATCGAGATGAAGAAAAATGTTGTCCTTCTGCGCATCACCCCTGAACAAGAAAATGAATTTATTTCAGCTAGCGTATGTAGTATCTGCGAGAAGGAGTTGGGTAAAGACCGCGTCTGTGACCACTGTCATCTCAGTGAAGCTTATCGGTGTGCATCTCATAATAAATGCAATATTCAGTTTCAATATACTAAGAGAATACCCGTCATATTACACAACATTAAAAATTATGACGCCCATATTTCCATGCGAAAAATTGGGAAGTTTACAGACAGTAAAATATAATGAATTCCAAACAATATGGAGAAGTATATCTCATTCAGTCTTAGCTATTTACAATGTATTGACTCGTTACAGTTTTTAAGCACACCTCTTGAAAAAAAATTGAAAATTTGTTGCTTGTTAGGAAAACTCAATCTAAAATACTCCATGAAAATATCCCTTTTGAGAAAGTAGATCTTCCGCTACGAAAAGGTGCGTTCCCTTACGACTACATGGATTGCAGCATTAAAGTGAAAGATAGTCAATTACCACCAAAATCCACATTTTATAATCAGATGCGCCAAGAAAATATTTCAGAAAGTGACTACGCTCACGCTAAAACTGCGTGGGAAAACTTTGAAATGAATACTTTGAAAGATTATCAAAATGTAAAGCTTCAAAAGATACAGAGAGTCATTACTTTCAATCAGAGCGCTTGGTTGAAGCCATATATTGATTTTAATAATTCCTAACAAAAAATGCTGTAAATGGATTTGAAAAGGGCTTTTTCAAACTCTTGAACAATGCAGTATTCGAGAGATCAATGGAGAATCAAAGACATCGTGTAAATGTTCAATTACTAAATAATGAATAAATGGTACGGAGCTCCGTACGGACTTTCTCACTCTATTGTTTAAAAATGGAGATATTTACTCATAACTTGTAATATATGTGAAACGAAATAATATACACTAGCAAACGCAAACATAAATTGCAGTATATTTATGTAAAACATTTTTTGAGTCCCGGTTTTAAATTTTATCATTTTATTTTTAAAGAATTAATGTCCTCATTTTTATGTTTGAACCTATAAAAAAGATCAATATTGGGTCCACAAGGGTCAACACTTTGTATTAAAATTTTAACTTCCGGCTAAAATTTTCGACATTTTACTAGGTGTTGCACATTCTAATGTCATTGCATTGCTATTAAATTCCTTTTTTTTAAATTTTGACCAATAAAAAAATGTTAATATTGACTAATGAGTCCAAAATGGAGATAAATCATTGTTGTACAAACATTTATCCTAAGAGGTTTAAGGGAAAACAACATAAACCTTTTGAGAGACTTACTTATATTTAATTACTCTATGGCATTGGAGAATTATTGCGTTAAAACTTAAAATTAGTTCCTCTTTAAAACTAAAGCTCATAAAACTGTATTAATATATTTGCCAATATCTCAGAAATTGTTTGTTTTATAGAAATATTTTTCATATAAAAGTATTTTTATTTTTAATAGTACTACAATTTTGCAATGAAAAATTATTTATAATCTCAAATATTTGTGGAGATACGGAAATTTCCGCTTCTGTAAAGTACCCTAAAAGTAATTTTCATGGGAAATTGAAAATAGCCAGGTTATTAAAATCTTATCAACGACTAGATACGAGTTCATTCAAAATTGTTAAAGCTGATTTTGAGAAAATCTAATTTTTCTCTTTTCGCCCTTTACTAAACTACTTTTAATTTTAGGTTTAAACAGACACACAGACAGACGGCATTGCCAAGACCACTTTTTAAGGGTTCGGGGGGGGGGTTAGGGGGGGTCATGAGACGTCGACACCCATCAACATTTTAGGTTAGACTATTTTTACGGTCGAAAAGTTAAAAAATATAAATATTTGCGTATAAAAGTTTTATGTTCAAAAAGTTAAAAAATATAAATATTTGCGTATAGCTTGAAAGTTATTGATTTATGAAAATATGATTCGAATAAAATATTTGAATTATAAATAAAACTACATATATGTAATGATAATTAATTTCATATCTCAAATAGTTTCGGAGATATGATAAAAAATGATAATTTATGCTTCAGTCCGGAGCCCTTATATTCATTTTGCTGAAATATTGAGAGTAGCCATTTTGTTTGTAATATTTATGAATGTTTAGAAATAAGATTTAATCAAAATCGTTAGAGCCGATTTTGAGAAAATCGTCTTTTTCTTTTTTCCCCTTGAGTAAACTACCCTTAATTTTAGTTTTATATATACAATTCAAAAAAAAACCTCGGGGTAGCCCTATGAAAATCCTAGATACCAAGTTTTAGCCCGATCGGTAAAATAGTTTGGGCTATAGTTGGAGGTAAATACAGACAGACGGATGGAAATTCAAAAACCACTTTTTCAGATTCGGCGGGGTCATCAAAATCTCAAGCTCAATTTTTTGACGATCACAATACTTTCTCTACCTGTAAGATAGCCAGAAAGTAAAAAAGTCTGAAGAAGCGTATTGCTTCACCAGCATTTATTTCTTATTTGATCTTCATGGAAGAATTAGTTGTGACTCACATGAGAAAAATAAGCCTACTTTTGAATAAGCCTATCCATGCAGGCTTTGCTATCTTAGATAAAAGCAAGGTTATCATGTATAACTTTCATTATAATTATGTTAAAAGGAAATATGGACAAAATGCAAAGCTCTTATTCACAGACACAGACTCCCTCTGTTACGAACTGAAAACAGAAATTGTTCATGTGGATATGTTTGATAATATAATACTGATTCGACACTTCAGACTATCCAGAAACAAATTTTTTACACAGTGCGTGCAATAAAAAAAGTCCTGGGTAAAATGGGTAAGATGAATAGAGAGAGTTTGTGGGACTTCGACCGAAGCTTTACTCCATTCAAAAGGAGAGTCTTAAGAAGAAAAAGTGGGTAAAGGTGTGTCAAAAACAACTCTCAAACAGAAAATTTGTAGCGTCCTCAGACGAGGAGGCCACAAAATAATACAAGGAAAATACAAAAGGGTAAATAACAACAACAAGAGTGAGTGCACATGAGTTCAAGACTAGAAATGTTCCGTAGAGAAACATTACGCGTCTAATCTCGCCACTCCCACCTGTTACTGAGAGTATCAAAATATATGGGAGTCGTCTATCACTAGAGAGCCTTAAAATGCGTCACCCTTCCTAACCACTGAAAAATATTAGATAAATTACATTAAACAACCAAAAACCTAGGACATGTGATGGTATATAATAGTTAAAAATAAAAAATTAGTCATGTTGAACCAATATTTATTTTGGATAGGACAATCCGAAGTTTAACAATTCAAATAAGTACTAATTATTGTTGTTATAACAATTATATGTACATTATGTACAAGTGCTTTGAACTTTAACATTGAAAATTAGCCCACTATAACGGGTCTGGGCAGAAATGATATTCTGCCAACAATAAAGTTACAATTAGAGTAATATTTTCTTTACAAGTAAACAAAAAATGTACGGTTATATATATATATATATAGAATAATAGTAAATATGGACAATACAATCGGTCTAAAAATTATTTACCCTATCAATCCTGATTTGGTTCAATCAGCGCTGGCGTGTTGTATTGCGACAACATTGACTCTCAAGTCTAAAAGGTAAATATTTCTCAAGATGAAAACATTAATAGGTTGCGAAATAACCCCAAGAAATCTAAGTATTATATCAACAAGACTATTTAATATAAACATAACAGTAAATGTCAATAGTTCCCCTAACATAACAATTTGTATAAATTATACATCGTGACTACGCCCATTTCGCCCTGGCGCGTTGTAAAAAGACAACATAGGCTTATAAGTCCAATACCACAATATGAAGCAATAATTAATTTAGAGTTCCACCGTAATTAATACAAATAAATCATTACACCTCAACCGGTGACAAGACGCCATTACAAGTTAATTGCCAGACTTCTATTTAAATTTAATTTTTTAAGATAACAAAAAAATTAAGCCAAAAAGGAATTTTGAAATAATAAAAAAATATATAAAAAAAGGATGTTAAATTAGCCGAGATAGAATTTGGGTTCTTACATTTTCAAACGCAGGAAGCCGAAGCTTGTACTAGTCCTAATCCAGCTCTGTCCCAATTGTGACGTTCATTGGGTCAGACACAAATATATATACAGATACAACAAAGAGGAGGGGCATGATGGGTAAGCAAGAGGGGAAAGATTCTGGAATATCAAAGGAACAATGTTATGCGCATTTCTACGTGCCTCGGGAAGACCGGTGGTTTTTTCTGGCACAATCTAGAAGAGAATAACTATAACTGCGCATGTCCAGCCCACATGTGGGGTTCGCTAAATCGCCGTTCAATTCGCTCCGCCAGTGTACATTTTCTCTCGGGTGAAGGAAGGTGTGCATAGCAGAAGTTACGTCGCTCTTCCACGTTGCCTCCAATCACGGACAAATGGGGTAAGGTTCAACCATCGATATAGCAGTTGTGTATTTTATTGACCATCCGATGCTACAAATTAAACATGCCCATTATAAAAAATGTTTAAAGCAGGGGATCCTACACTACGCCAATATGTCCATGATAAGAAGTGAGAAACATCAATTGTACAGTATCTCCTTGAATAAACTGGCACTTTCCCCCGGAGATGACAAACGCTATATTTTAGATAATGGATGTGACACTCTTGCATACGGTCGCTGCAAAATAAGACAAATGTATTCACCAATCTAGATATAAAAAAATAACCCTTTATGTTTTGTATGTAAGTATATTGAAAAGGAAGTTTGTGTATTAACCTTTGTAATAAAGATTTTATTACGTAAAAATGCTTGTGATTATCATAGCCTGCTTTCATACACAGCACGGCTTTATAAAAATTAAATAGTTTAGTCAAAATTAGTTATAGGTGGGAGGTGACGTTACTCGCTTCCTCGCAGTGCCTCCTGGGAAACGTTTTAATAAACGGCTAAACGAGTAACACCCAATACGTAGTAATATTATGATAAAATTTTAGTGATTTATAAAAGATGTATCAAATTAATGGCGTAACTATTTATAAACGTTTGGTTTGCTCCCCCCCTCCTCCTTTCCTGATCCGCCACTGAACAACGGTATTCTTATGAGAGAAAGTAACCCACTTCCCGAGTTAAGAGAAAAACATTGTGGGAGAAAGTGACCCAACCTCGCAATGTGGAGGATCAATGTTATTCTTATGGGAGAAAGTGATCCACCTCATTCATTGAGGTGGATAAATGTTAACCTTGTGGGAGAAAGTGGTCCAGAACTGTCATTTCAACCACTACTCAAGCTTTAGAGATGTGTTGAACTTTAGCGGAACAGCTCATGCCGATGAAGCGGAAATCTTGTGATTGGCTTAGAGTTCATAACGTGACCACGTTTCTGTTCTGCGCTTGTTTTTCGGCGAACGTGTGAATCCACAGTAAAGCTGGCACCGGAATGATAAATGGGGATTGATCTTGAGCAGTGGCGCAGGAACGGGGGGATAGGGGGGTAAATTTTACTCCCCTAAAAATTGAGAGGGGTAAAAAGTATAGTTTTTACCCCCCTCCCCAGAATATTTTAGTTAAACTTTTAGATAATGTAAAGATCTTGTTGAGGCAAGATAAAAAGTTCACATTAAGGCAACACAGCAAAAATAAAATGTGCTTGGAGCACACACTGTTTGAAAACTCTGATAGTGATACCAGCTACATCAGCTACTGCAGAAAGAAGTTTTTCAATGCTTACACGAAAAAAAAACTATCTTAACTGCACTATGAGGCTACGTAGACTAAATCACCTGTGTCTGCTGAGTCCATACCCTGAGAGGCTCAACAAACTTGAAAATTGCAAAACTATTTAGTGGTCTTATAGCTAGTAACGACTATAGGGCAAAGGTGTATGTAAACCTACTTTAATTTTCAATGATTCATAATTTTTAGCTAAACCACATCAGTTATAATTTTTCTTAATTTGTTTTGTTACATTAATTCTAATGTTTGGCATGACTAAAATAAATGAGAAAAATGCACAATGGGACTATTAAATACAAGTATCCCTCATCATACGCGATCTCACTTTCCGCGTTTTCATCATAACGCGATTAAGAAATAGTAAAAATAATGCGTTCTCGGCTGTAATTTCGCAGTCACCCTGTGCGGTGGTGCCGTAAGCTTGTGCGCACACAATCCAGTGAAGACAAAGATCTTTACTGTACAGTTTGGTGTTAGAGGGGTGGTATTGACAACATTGGAGATGCATGGGCAACAGTCCTGTATGAAGGGAGTTTGGAAAAATATTTGGCCTTAAGTTTCTGATTCTCATGATTTTGATCCTGAACACGAGCTTTTCAATTCAAGACATGACATCGTTGACATAGCAAGAGTTTAGATTTGAAGACGTAGACCAGGCAAATGTGGATGAATTGCTTCAATCCCACTCAATATAACTCATCAATGAAGATCTTCTAGAAATGGAGAATGACATAAAGGATGAAGAGGAAGAGCACTTTGTTGTTGAGCTTATCAAAAAACTTCAACAAAACAAATTGATGAATTTTGTTAACACTTTGACAGTGCAATTAGAATCATTGAAGAGAATGATCCTAAGATGGATAGAAGTGCTAAAGTTACCAAGGAGATGAGTTATTTGGCTTGCTACAAAGCACTCTTTAGAGAGAGGAAGAATGCTGCACGTCAGCTGAGTCTTGACCATTTCATCAAAAAAAGTTGAAAATCTTCAGTCTAACGACCCAGGGCACTTCACGACAGCAAGAGCTGTCAGGCAAGAGCCTTCAAGAGAGCAGGAGCTTACCATCCCAGGGCCTTTCAGAGAGCAAGAGCTTACCATCCCAGGGCCTTTCAGAGAACAGGAGCTTACAGTGTAAGGGACTTAAAGGGCCAGAGCCTACCATCCAAGGGCTGTCAAGAGAGCAAGAGCCTACCGTCCAAGGTCCATTAAGAGAGCAAGAGCTTAGCGTTACAGGGCCCTCAAGAGAGCAAGAGCCTATAATCCAAGGGCCGTCAAGAGCTTACAGTCCAAGGGACTTCAAGAACAGAAGAGCCTACCATCCCAAGGCCTTCAAGATATCAAAAGCTTACTATCCCAGGGCCATCAATAGACCAAGAGCCTACCGTCCAAGGGCCATCAAGAGAGCAAGAGCTTAGCGTCCCAGAGCCCTCAATAGAGCAAGAGCTTACCATCCTAGGGCCTTCAAGAGAGCAAGAGCCTACCGTTCCAGGACCTTCAAGAGAGCAAGAGCTTACCGTCTTAGAGTCTTCAAGAGAGCAAGAGCTTACAGTCCCAGGGCCATCAATAGACCAAGAGCCTACCGTCCAAGGGCCATCAAGAGAGCAAGAGCTTAGCGTCCCAGAGCCCTCAATAGAGCAAGAGCTTACCATCCTAGGGCCTTCAAGAGAGCAAGAGCCTACTGTTCCAGGACCTTCAAGAGAGCAAGAGCTTACCGTCTTAGAGCCTTCAAGAGAGCAAGAGCTTACAGTCCCAGGGCCTTCAAGAGAGCAAGAGCTTACAGTCCCAGGGCCTTCAAGAGAGCAAGAGCTTTCCGTCCAAGGGCCCGCAAGAGAGCAAGAGCCTATCGTCAAGAACAAGCTATTGATAATCGAAATTTGCCAAATCCAGTTAATTTATCATGCGATTGAAGATGAACGTTAAGTGTACCTGTAGTATTGTATTAATTAGATGAATTAATTAAAAATTGAGTTTGTTTACAAATTTCAGTGAATCGAAGATTGACAATAGGTGTAGGCTACCTATAGCATTGTACAAGTTAGATAAATGAATAAAAATTGTATTCATTTAAGAGTTTTAGGTTTTTATTTACTTTTTTCCTTTGGAGTAATCCCTATCTCACCCATGTGAGTCAATTCACTTGCCTTTTCGTGTTACGCGATTATTTATCAGAACCAATCACTCGCATAGTGCAATGGACAGCTGTATTACATTTTCCTGGTCTTTTTTTAATCTCAAAAATGTTATTCCCTATAAAAGCACATGATTATTTTACCCCCCCTAAATATAAACGTTCCTGCGCCACTGATCTTGAGATACAGTTCACACTGGGTGGGGCTTATCTGAGAGGGCCTGTCATAGCTGGCCCAGCTTAGCTTCTATATCCAGTCACTAGAACGCTGGTACAGTCCTCGCGTGACGATTGGAGCAAAGGATGAATAATTTTGACTTGTATTCTGTATAACGAATCCAATAATTCACTGCGTGTGGAGAGTTGTCTTCAACTTTTTTCCCAAAATACTTTATAGAATGATAAGACAGAAAAAATATTTTTTTCATGTTAAAAACGTTGGAAAAATATGGGTGGGGCCTGGCCTGTGTGGCCCCTAGGGACGGGCTAGCCCTGCCCATTATTGTAATCACCACCAGTTGATCGTGGAGCAGATTCTAATATAGAAGTTGTGGCACTTTAAACTTGGTGGGTTCGCAGCGCTACTTTTGAAAGGAAAAAAAAAAGTTTGAAGGCAATTTGCTTGAAATTTCGAAAAGAACCTCGTTATACACATAATTTTTAATGCAATTAAATTTACCTTTACATTTGTACACTATTATATTGTATAAATATTTATTTTCAGGTTAATTAGCTGGTTAAGTACAGGTTATTTAAATGCAGCCTTAGATTATTTTCTTGTTCTACCCATATATTATATTTCATTTGTGCTATTTTTTGTTTTCTTTGAGATTGTTTAATTGGTTAAATTGACCTTTACACCTTAAGATTATTCTCTATAGTTTGTTCGTTTTTTCTAAGAAATAATTGCTTGGAACTAAATTTTTACATTTGGCGCTATCTATGAAATATTTTAGAACTAAGTTTATTGTTAGCTCCTTTTTATTTTCCGATGTTGGCTAAAAACTGTTAGCTCATAGTTCATACTTTATTGTGGTTGTGAGCTTTTGTGTCTATTGTAAGCTAACTTGATATACGTTCATCCAAACATTTTGATATGTATATACATATATGTTTTTTAAATATTTAAATCTCTTAACTTTAAACATCTAACGTTTGGTTACTCTCCTCTGAATATTTTAAAATTAAATTGGTATAACTTAATATGTTTGTAATGACTCAACCTATCTGACGCTAGCATTGAACCATCTTTATTTTTTTTACCTTTTAAATTTGGTGCTTTTTGTAAGAAAGGTAAATATTTAAATAATAGAGGCCTTGGTTATTCTAGTTTTAATCACACTTTATGTTTGTGGGTTAAGATTGTGTTGATGAACATTTTTGTAATCTCAAAATTAAGTTAACATTTGCTTACTTGTAGACCTAAGCATATAAAACTTTGTAGGCTTTCATTGTTAATGCAGGTTCAAAATGATTCATTCGATATACTGTAAGCATAGCCAATACATGTAAGCTACGACACAATAATAAGGTTTACAACCAAACCAAGTTTCTTAACTTTTGATTTCCTTAGTTTATAATTGAAACACTTCACCAAATGGTAACATAATGGTGTTGCATATTTGGATGTCACAACTCAATATAATTATTCTATGATTTTTGTTTAGGAGTGATGAACTCTTCAAGCCCTAACTTCCATTTTCCTAGCAACAAAATGTCTGATGATGCAGGAGATGCTTGGGGCAAACCAAAGTGAGTCTATTAATTGTCTCATTGTAACAGGTCTATGTTTTTAGAAGCCAGCAAAGACAAAGATGCCTTTTCCAAATTCCTATTTTTTTCTTGATTATGTATTATTTCCTTGCCTAAACATGGAATGGTTTTTCTTTAAATACATGAGTTAGGCCTAGACCACAGACAAGTAAGAAACAAACTCTCAACCCTACACAGGTTTCGCTGCGCTCCTTTTGCCAGCTTGAGTCCTTGAACGCTAGGCTTTGCTAGTGTCACTGCTGGGTGTTGAAGGACTCAAGCTGCCAAAAGGAGCGCAACCATTTTAACCTGGAGGTTGAGTGTCTGGCTATATTATTTATCTGTGGCCCAGGCCTAAGTTAAAAGTGATTGTGATTATGCACTTCTCTCTCCTTAATAGGCATGTTTTCTTTGTCATGATAGGCTACTTACAATATTTTTATATTTTATTCATTTTACTAGACACATCACAATAAGCTACAGAAAATCGAATGAATTTAAGATTTTACTATTTTTGAAAACTTTAAAAAATAGACTTACAGTGAATTCCGGTTAATTGGGACACTTGGTTGATTGGGGAGCCATTTATTTGGGACAGAATCTGAAGAACAGCAACAAACCGAGTATTTGGCATGATTTTTTTCTCCTTATTTGGGCCAATTTGCCACTTAATCGGGGCAGTGAAGGCTGTGATTGAATAACTAACTGTTTCTAGATAGCATGCACACTCCTAACACAGATATCATGTGGCAGTAGCCGAGTCAGTCATTGCAAAGTCATTATGGTGGTCGTGTCACATTTGTTTAATGTTGTGATAATTGAATTGATGATTACCTTCAATGTCAAGGTAAAAATTAAGATTATGAGGAAACAATTACTGAAAAAATTTCATCAAAACTCTTGGACATCAGAAGACTAATAAAATTATGATGATATACCTAAGCGAGTGTCTACCCAAAATGCCAGTAAATATATCGCTGAAGTGAGATGCTATTTAATGCAGAAAAACAAAGAAGGCAGGTACTTTGACAGCATTAGATACCTGTGCTGACTTTATTTGGTTGCAGTCTATAAATAGAACCCTTATTAAAGTGTGATACCTTTGCTTGGCACAGCCATTATTTTGAATGTGGTCTATCTTCCTTTTACATATGTGGGTATGTTTGTTTGCTTTTAACTTTTGTTGTTTTTAAATAAATGTTTATAGGCCCAATATAACTTAAATTCAGTATGCTTTACTTAAATGCCACATTACTTTTATTTTATTCATACCTTTTTTGCTTTGTAGAATGTGTTTGTCATATTATTGGCTAGATTTTTTCTGAATAGTAGGAACCACTTAATTGGACCAAAGTGATCTAATCCTGATGTGTCCCAATGTGTTTTAAAAAAAAATCTCTTGGGATATAGTACAGTGAAGAAAAATTGGGATTCTTACAACATGACGGTTCAACATTCACACACAGATTTTAAAAAGACCTACAATTCAGTTAAAAGTATTAAATTATATTAAATTTTGGTTTTGTTAATCTTGGGATACCTACCCAAAAAACTTGTCATTGCTAATTGAGGTGTATTTGATAGGCATGGCAGGGTACGAGTTAGATATATCACTTATCAGATATTCTAGAAATACATAATGGATTGAAACAAGGAGATGCACTTTCCCCAATAATTTTTAATTTAACTTTAGAATATGCTATTAGGGTAAAGCAATAGAGTAGATCCTTCCTGCTGTCCAGGGTCTAGATTCACTAATGGGTGCATTTCTGTTCTGGCGCAAGTCTAGAAATGGCACAAGTTTGCACCCAAGTAACTCCCAAAGATACACCTAGTTATTTGCTCCATTTATGTATTCACTAAATAAGGCACAAACTGGTCACAAGATTATGGTGACGTCACCATAAACGTCATAAATTGCGCTCTTTTCGACCAATCTTTGGGAAGAACTTACTTTCAAAGTCAAGGCTACTTTATTTTAAATCTCTAATGAAAATGATAGCAAATACAAAGATTTATAAACATTTGCTTATAAACTATCAATAAAATTAGAAGCTGCCTCTTTCTGGGTGCTTTACAAAAACAATATTAGTACATAATTTAGTATCTATTTATAATATTAGTTTAAAGCTTAAGTTCCATTAATAAAACATTGATAGAAAATTTAAAACTTATTTTAAAGCTATACTAATCACCATATTTACTGACGAGATGTCTTTGGATCTTGACAAAGATTACACAGTTTGTGGTTTTGTTTGACTTGTTTTGTAATAATGCAAGAAATACCATTGTGTTGTTTGAATGTAAAAATTCAATAATAAAAGGTAATTGCTTTGTTACCACTATCTAAATTGAAATACAGTTAATTAATTGTATTTTAAGCCATTATGATGATATGCCGCCATTTAAATTTATTGGAGTGACAACCACTCGAGGGGTGGCAAATAAAAGGTGCAACTTTGCTTTCAAATTGCTCCTGCTTTTAGTGAATAGGGATTTGGGTACATCTTTCAAACTTGCGCCAGTGCAACTATTTGCGCCCAGGAATGTAAAACTCAAAATTTACAAAACAATAACTTTACCGATTCTCTAGGGGTGTGAAACATGGCCTCTTACCTTACATAACGAAAACAAATTTATGGCTATTTGAAAAAGATACTTATGAAGATATTTGGTTCTTAAAGGAGTTAAAAACTGGGGAGTCATGATGGTATATAATGATGAGTTACATACCCTGTACTCATCACAAGACCTTGTTGGGATAATCAAGTCTTGCAGATTATGGTGGGCAGAACATACAGTGTGAATGGGAGAATCTAGAACCCTGGTCAGAGTACTGAAAGCAAACACAATAGAAGAGACCATTGAGAAGACCTAGACGCAGATAGGAGGATAACATTAGAATGGACTTGAAAGAGAAGGGTGTATAAGGTGGACTGGATAGAACTATCTCAATATAGGGGTAGGGTGTAATGAGGTGGACTGGATAGAATTAACTCAAGCTTTAAGTGCAGCAATGAACTTTTGAGTTTTAATGTCATAGTATAAAGTAAATATGTAATGTGATATAACTTTCAAAAACCTATAATTTACAAAAATATAATACATGTAATACAAATATTTTAATGCATTATATTGTATACCAAATTCAAACAATATAGCCTAGGCTCCCTACACAATATTATTTTATACTATCTAAATGTTTATAAAATTGTATTGATATCTTCAAAACCTTTATTAATATACTCTTTAAGGAAAACTTTGTTTCAATTTATAAGGTATGTTTTCTTTAGCTATAATTTGAATAGATCTAGTTACTAAAATAACATATTTTTTAAATACTGCTGTAATATATTTAAGAAGTTTTAAGGTGTATTTTACTCATGAATAATTAAAATATATCCAAAGAAAAATAAGTTTTTATTGCTCAAAGTTGGGCGGCTATGATAGGGCTACTCTGAGAATCCTTGTTGTCAACACACAGGCACTTTTGTTTACAGATTATTCATCAAATTATCCATTCTTCACACTGTGTTTAGTGAACGCTGTTTATTATTCTTAATTTTCATGTCTATGATAAATATGTACCCACGTTGTGCCTTTGAAGACAAGATAGAACCGAACATAAATATCTTGGCTAACAAAATACAACATGTTTCATACTAATATGGGAAAGATTACCTATGTAGATTTTTGATTTTAACATATATTTCAATTTATTACCTTTTTTTTACACTAAACATTTGTTATTGAGATTAATATTGTGTAAGACACTCGCTTCTACAATTTGATAAATTGTTCTTATTTAAAATTTAGGCATCAAAATATTTACAGTTTGATTCGAAGCTATTCATAATATTCAAGTTTTTAGTTTTAATTTATCATTAATAAATAGTAAATGAGGCTGGTCTAAAAACAGCTAGTCCTCAAGTGGCACACAAGTTAGAAAAGTCTCTCCATCCTTTCCTATTGATACACTAAAATCATAAATAGCCCCCATAGCTTTTTATTGTTTCATAGCTATTGAGAAACACAGCTCTGTAACTTTAGCCTCATTATTTTAATTTAAGGCTAATGTGATACACACATCCTTTCATTTTATTTTTTATAATAAATACTTACATTTAACCTTGTCATAGTAGAACAATCCAGTACAGTTTTTTCTTCTTTGTATCACAATAGTCCTGACTGGCCCTTTTTTGTTTTCTGTCAGTTTTTTAAATCGGCACATAGAGGCACGTTCCCCAGTTGGCCGCAACTCTGCGATTCTACAGCATGAACCACAAGAACCGAGGTTTGGCCATCATTCTGAACCATGAGTTCTTTGAAATAAAGACATTGAAAGCTAGGTCAGGAACCAAAGTGGACTGTGAAAAACTGTCTTCCACCTTGCAAGGTTTTGGCTTCAACGTCTTCTCGTACCACAACCTCCGCCTCAAGGACATCACTAAGGTCATAGAAGAAGGTGACACTTTCTTTATTTTACTTACACATTTGAGTTTTGCATTTGGCGTCTTAAAACCCTGTTAAATTGTTAACTCATTTATCAGGATGTCTACTATCATTAAAGTCATCAAATTTTTTGTGATAGTGGAAATTGAGAAAAATAAATAAAAAGGAAAAATAAACTAATAAGATTATATTTAATAAAGAAAGCCCAGGGAAAGAGGAAAATGTGGGAAGAATCCAATGCACAGAGGTGACATCCTCTTTTTTCTTTTATCTCACATAGTAGAAATAATTAAACACACATTTTAACACAAATTAAGTACCCTAGGTGGGCTTTATTGAATCTACTCTTATTAGTTAATTTTTCCTTTTTCTTTATTTTTATCAATTTCCATTATTATGAAAACCATGAAATTTGATTTTGTTTGTACAGTCCTTAAAAAGTCATGAAATTAGCTTTTGTGCTAGATGAATTTTTTCCAGCCAAGTTCATTGTGCATAAAACACATAGTTTTTTTTTATCATCTACACAAAATTAACTTAAATTTACAATTACTCTCCAGGTATGATATAGTTCAGAAATGAGAAAATATATTGGAATCAGAATTTATGAAATTTTGAATGAAAGTCTCAGTTTGAGAGGGCTAGTTAATAACTTTATTTTAGTACTTTAGAAGTTTTATTGGTGTTTGTGAGCTTTTGAGAGCTTCTTCTGTGGCTTTTGTTTTAATTTTGTATTTTCTTTTGTCATTTTTTTGGTAATGAATATTAGTTTCATGAAACTGTCATGAAATATGGTTCACATAATTCACGTTCCCCTTTATTCTGTTAATTTATTTAAATTGGGTTTTTTTTATGACTGGTATTATTGGCGCTTTTCACCTTTATACTTTCGCCTCAGGTTTGACAGTTACATTCATTGCTAACAGCCAATTACTCACTCTATTCACTCGACCCATTCTTTTCGCTTACTCTAGATTCACACATTTGCTGAAAAATGAGCAGCATGTCATGTGACAAAGCTCTAAACCAATTACAAGCGTTCAAAGCCATCCACTAGGCCCGAGTTGAAGTAGTTTCAACATTGTTGGCACTGCTTGACAACATTCGCATGGCATACCAACTACTCAATCATGGTCCATACACTCAGAAATATCTACTATATATTATCTAACAAAGCTGTACAGTGGGGTCTTCACTCATATTTATAATCTGTTCCATGACAACTACTGTTAACTAAACTGAATCTTCATTGAAAAATTTTAGTAACGAAATAAATGTTAGTTACATAATGTGTTATGACAAGAAAAACCTTGTTTCGCTTTGAGGTAATTGTACTATATTTGGAAGAAGTACAGAAAAGGTGTATAGAAAAAGTGATCAAACACAAAATGGCTTTTACAGTGAAAAGAAGAACATAGTTTACACTTTACATTGCTACCACTGTACAAAGAGGTAATGGCTGCCTCTTAAAGAAAATTAATTTTTTTTTTGTTCCTATATAAGTGTCTTATTTTTCTTTACCAATTTCCTTTTCCTCCCTTTTGTGTTTTTGGTTTCCTCTTTTAGGAATTTGTGTTGCGCGTTTCACACTCCCTTCTGATGAGTTCCGATAGAATGAAACCTAGGCTGGTAGATGGAGTGGTAACGATCAATTTTCTTTGAGAAGTCGTCATTACCTCTTTGTCCAGTAGCAGCAATGTAAAGTTTGAACTGTGTTCGTCTCATTGTAAAAGCCATATTGTGTTTGTTCCCTTTTATATGTTTTCTATCCACTTTTCCTGTAATTTCTTCCAAATACATAAATTATACATGAATTAGACTAATTCTGCTAAAAGCATAAATTTGTCAGACCATAGTTGATTCATTTAAACACTCGATTAATACACAATACATCATATCATATTAAAGAATTAATATAAATATAGAAACAACCTAATCTTAAACCTGTCTGGGGTATCTGCATGTAATCACACTAATAGGATAGGGAAGAGTAAGGTAGAATTTAGAGGAATTGTATCCACTTTCGATATAAGGTTGTAAAAGACACCCTTTGTAAACTGAGCCGAGATTCGACCCTTGACTTGTTCATCGGCAATCTGGTTTGTTGCTCAAGTGATGAAGCGCAAATAGAAACATGGTTAAAATAATCTATAACTAGAAATTGTTATCTTAGGCTGAATATATGTCTGGGTTAGGGGAGTTGAGGCAGGTAAAAATTAATGTTTGGAAGTAGAGCTTTCTTGGCTGAAATTAGAGTCGGCGAATTCATCGACATTTTAAAGATAGTTTAAACCAAAGGATAATATGAGAGGTAAAACATAAGCAAAAAAGTTGTTGATCAATATCAGCATTAACATAGTGCCTACCGGCACATTATTAACTCATTCAACAAACTTTCACATTTATCAACAGGCCTACTACATTATCTATATTTAATAAATAAAATGATAGAATTGTAGATAAACAAAGCACAAATAAAAGTAAAAAAAACTAACACATATCTACAAAAACTTTCTGGGGAAGATGCAATAAACACATTTAAATATTGAAGTGTGTGAATATGTGTTGAGAAGAGGACAGCAGGGAGACCTGCTATGGAGAAGAGAAGTGCCCTTAAAGTGTAAGGAAGTGTTGTACAGGGCACCCATTGTCACATATGCAGCAGAAACATGGACATTGAATGTAAGAAAGACTAGGAAAGTGGGGGGCCATGGGAATGAAGAATGTGAGGAGCATGTTAGCTGTCACGAGGAGAAACAAGATTAGGAATTAATTATCTGGAAAAGAGTGGTGGTACTAGGAGTACATGAGAAAGTAGAGAGATGGGAGGAGCAGATAACAGAAATGTTCAAATCAGAGTAGAAGAATGGTGGTAGGATAGAGGAAGATGGAGGCATTTTACTAAACTGACTTAACCACAGGCTGGAAACAGTTGATGATGAGGATGTTTTAGTGTTTTTACTTGTCCTTTTTTTGTTTCTACAATTCTATTATTTTATATGATATTTTGCTTGGTGCACTTTATTTAACTCACATTACTTATATTTAGAATTTAAAACAATTAAATAGGTACCGTCCGTCGAGATTGAAAGGTAGCAACTTGTTGGCTAAACGCCCGCGTGGTATCCTACACCTCCACACATGACTGCAGAATAGTTTGCCTAGCTGCACCCGAGGCCGGATTTAAAGAAAGCCTTAAGTCCTTAAACTATATCTTGACTGTTTGAAAGGAGTGATGGGGGAGGAGAAATTTCTTTTTGAGATGTTCAAATGGTTTGATCTACTAAATTAATTTTACCTTTTTGTTTCCTTCCTAATAGAATCAATTATTCGTTACATACCTAGTTAATTAATTATGTTTGCTCTCATTAATATATGGCCTGACTTTTTTTTTTAGCTGTAAAATACACAATATTTGGCAGCAGTGCTACCCACATTTATTGGTTTTACATGGTAACATAAAGCAGGTCTCCCCCTTTTTAGAATCTTAATTACTGTGAATAGCTAATTATGAATTTATTAATGATTAATTATAGCATTCTACACATGTAAGCGCAAATAACTAATTGAATCTAAAAGAATTTTACTTTATTTTTAGGACATTAAGTTTAAAAAAATTATATAATTTAAGGGTCCAATCCTGATATAAAATATTTTATACAATTTCCAGGTAGACAAAAAAAAAGATTTGATAAAATCTTATCCATTGGACATATTTTAGTTATAAAAGTGAAATTTATTTAGTTTCTTCAAAGTTATAATGACTGTCTATATAACTTTGTGATACCATAGTTCGATTCCATACCTTATTTAATGTTACCAAAACGGCCACAATATAACTATTAGTAAAAAGTTTTGATAAATACTTTGATTGAGAAAATTGTAGTTTATTAAGATTTACGTTTATTATCATTTTCTAATAAATTAAATGTATAATGTTAACTCTTTTTGTTTTTATCAAATCTGTTTTTTTTACTAAATAAATTCTGTAAATCTAAACCATAATACTGGTTATGTCATCTGCAAGTATTAATATAATATCAGAGTGAGGAGGTTTAAATGAATGAAAAGCAAAGAATTTTTTTTTTTGTTTACGAGCTTAAAAACACTTTAAATGATATATATGCGTTTTTAAGGTTTGGAATGTAAATTTCTTTAAGTAAAATAATATTGTAAGTTCTGTACCGTTTTTAAAAATGTCTGCCTGTTGCCAAAGATACCTGGAACTTTATAACCAATTGTGGTGCGTTTATTTATATTCATTAGGATGTCTGCTAAGGGAGGATCTAGCATACATACAATCAGGGTTTGAATCTCCGTTAAAAATACGGCCGGTTTTGTTTATATCTGTAACTTAGGATCTCTGGAACCACTTAACTGATTGCAGTATGGTTTTTACTTTAATACTGGACCAATATTTAGGCAGGTTTTATCATTATTTGTGTATAGTCAGGTGTTTCGGTGTGAGTCCCGGTGAAGGGCCAGACAATTGTTTGTATACATTTATTGAACCACATAATTACTAAGGTGTAATTTGTATTATTCTGTAGAGTATTTATCCAAGTATTTCTTAGTATAGTAATTATGATCGGGTGTTTTGGTGTAAGTTCCGGTGATGTGTCTGCTGGATATGTGTATATATCTATGGAACCACTTAACTGATTGCGGAGTAGTTTTTCTTTTTTTGTAGAATATTTATCCAGGCATGTTTTAGCATGATATAATCAGGTTTTGTGTTGTGAGTCTCGGTGAAGTACGAGCCGGATATTTGTGTATATCTCTGGAACAGCAAACCGATTCTGAGGTAGTTCATTATATTCTGTAGAATATTAACCAGGCAAATTGTAGTATGATATACTTAGTTCTTGGGTTTCGAGTCCCTGTTAAAGTTTCGGATGGATGTTATATATATGTTACCTGGGATATTTGTAACCACATAAGCGATTGCATTGCAGTTTTTTTAAAAATTATGTTGTATTTATATCCAGACAGGTTTTACCATTAGTTTAATCAAATGTTATGTTGTGAGTCCCTGGAAATGCTGACAGGCCTAGCAATAATGAATTTTGTGGGTCAACTAGAAGGTTAAATTCCGCTCTTCCGCGAAGAGGATAATATAATTCAGAGTGAACTATAGGAGAATATTTATATGTAATATAATATTACCCATTTCAACCACCTCTGATACTCATCTGGGCTACATGACTTAAATAATTATTGTGGTATAGTGATGAAGAAGATACCAATTAAAGAGGATGTAACCATATTTGTTAAGAAAGAAGTTGGTTAACAATGTAGGAAAACGTCCCTCAATATTTCCGGTCAGTATGAGAACCTTGTTTTATCCATCAATGAAAATGGACCATATGAAAATTTGTTTGTCCGCGTGACCACCGATGCAGTAGAAAATAAATCATTTACGGCATTTCCTAGAATATTTAGTTTACTTTGTAATTATGTTTACTATAAGTATCAAATATTTAATTTTGTATGTATTTCGAGCAGATATCACACTGGTCTAGAATCTATTATTTTGGGGCTTTCTTTTTTAAGTTCAATCAATAATGTTTTTACTACAATGAGATTATCAACAAATCTCAGACCTAACTTGGTGGTGAAGATAAATAACGCGCTAGTTTCGTGTTGAGCTAGACTGACAAGGACGGGGAGATCGAGGTTCGAATCTCGCTCGAGTGAAATGGGGCGAATTTTTTCCTCAATGGTTTTCCACGTTTCCTCCACTCAAATGAGGGTTCACTTCCTTTAAATTCAACCGCCCCAATTCCTATCCCTTTAGAATAATTAGTACTTAAGCGTATTGTCCGAACGGGTAGTAAGACGTGGTGCTAAAATTTAAAAAACTTTCAACAAGAATGTCTATGCAATTCCATTAAATACTCTTTCTTTGGTATATTAATTTAAGATTGACTATATGAAGGAGGTTATCAGAGAAACAGTGAAGTTTTCCTGGCATTCAAACATATTAATAAATAGTTCGTTCTGTGTGTGCTAGCTGGCCGTGAAGGTTTGAGTTTAGCGTAAAATAGTTAAATGGCGCTTGTCTAAAAAGTCAGTTGGATCCCCTTATTCACTCTAGCAAGTAATACACTAACAAAATACTGACCGTTTCAAATGCAGTTAACTTTCATACATCTTCTAAACATTTATGTCTTGCAGTAAGCCAACAGCTATTACTCCTTCCAAGCTAATTTCAAGAATAAAATAAATGATGTATTTTGTAGTCTGCACTACAACTTAAATGTAAAATCTCATAATATTCAAATAATTATAGGTTACATTATTATTATTATTATTAGAATTTTGTTCTAAAACAAAGAATCCTACAAGAGCACGAATTACAGATTTATTTAACGGTAAGATGTTGGGACTCTTAGCACAATCGATAGCTTGTTTTTTTTACTAAACTGAGGATCCCAGGTTCAATTTCTACATTGCGGTAGTTTTATCTTTAGTGAAATGTGTGTTTCTCCTTTTAAAGTGATGAGCTAATGGGATGGTGATGTTGTGTATTTTCAAGTTTTAAGATAGTATCAAATTCGTGTGCTGATTTTATCAGTAGGTTCAGAAAGTGCACGTTAAATACCTCAAATAATTTTTTAAATAAAACCTTAGGATGCTACGCTGCTCTCTAAGTGAGATCGATTATTACTTATTGAATAAAATAAGAGAACTAAGGTGTACTCATTTATATTAAATATAACTAACTTTATCAGGAAACCAAAATAGTTAGTAAAAAAAAGTTTCAGCAATATTTCAATGACTTAATAATATGCGTTGTTTGGCTATCTTTCATTCTTTACGCATCTTAAATATATGCATCATTATGGATCAAGTGTGCACTTGGTGCAGGTTATTTGGATTTCATATCTAGGCTTATTCGTTACATACTTAATTAATTATGTTTTGTCTCATTAATATATGGGCTGGATCTTTTTTTTTTTAGCTGTTAAAGATTTAACCACATCACATATTATTTTGGCAGCAGTGCTACCCACATTTATTGGTTTTACATGGTAACATAAAGCAAGTCTCCCCTTTTCAGAATCTTAATTACTGTGAATAGCTAATTATGAATTTATTAACGATTAATTATTATATTCCACACATGTAGTGCAAATAACAAATTAAATCTAAAAGATTTTTACTTTATTTTTAAGACGCTGAGGTAAAAAAACTTATATAATTTAAGGGTCCCAATCCTAGTTTAAGATATTTAATATTATTTCTAGGGTATATATATATAAAAAGAGATTAGATAAAATATTATTCATTGGATATTTTAATTATTAAAGTGAGTTTATGTGTTTCTTCAACGTTATTATGACTGACTATAACTTTGTGGCACTATAGTTCGACTACATACTTTATTTAATGTTACCTATATATCACTATTGGTAAAAGTTTTGATAAATACTTTGATTGAGATAAATTGTAATTAAATAAGATTTACATTTATTATCATTTTGAAATAAATTTAATGTTTAATGTGTTATTTATTTACTAAATCATTACTATGGCATAGAGCACTTTAAATGTGCTTATTCTTTTTTTCAAGGAAGCAATATATTAATATATAAGTTTAGACAACTCCGCATTATGATAGTCCAGAACCAAATAACATATATATATATAAATAATTATATATGTATATATATTTTAGTGCTGCACCATACCCATTCGGATTTTACGCCTGTAGGCTATTTAATTTAATTTTTTTATTCTGAGTAAGGCTGATTTACAGATAGTGTTCCCACATTTGCGTGAATGGAGAGTTGAAAACCATTAAGGAAAAACCCTCTCAGTGAACCCGACCGGGATTGAACCTGGATATCCCCGTCATTGTTAGTCTAATCTATTGCGAGAGTAGCGTCTTAGAACATGTGACCACCGAAGCGGCTTAATCTTGTTACTAAATGATATTTTTTGAGTTTGTTTTGTTTGGCCTTCGAGTCAGTGCTTATTGTTTGCTGCCGTGAAATGAGTAGGCCTACAGCGAACAATCTTGTTCCGTGGTATAATAGGCCCTGCCTTCACCAAACACACTATAAGCGATGTCCTCTCCAGCCATGCGCTTTCGATAGTTTAGAGTGTAGTTATTCAATTGGATGTTACAGGCTAGGCTTCCAGAGTCAAGGAGGTATTAGATAAGATCATTTTCAAGGAGGGTCGAAATAAGGAGTGGCGATAGGGGAGGATCTTATATGAAGAAGTGTGAGGAAGACAAGGTGTAAACTAGCTTGGATGTCAGGTTTAAATAAGTTTGATTTTTTTTTTGCCTGTGACAAGAAAGTCAGGGCTTGAATCCTGATTGGGTTTCTTCTGTTAAAAAGTTATGCACATGAAATACCTCATTATTTTGAAAATAATTGTTCATCAATCTAATTTACCTATATTCTGTTTATTATCAGACACCATTCTCTCATTGTCGGTTTTTTTTATTTCTTATACTGTCCTTGCAAATCACGTTTTTATAAGAATTTAACATAGCCTGTTATTTTATTTTATAAATGAGAAAATTTGGCAGGGTAGTTTTAATATTGACATATTAAAAAAAGGATTAAAGTAAATATTATGGATAACGTCTCTAAATAAAAATATTTTCACCACGTTGAATGAACTTACGACTGCTATTTAGTTTTCTTTGCAACTGTATATTATTATTAGCATTATTACCACCACGTCTTACTAACCGTTCGGGTTGTATTTACTTACACTAATGTGTCATGGTAGGGTGATTGTGAGATGAAATGGAGGACCTGCAGTTTAACGTGGGATCCGAACCACGGTGAATGCCTGGTATTCCACATATTCACTAGATAAGATCAATACACGTCTTGTCAGAGGTGAAGGAAGGGTTTGGCAATCAGATTAATCTGTGCCACGACCGAGGATTGAGCCCCGAACTCCCAGCGTAGAAATCCGATACCTTACCCCTAGACCATTTTGCGACTATTACTTTACTGTAAGGTTCTTACTAATTAGTATCGTTCTTGGCTACGATTCAAGGGAGTGGCTTAAGAAATCATGTTTAAATTTGAGTTGTGCCTAAAATATTAATTTTTCTATGAGTTTGCCTTGTAACATTTGATGAACTACTGTTGGATGTGGTGTATCAGGCATTCGGTCTTAGGCAAAATTTTATTTATTCTTTCATTATCGCGTCTCACCAGCCGTTTTATATATACGCATATATGTTAATTACTCGAATTGAGTAGCGTTGAGGAAGATATAGTTTGAGAGTTAATGTAGGCCTACCCAAAATTTGGTGGTGGTAGGGTTTTAAAAAAATTAGGACAAAACATTCTCAGTCCATCTATCTGGAATTCAAGCCCCGAACTTACCATGACTAAAAAACCAAACTGAATATGCCGGGAATTTGGACTTAGTGTTCAACTATACCGATAGTTAATATTTAAAGTCTAGTAGGCTATAATTTTGCTTTTTTAATGTTGATTATATGTATTTTATAACTTCAATTATATAATATACTTTATAAAACGACTGGGTAAAATTTGTGTTATTAACATTCCCACAAGTGGCTCATAGAGTGAAAACTTTCACATGATGGAAACCTCGAAAGACGGCTCATTTGACCAACCATTGTTTGTTTCTAAGTAGGAGAGAAAAACAAAACAAATACCCTTGGAGTGTTAGAACTGTGTTTCAAACTTATTGTTCACAGTTAATTCAGCCATGGAACGATATGGACGTTTAAGTGAAGTTGATAAAGGAAGGATTCTGGGTTTAGTTGAGGCAGGGTACACGGAAGTGAAATTTCGCGTGCAATACCGTGTTCCCGAAAAACAGTTTCGTTGTGGAAATCTAGATGGAAAAATGAAAACACCCTCAAGTGTCGTCATGGTGGAGGCGCTTCACGTAAAACTACTAGGGAACAAGATGCCGCGCTAGTTTCTGTAGCTCAGGCAAGCCCATATTTAACGAGCAGACAGATTTCTGCGCGGGTTGGGGTAAATTTGTCTAAGGACACAATTTTGGAGCGCTTACGAGAAGGAGGGCTCCAGTCATTTACTGCTGCTTCAAAACAGATATTAACAGAACGGCAGAAGCTGGCTCGAATGAATTTCGCACAAGAAAACTTAGAACGGCCATTAGAATATTGGAGGAGAGCTATTTTTACAGACGAGAAGGTATGGAGTTCATCAAATGATGGTCGTGTGCTAGTTTATCGCCCTAAAAATGCTCGTTTTCAATCACCTTATGTGCGTCAACGCCGCTATAGTGGTCGCTTCTCTGTATCTAGTTGGGGGTGGATTTTACACACTGGTATGGGAGTCATGTGGAAAATAGATGGACATTTAAACAAGGAACAATACGTGTGTATCTTGGATAACGTCTGTACGGGAAAGATATCCCGTAGGACCAATTGTTTATCAACACGACCGCTCACCTGTTCATACTTCTCGATTAGTGCAGCAGAGGTTTGCTGATCATGGGGGGGGGGGTACATTGATGTTATTCCATGGCCTCCATGTGGCTGTGATATGAACCCAATCAAGAATGTATGGGCAGAAATGAGTAGGATACTTCGTGAACGTAATCTGGATATCAGGAATTCAAATCAACTGTAGGATGAAGTTGAAGCTGCTTGGAAAGAGCTCTCTGATAGCCCTAGGTATGTTGCAAGACTTATTAATTCGATGCCAAGAAGATTAGAAAGTGTTGTGGAAGCAGAAGGATTTTGGACACGTTATTGATATGTTAAATACTCGCTAAACTTTAGTTTCTTGTTCAATGGGTGTTAGACTCAGAGTATTGGCTGGATATAAATCATAATTCACTTCTTGGTTTAACTACCTGGATCACCATCCATCGTCACTATCTTGGCTTAAAAGCCTGGATCACCATCTGTCGTCACTATCTTGGCTTAATCACTTGGATCAGCAGCTTCCGTCACTATATAGGCTTAACCACCAAGAACACTATTTGTCGTCATTATCTTAGCTTAACCACCTGGATCACCATCTGTCGTCACTATCTTGGCCTAACCACCTAGATCAGTAGCTTCTGTCACTATCTGGGCTTAATCACCTGGAACACCATTTGTCGTCACTATCTCAGCTTAACCACCTGGATCACCATTTTTCGTCTCTATCTTGGCTTCACCACCTGGATCACCATACGTTCGTCACTATCTTGGCTTAGCCGCCTGGATCACCATCTCTCGTCTCTATCTTGGCTTCACCGCCTGAATCACCATACGTCGTCACTATCTTGGCTTAGCCGCCTGGATCACCACCTATCGTCACTATCTTTGGCCCTTAAATCAACTGGCATCAACCGCCTTTCGTCAGTATCTTGGCTTCACCGCCTGGATCACCATCTGTCGTCACTATCATGGCCAAACCACCTGGATCACCGTATCCTGTTGGGGAAGTGAGGACAGCTTCTGGCAAACTAATTAGACCATGGTTTTACTATTATTTTTATGTTATCATTGTGGTTGGGTTGAGTAAGGAAACATATTAGAGGTAAGATACCCCCATTTGCTTGGAAAGAGAGTGGAAAACCATTTAATAAAAATCACCCATACTGGATCTGACCGGGATTCGAAAACCGACCTTATATTATTTATTTATTTCTGCTATTTAATGTGCACTTTTCATATTACTTTAACTATAAACTAGCTAGGGGAAATGTTTAGTATTTTCCGTTCCTCCTTCCCTTGATAGAAATAGGTTAACATAATTGGAATGGTAATTCTACAATAAAAAAGTGCTAAAGTTGATTGATCCATCACAAAACGTAGCAGAGATATACTTACTACATTACAAGATGTATTTGCATAGAAAGAGAAGGGAGACACAGATGTTATTACAGGGACAGTCATTATTTGCAAGAGTTTATTAAACTATTGTGTAGTAGCCGATAGTGGTTTCTAGTAATCGTAATTATATTATTCTTAGTTTAACTCGTCACGATGAAAAACTACACAATTTTTCTAACATATTCTATACACATAATTTAAATTCTTTATTTATATAATAGAGTTTTTGTAAATTTAGTAATGACCACACACGATTACATAATTGACACTAAATTACTACTAATATATCACATATCATTTATATTCAAAGCTGTTAGTACCATATAATCACAGTGCTATACTTGCTAGTGTAACATTCAAAGTTAAATAGTTCAGCAGACGAATGTGAAACATGTTGAGGCATAGTCTTCTGTCAAACATATTTATAGATATTTTTAAACTTAGCTTCAATACTTTTTATTCTTGTGCGATTTTAATATGTATAGTTTTTTTTAATGATCCGGGTCCTACTATCCATTTGGACTATTGCAATTAACTACGGTAGCAAAGTAGGAGTGATGAAGGTGGACTGTGAGATGAAATGTAATTACTCACAATCTTGTGAATATCGTTTTTATAAAAAAACATAATTAGTAAATCTAACCAGGATTTGAACCCTAATGTCTCTGTAATTGTAAAATCAAACTAAACAAGCTATATGTTCTTAGATAGTGTGCTCACTTAACCAGTAAAGGGTGTTTTGAAAGGCTGGTACAAAACAGTGCTGATTTTAAAACATTGATATCGTGGTATGTGTAGATGTGCCGGTTACTCGCTAGCGACCGATAGTTTAATTCGACAACACTGGGAATCAAATGACCTCTTGTATAACGAAACTAACGGAATTTATGCGTGCCACTTTACAGTATATGTAAATAAAAATACACGATTCTTTTATTGAGTGCACCATGTTGAACGATTTGTTTAGCTATATAATTTAAATATATTGTATTTTATTTAAACCAAATTGCTAGTATCATAAATTGTGGACATTATTTAAATATGAACTTGTTTCAAACAAGCACACATTATATTCTGAAAATTGAAAAATGACACCTGGACACGGGAATCGAACCCGTGTCCAGGTGTCATTTTTCAATTTTCAGAATATGATATCTAGTGGAGTAATTCCCTACTAATAAGCATAAATAATATCTCCGGCTATTAATTCTTAAGCACACATTAGTTACCTAGTATATGTATATAAATTGCTCATACAGGACATGAGTTAGTTCAAATTCAACTTTTTATTTTATTGGTTTACATAAAATAACATTTGTCTATATGAATTTAGTATTGTTACTCAGCCGAAATATCGTTTGGATTTTTTTTGGTTAAACCTTAACATGCCGGGTAGACCTATTAGTTATTATATGTTTAGCATCCAAATAATAAATATTTAGTAAAGTCCTTTAAGGTAAAGGTGTTTTATGATATAGAACCCATAAATACATTATTTTTAAATAACCGCCTGCATACAACATCTCAAAGTTAATGTATAGATTTTAATTTGGTTTGTTTTTAAATGCGAATTATTTGGTATCCTACCTGTTTTTAGAAAAATATGTTAAATAAAAACCCCAATTAACAACTTAATTCAATATTTTATTTAGTCATATTTAAAAAAATAACTATACAGGGATTACAAGCTATGGAGACCAATGTCTGCTCATTGGATTACTACACATTCACGCTACCGACTCTATTGCATAGATTTAATCTATTTTTCTTTTGTTTTCATACAAATAAACACATTTCTTGGATTTCTGGTGCATTGAAAGTTTTTTTGTTCTTTTGTTTACATACTTCAAAATGGTGCGTTTCTTTCAACAAAATTATTCTCTAGCTCACACGCGAAGGGAGAGAAGCGTCCTTTAGTTTTATGTTACTTTACTCCAGGGGTGGCCAACATAATTTTCTGTCATACCACTATCTATATTCAACGCTTTTGGCATTGTGTATGTAACTATCGCCTAAAACCTCAAACATTACCTGACTACTTCCCCCCCTTTCTACATAGTGGACAATAAAACAACAGGGCTCTTTAGAGAGTGAATAGGGGATAAACTAAATTATTCAAATTTTAGTGACAAGTGAAGTTGGCCAAAATAACTCGTTTATTTGTTTTCCAATGTTATAGCTTTAATTTTTTTACCTTAAGGGTGGAACTTAAAATGTCTTTGCGTACCGTTAGTGTTCCGGGTTGGTCATCACTGCCCTACGTGACAGATGACACCAGTCTCACAAGGTGTTAAGCTGGGGAGGCGAACTTCCTGGCAAATAGGACCCAAAATATCAATCTGTATGAAGAAAGTGTATCGAAACATTTTTGTAAATTTTTGAGACACAATAATTATTATATTTGTAATAGTGTTATTGTAACTGATTTTAGGCCTACATATATTAAAGTGTATCGATTATGTATTTGATTAAATAAAAATATGGAAGAAGATATATATTAACAACTAAATAGATCCTCACATAGAAATATATAAAACTAAGATTTTAGATTTAATTACGTAGAAAATTTGTATTTTAATTCACATTGTATGTCTAGACTTTAAATAATAAAAACCATTGGAAGAAAAAAAAATGTCCTTCAATATTTTTACATTATTTCCACCAAAATAACTATTTTAAGAATGAACGAAAATTAATCTTTTAAGTTACTACTAATTTTTCATAGCTACGTGTAATCTAATTGTTTTAGTTCAGTCATTATTATAACTCAAATTAAAATAATCATAAAGGACAAAAATACAATCTACAAGAGAACTAAACGTTTTTGGTATGGAATTGTTTTAAACAATAATGATATAACAATAGAAATTATGATAGAATAAAAAATAATAAACACAAGTTTGTTACACTCAAAGTCACCACTAATTTTTTGGGTTCCATACCAAGAATAGAATCCATATGAAAAACTCGCGTTATATGTATGTTTAGGTCTCACACAGATCTCAATATTTGAATGGCTGGACACATAAAATCGAAGCTTGGGTTGGAGCTAAATGCTAGCGTGCCCACATGAAATGAGTTGGTAACAATTTAGCAAAAAGACGAATAACGGAATTTGTGAGACATTAAAAGTAAGTTTACGGTTTTTTTTTTCACCAAAATGTGTGTGGTATTTTTGAAAAGATTTTACCGTGAGAGCTTCAAATATATATATATATATATAATAAATATATATTATGTCTGGATATAATTATATATATATATATATGAAATTTTAGCAAACATTTTATATATATATATAAAATTTTAGCAAAAATTCTCATAAACGGGATTTTATAAATGTTGGGGAAGATCTTAAAAAACTAGGGATATGTAAAACATATTTGTTTACAATAAAAATTATTTTATTTATATGACAACAACAATACTTTTCAAAATATTTCTATATTGCTCTCAGTACATTTTCTCATGAATGCCGCGTGCCGACAACTTTCGATGGAGCAGGACCGCATAAACGAGAAGAGGATGGTGAGCCTAGGTATGAAATCCAAATAACCTGCACCAAGTGCACACTTGATCCTTAATAATACATATATTTAAGATGCGTAAAGAATAAAAGCTAGCCAAACAACGCATATTATTAAGTCATAGAAATATTGCTGAAACTTTTTTTACTAACTATCTTGGTTCCCAGATAAAGTTAGTTATAATTAATATAAATGAGTACACCTTATTTTTCTTATTTTATTCAATAATTAATAAACTATCTCACTTAGAGAACAGCGTAGCATCCAAGGTTTCATGTTAAAAATGTATTTGAGGTTTTTTAACGTGCATTTTCTGAACTGACTGATAAAATCACCACACTACTTTGATACTATCTTAAAACTTGAAAATACACAACATCCCCCCCTCCTCCCGTCCATCAAACTCATCATTTTGAAAGGGGAAACACTCATCACTAAAAATAAAAGTTCTGTTATGTCAGGAATCGAACCTGGGAACATTAGTCCATTAGATAATCAAACATGCGATCGTTTAAGGTAAACTGTCCCACAATCTTACCCTTCAATAAATCTATAAATCTTTTTTGTAGAATTACAGGTTTTGAAAGCATTTATTATTATTATTATTATTATTATCATTATTATATAGGTAATCAATAATTATTTGAGGCGTATGAGATTTTAACATATAACAAAATACATCATTTATTTGTTCTTGAAATTAATTTGGAAGGAGTAATAGCTGTTGGCTTACTGCAAGACGTAAATGTTTAGAAGACGTGTGAATGTTAACTGCATTTGAAACGGTCAGTATTTTGCTAGTGTATTACTTGCTAAAGTGAATTATGTGATCCAACTGACCTTTTAGACAAGCGCCTTTTAACTACTCTACGTTATAGTCGGACCTTCACGGCCAGCTAGCACACACAGAACGAACTATTCATTAATATGTTTGAATGCCAGCAAAACTTCACTGTTTCTCAAATAATCATTATATAGTCAATCTTAAATCAATAGGACAAGGAAAGATTATTTAAAGGAATTGCATACACATTCTTGTTGAGAGTTAATGTGTTTTTTAGCAACGTGTCTTACTACCCGTTCTGGTAATAGGCCTATTTACTAATTAATATAATGAATAAGGAATTGGTAAGGGTGAATTTAGAGGAAGTTAACCAGCATTTGCGTGGGGGAGAGTGGAAAACAATTTAGGGAAATCACCCTCAGTTCACACGAGTGAGATTCGAACCTCAATTTCCCCGTCCTCGTCAGTCTAGCTCAACACGAAACTAGCGCGTTAGCTAACTTCACCACTGAAGTGGGTCAGAGAGTTGTTTGTAATCTCATTGTAATAGAAATATTATTGATTGAAACTAAAAAAGCATTCCCAAAATAATAGCCTATAGACACGTGTAATATCTACTCTAAACATACACAAAATTAAATATTAAATATTTTATAGTAAACAGAACAACAAATTAAAATAGATATTCTAGGAAATACCGTAAATAATTTATATTCTACTGAATCGGTATAAACGCGGACACATAATTTCTCAGAATATCCATTTTCATTGATGAAACATGGTTCTTATCCTAGCCTGGAATTATCAGGGACCTTTCCTAAATTGTTTCCCCAACTTCCTTCCAAGAAAATGTAATTACATCCTCTTTAATTTGTATCGCTTACATTACTTCCCACAAAAATTATTTTAGGCGTGTAGCCCGGATAAGTAATTGAGGTGGTTGAAATAGGTAATATTATGTTACATATAAATATTCTCCTATAGTTAACTCTGGACTATTATCCCCTTCACGGAAGAATGAAATTTCACCTTCCAGCTGACACACAAAATCCATTATCACTAGACCACTCAGCATTTCCAGGGACTCATAGAAAAACACTTGATTAAACTAATGTTAAAACATAAATACTACATAGTTTAAAAAAACTGCACTGCAATTGTTTATATAGTTATAAATATCCTAGATAACATATATACAACATCCATCCGAAACTTAAACAGGGACTCGAACCACAAAACTGAAGTATATCATGCTAAAATTTGCCTGGGTAATATTCTATGGACTATAATAAGCTACAGTGAAATCGGTTATTTGCTCCAGAGATATACACAAATATCCGGCTGGTCCCTCACCAAGACTCACAACACAAAACCTGATTATATAATGTTCAAACATGCCTGGAGAAATATCCTACGAAAAAAATTTGCAATCAGTTAAGTGGTTCTATATATATATATCCTAATATCTGGCTGACAATTCACCGGGACTCACACCAAAACAGCCAATTACTATACTTAAAAAATGACTAGATAAATACTCTAGAGAATAATAAAAATTACACCACAGTAATTATGTGGTTCCATAAATGTATACAAAAAATCGGCTTGCCATCCACGGGGACTCCCACCGAAACACCTAATTATACACAAATAATCCTAAAATATGTCTGGATATTTGGCCAGTATAAAAGTAAAAACCGCACCGCAATTGGTTAAGTGGTTCCAGAGATCCTAAGTTACAGATATAAATAAATCCGGCCGTTTCTTTCACGGAAACTCAAACGCTGACTGTATGTATGATAGATCCTCACTTAGCAGACATCCGAGGGGATATAAATAAATTCACCACAATTAATTACCCAGGTCCAGGTATCTTTGCCAACACCCATAAATTCTTAAAAACAGTACAGAACTACAATATTTTCTTACTAAAAGATATTTACATTCCAAACCTTAAAAAAAAATAATAGAGATATCATGTAAATTGTTTTTAAGCTCGTAAACCAAATACAATACTTCTCCTTGCTTTTCATTTATTTAAAACTCCTTTCTCTTATATTATATTAATACTTGCATATGAAATGGCTAGTTTTATTATTTGGATTTCCAGAATTGATTTAGTAAAAAAACAGATTTGAAAAAAAAAAATTAAACATGAAATTTATTTGAAAATGCCCATCAACGTAAATCTTATTAAACTACAATTTTTCTAAAATAAATATTTATCAAAACTTTTTACCAATATTTATATTGTGGCCATTATAGTAACATTAAATAAATGATGGAATCTAACTATTGTCCCACAAAGCTATAGACAGTCATAATAACGTTGAAGAAACAAATAAATTCCATTTTATAAATAAAATATGTCCAGTGGATAAGATTTTATCAAATCTTTTTTTTTGTCTATTTGGAAATTGTATAAAATATTTTAAATCAGGATTGGGACCCTTAAATTACATAATTTTTTTTAAACTCAGTGTCCTAAAAATAAAGTAAAAATCTTTAAGATTCAATTAGTTATTTGCACTACATGTGTAGAATGCTATAATAATTAATAATTAATAAATTCATAATTAGCTATTCACAGTAATTAAGATTCTAAAAAGGGGGAGACCTGCTTTATGTTACCATGTAAAACCAATAAATGTGGGTAGCACTGCTGCCAAATATTGTGTATTTTACAGCTAAAAAAAAAAGTCAGGCCATATATTAATGAGAGCAAACATAATTAATTAACTAGGTATGTAACGAATAATTGATTCTATTAGGAAGGGAACAAAAAGGTAAAATTAATTTAGTAGATCAAACCATTTGAACATCTCAAAAAGAAATTTCTCCTCCCCATCACTCCTTTCAAACAGTCAAGATATAGTTTAAGGACTTAAGGCTTTCTTTAAATCCGGCCTCGGGTGCAGCTAGGCAAACTATTCTGCAGTCATGTGTGGAGGTGTAGGATACCGCGCGGGCGTTTAGCCAACAAGTTGCTACCTTTCAATCTCGACGGACTGTACAATACAAATACAAACAGGTAATACAAACAAATAAAAGACTATTATCTGCCCTGAAGTGGGTACAGATACCTTCATTAAATAATTTATTTTCTCTTGTTGAAGTCACACATTATTTTGGTTAGAAAAGATAATTGGAACGAACACAAAATTTCTTTTACAAAGTTAAGAGGAACACATTTCACACTTTACACTGCTGACACTGGATACAGTATCATGGATATTAAGAGCATGAGTATTCTGATGATAGACTTTCAGACAAAAAGGGTGGTTTAAACTTATTGGCACCCTTGGTCCCACCCGCACAGGTGGGCACACAAACAAAGGTGTCTACTTATGTATTTTTTTCCAGTGATGGGGAGGTAAAGGTTCATATCTCTGCCAAGGTGCTATTTCCTAATGAACCTTGGGGTCCTTTCACACAAAGATTAGTACAAACTTCCTCTCTCATTAGCGTGGATAACCTGGATAGGTCTTATGACATGGAGCAAAAGACAGGATCATCATATTCTAAAAACTAAATGTGTGTTATGTTATTTTGTTCGTTGTCAGCTGCCAGGACTGACCACTCGGAGAACGACTGTTTCCTGTTGGCAGTACTGTCCCACGGGGAAATGGGAATCTTGTATGCCAACGATGCCCCCTACAAACCAGAAAACCTCTGGGCATTCTTCACGGCTGACAAATGTCCCTCTCTCGCTGGGAAACCCAAGATTTTTATCATCCAGGTGGAAATTTATTTTAATCTGAATTTGTATATAGACTAACATGGGAAGGGGAGAAAATATGAAGATTAGAGTTGAAGGGGTGAGTGCTTGTCGAAAAACCATTCGGACCCAAACCGCAAACAAATGGGACTGTCAATGAATAAGACAGAAAAATAATATAGATTAAACCCTTGTACCTAGGGCCGGTTATTTTTAAACTGCTGTAAGTCTCTTTGTGTTTAACGCATTTACAAAGTTTTTACACTAAAAAATAGAGTACTTGTTCCTTGTATATAAGCATTTTTTTTTTTTTTAAATTAGTCCTCTCTTGAATATATTTGGTAAATTTTTTTAAAGCTTTGTAAATGACCTTGGGCTAGATGCCTTTGTACGTTGGGCCACATTTTTGTAGGCCTACAATTTGAAATTATGTTTAGCATAGTTGTGTTGTTAAAGGTTAAATTATTTAGTAGATCAAACTACTTAAGTGTAACCCGCCTCAGTGGCGTAGTTGGCTAACGCGCTAGTCGTGTTGAGCTCGACCGCCGAGGACGGGGAGATTGAGGTTCGAATCTCGGTCGGGTGAACTGGGGGTGGTTTTTCCTAAATGGTTTTCCACTCTTCCTCCACGCAAATGCGGGTTCACTTCCTCTAAATTCAACCCTCCCAATTCCTATTCCATTAGCGTAATTAGTACTTAAGCGTATAACCCGAACGGGTAGTAAGACGCGGTGCTAAATATATATATATACTTAAGTGTACAACATTTTTTTTCCAATAATACAGTAGTAGACCTCTAATAAAGCCTCCATTTCAATGGAAATTTAGAACATTATAAAAAGTAACTTGGTTATAATTTTTAAAACAAATATCCAAAGTTCAATATAGGCTATATTTCATAGGCTTACTGTAAAATAGTATTTAATTATATAGGCCTAGTAACAAAGTAACATTAGCATAAGATTCAATTATGATTTGACTCAAAAAATGTTTCTAGGCATGAGATTCGACTCTTGACTTTATTCACATTTTCTTAGGCATAAGATTCAATTTGCATTCGATTCGATTCGAGTAAATTAGCCAAGATTCGGATTCTGTTCAAAATTTTAAATGATGAGTTCGCAAGGGCAATATTTTTAAGTTTTCAAACTTTGATTCACATTTGGAAAAAGTTTATAACATGACTATTCTATTGGCGTCTCCAGGCCACATCTGGCCCGCCAAGCTCCGCAGATTGGCCCGTGGATTGAAAGTCCAACTACTGTATCACTGGAGATGCGTCATATGGTTCAGACAGTATTGTAGAGGCGCCTGATCTTGAACATGTCAGAGAGATCTTCATTCTCTTATCAGTGGTGGGGGAAGCTGCAAGCCCAGTGTTACTCGGTCCTTGGTGCCACCATTGTTGTGTGTGTACCCTCCAGTGGCATGCGTCCCCCACTCTAGACCCGATTTCTCTCCCTCCAAGCGCCATGACATAACGGCTGAGCTAGATAACATATTCTTGCTTTTGACCATGAACAATGCAGGTGATATGGTGGCTGAGAGTGACTCACACCTCTTCTCCCTCCACCCAACAGCAGCCGATGTCTCGCCATTTGATATTTGCGTTGCTTATTGTTTGTGCATTATTTATAGTAATAGCGGAGTGTAATTAATCTTATCATATTTTTCCCATTAATGGCTTATATTTTAATAATGCTTATTTATGTTTAAATGATTTTGACATGATCTACTTTTTCATATTTACTATGCCTAGTCCTATTCTAACTTTTACATTTTTAAATTTCACTGCAATATATAAATATTATATTAATATCAAATTATATTTCACTCCCCCCACTCCTCACCCCTGCTTTTAACCTACAAAAGTATAATCTAATAATGTTCCAAATTGCTGCCAGATTGAATGTCTGGCCCGCCAAATATTATGATGTTTTGGAGTGGCCCACTTGGATAACTAATTGAATAGCCTGATTTGACCTTGCTTCAAATTGAAAAAGGGGATTTTTCACACCATTAATTTTGCATTAGGTTTATCCACTTAAAACTACAAATACCACTATAAAAACAATTTTATAATACTGATAATACAATGGGTTAGTTTTATGGAAATGTATTAGCATTCACTAGGAGTGGAAATGAGAAAACCGAATTTGTGAAAATCAAGTGACAGCTTCTTTAATTTATCATTATCATCATCACATACCCGCCTCGGTGGCGTAGTTGGCTAACGCGCTAGTCGTGTTGAGCTCGACCGCCGAGGACGGGGAGATCGAGGTTCGAATCTCGCTCGGGTGAACTGGGAGTGGTTTTTCCTAAATGGTTTTCCACTCTCCCTCCACGCAAATGCGGGTTCACTTCCTCTGTATTCAACCTTCCCAATTCCTAACCCATTAGCGTAAATAGTACTTAAGCGTATAACCCGAATGGGTAGTAAGACGCGGTGCTAAATAAATAAAAAAAATCATCATCATCATCATGAACAGTTCCCAGCCACTGGCCCAAGCTTGTTTGGAACATAAGCCTCTCCCTGTCTCCTTTTCCCCCACCAACTCTCCTCCTCCACCAAGACCCAATCTTCTCTTTCCTCCACACTTCTCTGCACTCCCTTAAGCCACTTGTCCCTTGTTATTTCTCTTGGCCTCCTTCCCACTTTAATATCCAACATCTTCTTTGGTATCTTATTCATTCTTCTCACATGACCATACCACCTTAGTTGTGCCTTCTCTCTCTTGTACTTCACTGGCTCCTCCTTTACTATTCCTCTCACCCTTTCATTTAACACGAATATTTAAAGTTAGTTTAATATATCGTCACAAGAAAAACCTCTTTTTGCTTTATGAGGTAATATATATAACTGTCCTGCGAGTCTACAATAAACTACTCATATCTCTTATGTGTGAGATTGTATTTCTATAATCTAAAACTCGTTTAATCTCAAATATGCATGTATGCATTGTTACAGGCTTGCCAAGGCGACAGACTGGACCCTGGAATCAAGATGCGCTACAGAAGTAGACAGTAAAGACTCGTTGGGATACAAGATTCCAATCCATTCAGACTTCCTCATTGCATACTCAACTGTCCCAGGTGAGAAACATTGTTTTGAATAAAACTGAAGCTCTTTCATTTGCATCCTTGTCCCAGATGATCTTTATCCGTTGTAGAACCAGCTTGTTTTCAAAGTCCACAATGAGGAGATGAATATAGGTTAAGTTTAGAAGTGGGAAGACAAGCAATCATGGCCTGTATATATCTGGAAGAGAGCGACTGAAGATAGCCTTGGGCTTTCTGGGATGAGTATTGTGTTGATGATAATGCTTCACCTTTATTTGGACTGTCGTTTACAATTTGTTCAATTTATCATGTTTATAAAGCTTTATTAATTATACGTTTTGCTGAATAAAACTATGTTGGCTATACACTTTTGACCAACGATTTTTATTTTCATTATTTTTAATGCTGTGTTATGACATCTGTGATTTATTTCAATCAACTAGAGAGAGCTCTGGTTACTCCAAAACAACATAATAGAGTTCATTATACTTTTAATTAGAGATGGGTTGAATCCACTATTTCTCAAATCTGAATCCTAGCAAATTGTTAGAAATTTTAATGATTTACAAATAGACCTAACTTATACTTAAACTGTAAATTAAGATTTATTTCAATCATGCTTTCAATGTTAATCAACCCCAGCCACCCCTCGCAAAATACTGGTTAAAATCCAGCCAAATTAAACACTCTAGACTCATATTATTGTTTAGAAATTAAATCAATCAAAATTTGATTGTCTTTTAGGGAGTGGGTGAATAACCTCTAGTGGTGCGGGGATCCGGTGTGGGTGTCATGAAATTTTGTAAAATTTAAGCCTTGAAAGAAAAGTGGTGTCTTGAGGTCATCCTGGACTCGAGGAAATAAGATATAAACTTTACATCGGGAAAACAGGTAAAACTGAACTAGCGGAATTTGAGTGATCGGATGTGTATATCAATTTTAAATTACAATCAAAATCTGGAAAATTTTTTACTCAAAATCATGTACATTATAATAATTTTTCGTAAATAATAATGTTTTTCAAAGTGTAGTTTTTTTTGTAGCTGTGTAATAAATTATATAATTCCTAATAAACAATATTAATACAAATTTAAAAAATATGTTTATTTAAATTTTAAAACTTATAATTATTCATAAAAAAGATTAATAGGAAAATGAGGGGGGAGGTGGGGGAATTAGAAGGATGTGACATACTTTTTAGTCGGGAATTTTAGGAAATGATCAGGGGAAAAGTCAGGAATTTCATTGGTCAAGTTCAGTAGACACCATGTATAAATTAATAAACATGTTTAAAATTTAACTGATTTCATTGGTGTTTTTCATTTAATTCAATCAAATCTGAAATATTTTATTACATTCCTTTACTCAGTATCATGTTATTATATTATATTTTCTGTAATATTGCAAATAATGCCACCAACAATGGATAGGTCTAAAGAGACTGTGTAAATCAACATGAAAATATCATGTTACTCCTCACATAATATATGAACAAAACAAGCCATTTGAAAAATAAAAAAAAGATTAGTTTTGTTTTGTATTTCAAAGGGAGATTGCATAAAGCTATCTTTCTATGCGTTTTAGCAAAGGTACCCAAAACTTCTTCAGGCTTCATTTTGGACGCGTTGTCCTGGTGGATGTGTGGCAAAGCCAACCAATTTAGGCTATATTGTTGTCATTTTACAGCATAAATAGGTCTTACAACTATGTACAGTCGAAAAGGAGTGCTCCTCTATGCTCATTGTGGTAGGCAATATGCACAAGGTTGAAACATAACTCTAATGTTGGGTAGGGTAGAAGCTATTTTGAGTCTAGTGAAGGAAACTTAGGAATTTTGTCTGAAGAGTTTGATTTCCACATCCACTTCTAGGTTTGTAAAGTTCTAATTTCAAAGCTGAGAAACAGGCAAATCATTCTTGTAAAGTTGAGCTCCTTGTAGACCTACTCTTCAAACTCTAGTGACAAAGCTTGAAATGTCACTCTTAGCACTGTGATTGGAATCGTATAAGTTCATTGATTGTAGTCAATAAGGAGGACCTACAATACATATGTACCTGGTCTAGGTAGGTTCGACTTTGTGCTGAGGTCGGTTCATCCTCATCTCGGACAAATTTCGATGCAAACCTTCCTTCACCTGACAAGATGTTTTATCACAATGGATGTAGGATGCAGGGCTCTACGTGTGGATTCACGTTAAGAGTCTCTTCATCTCAATCACCAATTGAATTAGCGTAAGTGCGTTACCCGAACGTAGTAAGACGCGTGCTAATAATAATATAACAATACAATATTATTCTTCGACCCTGATTGACCCTTATTGATTTGTATCCCCATTTTTCTTGCTAAATGTTCAGACTTTTTGAAGAGTTGTTTGAATGAATCATTGCTTTTGTCACATTTCTCTTGGACGCTTGCCCTTGAAGCTCTGACAAGCTGACATTGCTGTGAATACATCCATGTTCTCTGCCTGTAACTTCCAAGCCAAGGTCGGAGTTAGCTCCAAAAAATGGTCAACCACATTGACGAGGAACTCTGATGACAGTCTATAGTGAAGGAATGAAACTGCATTACTTTCTCTACCTTCAGGTGAATGAATGATAGTTTCCAAAACTATAGGGAGGCAAGGAAGACTGTTCAAAAAAGTCAAAACCGGATCATGCCTTTCAACACATCTTGTTTTGCACATCTTTTAAGGGCACGTTTGCATTCTATGAGCCAATCTTTCATTTACACATCACAGCAAACACACTGCTCCTAGCAAATTTTGGTGAAAGCAGACTTTTTAATGTAACATTTCCATTCTATTTATAATAACAAAAAACTATTCAACTAATTTTTTTAATTATATAATTTTAGGTAGGGTATTTTATGGTCATGTGGGGAGGGGGGAACAAGGGGTGGCACATGCCCCTGTGCCCCATCTAAATCCGCTAATGCATCTGAAACAATATTCCAATTTGAGTGGTGACAACAGGTTGCAAGAGTGAGCAACTTTCGGCAACTGTTGGCCGGCTGGGCCACTGCAATTGCCGCATATAAAAGTCTTCATTCTAAACAATGCTTTGCTAAAAATTTTGGCAACTGATTTCCGCCACTAGTTGCCTCATTTATTAGCGGTCTTCGTTTCAGGGTTAGGGAATAGGAAAACTATGAAAGAAACTAATTTTAAAATGTTAGAGAAACACTTTTCTTGTGTTCCATATTCTAGCTATCCAAGGCCACCTTGATCTCGTTAACCTCGGATAGTTGGGACTACTGTAGGTTTACTTTATCACTGGTCCTGACACATTTAAAAGATAATTAGTTTACTCCACTTTTCTCATAGTTAAATAGGTTGAGTTAATATAGCAATTTTATTTTTAAAACCTGCACATAGGAAATAAACATAAATATATAAATTCTAGAGTAAAAAGAGAGAAAAAATGTTCAATAAATTTGTTAGAATTTAAGTACGGTAAATATAATTAAATCTGAATAAAATAAAACAAATAATGTCATTCTGTGGCCACTCTTTGAATATTAACTCTCACCCAGGACTAAACCTTAATTCAGAGATAATTCCATTTTGATTGGCAGTTCATGATGTTTTACTTCATTAGCAGCGATCATTAAAAGAAAGACTAGACGTGAATTCATATTATAAAAAGAGTTAACACTTAGATTAGAGTAGGGTCGAATCCACATCTCAAATTGGTCTTTGAATTGTGAATCTTGGAAAAGATTATGAACTTAAGAGGAAATATAAATATAATATAAAATACAATTGGTAACTAAATGTTAATGTTATTTATTATAATCCATTCATTATAACATTCATATTGTTTGTGGCCTACAAAATCACAAGTACTAGACCAGGACATTAGAAGGCACAGACAAATATACTAGTCATTAGTAATTTTTTTTTTCGAATCCAAAGCTTCATTTTACCTTTGAATTAGAATCTTAGGGGAAAAAAATGTAAGAAGTTAACAATCTCAAATTGGTGTTTTTTCCTTAATTTCTGATTTGTTCACATTAATTTTTTAGTTGCTATAGAAAATAGAAATTGTAAATAAATTATAATTATTACAATGTGAATTCACTTTATTTAGGTTGTAAATTAGTGGTCTGGAGTTTGTCTGTTAAGTTTGTCCTTTAATTATGTTGACTGGACCACTGGTAAACTTTTTAAGACTTAAATTATTCCAAATTTAAACAAAAATTATATTATATTCTTGAATCTGAAATTTGTTTGAACCCTGGATCTAAATATCCTTCAAATATAAAGGATCCATCCTTTCATAAAAACTAGTTGTCAGGTTCATTATTTTATGATGTTTCTGATCCAGGATTCTTCTCTTGGCGCAACACAACCAACGGTTCTTGGTTCATCCAAGCGCTGTGCGCCGAGCTCAAGGCTAACGGCGCCCACCTCGACATGTTGACGTTGCTGACGTTTGTGTGCCAACGAGTAGCCCTAGATTTTGAGTCGAACACGCCAGGGGATGTCAAAATGCACCAGCAGAAACAAATCCCTTGCATCACAACCATGCTCACCAGACTCATCAAGTTCACGCCCAAATGAAGGCCAGAGCTTGCTGACCAATACACGATACAGGAGTTTGATCTCGACCAAGTGTACTCATACCTCCAGGCGAATCTCCTAAATATGCACTTCCTTCATTTTGTTCCCTTAGGTTAGATAGTTTTAAGTTGTTTACAACGATTAATGTAATTCAAGTTATGAACAGTTTAGAATTAAAATCATGATCTTGAAGTTCTCTCAGGGTAAACATCCCCTAGTCATATATCACGCTCCCTCCCCTATAATGTTTTGTCGAGCTAGAAAACACTAGGGGGTGATATTTCTCAATGTGAAATGACTCACAACTTATGACAGGATAGCTCTCTAAAATAATAATGACTTGGTGCAAAAAGTGTTAGTAGTACAACATTACTTCAACTAGGTTTAAAATTAAAATCCAATGGCATATTTTTATATCATCAAGTGTACTTTGTATAGCATTTACATTATTTTGTTACAAATAGGATTAGTTCTTGTGAAATTTTACCAAAACTCTTGGAGAATACACAACAGAGTATTTTATTTACTCAATGTTTAATAATATATATATTTTTTAAGCAACCCATAAATATCAATTATATTTTCATTTTGAGATTTCTACTGGAATTTTACTAAGCTCCCTGCCTTTAATTGACTTTACTCCAGTGAGCGTATATTCATGTTAATATTAGGTTTGTGCAAAGCTTCAAACACTTTGAATTTGCTTGAAAAAAATCTTAAATAACTTTGAATATTCATTGGCTCTGACTTCTCTTAAAAACACTCCTCCTTTAATAAATGCAAAGCTTCACTGATAAAAATGTAAACAGCTAGGTTCAATTTTTGTCATTCCCCATTATGATGTATATTTCAAATTAATCTTCACTGAAAAAAAAAAACTTGATTTATCAGCTTAGGCCACAGTTTGGCAATAAAGTATTCTGTAAATGATATGCAGTATTTAAAGTTTGATAAATACACACTAAATACATAGAGTGCATATTTATAGATTTTTAAACATTAAACAATAAAAAAAATTCAAACTTTGGTTCAGGTGTGAAAGTATTTCACATTTAATTCAGCTTTACTTCAAATCAAAAAGGGATTTTTCACATCCCTATTGTATACATTATGGCCCCAACTCTTAAATCTGGCAATGCAATTATTAAACACCACTCTAAAAAAACTATTTCAACTATTCAAAAAACAAGTGGTTTTTAAGGTTGATTTGGTTGGTGGTAGGTGAGGGGTGGACACGCATGACTTTGCAGACCTGTCTTGAGAATGCAGTCACTTTTAAGGTCGTTCTTTTTTCGTATGAAAAAATAAGACAGCGTAGACACACTGTACAATAATTTAAAGTAAATGAAAAGATGCCAACCTGAAAGAATAGTTAGGTTAGGCCTAGATAGAAACACACTGCTCTCTTTATTTCGTATTACACTCCCACTTCTTCAAACTTCCACAGTTGCACATTGCTTAGAATTTTTGGAAATATTCCTTTTTCATATGAAGAGAGACATTAAAAACACAAAGAAAGAAGCATGTAGTTTTATAAAATATCTTTCTATGTGTTTTTAATGCATCTCTTCACATGAACAAGTAATATTTCCGAAAATTCAAAACCATGTGTAACTAGAAGTTTGGAGAAATGCAAATTGTAAAAGTGTAAGAAGAAATGAAAAGATAAATGTGTTTTTATCCAGGCCTAATCTAACAATCCTTTCAAACTGGCTTACTTTACATTATTGTATAGTGTTTTTTATGCCGTCTTATTATACATTTCCAAGCCATCAGGCAATCATTCGTTTTATTAGTTTAAATAAATAACTTTTCTGTGCACAGTGAAAAATTTATATTAACATTTATTGCTTTATGTTTATTTAGCTTTGTTATAAGTTGCCACCACAATAATCTAAAAGAAAACAAAATCATAGTTTACCTGCCTCTCCTCTTCCCATATCATCATGTTTCCTGTGACAAGGACCCCTAACTTTGAAACTTGCGAAAATACTCGCTAGCGAGCAAACTCGCAAATCGCAGACTGTACCAGAATTGAGCTAATTTTGAAATGTTTCTACTGTTGTGCGAGTCGGTGTAGTGTTGTTTCGCTTGAGAATGAGTTTTCAATCCTACGTGCCAAAGGATTGAGGCGATGGGATGCCACAACGCGCCATTGTACAAGATATGTAACTGAAAGTAAACACTATTAATGTACAGTAAAACCTTGGATTGCGAGCATAATTCGTTTCGTAAACGTGTTCGTAATACAAAGCACTCGTATATCAAAGTGAATCTCCCCCATAAGAAATAATGGAAACTCAGTTGATTCGTCCCACAACCCAAAATTATTTAATCTAAGAATGATTAATACCTTTTTTATTTTCGTTATTTAAATGTAACTGTACTGTAATCAAATTTATTGATTAAATTTAATGGTGGTTGGTGTGAGGTAGACGAGAGAGATAGGAGGAGGAGGAGGTGGGTTATTGTTTAGGACATCTTCCACTGTCACTAACGGAATCACTGCTCTATGTTGGCTCACTCAAATATTTTTCTTTTTGTGCAACTTTAACAATGAACCTATCCAATGACACTGCTCGTATTGCAAGATATTGCTCGTTTATCAAATTAAAATTTATTGAAAATTTTTGCTCGTCTTACAAAACACTCGCAGACCAAGTTACTCGCAATCCAAGGTTTTACTATATTGAGTGCATCATGTAAAACACTTTGTTTAGTTTTATTAGGAAACCATCTTCCAGTTGTTTGCATCTAAGTTTGTTGTCTCCAAATGTACTCAGGTTATATGAGTAGAAGTTAAACTGTTGTTATGCTTAATATCCACTTTAGCTCACTTGATAGCGTGCTTGTCTGTAACTCAGAAGTTCTCGGGATCAATCCCACTTTGAATCAATTATTTTATTTTCGCAACTATTTTTTAAAACATAAATATGTCCTAAAGGTTTTTACTATGCGAATAATAATTAGCTTGCTTGGCCATATTTTTAAATGTGTACATTTTTATGACATAAAACCCATTAATTTAATTTTTAAATAATCACCTACATACAAAATTTCAAAATGAATGTACTGTTTTAATTTAAATAATTTTTAAAGAATATTATGGTAGTCTACATAGGCATAGGCTTGTATACTTCTATAAAAATATTTAAAACAAATTATATGCTTACTAGTACAATCATTTAAAATTAATTTTTTTTTCAGTCTGATAAATAAAAAATGACAGGATTTGAACATGCGAACGCTAGATTATGAGAATTCCACTCTACCGAATCATCCAAATTGACAGTTAAATAAGTTTGAAAAGATCAAGTATATTATTATAATTTCACCTAAACAAATATTTTTATTGAAGGATTGAATAAAATGTACAAAGCAATCATTATTTTTTTCTTCTGTAAATCTATTTTGTATAATGGCAAGTTTATTTCAACAAAATCACTCTGAAGGTTGCAACCAAAGAGAGGGATGTTGTCCATTTTGTTTTAATATGCTCTACTCAACAGACAAGCCTTGTCTCGCATGGTGTTAGGCTGGCGAGTAGAATCTGCTTGCTATTCGATCATGTGACGCCAATTTTCGAAGTGCAGACGTTTAAAAATTAACAGTTTGTGATTGTTCGAGATGGGAGAAATACACTAGCGACTCGCACGTTTCAAAATTAGGGGTCCAAGATCAGTTTAGTAAAATGCCTCCATCTTCCTCTCATTCTTCTCATTTTACTTGGACACTTGCTCTTTATCTATCTCCGCCTCTCTCTTGTCCTCTTTGCAATCCCTGATATTTTCTCCTTGGGATCATTTACTTTTCTATCTCATGGTAAATATGTTAAATGGACCGCCTCGTGCGTAGTTGGCTAACCGCAGCGTGTGACTCGACGCGAGACGGATCGAGGTCGAATTCGTCGGTGAACTGGGGGTTTCCTAATGGTTTTCCACTCTCCCTCCACGCAAATGCGGTTCACTTCCTTACTTCAACTCTCACATTTCTAATCTATGCGTAATTAGTACAGGTATAACCGAAGGTAGTAAGAGCGGTGCTAATATTATTATTATTATATTTAATAGTGGAAATTGATAAAAATAAAGAAAAAGGAAAAGTAAATTTAATGAAGAAAGCCCCCCTAGGGAAAGAGGCAAAAATGTGGAAGAATCCAATGCACAAAGGTGACATCTTCTTCCTTTCTTCTGCCTTCTATAGTAAAATAGTCACACACACATTTTAACACAAATAGAGTAATATTTTGGCATTGTTTCCTTTATCAAACATGAAGAAAGAAGAAAGGAAGATGTCACCTTTGTGCATCGGATTCTTCCCACATTTTTCCTTTTTTCCTAGGTGGGCTTTTGTTATTAAATTTACTCTTATTAGTTTATTTTTCCTTTTTCCATTATTATAAAAAAACTTTTCCATCCTCGTTACATGTCTGTACCATCTCAGCCTTGCTTCCTCTACCAACTCATATATCCTCTGTACTCCAACTATTGCCTGGACAACTTCATTCCTAATCCTGTTTCTCCTTGTGACAGCTAGCAGGTTCGCCATGGCTCCACTTTCCTGGTCATCCTTCCTATTAGGTAGGTGTATTAAATTAAGTATGGTAAGTTTTGATTCATTTTTTGTTGGCTCTCAACAATATAAACATATTTAGATCTCTTATTATTTAATGAATTATATGTGGAAGAAGGTATAGAAAGGGGTTACGAACACAATATGGATTTTACAATGAAAAGAACACAGTTCACACTTTACAATGCTGCCATTGGACAAGAGGTAATAGTTGCCTACTAAAAAATATCGTCACCACCCAATCCCTGACCTAGATTAATCTATCGGAACTCATCGGGGGGGATATGAAACATGCAATGCAACTTCCTAACAGAGGAAACGAAAAAAAAAATGAAAAATGTAAAATTGTAAATAATGATAGGACACATAGATAAGAACATATAAAAGGTATAACATAAAGGGCAAACACAGGAAATGGTATTTAATGAAATAGATTATGTGTGTTTCCTAGTTGTTGATATTATTAAATAAACCAGGGTTGCCACTCACTAGGAAAATGGGGAAGATTTGTGCCGGGCAGAGAAAAAAAATTAATAGGAGAAAAACTAACTTCTCAAAGTCTATTAAAATAAATGTTTAATTCACATGTGCAGTTCCAGTGTTAAGTGTAAGGTTTCATTATTAAGTTTTTGCATATAGAAACAAGTATGCGCTTGAATTTTTTTCATCCTCCTTTCTGAACATTAGTTGTGTGCATCAGCCTCTTGTGCCTCTTTAAGTTTATTAGGTTTTAAACACAAATCGCACAATTTAAATTGTTTGAACTTTATGTTGAGTGAAATTTAATTTCTCTATACTTCATTTGAAGTTGTCTTGGATAGTTGAATTCCTCCAGGAAAATAGTAAGTTGTAGTAAGGAAATTGTGGTGACCCTGTAAATTGACATTTGCATTTAATGTTTATGAACTTTGTATTAGACCATTGTGATAATATTTACTGTAAAACACCTGCTTTATACACAGGATGTATTATTTGGTTTTCATTTGCTCTGTGTGTGTGGTGTTTGTATTGAGGAAGTGCTATTGACAAAGATTAGTGTTTTATATGCTCTTTGGTGTCTGAAAAACTCAATAAGCCAAACATTATTTTAGTAAGGGTGTCCAGCGAACTGGAAAACCAGGAATTTGCATGGTCAGGGAAAATTCAAATAATGCTTATGTATTAATCATCTCACTTTTGTATACAATTGTGGAAGTAACATTAATCGCATTAATAAACTCTGTAGATCTCTTAACTCGATTGTCCCAAATGATCATACTAATCTCAATTCTGAAAAGTCAACATGTGAACTTTGTGCAGTCTTTCCACCCCTTCACCGCATGTCGCTATCCAATGTTGAGTCATGGTAATGCACATGCATGAACTGAGTCAGGTGTGATCTGTCTAACGAGTTCGATCCCTGGCATGGCAAAAAAAATATATTATTGGCAAGATGTGGGTTTACCCTTTAACAGTGTTAAATTAATGGCTGGGGACTGAATGTTGTGCCTGTCCTAGTCTTAAGTTAGATTAAAATGCATAAGAGGCGATGACAGGCGTAGGCTGGAAACAGTAATAGATGTAAAGTAAAAAAGGGCTGAAATGAACTTTCAAGTTTTTTATGCCATAGGTAACTATTCTCATACTGAAAACATCCATCAGGAAATTATCTCATATTAGTCCTCAACAGTTGGTCTAAAATTGAATTTACTGAAAATTTAAATTTTTATGAATCTCAAGGTACAAAAAAAAAAGGCCTTGAGCCCAATGTTCCAAATTTCTGTAAAAGTATTTTATTCCAAAATATTATTAAGCAATTTTTGTTTAAAAATTAAATGACAATTTTGAACAATTGTGCTTCTAATGTAATTGAAAACACCAATGTAAAGATCTGACTTAAAGCTGAATTAGGTCAGATATTTCAGCAGGTTTGTAATTTTAATTCATCTGTTAAGTTTTTCCTAAGGATGTAAATGATTACATAAAACTACAAGTTAAAAGTAAATGTTTAACACTTGTAGAATGTATTTACAATTTAGCAAGTTAAATATTAATACAGCCAATTTAGTCCTCATTGTTACAGCAACCAAAGGTACACAAATTGTTTTAAAATGATTTTTGACAGGTTTAGTTAACCCTTTGAGTGCCAAGAGAAATGACAATAAAATGTGCTAAAAGTGCCAAGCTATTTTCCTGAAAAATGCAGGAGTTTGTTTAAATTTTAATAACTCATTAGTCTTTGAATTTCTTGCACTCAAATTTTTACATAAACTAGCTAACATGCTTGCCAATCCGATGATATAATTATACATATACTTTTTTAATTTTTAAATATAATAAAAAAATCACTAGCCAAGATATTTAAAAAAAAATTTTTTAACATTAATTTTTAAGCATTGAAAATTTAAATAGCTTGAAATAGAATAAATCACTGAAAATAACATAAAAAACTGAGTAAATGACAAAATTTACAAAAAAAACTAACTTTAGATTTTACGCTAAAATTGGATTATGCATAGCAGCTGTTTCAGTGACCATCAACTGTAGCAGGGTTATAGTAAAATAAAGTCTAAAATAAATAATTGGGTTGTAATCAGAAGGGGACGGACGGTAAGGGGACTTCAAACCTGGTACTTTTGCATAAATATGAAGAGGTTGGGGTGGATTATCCTGATCTTCAAGATTTATTTCATCCCTTTAGAAATAACTAGTATTCATACTCGTGTTATCAATGACAGACAGCTGTCACTCCTACTTGTTCCGATCTTTCACTTTCATTAGAATAAAATTCCTGTTCAGTTTCATTATTTACAAATTCAGAATCACTGCTTTCAGAATCACAAACAAATTGATCACTCTGGGTTGAGCTCTCAATAAATATTGCAAGTATTTCTGTGTCTCGAATCACAGCTTTCCTCTTAGTAGCCATGTTTACAAACAAGGCCAAAGATAAAACTCATAAAGTAAAAAGTTATAACATAATTTTCAGGTTCGATATATCGCAAAGACAAATAAAAGTAGCTTGAACATACGAGAATGCAGTGGAAATAAAATCTACCCTATCTGTTGACTCAATACTAAACTAAGAGCTCGAAAACATGGGATCGCTGTGAGCGACGCTGGCAAGTTTAGCAGATATTTCGTGCATCGCTCTGAGCGACGTTGGCACTCAAAGGGTTAAATATCAAAATATCATTTATTAAAAAAAAAAGATATGGAGAAAAATACATTTTTTGGGCACTTTCTAAATAAAGATTAAGAAATAAATTAAACATTGAAAAGAGGATAGAAGGGCAAGGCCAGACAATTGTAGGCCTCAAAGTTCACAAATAAAACACAACAAAAAACTTGTGTCTTGACTCTTAAGTAGATGGATAGACTTGGACAACAAATGAATGGTCAGCATTTTGATACCAACCACGACCCTAACAATCCAGCAACACTTCATGCCCAAACACATAATTTGTATTTTGACTCATGCAACAGTACTAGAGTCTCCAATAGTTGCATTGCTTCTCAGCTTCGTAAGTGGGAACTTGCTCACCAATATATAACAAAATCCAGGTAACCCCCCTAGTCTTAACCTAAGATAACCTTCCCTTCTTTTCTTCCAAGCAGGCCTACTCACACCAGTCAGTCATTTATATACAAACAATAATAATAGATCATTTAATTATCAAATATAATATAAATACACATTCTATCCATCTACTAAGAGTGAACCCACAAGTTTGAACAGGCAACAACATTATCTAAGTGACCATGTTCAACCTCTAGCCATGCTGCCATAGTCCAGTTGGTGTTTTATTCTCTTCTGGTGACGAAGAGGATCGATATACCTTGAAAATTACATAATTAATTGTTCAGTTTTCTGGTAAGTGTGTAGGTCTTAACCATTTATCTTCTTTTCAATGTATAATTTAAAATAGCCATTTGGTGACATTTTTTCTTAGCTAAATCCTTTTGGTGCCAAGAGCTGATCTGATCGGCTCCACTTACTATAGCTAAAAGTGCCACGACCCGATCTGATCGGCTCCGCCTACTATCGCTAAAAGCGCCATGACCCGATCTGATCGGCTCCGCCTACTATCGCTAAAAGCGCCATGACCCGATCTGATCGGCTCCGCCTACTATCGCTAAAAGCGCCATGACCCGATCTGATCGGCTCCGCCTACTATCGCTAAAAGCACCATGACCCGATCTGATCAGCTCCGCCTACTATCGCTAAAAGCGCCATGACCCGATCTGATCAGCTCCGCCTACTATCTTTAAAAGTGCCACAACCCAATCTGATCGGCTTCGCCTACTATTGCTAAAAGTGCCAGAGCCAATGAGGTCAGCTATCACTGGAAAGAGAACATTTCCCTCTGTTATTTTATATAAGGTTGGCAACAAAAATCAACCGTGAATATTTCTTATTGGAAATGAGAGTTTAGTACATTTATAATGGCGGATGGTCACGTACTCAATGTGCTAAGTCCAACACCATTTTACATACGAGCTGCATGGAAAAATCTAAGTGTGGCTCACATTCATACTGATGTAAATAGTTTCGTAAACATTTTTCATGTTATTTCGTGTGAATGAAAAGATTTATTTACCAATGTAAGTAAATAGGTATAATGACTTTATAAAGTTATATATTTTTTTAATATGAGATTATTTACTATAAAAGGTTTTTTGAAAAACTCATTCATTATGTGTCGGCCTAAATATTTATTCATGAGGTAAGCAATATAATAAAGCTTGCTGTAAGGTAAGCAATAATGGCCCAAAAATATCTAATGTAGGATACCAAATAAAAATTCCTGTTATTACTATTTATAATCACATATATTTTTTAAATATGTTAATTAGCATTAGTTTTGAAAAAAATTGAATATTAAAAAAAATTAGATATTAAAAAAATTAGAATTTAGAAATTAAATTGTATTAATTCATTATTATTACAAATCAGTACATATGGATTAAAATGATAGAAAAATCAAAATAATCGCTTCATAAAAAAAGGTTTGGCGAATTTTCTTGCAAACTCTTACAAAAAAAGGAAATAGCTATGGCATTCTTTGCACACAAAACCTAACAGGCCTCTGGCGTTCTTTGTTTGCGAATACTGGAATAGGTGTGGCACTAAAAGGGTTAAGAAATAAAATAAAATTGTGGAATGTAGTACATTATATTAATTTTCTTGGTTCTTGAGGCGCAACATTACTGTAGGGCATTGTGTAATTTGATTTTTCCTGACCTAACGCAGTTGCCAATTTATTTTGTGCAATAATAATTACCTCCATCTTGTTATAGTTTCTCAGATTTCAATAAACTCATTTGAGAGTATTTATGCGTGGATGTCTCCTAGCCTCAATAATCACCTGTCTATACACACCCTCATGCAGAAAATATTCCTTATTTAGAAATGCTTGTAAACTACAAGTAGCGTTATGAAACCAAACTATATTATTTGTAAAATAAAATGTAAATTTGTAAAATTTCACTTGTAATTAATTACAAGTGCTAACTTGTAGTTTTATGAAAGATAATCTTCTCATTTCTTACTAGTGAATTCTCTTGTAAATTGTAAACTTGTAGCTTTATGAACGAGACCCCCAGTTTAAGGAAATTGAATGTTATGTTTTTTTTAGAAGCTGATATATGCAATATGAAGAATATTGCCCAAGCATAATATTTTGTGAACAATCCAGGGTTGAATTTTTACATTTTTTGTACAATTTGATAAATAAAATTATCCTTAAAATAGTGTTTTAATGTATCTACCCAACAAATATTGACTTGAGTTTCTTCTACTTGCCACCTTAATACCAACTTAGTTTAGATAGCAAGGCAACTAATGCCCAAATGTAAACCATATTCATGTGTATTGAAATTATCTTGAACTCAGTGTGTGCAAAGCCAGAAAAAAATACCAGCTTCGACAACTATGATACCTTTGTCAATAAAAAGTATTGACAGTAAAATACTCCATTTATGTTCAATTATTCCCCCTTTGAGTGGTTGCAAATTGAAACTCATATTAAAAAATCTTAAATAATTGAATTGCATGTCAAGATGATAGTTAAATTTATCACATTTGAATTAATTATTACAAAAAATTGTGCAATAATACATTTTATACATTATTTTAGTCAGGGTTGCCACTAATTTTTAACAATTAAGATTCCCTGACACTTACAGGTTTTCCAGACGAAAATATAATAAATCTAACAAATCAATTTAATGTGGCAGGAATGAGAAAGGTAGCTTAGAATAGATGTACGCGCATTAGCATGGCGAGAGTATGGGTAAACCACCCCCAGTGAACCTAACCGGGATTCATACCTCAAACTTCCCGTCATTACATGCAATGGAAGTAGTCTATGCCCCAACTCCATATAATGATAACCACATTTACTAAAGATAAAAAACTTTAGAGCCTGGGCCTATCATAAATAAATTTATTTTTTACTTATTATAATTTTGTTTTTGGAGTATGGACTCACTTGCTTTTCACACATTTACACAAAACATTCTATCTATAGTTGTAAATAGTCGATGGTTAAGAGGCAACGCTTTGGACTTCAAAACAAATACCATACGCATGTCATTTTAGAATTGAGAAACACAAAAATAAATCTGTATTTGAGCATGCGCAAAAGCTCACTAAAGTGAAAAAGCGAATTTGCAATGCTTTTGATGTGTTAAATAAACAATTTTGCTATAACGCCATACATAGTAATTAATTGAAACTTTTTTTCAAAATTAAGTTACATATGATAGAAAAAATAACAATAAATCCCCGTTTTTTCACTATTTCGGAACTAAGAAGACAAAAGATCAAATACTCGCATAAGTATTACATGTTAAATCGAAGGCTGTGCAGACACTTTCTCACAACTAGAATGGTGACCACAGCGCATACGCTGATGTTTACACATGCGCAGATGTTCTTGGATTATGTAGTGCTACAGTATAGCAATAGTTTTTTCACTGTGAAGTTTACGTATTACGATCGTAATTTTAACTAATTAATATGCAGAAAAAACAAAGTGTTGTTAGAAAAATAGTTATATGCTTTCATAAATTTGACTTTATATTTTAAAATTCCAGTCATTTTTAGGAGATTTGAAAAATTCCCTGACTTTTCCTGGTTTTACAGACGGGTGGCATAGTGGCTGTTAGTGCATAAAGTTACAAAATTAAGCTTAGAGCAATATTTTTTCAAGCATAAATATTTAATAAAAAATATTCAAACTTTGTTTCGGCTTTGACAATATTTCTTATATTCAATTAGAAATTTTGTGTATTGCTTTTATTGCCTCTATTGTTGAAACGAAAATTAGCCCCTACCATTAGAAAGACCTAGATGCAGATGGGAGGTTAGTATTAAAATGGACCTGAAAGAGATAGGGTGTATTGAGGGGGAATGGATAAAACTAGTTCAAGATAGGAATAGGGTGTAATGAGGTGGACTGGACAGAACTAACTCAGGATAGGGATAGGGTGTAATGAGGTGGACTGCATAGGACTAGCTCAAGATAGGGATAGGGTGTAATGAGGTGGACTGCATAGGACTAGTTAAATAATAATATAATATTTAGCACCGCGTCTTACTACCCGTTCGGGTTATATGCTTAAGTACTAATTACTTTAGTGGATTAGGAATTGGGAAGGTTGAATTTATAGGAAGTGAACCCGCATTTGCGTGGAGGGAGAGTGGGAAACCATTTAGGAAAAACCACCCCCAGTTCACCCGACCGAGATTCGAACCTCGATCTTCCCGTCCTCGGCGGTCGAGCTCAACACAACTAGCGCGTTAGCCAACTACGCCACCGAGGCGGGTGACTAGTTAAAGATAGGGATAGGGTGTAATGAGGTGGACTGGATAGGACTAGTTAAAGATAGGGATAGGGTGTAATGAGGTGGACTGCATAGGACTAGTTAAAGATAGGGATAGGGTGTAATGAGGTGGACTGGATAGGACTAGTTAAAGATAGGAATAGGGTGTAATGAGGTGGACTGCATAGGACTAGTTAAAGATAGGGATAGGGTGTAATGAGGTGGACTGCATAGGACTAGTTAAAGATAGGGATAGGGTGTAATGAGGTGGACTGCATAGGACTAGCTCAAGATTGGGATAGGGTGTAATGAGGTGGACTGGACAGAACTAGTTCAAGATAGGGATAGGGTGTAATGAGGTGAATTGGACAGAACTAACTCAGGATAGGGTGTAATAAGGTGGACTGCATAGGACTAGCTCAAGATAGGGATAGGGTGTAATGAGGTGGACTGCATAGGACTAGTTAAAGATAGGGATAGGGTGTAATGAGGTGGACTGCATAGGACTAGCTCAAGATAGGAATAGGGTGTAATGAGGTGGACTGGACAGAACTAACTCAAGATAGGGATAGGGTGTAATGAGGTGGACTGGATAGAACAAGCTCAATATAGAGATAGGGTGTAATGAGGTGGACTGCAGGGCTATTATGACCATTCAACGCAAAGTTAGTTGCTACCGCTAGTTAGCTTCACTTTCAAGGAAAAGATAGCGTTTGGGTTATTATGACCACCACACTTTGTATCGTTCGATAGTTTTAGCTTCGACTTTGCTTCTAGCGTCGACGCACAGAATAAAATCAGTTTGCGTCAACAGTTGGCAACACTTTCCCAAAGAATATTACCTTTTAAGATGTTAGAAGCTAGAAGTTAGTTATGTGCGAAAGTTTATTTGAAGAATGCTGGTATTAATGACTGAACATTAGTCATATGTTTTCATTTTCTCAAACAGCTGATCACAAGTCCCATTATTTGCAAGAAATATTTAACCTAGCTTAGTTTAATAAATCTCTTGTATTATTTTGTTTGCCCACGGTTTGAAATGAAAAAATACTAGGCCTACATTATTCAATACACAAAACATATTTTAGTCAAAAAATCTTAATGTGAACAATGCATTCAAATAGTAATGTCACATGGGGAAATGAATAAATTAGTATGAGAAGTTGGCTGGTAATGGAACATGGTTTTTTGTAATATGTATGCTTTACGACCCAATGCTTTATTCTTCAAATATTTGTGCTGACACTGAGACAAGCGTAATATGTTGTGTGAAGATCTTAGAAAATAAAACTAGTTATTTAATTGTTGATGAAAGCGGTCAAGAACTCCCAAAAATAGTGTTTACACTGAATATTTTCTACAACTTAATGTCAAAACAATGGGCATGTATACCAAGTCAACCTACTAAGTTAACAATAAAGTGAACGAGAAGGTGGTTTATTTAAAGGGAATTCTTGAGACTTTAGTCGAGTGATTAAGAATATAAGGATATTATATTTCTTTATAATGAGTTGTTTGCAATTTATTCACTAGGTCTAATTACTATTTATCGGTTTCAGATAAATTTAGTAAACTTTCATAATTAAAAAACCTAGGCCTAAGCAAAACCGGATGTAAACATTAAGCTAGAGCCTATTTTGGTTATTTCCAGTCTTGATTGAAATATTTCATAGGCCTACAACTCACATTAATGTATGTACGATTCAGTTTCAATAGGCATACATTATTAAAGTTTTGTTGAGTCATATTAAACAGATTAGGCCTAACTTTTTATTATCTTGTCAACTGGTCTGCCCATGTGTTTTACCCTAATAGGGTATACTTAGACGATAAAGGTTGAGTTGTAGAATTCAGATTTGTGTAGCGGGAAAGTGGGAAAACCTTTAGAAAAATAAAATCACTCATCACACCCAGATAGAATTCAAATCGCAACCTCCCCACCATTGGAAAATTAGACCAAAGAGACTAACGTGTGGGTCAACATACTACAAACATCCCAAATATTTTGAAACCTAAATAACTTCCGATTACTATAAAACCTACAAACAATTAATCTTAATATTAGAATGTCCCAATTATCAGTGTGTATATGGTGAATAATAATGCATTTTGATAGTGTTATGTTTCAAAGAAAATATTCTTTTAGCATTCAGGGTAAGCATACGTTTTGAGATTATTATATTGAGCTAATGAGATGGCAAGTTTAAATCAGGTAACACAAAACACCTAATTAATTACAAAACTTAGCAAACATAACCTCCTAATGCAAACCATAGGACAAGTAAAATGTCTGCGCAACTTAGCGTCACTTTACTAGGAAAATGTTTGCGTTCGCAAAGTGGCCGGCCATAATAACTTTTGATGCAAAGTCTAACGTCTCTATAGTAATGGTTGCAAATTCGTTTTGCGTCGTGGTCATAATAGCCCTGCTGGACAGAACTAACTCGATATAGGGATAGGTGGCGTACTTTCATAAGTGCAGCAATGAATTTTAGAGTTACTAATGCCATAGAGTAGGTAAGTAACCATTCTATACCTTGTTCCTATACTTCCATCTATAAAAGTATGTAGAGTATTCTCTGTTTATCCTGAGAATTAGCAGTTTTACCTTGACATACTACATTATGACCTAGCATGTAAGCGATGCAATAGTGGAACAATGTAGGGTAAGCTTGTTCCTTACAGGGTTAATGAAGGGTACCTAAACAGAAATATACTGAGGGTGGTGTTATACTGTCACATTCTTTTATATTTAAGTTCTTTGATGAGCCATCTTGTATAAAAAAAATGTTTTGCAAATATTAAGGATATGGTCTAGGGTTTTATCAAAGAAAATGGTGAAATTCGCATGCAAAACAGTTTTAAATGTTATGATCCAATATGAAGACACAAACTCCACACTTAGGCTAGAGCATAAGTGTATTTCTTCTTTTAATTAATAGAGAGCCTTTGGTGACCAAATTGTTAATTTCATGGTTCACTTGTGAATGCTTTCAACATTATTGGCGTCCATTTTGGTAATCACAATATACCATATGATTTTAAAATAAAATATGTTTCTACTATAAAAGAAATATGACTGTGATACCACACTAAGTCATTGTCACCTTAGATTTGTAAAATATAATATTTATGAATTAAACAAATCAAGTAGTAAAGAAAAGGTTGTGTTCATACCACACAAGTTAGTACGGATGTTTCTGTAGGTTGGTGAACAATGAACATGTTAAACTTAAGTAGCTGATGATTACACACAGTCATCTTAGACTCGTGCCTTAAACTATGAATGAAGAATTAGCCTGATCATATGACGAATCCTGATATCTCAGTGGTAAGTCATTGGCGCTCAAATACAAAGGTTCTTAGTTTGATGTGCAAGTTCTGGTGTCATTTTTTAACTTGTTTAAGTTAAACAAAAAGAGTTGGTCAAATTATTTATTAGATGTGTTTAACAACTTATCCAGGCGAGCATAAGGATAAATTTGAAACTTAAGGCACATTCACTCTTTAGTAAATTTCCAGATCAAAGTTTGCTGGTATTATTTGGAAGTAATTTCTAAAGTTTAACATAAATTTGATAATTTAAAGCTTTCACGCTTTAATTATAAGGCAAAAAAATGCTCAAGTGGTCAAGTTTGGATAGTAAACAATACCTTTTATTAAACTCATAGGTACAATTTGTTTCTTATGTTCATGTATATTGGTAAAGTGGTTGACACTTCTTAAGACATTTAATACATTTTTCTATTGATTAATTTAACCACAACTTGGTAAAAATAAATATGCACAAACACTCAATGTGGCAAAATACTCTGGTCTTAAAATTATAAGAGTGAATTATAGTCGACTTGATCACTTGCCAAAACCACCCCTACAAGCAGGACTGGGCTCAGTCACTTGCGAACTCTCTGCCCACTGAGTGGGAGTCTTGGCCTGAAAATATAAATAGATGTTAGTTTTTCTTACAAATACTGTAGCATGTTTTTACTTAAAAATTAGAAAAATATTCTTGTAGTAGGGGCTACTATTTTTGTTATTCTAATATTTTTATAGAAAGTCTTAAATCCCACTTCGGTGGCTGCTTGGTCTAAGGCACTAATTTTGCAGTGGGCTAGAGTGCTGATGACAGAAATTGAGGTTCAAATCTCGATCGGTGTAATGAAAGCAGTTTTTCCACTCTTTCTCTGTGCAAATGTGGATACACATCCTATAAATATAACCTTCCTTATCCGTAAAACCATTAGCGTAATTAGCAGATAAGAATATAACCCGAATGGGTAGTATGACTTGCTGCTAAAAAAAAAGTCTAAAAGATATCATTTCAATTCCAAACGGTGAGTGTACAACTAAACAGATGATGGACAGGAATATTAATGAAAAGAGAAATATTTTACACTAAGGCAAAATCGCATTAGTGATAAAATTATTGATACTGTTTAAACAAAAATCTTGGAGCAAATATAAGTGTGCTAGAAACAATAAATAGAGCTTGACTAAAGTGGTATGGAAATCTACAACAAATGAACAACAAAAGGAAGGCAAGACAAATCTCTGAAATAGAAGTAAATGGAATGAGACCAGTTGGAAGACCAACGCTACTATAGCTATAGAGCCAGTGAAAAAGACGTAAAAGAGAAAGGACAAGATTGGAATATAGGAGATAGAACTGTACAAAGACAGGATGTGATGGAGAGCTCACTAGCCACACCCTGGAAACTGAAGTTGGGACATGAGATGGAGAGTGCTCATACACACATGGAAACTGAGTGGACATAGATGAGAGCGCGACTAAGTACACTCAGAAAAATGGAGTTGGGGCATGAGACTCGTCTCTACCTCAACAGTGTAAGCTGATATCCTGGATGGGTGGTGAGACATGAAACATGTAAAAACATCACTATGGCATGATATAGTGACGTTTAAAGAGGGTTTTTAATACATAATTTGTTAATCAAAGGAATCTGTAGATATTAAATTATACATAGCAGTACAAAACAATAATTCTTGGTATAAAATTCTTTATTGAAAATTAAAAAGAGTAAGTAAACAATGAATTACAAACTTCAGGTACTAGACATGTTATAATTAGTAAAACAAATATTATTTGAGTAAATATGAATTAATCTAACTGAAAAAAAGTTACCATATTATTATTTCGCTAAAGAGAAATAAAATCTTGCACGATTTTCCCCATTTCAATTTCTTGTTTTGGATGCTTATTGTTTTTTATGGTTTAACTTAGCCATGTTCAATGATCTCACAAAATCCTTATAGTATTAAATAATAACTATGTTAGTAAAACATAAATACTCACATGACATAAAATGTATTTAGAGCACTGCTGCAGAGTCATATAATTTTAAATATTTAATGTACAGGCAGTCAGACAAGTGAAACACACAATATTCATACATCTTGAAAGAAATAATAATATTTAGATAAATTGAATTAAATTATAGCACCACGTCTTACTACCCGTTTGGTTACACGCTTAAGTACTAATTAAGCTAATGGGTTAGGAATCAGGAAGGTTGCATTAAGAGGAAGTGAACCCACGTTTGTGTGGAGGGAGAGTGGAAAACCATTTAGGAAAAACTACCCCCAGGTCACCCGACCGAGATTCGAACCTCGATCTTCCCATCATCGGCAGTCTAGCTGAACATGAAACTAGCGCGTTAGCTAACTACACCACCGAGGCGGGTATTTAGATAAAAATTATATTTAACAAAATCAAGATATATTTTAATGTCATTCTCAGTTTGTATTGAAGCACAAAGTTAATAATAAAATATTTATCATGCTTCAAATGACAAGACAAAAAAAAAAAAAAGCGGAACTCTACTCTTATTTTTGGAAACGATGGCAAGTAGAATTATCACTCAGCCTCTCTAGAAACACCGACTAGATAAGGAGACTGGATTGAGGTTTTATGGTGAGTGTAATTAGTCGAGGTCATATGATACTGTGGCTATGCATATTATGTTATGCTTGATTATATAATTGGTGGTACACAAACAGAAATAAACAGTCAAAACAAGAAATTTCATGAAATATACATTTCAAGTTTATTTTTGCATTTAATAATTCGTTCCAATTAATACAACTAATGAAAAGTGTTGGTTAAAAAACCAAATTAACTTGAAATAATGACATGTACTACAAAGTGAGAAACAACAAAATATACAGGGCATAAAAATAACAATATTTATTTATGATTAATATTGTGTAATTTTATCATTATTAAAATGCTTATAATTTAAAAATAATTTTACTTTCATAATTTATATATATTTTACTGTGTACATGACTAAAGTTCAGCCTCATACATTCATTACTTTAATTTAACAATGATAAATGAAAAGCATACAATGGCAAATTTGACTACAAATAACTCATGTTCCATAATAATTTGAAATAAATGGATCACATTTTATAGCTTAATAACTTCTGAGGCCCAGATTCGCATGGTTAAAAATTATCGTCACCATTTAAAAACAATACATTTTATTGTGTTAGATATTCCGGAGATATTACTGGTTAGGTATGAAAGTGACCACCGAATCAACTAGATAGTTTATCAATACTGATTTCAAAACTACCGAGTGAGGGGATCTATTGGTTTAAAGCAGTGTGGCCCAACCATCGGCCTGTGCTCCCTGAAAATATCATCCTCGCAGTATCTTGAAAGAAAATAAAGGGAAACCCTTAATTGCAGATGTGAAATAGCAAATGATTCAAATACAAATATTTATTTAAAAGGTTAAGATTGCATATTAAAAAAATTTGATCAATAAAAATATGTATTTATTTATACTAAGCTGTTTTATAAAAGTTTGTTTCTATCTGTCAAAAATACAATCTATTATAAGTATTGGAAGTAATTGGTTATTAAAGTGTTGTTAGTAGGCCTATATACAATGCTATATATATATTTCTTCAGCCTGCGGTTCAAATTGATAGTCAGATTTGGTCCTTTGGATGAAAAATGTTGGACTGCCCTTCTCTAAGGTGTCATTCTCGTCTTAGAATAGCTTGTTGATGATGGGGAGATCATAGAGGTTATGTATGATTGGTTATACAAGGGTGTCCGAGATAAATGCATATCTAATCTATACAAATAGAAATAGAGACTAAGGCACAGTTATAATATGCCCCCCTTAGCCGCACACTTTTTTTTTTGTCAAGGATGTTAGGAAGTTTTAGAAGAAAGGTGTTGGGGAAAGAGGGGGCAGGGGAAGGGTCGGAAATTAGTATTTGAGAAAAGATTTCTAATAAAGATAATCAGGCATATAAAGTAGCTTGAGTTAACATTACGAAGAAGAGGAGAATGATGTCAGTTACAAAGCGATTGCAAAGTAGGCTAAAGTTATTTAAAATAAATATTGTCTTTCTGACTTTAACTTAAAATATTTTGGGAATGTTAATTAATAATTTTTAAATGTAATTATTAAAAACAAAATATTATAATAAAAATAATGTTATTCAAAATCTGCCGCCCCGTCTATATTCCTCAATGATAAGACAGATATCCAATTAAATAGTTAAATTTACGATTTAAAGAAAAAAAATTGTCTATAAAATAAAATTTAGGTTATGAAAGAAAAAAATATGAATATTTACATATGGTTTAAAATGAACATGATTTTAATATTTAAAAATTAAACATTAATGTTCTGGATAAAATAATACATAATAAAGCTGAGTTATTGTCTTTTCTTAAAGTTTTAAGGTTTCTGGGTGCAGGTGGTTGTGATAATAAAAAGATAGAAATAATTTAGTTTGCTCTCACCAACAAAAATATCCGTGTAGTAAGAGGATGGTGACATGGCGGTCTAAGGTTAAGGTGTCGGACTTCTGTACTGGGAGTCCGAGGTTCAATCCTCAATCGCGGCACAGATTTATCTGATTACCAAACCCTTCCTTCACCTCTGACAAGATGTGTATTAATCACAACTTGTGAATGTGTGGAATGCCAGGCCTCCACCGTGGTTCGGAATCCACGTTAAACTGTAGGTCCTCCATTTCATCTCACAATCACCCTACCATTACACATTAGCGTAAGTGCGTATAACCCGAATGGGTAGTAAGATGCGGTGCTAATAATAATAGTAAGAGGATAAAATTTGATGATTTTTAATGTTCTTCTTAAAATTCTAAGTATTCCAGTTATCTCTATGTCAATAATCTATGGTCCATCACCGGATTCTTAGCTCACTGTTGTTATATTTGTTTCACATTTTTTAATAATTACTATTGACATTTTAGATACATTTTTGGTGAGAACAATTACAGATTTGGTCCCATATTTTAGGATGTCAAGAAAAGAAGAGCAAAGTTTATTCAAAAGAATCTTCTAAATTTACTTCTTCTAGAACAATTTAAAAAATTTATTTTTCTAAAATCTAAAGAGAACATCTATGTACAATAACAATAGCTCAAAAGGTTTGACATGAAAATTAGATTAATATAACAGTACCCGGTAATTAGATTTAATAATAAAAGTGAAGAGATTGAAAAATAAAATTTAAAAAATGTATTAGTGAGTTATTACAATCCCAAGGACCTGTTCCAAACAAGAAGCATCTCTACAAGAACCAAGTTGAGAGCATACAATGCCATTGTATGTCCAATAGTTCTATACAGATCAGAAATAAGGAGCACAACAAAGATAAAAAGAGAGAGATTAAGGACATTCGAATGGAAGATTATGAGAAAAATGTGGGGTGCGGTAAGAGAAGAATAGGGTACAGAATAAGGAAAAACAGATATATATATATATATATATATATATATATATATATATATATATATGAGATGAAACAGCCAGATATAATGCAGAAGATGTGAGCGAATAGAATTAGATGGACGGGCCATGTAGCCAGTATGAGACCAGAAAAAAGCACAAGGGTAGTTCTTGAAGCGATTCCCGAAACCCTCAGACCACTTGGGCATCCCAGACTCAGGTGGAAAGACGATGTCACCAAGGATCTGAAGGAACTAGGGGTAGAAAAAGATTGTAAAGAAATGGCCCAAGATAGAACAAGATGTAGGAGGCTTGTAAAGTCAACGTATGGTCTCCAAGGCCTGTGATCGCTTAGAAGAAGAAGAGTGATTTAAAATAGCCTTAATTTCCAAAGCATCAAATTCGAGGTCTTTAGTGGTATGAAATACTCTTCCTATGAGTTTCTCCATGGTTTCTTATAGCTTCCGATTTCAATTAGATTTTCATAAGTCTTTTGTCAGTCGACTAATTGCTAACATGATCTCTCAGAAATAAAGATGGCGCCAGCTGTATTTGTGATGTACTCCAAGACTACAATCATGAAAGTTCCTGTTTAAAAGGATTAATTATGGAGGTAATTGTTCCAAATAACTCACTATAGTGTTTTTATCATCAGATTCTGAAAGTGTTAGATGATAGTATTAACTTGTGTGGAGACAAAACAAATAAATCACAATCACGAGTGACTACAAACGAAGCAATTTTGTAAATAAACTTGTCAATCAACAAAACAATTAAAATTGTTTATTTCAATCAATTAGAAAAGTGGAATGGCAGATTAACATTATAACAAGCCTACAAAATTAAATAGCGTTCAATTTGAACTCCAATATAGTAGCTACTAGTTAAGTATTAGAATTGTCAACACCACAGTAACAGTGACAAGAATAATAATAAAACTGGCGCAGAATTCAAATTGAAGTTTTGTGAATATCAATTTTATCTATTAATTATTGTGTTCCAGGCATAACCTATGTGACATTATACAAACAAAAGAATAATTTTAAAATCCAATTATTTCTACTTATCCTAAACAAAACACAGGTTACATAAATAATTATGAACATGTTTATAACCATTTATTAGTAAAATGTAAACTGGTATTATTGTTGTTTAGTGGCTACCTAAGTCTTTATAGACTATCTTATACATATTATCTTTTTCCTCTCCACCAAATCTGATGTCACACCTAACAACAATGACAGTCATTGAATATGTCATCCCACTCTCACCCCGAGAAATATAATAAGACTAACATTACGAAACAATCATATGTATTTTTTTTTTCAGTTTTAATGATATTACTATTTTATACATCTTGGGTATTTACTTTAGAGTCATATTTAGGAAAAATCGCCCTCATATATCAACACATAAGGATTTAATCTGTTTTTAGATACATATGGTTTGTTTACAAAGTCATCAAAACAAACACAACTACTATCAAGTCGCTTACAATGTGCAACGTAATGCCCCAATCTTATGTCACCAGATGGAGGCACAAAGTTAATAGCTGCTTAAATAGGTCATCGACAAAGATAAAGTGTTACTTTCATTGATTACTCCAATGTCAACAATAGATGCTCCAGTCCTTTCTATAGCTTTAACAGAGCAGTAGGGTGAGGAACATTCCCGATGCTCTACAACACTAGGTAAAAAAGGTGAAATAATCTTTCTGATTATTTCAACTGCTGATGTTTTGCTCATTATTATAGTGGTGCCGGAAACTACTATACTAGACGAAAAATGATTTAGCAATATTTGTCCATGCAAGTGGTACGCTTACTTATCTGCCTCACTTGTACACAACATTATAATTAATCAGCAAAATAAATTGTCTTTTGAGTTAATATCAACTACTTTTCTTATATTTTCGGAGTCACAATACAAGCAAGCGATACTTTGTGCAAAAGCATCAAATGTGCACGTGTTGTTGCATGACAAAACATTTTTATTTATTGTTAATGATGGATACATATTTCCACTAGCCAAGACTCCAATATTTGGTGGGCCCGGCCTTGCCTTTGTGGACATGTCCATAGTGATCCAATCAGAGCTTGGGTACAGATAAGAATATCTGCCTCGCTTTTTTTTTTTTTGGGGGGGGGGGGGGGGGGGGAGACAATCATTGGTTACTGGTTACTGGAGGATTTAAACCCTATTATTCCCACCAGTTCTGTTCTTCATGGTCATTGTTCAAATCGTATTGTCCACATTTATCAATGCTTGTATTTTCAGTGTCTGATATGTTGCTCAAAGTTGGGTTTTTTCCATTTGCACATAAAATACAGATTCACCTTTCTCCATAACCTTCCTGTGAATCTTCACAGACAAATGAGCATCCCTCAAGTATGTGAATATTTTTATGAATTGAATGCATTTGTGTGGTCCTTGAGGTAAATCTCCATTGTTGCAGGCAACTTATTTTGAACTTGAACCTCGGTCTTTCATATTTAGTTATTTCTATTGACTATTGAGAAGGCTCCTCAATATCTGAGGAGTGTTCAGAATTTCCTTGTGAGCCAGAGATATTGGCACTATGAGGTCGTTCAGAGTTATGCTCTGAGACTCATGATAGTTTAATTTCTTTTTGAATTATATCTAGATGTTTAAAAACAAATTTACCCACACGTCTTTGAGAGAAAATGACTATTTTTTTGAAATAGCTTTCAACATTTGCCGAAGAACCTCTTTGCTTCCCATAGCCAAAATAACTCACCATCACTGAAGACCACAAAGGTATTGTTGACAACAACAACACGTATGTGAGGAATTAAGCTTGGTAACTAGTGAAGATTTTCTCTATTTCCTTTAGTACATGCAACAACTTCATTTTCAATTTCTTTGATCAAATCATTGATCCACGTTGTGTCCTCTCTTTTAATAAGAAGGAATTTCTTATGCGTATTCCTCCCCGATTTCAATATCCCTTATATCTTCAAATAAAAACATAACCTCATCATTAATAGTTCTTCCAGTTGCAATACAATGTTGAAGCCTTTCTTTTTCTCTTTCTGACTCTACTTCCATGCCATCATTCCAACCTTCACTTGCACTAAATTTCACATTAAAAATATCCCTTGTTAGTTGTTAAACTCCTATAAAGGATTAACAATTAATAAGTAGCCCAAAATATTGGACATAAAAATGTTTCACTCATTTGTTGCGCCCTTTGAAGCAGCCTAGGGAACATACTATTTTTATGAACTGTGCCACATCAACCCTAAAAAAAACCTTTAGGTGAATCTGACATATTTCCTGAAAAAGCCTGATAGAATTACTGAACATAACCATTAGTTGAACTACACCCTGTGAATGAATGCGCTGCTGCACCAATAAGTGCCAAAGAAAAGTCAGTTATTATAACCTTCGGGGTTTTCGCTCCTCTTTTACACTAATCAGATAACCATCTTTCAATGGAAGAGATTTTGTGCCTTTGTGATAACATCTGAAATGAACGAAGGTGCTCAATTGGTTTCCACTACTGCTTGATAAAGAAAAACACCTGTTTCAACCTTTTTTGTAGGGGACTGTTTTGTCGTGTTAAAGATCAATGGAACAGCACAAAAATCATGTTGCATCGACGGTTGTTGTTGATACTTCTTGTTGGCAGTAGGATTGTACATATTCATTTGAATGGGTAAATGGTAGTGTAGGTCAAACGAATCCAAATAAATTGTGTGTATACTTCCATGGTAGGAGTGAGTATATTTTTCTTTGTCCATACTCTATTACAATGTTAGTGATTTCTCATCTTACCACATACGGTGCTTTGTGAACTAGTTCCGAGGCTATTTCCTCTCTCATTTTACCAGAAATTGGCCTCTAAACTGTAGAACTATGATGGAAACTTTCTTTAAGCCCAACTAATTTTACAGCCAAAATATGTGTTGATGTGTCACTATCCTCAATATTAAAATAAATCTTAGCTTCATCTTTTTTGCAAATTCCCTCACCTTTTACATAATCAAAGTTTTCTCTATTTAAATTCTCTCTTTTGGATACCCTTTTTTGGTTTTTTCTCGCCATACATATTTTGAAATTATACGGGTCCATGCTCGGGAGTATAGTATTCACGGGTTCTTGATATAGAGTAAGGTCTCTCATTTTGATGACACTTGGAAATGATTTCAATAGGCTCGAGTAATTTCCAGTCTTCTTCAGTTACTTTGGTTTCAAAGGATGTTACATTTGTTGTTGAATCTGAATCACTTTCGATTGGTGATTCTTCTCACAGCAAAATCCCTGAAAAATAGATAAAAAGATTAATGCATCCAGGTATATTGATAATATACTGATTTAATGTAGTAGGGAATAACATTCTACCAAAGAGTACAAATGAAATAATCTACACTGTTACAGAAATATTGAGAAAGAGGAACTTCTATGTCCATAAAATAGCATAACAATCAATTTGGTATTTCAAAGAACTCCATAATATTTTTATATATTTGCTTATAGCTCAGAAACTATTGTTTTTATAAAAATAGCTTTCAAATAAAAGATGTTTATGTTTACTAGTATAAACGCCATGGCTTTAGCACTCAAACGAGCTATACTGACTGAGCGGCCGCCGTATGTTAGCTCTCTTAGTGCCAACATTTGCGAAAGGAGGGTGTCATGTGGTCAGCACAACGAACCCTCTGGGTGTTAATCTGATAAGACAGGGCTTTGCAAAATTCAACCTCTAATGGGGGGTTGAAAGTTTTCAAAATTCATTGATGTATCTTTTGAACCGGTGGACATAGAACCTTGACATTTTAAATGAAGGTTCCTTTATAGAATTGAGTGAGTTTTTTTAAAATCTCATCCTCCTAAGGATATGGAGGGGGTCAGAAAAGGGTGTGAAAGCTCATGTACTCTGATCTATATGAAATTTGATATCTGGTTTGTTTGTTTTTTAGTCACAGGATACGAATATGACATTCATTTGTGTAGGGAACCTACAAGATGTGTCCCAAGGTGCTGGTGCATTTGGTGGTGGGGCTTAACATTTTCAAAATTAATCATAACTTTTCAGTGTAGTATAAAATAGAAATTTGGAAAGTTGGTAAAGTGACCATTCCAAGTAAGCAAAAAAGTCTGAAAATTAAAAATATTAAAATGGGATTTTGGGAAATAGAACTTTTGATTGAGGGTTAATTAAATACTAAATATTACAAACCAAGCATACAACATAAATAATCAAATTTATTACTACCATGATGTTTAATGGAGGCCTAAACAAATTCAAATATTTTATTCAAACCACAAGAAATGCTACTAAATTATATATTCAATTTTTTTAAATTTTATAGGGGCCTAAAATAAAATTTAAGACTGTTGTTTGGTAAACATCCTTTTTTTTTTGTGTGTTGAAATTAAACTGTCAATCTAACTTAGAAATGTTATCTTTTTTTTAATCTATGTAAAAAGTTTTGCTGTTGTTACGAAGTGCAGAAGGCCAGGCAAGCTGCCAGTCAACTTACCTCCCCGAAGATGTCATAGACAAGGAAGTGTATTGTTCTGGTATGTATATAAGGACAAGTTTTAACAGTTATACTTCATAATGTGTTCGTTCATTGAAGTGTTTGCTGTGGGTGGTAATATACCCTTTCAACAAAGGATTTCATGGTTTCATACTCATCAATTTGAAAATAGTTGATGCAAGAACGAAAGTCATCTTCAAACAGCTCCAGGAGACATTAATATTTGATGAATTCAGGGATGGAGACAAGATATTAAATTTAATATTGAAGAAAGATTCAGATGGAACTCTGCTTAATATTATAAAGTATAAGGAAGAGGCCAACGAGATTGAGACTCATCTTCGTATTTGCTCATAGTCTTGCTTTATCGGAGAATAGAATAGTGAAGATTTTTGTACATTGAAACAATTACATTGTTGTCACCGAGCAAGCAATTGGTACTGGCTTCATTCTCTATGTGAATCGCTCTACTGTATATTGACAACAAAGGTAATTTCTTCTCCATCTCAAGCAACAAAGGAAGAAGGTGATGAAGTATTGGCATTAGAGGATACAACCATAAAGAACAAATTTTCTCAGGACTTTAACAAATCCAACCGGGAGAATATTACTCCAAGATCTTCCATCACTCCATATGTAGCAAGATTTCCTAGAACTAAAGGGTGAAGAATAGCTATAACCCAACTAATATAAGATGTCAGATGTGGAGAATTTTCAGGCGAAACAAGCGATACCTGAAGAATTATACGAAGCTCCAAAAAAGAAACACAAGTCTGATTTAAACTTAAATCTACAGAAAATCTGATACAATTTCTCATATCCATAAAATTATATTTTGAATCTCATATGCTATTTATGCATTGGATCAAGAAGTCTTTGATAACTGGGAGGTTATTAGTGACATCCACTTCTGGCATCAATAGTTAATCTACTTTAGACCACTGCTACTGGAAACAATATGTGGATTTATTGCCTGAATACTCTGAAAGACCAGTCATTCTCCACGACATTATATCCTCTGGAGAAGTTGAAAATGTTGGAGACATCTCTTATCTACAGCTTACAAGAAAATCCATCAGAAACACAGAATTTTTCATCATCTTCGGGCATCCATCAGCACTTTGGGACCACGTACACGTCATCCACAATTACGCCTGGACTAGCCACCAATGTAATTGATCCTGGTTATCAGGCATCCGGGCTATTTCTAGAAAATCTAATAAGGCAATTAAATACACCCCAAGCCTCCCAAACGATTACTTTAACCAATTATTTCACTATTTCGGTCAAAAATTGTATTGGCCACTTCTTCTTATAGCTACGGCCACCATAGACTAAAAGAGGGTTGACGGAATTTAAGGTAATAATTACAACAAAAATTAAAACATTTGCAAGTTAAAGAAATATATGAATGATTTATTTAATGTAATAAACAGAGGTAAAACAACAAAGCACATGGCCTTACAAGACAAAATGAAGTGTGTTGGAAAACAAATAAATCATGGCTGAGTCTGCGCCTGCGCAGCCAGTTTGAGAGTATATTTCAAGCCCTCAAGGTATATTAATATGTTATTTGAACTAATCTGGAAGAGACCAAAAAAAGTAAAAGAAATGGTTAATATAAAAAAAATACAAACAATCTTTCTTAAATGATTTACAAAGCATCTGATTCACCACAGTGAATATAGACCAAACAAATTTAAATTTTAGGATCAAATTTAAATATCCAATCAGATATTCTTCTTTTTAAAGTTTAAATCTTTAAAATCTTTAAACCTTATGATGATTTCGAAAAGCTTAGATAGCCTCTTTTAAATGGTTTACAATGTGTCTGATTCACCATTGTGAATACAGACCAAACAAATTTAAATTTAAATATCGAATCAGATATTTATTATTAGCACAAAGGTTTGACTTCCCGACTAAAGCTCAAACCTTCGCGGAACTATTACCCTTGTCACTTTTAAAGAATTCGACAAAATTCCTATATTTTTAATATTTAATATTAAAATAGAAAACAAAGCATTGTTACGTTAGAATACTTATAATTTCTCACTAAATGAATCGGTGGATTATTAAGTCAAAACATAATTAACCAACAACAATAAGTTACTTTAATATTTACTCCGAAGAAGATACATCTCTAAAAATAACCTGTAAAGGAAACATTATCAAATTAAAGAATTTAAACAATTACTAGTAACCACACAAGCAATAAAAATTAATATTTAAACAAAAATTTCAAGCCAGTAAAGGAATTTAAAAAAAAAGTGGCTACCAGAATATTTCAAGAAATTACAAAGATACTAGCGCCCAAGCGGCAATAGGAAACATTAAGTGTTCCATAACAGAATTTGGCGCTGTTATTTTAAAGACTCCGTATTTGATGACAAGTGATTTTGAAATGTTTAAGAAAAATTCTAGAATTCTAGAATTTGGAGAAGATATGATACCATTTGTAGCCAAAAAGTTTAATCCTATTTATGTTTACCAGATATTTAGGAATTGGGGAAATGTAGAAGATCTAGAAGAAGTAATTCAAGATTTGGCAGATATTTGTGATGTATTGTAATGTCCCAGTTTTATTTGGGTGCCCGGTAGCTAATCCTAACTACAACACTACCGCGGCACTGTAGGGACTTACATGGTTGGGATGGACCCCGAGCAATAGGGGTGGGAATAGGTGGTCATGGGGAGTGAGACTAGAGTGTTAGTCTAATAATTTATATTTATTAATCAGTTAAGATGACTAAATTACTACATAGGTATATGAGTAGATCTCCCGTGACGAGGGAGCATGCATGATAACAGGACTTGCAAAACTTTCTATAGACCCGTGATCGAGCCTCCGGTGGGGGAACCACCCGATCACATTTTTTCCCTCCGTGTCTTTGTCAGTGGTTGCTATATGACGACTCTCATGCACCAAGCATGGCTTCTCTTCAACTGGGGTGAAGTTCCGCCCCTACTTTTTAATCAACCAATCACTAAACAAGGTGTTATTACTATTACTTAAACTTGCTGATCTCGATGTGTCCAACAAGCCAGGAAGATCCATTGGTCACACCATGCTCGCTCATCAACAGGATGCAATCTATATGAGATATATGCTATTCTCGGCAGGATGGCAACCCAACACTCTTGACTTCCAAGGAAATGTACAAGCGTGGGTTAACCTCTTGCAAGAATAAACCTTAAAATAGTTATGCTCTTACAGTATTGTATTTTATTTTAATAATTATTTACTTAAAATATATATATGTTAATTCATTTATGAACAGCTTTAAATCAATCATAATGTTTTACTATATCTTGGTGAAAATTTAATTTTTTAATTATGTTAGAAAAATATAAACTGCAAACTTAACGCATTTCGCTAGTATATAATGTGGGAAATTATTTTATGGAAGCAAGATTGTTTTCAAATTAAGTAAGATTGTCGGTAATCCTATCCTAAATTAACATAGTTATTTGGGCAGATTTGTCTACCATTATAGGCCTTCATGTTATGCATATCACTATAATAAAAATTAGCCAATTATATATTAATAAATGATATTATGTTAACAGCCTTATCATTGGTGTTTTCAAATTTGTTGTCAATAAAGTAAGAACACCCATGCAGACAAGAATGACAATACTTCTCTCCTAAAATAAGCCTGCATTCGCTTACAACTTGTCTCAGCAGTTGATCTACTCAACATAGTAAATAGAGTTTAATTCACCTATCTGGCCTGGAGATGATAATAAAGAGCTTTGTGAAGTCTTTCCAGACAATTTCTTACAGAATGTATGGGGTGGACGAGACACACTTCTGAATCTCTTCGACTAACATTTGTAGCATGATTTAAATATGTAATTATTATTATTATTTTATTATTAGCACCGCATCTTACTACCCGTTCGGGTTATACGCACTTACGCTAATGTGCAATGTAGGGTGATTGTGAGATGAAATGGAGACCTACAGTTTAACGTGGAATCCGAACCACGGTGGAGGCCTGGCATTCCAAATATGTAATTATTTCTTAAAATTGTCAAGATATGGGTGGCAGGTGTTTATAGTAAATATATATTTTTCTGTTGTATGTGACTAGGCCTACTTGACAAATATAAACTGCCCACAATGGGGATGGGAAGTTTGTTAGTTAAAGACTAGTTTAAAATATGATTACACATAGGTTTTGAATAAGGTGAGTAATATTGGGTGTGCTCAAGATAGTCCCAGCCCCTTCCAAAGTAAAAACAGGGGGCTTGAGCACCCTCACCCAGTTCCGGAACCACTACTACCCATTCATGTTGTTAATGAGTAATATACTGATAGCTGAAATTTGAAAATGATGCTCCAATCTATAATAGACTTCATTAGAAAGTAGTGCAATTGTTTCCTAGCATTTATTTTACAAACTAAACAAGAATGAGGAAATTATGCCTCAAATATGTTTGAATGACTAGGCCAAGTTTCTAAAGCATCACAATGAGGACAACAGAGATATTTTAAAATGGGTAATAACTAGGACCCAAAATTTTATTTGCTTGAAATCCAAGAAATTTGTATTATATTTGTGCCTAAAATTGGCAAAATGTTTGATCACATTATTAAAAGATGTGCTTATTTGTTTATAAAGCAACATATATAACTTTAAAATAGTTATAAAACTACTAAAAATTGCTACAAAATCAAAAAAATCACACTTTGAGTATATGGCTGAATAATCGTACCTTACCACTATGCTAGTGAAAAGAAGGTGTATGCTAAAGAGGAAAGGATAAAATTTAATTAGGCAACCCCTTTTCCCACACACAAATCTCTAGAAGTTTTGATCCATGTTATGTGTAGTGGATTTAGGTAACGAGATAACTTAAATTAGTATATATTATTGTTTCATTGAGCCATAAATGTCAGCTATTCCTTCCAAAGTAGCCTAGATAATATAGAGATATGCATATAATCTGAACAGGTAGTGAGACATGATGCTAAAAAAAGACATATAGTCCTGTCTTGGCATTCATTTTGTTGGTTGTCAAAAATCTTAATTAAATGTTACAATTTGTAGGCCTACTAAAATTAGAAAAATATGTGTTTATAACCCAAAACATATTAAAATTTATTTAACAGAAAATACAAAAATATTCGAAAATATTCTACTAAAAAAAATTACATAATTCACAAAGAAAAATGCATGGGCATAGGTTTGAAAAATATTTTTTGAATAATTAAATAGATATAAATCTGAACCCTAGCAATTTTACATATAAATGTAATGTATATTTGTCATGAATGCTTTTTAGGTATTAGTTATAAACTATGAAAATTAATGTCAGTTTATTAATAATATGAACACAAAGAGCTAATTCATTATTTAATTTAAGGCAATTTGAACCAATGTAATCAACATTTTCATTGATCTAGTTGGTCAAAGAAAATTGTGTGTTATTCTTTTTTTTTTTTATTAAATACAACATATTTAGCTAAAAATTAATATGCTATTGTACTTACCTTCATTCGAAGTTTTCAAAACACTACAGGATGAATGATTATTTTGCTAAATATTTAGCTTCTCCCATATTTCATATCAATTACATTTTACAACAGTGTATAAGCTTCGCCAGACATTTTTCTTTGTAGTTTTTACTAAAAATATCCCAAAAAAGGGGCAAGTTTAATCTCGTGGGCTCTTTGATATTACAAATGTGAGTTATATCTCAATCTCTTCATATGATTGTGAAGAATAAGAATATCAATGGTGATAAGCTCAACATTTGTATGGAAACCCAAAAAACAAGATGGCGGCCAAAATGGTTGTAAAAATATTTTTTAAATTGTAGTTGGTGTATATTAAAGAAATTAGAGTCAAATAATATGAGATCAGAATAAAGTAGGAGAGGCTAAGCAGAACCCACTAGATAGGCTCCTTGTATTGAGCATCACTACCCCGATGTTAGCTGATGACTTGATGGCATGGGGGGGAGAAAGAAGTGGAAGTATAGGAACAGCTACAGCAGAGGTGATCAACTAGCTGCCGCCAGGTTATTTTGTGCGGCCTGCGACAATTTTAACAACATTAAAATATCTATTTTTTTAAAAACATAAACAACCCATATGCTTTTTGAAAATAACTTTGATTAATGTTAAATTTAAATCAACATTTATTTGGAAGCTCTTGTTTCTGATATGTTTGGTGGGAATCATAATCAGCCTGTATTAACATTTTGGAAACAATATTAAACTATTATTGCGCCTAAATTTCACCTAGCAATGAATTCAATTTTAAAAACTTAAGTGCCACACAAAAAGAATAAATAAAAGGCAAAGAGCAGACATACACAACCATAGACTATGACTACATAATTAAAGCCAAATTAAAGTTTTCAAACATACATCACTTCAGCTAAAAAAAACATTATAAACTATTATATTATTGTATTTATTAATTAATTTTAAAATGTAATATATTCTACTATATATTATTGTCAAGAAAATAAAATGTTCTCCTAGATTATTTAACTATGTATTAATTTTATCTGATTATAGTGGTCTGATCATTTGTTTCTGATTGGCTAAGGCAAGCAAACGTAACCACGTACTCGCAAGAGATGGAAAATGTTCAGTTCTGACATAAGATTATGTTGCGTTTGTTAATGTAGATAGACAAAATTACTTAGTTATGTAATTGTGAGTCAGATAAGCGGGTGTGTTGGGTTGTAGACCTATTACAGGCAAAAGGCCAAGAAAACTGAACAATCTAAAAGTTTCTGTCAATTTATGAATAGTAAGAAATTAGTAAACAATTAAAGAGAAAATGTACATACAATATATCCTTGTGTCTACAGATGTGAGATGTAAAATTTTCTGTTTTGGCCAGGCCTATATTCCAATCTCCTGTGATTAAATGATCTAATGTTTTTACTGTGATTTTTATTATAATTGTATCATTGACTTCAAAGCTTTACTACACATTTCTAAACCCAATGTATCAACTAATAAACTTATAACATTGTATTAACATTAGAACATAATTCGTGTCTTTGTTTGTATGTGTGTCTTCTGTGTGTTTAAGGATGTGTGCAGGCATTATACAGTATTTTCAAAACCAAGATACCTAGAAAGCTTAAATCCTACTAATACAATAAACAAATTAAATATTGTCTGTCTGTGTGTTATTCAATCACACCTAAATCAATGTACAGTTTTAGGAAACATGGACAGCTAAAAATGCCAGGAATGTAGTGGGATTACTCCAAATACCCCATTAATTTTAAATATTTGAAATTTTTAATTGGAGGTGTCTTAGTATGTTTTCTAGAAAAGTCCAAAAAAACAAAAATTGAATATGGCGAATTCAAAATTGCTGATTGAATTAGGCCATAAACGGTGAAAATGAATTATTCCCTTTTCTAAACTGTAAACTATGTAACTTTAATTTGTTTTAAATCTTTAAAAACGAATTATTAATATTATGTCACCTTCTTTCTTTTTTTACTAGCAAAATAAGCAATAGTTCAAAATATTGTGTATAGAGAAATTAACCTTTAAAATAAATTTCAGCTTTAGACATATTTTTAGATTCTATCTTTATTTTGACATTTGTTTTTTAGTCAACATACTTTTAATGTGTTGTAACACAATTTAAAACAATAAATGATTAATATTCAAACATAATTTAAGATTTGATTGCTTTCCCTGTGGTTAATTTTATATAAAACTAGCTGAAATGCCCATTCTTTGAACGGCTGGAGTTCTATTTTAACATTTCTTATATTTGCAGCAAAGTTGTATTGTGTCCTAGACCTGCTTGCCACATTCTGTTTTCTACCAACATAGAGGTTGTTTATATTAGTTTTGAAACCCCCTTCCCTGATTCAAGCAACTCCTCCTTGTAAATTAAAAATTATCAAAATTACTGGGTTCTCTGGAGTAGTCCATTTAGTTTCTTGCAAAATTTTAATTTCAAACCCCAATTGAAGCTTTTTATCTATTGTAATCTGCCAATTTCTTCATGCCCCATTTTGAAATTCGTCTTTTTTAAGTAGTATTTTGAAGTAACCTATGGTGTACAACTATGTCATATCTTGGCCTTCTATCTTTTCGAGAAGTGGAAAAATTAGTGGTGAGTGAAGGCTTTTGCTTTTTTGTATATAGAAGATATATCCCCCAGCCCCAATTTCACATAGTCTCTTTTAAAAATTTGAAATGATCAAACCTTTTTGGTTATATGGAGTGATTCCTTTAACTTCCTGCCTAGTTTAAGTTTTTACCACCATTGTAAGTAGTTGTTTCTATCAGTTTTTAAACTTTTTACACAACTACTTCCAGTTCACCAACCCAGAACTTGAAATTTCATATGTTAAGAATGGTTTTATTATCTGGAATGGTACCCCCTCCCACACCCCAATTTCTAGATTCCCATTTTGAAATTTTCGGTAGTTTTTTTTAAGTACCCTCTGATGTACAGTTATGCCAAATTTTACCCTTCTAGCTATACGAAAAGTGGGAGCGTTATAATTAGTGAGTAGGTTTTTTTTTAGTTTGAACCACCCCCCCCTTCCCCAATTTCTCTAGCATTGAACTTAAAATTTCATAATTTAAGACTGGTTTTATTATCTGGATTATTACCCTTACCTGCCTGCCAAAATTAAATGTTCTACCTTCCCTTAAAGGAATTTTTTTTAAAATTAATAGACCCCCAAAATCCCACCCCCTCAATTCCCAGATTCCCATTTTGAAATGTGCTTAGTTTTTCTAAGTTCTCTCTGATGTAAAACTACACCAAATTTCAGCCCTCTAGCTATTCAGGAAGTAGGAGAATTTAGTGATAGGTGAGTGGGTGAGGAAGGGCTTTCGCATTTATATGTAAAGAAGATAAAAAAATAACAAAGCTAGGCCTATTTTATAGATTGCCGGTGTGAAGAACGGATACACCAGCTATGCAGTGTAATATTATATGAGTAAAAACACACGTTTTAATTTTAAATGATGGATATAGGAAAGTAATGACTCAATTTTATATTTATTTTGAGTCAAATTTATTCAACCACTCGAGCACGCCAACTGTCCCTATCCTGAGCTAGTTCTATCCAGTCCACCTCACTACATCCTATCACTTTCAGGTCCATTCTGAATGTCATCCTCCCATCTGCATCTAGAGCTGCCCAATGTTCGGGAGAGGGGGAACCACTTTAGAATAAACACCCTTAGTACACTCGGCCGGGATTTGAGCCTCAACCTCCCAATTACCAGGAAACTATACAAGATGAGCTTGATGTTTATTCCATGTGTTGGTAATAAGTAAATCTATAAATCATTTATAAAGACAGTTTTTACTATTGTATATCTCTACTCTTCATTTAACAAATTAATATAAGTCTCTTCATGATAGGTTTTTTACCTGGATGACAGTTCTAAAATTATATGTTTAGGTCTTGGGTTGCCAACACTTTTAGGTTTTCTTACACTGTTTCATAACTTTTAATCATTTCTTTTTACCCAATTCAAAACAATATTTTTAACATAATTAGTACTTATTCTCCGTTTTGTAATGTTATCTATGATGTGTAATAAAGTGCAAACAATAATACCTTTTAATACAGGCATCGTATTTACTTGGAAAAGAGAAAATACTTGTCAGGTAGTATGTATGTAATAAATTATTTTATGATTATTTTATCATATTTGAAATATTTAACTGAATAAAATATTTGTATGCACTGCATGGGTGCATCATTGTAAAGAACTTGTTTCCGTCATGTTCAATCACATGGTTTAAATTCATCGCTCACCATTTTGAAGCTTTGGTAGTTAGACCTTTTGTGAAAGTGATGTGAATAATTTTTTTTAAGTAGAATAAAATAATAAATAAGCTTTGTGCCCGACCTCAAATAAATATTTATAAATAATATTGGCCTAAATTACTGTGGTTAACTATCAAATCATACATTACATATGTTTTCATTACAACTAACTAAAGTGACAGATGCCATCTGTTGGCGTAGGGCTGTATTAGGGATTATTGCTAGTAACTTTTGAGCTGTCATCCAAGGAAACTAAGGTCGTGAATGTATTATAGCTAGGCCTACTGAGCTCAAGACAAACACAGGTCTGGCCTCCACAAAGGTCCAAGCTCAACTGGTGCTTTGGCGGCCAATGCAGGTATATTTAAGTGATTTTGTGAAGGGAGGGGTTCTACGAGGGGGCCATTTTATCATTTTTACATGTAGAGAAATAAATTCGGCCCATGATTAATTTATCACGGGCACGATTCACCTTAAAAACAACTTGGAAACGACCATCAATCATAACCTCAAAGCACAAGACAAGGATGACAAATGTCACATGCATCAGCTAATGTAAACCCTGTGCATGACTTATTTGGTGCTGACTGACAGTTCACAGCTGACAGCTGACGGCTTTGAAACGTTACCAGACCAAATTATTAATCCCTACGCCGAACCATATGATCTACAAAAAACATGTGTTTAACAGCTGTAACTTTTGACAGTCAAAATTTAGGTATATACCTAAATGTTGAGTGTCAGAAGTCAGCTGTGAGCTGTCAGTCAGCACCAAATAAGTCGTGGAGCTACTGTAGGTGTGCTTGCAGTATAGCTAACCAACCTCAAACTCCAATATTGTGATAGCTGCTGATCAAAATATAATTCCCTGGCAAGCTACCAAAAATGTTGTTGTGGGTTACTGGTAGTTCACGATGATTTGGTAGCTCCTAGTCTAGGTAAGGTGTCACACTACCAATAGGTTGGACTGCCGATTACGCAGAGATAAGGGTCAAATCTTGGTCAAGTGTATTGAGGGTGTTTCTTCCTAAATGGTTTCCCATTCTTCAAACACTTAAATGTAGGTACACTTTCTCTAAAAATCAACCTTCCTCATCCCTAACACAATCAGTATAATTAATACACGAGTACAACCCAAAGGAGTAGGCCCTACCAAGATGTGATGACAAAAAATAAATTGGAGAAATAAAAACTTACAGATATTGAGAGGGCATGGATGCTGGTCTGGAGCTCCTGCTGCAAAGCTTCATTCACCAATCGATGTCTCTAAAACAACAAGCTTTATTTAGAGAAGGGTCAAATCAGAAGCTTAGACAAGCATAAACACAAGACAACACCTACCAGAATGGAATGGGACAGTTTCATATGCAAAACTGGCTCATTCCATTCTGGTCTAGGAAGGTGTCGTCTTGTGTTTAGTATAGCACCGCACTTTAGGCGTACTAAGTCTGACTATGCGACTGGCTTTTAGTGATAAAGTTAGACAGAAAATAAACGAATATGATTTATAAAAATCTATCCAAGCTTCTCAATCGATTGCTTAGAATTATAATAAAAAATCAATTGAGATGATTTATCATACAAAAAAACCTTTTGAACTGCCAACATATACAAACAAATAACCAGATTGAGATAATATATAGATCTAAAAAACATATAATTCAGTTTAGGTTCAAAGAATGCCCTTGCCAAGGTTTGTTAAACTTGGCCCATGCATTTAGGCCTACCAGTTTTCACGGAACAAACAGATGGACAGATTTTTTAGTGGCTGCCATCTTTAAAAGGATAACCAGATCATAAAGCCATCCACGGTACATACAATGTTTGGCCTCGTTTTAAAGAATGTCCAGAACTGCCCAATTTTGTTATAACTGCTTCAAGCAATTGACAGTTATCGCATAACCAAGATCCAGACAAACAAAATGCCAAAAAGTCAAAGTTAAATCAGAACCTTGCTATAGGGCCTACTCTTTCATTAACTATTTTGTAGGCTTGCCTATTACAAGCTATAGAAGAAAGATATTTGGATTTATTCAAGGACTATAATTTTCCTTATATACGTCTATGGCCACTCATAGAGTTGTTAAGGGTTGCATAATCCATGACCATATGACAAAAAAATCGGCTGATATGAAACAGGTCCTACAATCAACCCCTATCACATTTATTTTTAGGTAAGCTAAGGACCAGAAAGACATTAAATTCTACTTGTGAGGTGTGAACAGGACAGACCTCCAGCCATTCAAATATATAAGGCCAAGTGGTTGTAAGGGATTACATCTGTGAATAAAAGTTATAGATTAGCCTAATATTTTTATATTCCTGAACGAGGACAAAATTCAAGCATAGTTTCCATTTCTCTTATGGTAGGATAGCAACCAACTTGATATATACTTAATGTAAAGAAACTAGTGTGTGATCAACACACAAATGTATGGTACATAATGTAGCCCTTACAGTACAAAGCAACATCTCGAGCAAAACAAGACAGTGGATTTGGACTGTCTGGAAAAAAAAATTGTTCACTAAAACGAAATTCCAGAATCAAGGGTTAATTAGGCTAGAAGTAGCTTCCTACTTACAACAGAAGATTACAGGATACACAAAATAAAGTTTAACAAGAAGCTAGGATGTTTTAGAGTTCGCAAGACATGGGAAACTATACCGAAGTTCAAGTCATAATCTGCATTCCATAAACAAACAAATTAAGTACTAAATAGCCCTAATAACATGGCTTGCAAAGAGATTGTCTGGCTAAATATAACACATGGTACCCTTCACTTAATGTTCACATTACTATGATAATACTTAGCACCGTGTCTTACTAACTGTTCAGTTATATGCTGAAGTACTAATTATTCTAATGAATTGGGGATTGGGAAGGTTGAATATAGAGGAAGTAAACCAGCATTAACGTGTAGGGACAGTGAAAAACCATTTAGGAAAAGCCACCCTCAATTCACCCGTCCTCGGCAGTCTAACTAAATACAAAACTAGCGTGTTATCTAACTACGCCACTGAGGCTGGTGACTACTCTTAAGTTTTAAGTGAAAGGTAAGTGTGTTAAGTTAACTGTATTGTGATGGATTACATTTAAAAACATAAGGAGAGCCTTTACATTACATGAACATTAAATAATCGTTATGTTGATCGTAATCCCGGCATTAGTTTTCCAGATCAATATTAGTTAGGCCTAGGTACCTTGATTAATGGAAGAGACTCAAACTTTTCAGACACCACAACCACCTTGAAATGCGACTCGGAGCCTTTAGGAGCATTATGCATGTAAGACTCGTTGATAACTTCCAGATGAACTGGGCTAAGACAACTAGTTAACTTGTGTCGGATGATTGATTCAACTGGCTTGGAAACATCATGGGCCACAGACTCACTCACAGTAGACATTTTGTGATTCTGGAGAACAAGCGCGATATTGTAAACCGGTTTGTACAGTAGCCTGAAAGGCAAAACAAAAACATTAAAACTTATAATATATAAGAGCAATAATTAAAATTTTGGTCAAGACCAAAATATGTTGGCTAGGTTAGGTCGAAGGTCAATCAAGAAAGTATGATAAAACATAAATATTCCGTTCCCTTCATGAAGTGGGTTATTATAAGTATAATATAGCGTTTATTCCTCTTAAAAACATCTATAAGTAATTTTTTTAACACTTTTATATCTAATGAGCCTATTATTATCTAATTTCAAATAACAAAGGTTAAAGTGTTTCTATATTGTTCTACTTACCAATGAACGGTAATTTTGTCATCAAACTTATAAAATACAACTCAACAGATGTAATTATATAATAAATTTTTAAATCTTTCGCGTCATACTAGTTTCAAGCACAGATCACATTACTCTGTTTCAACACAGTTCAATTTTGTTTCAAGACCAGTGTTGCCAACGACCATATAAGTGTTGTAGCTAGATTAGTACCAGAAAGTCCTTTGATTGTTGCTGAACGAAAAATTAAAAGTCGTCAGATTTGTGTCCAAACCAAAAATGCAGGCAATCCATGCATTAATCTGAACTGAATGTAAGCCACATCAGTGGACTGAGGCTTTCCCCGGATCCGGAACGATATCATTGTGATTTGTGAATGACAAATAGATAGTTTATAGCTCTTCTGTAGACCAAAGCAATGCATTATTATGCGTTCTTGCAGTGCTGTAAGGTGACATTATACAAATGACATGCTACAACTACAGCTAGTTTTGGTTATCTATTTTTTTTATTGTTAAATTTTCAAGGCAAAATTTTCATTATAAGATGGAACAGTTCTGGTTTAAAACTCATCACTAGGTACCTATGGTGTTTTTTGATCCTTGCATTTTATTTGCTGAATATTAATACATTTACATATTGCCTAAACCTCTAAGATTATTTCTCAATAGGAAAAGTTGACAGTTTTTAATTTGTTTCTTAATAAACATTTTGAACACCATAAAGTATTTTTTTGCCATTTAACACTAATTGCATTCTTGCCGTTAATAAAGTAATGAAACAATATATATGTGATATGTACATTGGCATTTAAATAAACCTGTTGTAATGGGTCCATCCAGCATTTCACTTTTCACTCATATGCCAAGAGCTGACTACATTCTAGTGTGCGAATATTAGTGAGTGTCCTTAGAGAATGTTTGTCTTGTCCGACAAATATTAACAGTTTTAATTTAAGAATAATTTATTGGTTATGATTAAAATTAAATGCCATTCGTTAGAAAGTTGGAATTATTATTGATAAAATGAATGTATCTCGTTTTATGGAATTTTAAAGCCTTGTTTTAGTGAAAATTGCACTGTCATTGAGAAATTTGCGGATTATCTGGAATAATGCGAGTTCGTATTGTACACAGACAATAGTGCTTTGTCATGGATGTTTAATCACCCTAAACAATTAGGAAAGATTGGCCGTTGGGTTATGAGGTTGTCTCAATTCAAGTTCACTACTGTACATGTTCCTGGGAAAGATAATGTTGTTGCCGATGTCTTGTCGCACATCAACGAAGGAGTGTACCCGATGCGTTCTTGTCATAGTCCTTCTAGGTTTAACGTTATTATTTCTATTCCAGAATCTTTTTTTTCTTTAGTACAACATCAACTAGAAGACCCCTACTGTAGGGATATTATTAATCGTCTAGGTAAAGATGATAAGGTTGAGAACTTTTCTATGCATAGAGATATATTGTGCTTGCAGGGGAATAGCAAAAAAGGAAGAAATTTTTTGGTTCCCACTAGATTGAGGGGTATGATTCTGAAGCATTTTCACAATTCTACCTTTAGAGGCCATTTGGGAAGTTTCAAAACTCATTGTAAGATAGCGCAGGAGTTTTTTTGTCCCAATATGCACCAGGATGTTAGGCAGTGTATTATAAAGTGTGATGTTTGTTTGGGAGCTAAACATCCACAGAACATTCGTTATGGGTTACACTGCAGATGTTGCTCATAGCCCACGGGAAACTGTGTTTGTTGATTTTGTAGGCCCCATCACTCGTTCTACTAATGGGAATACCTGTTCATTTAACCTCATTGATGGATTTTCTAAGTTTGTGGTTATTATTCCCTCAGGAACATGAAAGGTTCTACCACTGTTAGGGTATGGGTAACTTTTTGCGCCTCCAAAAGATAGTAAGCTATAATGGACCCTGTTTTCGCTCCAAGGTATTTCATGATATGTGTTTTGCGTGGGAAACTAAGCATTTAACTATAGCCCTTACAACCCTGCCCCCAATCAAGTAGAAAGGTTCAATAGAAACTTAAACATAGCTTTGACCATTTATCATGGTAGTTCCCAGCCTCACTGGGACAAGGAGTTGGATTTTTTATCACTTGCTTTTAACTCAGCTATTCATGAGTCTACAGGAGCCACGTCATCTTCTTATTACTTGATAGAGAATTAAGTCATTCTTTGTTGGAAATTTGGAACGTTGACCCTCTGGTTGGGGATTCTGGGAACTCCTCTTATTATGAAAGGTGTAAGCTTGCATTTCATAATCTGCGGAGATCTGGGTTCAGAGTGGCCGTGGCTTACAACCGAGCTCGTAAGCCAGTTCACGTGTTGGTGAGCGACACAGTTATGTGTCGTAATTTCCCTTTGAGTTCAGCTGCTGACAGGATCTCTGCCAAGCTCTCACCTACATTGGGTGGTCCATGGCACATCAAGTCTTTCTTAACTCTTATGTCTGTTTTACTTGAACATATGGAAAATGAGAGCCAAACTCATCGAGCCCACGTTAGTCATTTGAAAAAGGTTAATGGTATGTAAAGTAATATGAGATAAACTGTAAAGGTATATTAAATGTTTTAAATATTTTTGGGGTATAGCTTTTGTATTTGAAATATCAATATTAGTGTAGAAGTAAATTGAAGTAAGAGAAAAGTAAGAGTTTTGAATTAAAATGGTAAATGTGAGTAAAATTCGAATTAGTAGAAACAAGTAAATGTTTTGCTTTTATAGATTAAATAAAGGGTATATAAATATATATATATCTAAATGTATATAGAAATGTAGAAAATTTGATATTTGAAGAAACAAAGTATCATGTTGCATATAAAATGTGTGTTAGATATTTGGTTGCTGTGATATAATAATGATTCAGTTAGAATCAAGTTCTATTAGTGGTTTTGTTCTACACAGAGAGAAATTTTATACATTAGTTTTTCCTATAAGCACTAATAATCATAAAAAAGTAGTAACTTTATAGTTAATGTTCGTGATTTTCTAAATTATTGCCATTTTACAGTTGATATGTCACTAAGATTTCTTGATTGTATGTGAGTCAAGGGTGAAATGGTATGTGCTATGGGACTGGCTCCTTCCATTCCTCCCTTCCTTTCCTTATGCATTTGCGCTCTGGAACTTGAGCTCAAGTTCTTCTTCTGACTGCTGCCTTGATCCGGGAAAGAGTTCGACGTATGATTCCCCCGATCCTGTGTCAACGATGAAGTTCCGGTCACCTACACCAAAGGAGGAGAGGCCTGTAAGATGTTTCTTCGCCATCGCCTGTTAACTTCCTCCTAGTGTTACCACCCACTCTACTACCTCTTGGCTACGGCCATACTAGACTAAAAGGAAGATGGGGGGTAAGCTAACATTAGATATATGACAAAGAAAGCAAGACATTAGCAACAATTAAATAACAATATGAATGTTTTATTCAAGATAAAAACCAATTAAACAATAAATTACATGGCCTCAAAATCCATCGGAAGTATGTTGAAAATCATATCAATGTTAAAAGCAGTTTCACCATGAGAATGTTTCCACACGAAACATATCATTAGTTTAGAAATATCTAGACTGATATTTATTTGAATACAAAAAAGAGCCTAGTGGGCACTTTGAAATAGTTACCAAGGTGTCTGCTTCACTACATTGAACATAGACAGAATAACTAAGGTATTAATATCATACAGATGTTTATATGAACATGAGAGTTTGGCTTACCGGCATTAAGTCAAACTTCCGCGGAACTATTAAATTTCGACACAAGGAACTACGTTAACAAGAACTCTACTTGTTAGTAAAAAAATATGACACACAAAATGACTAGTTAAACCACAAGTTAGTTCAATTAAATAATTTGGAAAGTTATTTAGTCTAAATCAAACCATCAGCAAAACTTTACGTTAATTCAAACATCAATTAAATATGAAAACATTATAAAAAAAGGAGGGATTAACATTTACCTAGACTGCAAAATTCAGTCAATTTAAATTAAATACTTCTAACAAAATAAGTCAATAAATGTGGCAATCTAATATTTATGTGACTTCACTGACACTAACGCCCAAGTGGAGGCAAAATAAATTAACTGTCTCATAATTAAATTTAGTATTTAAAAGATTTAGTAAATAATTTACGTTGCTTATTTTGGCTTATTCCAAAATATTACATTACATTAATTCAAATTTGAATTAGCTATAATTCAAGTCTATTAAATTGTAACGTTAACTTACAGTTAGTTACAATTGGATCCATCCCATTATAGTGTTGATACGTAACTATCAAGAATTCATACCACCCGCTCAATAATTCCGACCCAAATAGAATCCCTACAATGGTACTATTCTCTGTTGTAGTCCCTGTAGGCTAATACGGAAAGATAATACGACACAGTATATTTCATACAGTACAATCTTCTGTAATATTACACTCATAATTGTTCAGGAACTTACCTTTGAAATCTTCTATCACTAGCCGCCACCAAAGCTGACCTACTCCGTGCAGCCATGTGGAGAATGGGCCGAGCTAACGCAAGTCTACTGTCAACACGTGATTGCTCTCAGTCTGGTCAGATAGAAACTGAGGCGTATCGACATGGAGTCCGATAGAAGACAACAATCCACCCGCCCCCTGATGGCTGTTTGAAGAACTACCCCAAACATCGAATTATCGTCGACTTGTTCTAATATTCTGATGGAACAACCCTACAAAGTGCCTACGTGACCGAAGACAGCTAGCAACTACGTGCTAGAATTACCTCCCCTCCTTTCCGTGTAACGAAACTCACTATATAACAGGCTGTATGTGTCTGCAAAAATGACTATCTATCAATCCGCGAACGAGGACGGATCATTGTCATGGACAATGATCGGATACACATTCATTTATACTAATTATTGGAAAGTAACTATGGCGTCTAATTTTCATAGACTCTATTTATTTTCGGCTTATAAATTTGTTGTATTAGAATCATTTTTTTTTTGTGTAATATTTAACTTTTCTCTTTATCTCAGTCGCTTAAATTTAACTATTATGTCGCCACTTAGGCGCGGTAGCATGTTGGTTAGTTTAGTTTGATTTCCATCATTGGTAATTTTGTATTGAGTAAATTTAAATGTAAAATGTTAAAATGTGTGGACTTTTGTATTTTGCTATTTCACGCGACTGTAGAAATAAAATCATGCTTGTTATTTTTTTTATATAATTTAAATTTGTTCTAAATTTCAATCTTTAGTTTTTTTTATAAGAGATAGTTAGTCCCGGGAGGTTTTGACTTGAGTCTGGAAGTCAAACTCTCACGTTATGTTTTGTAAATTTCGTATTGTAACTTGTAATTGTTTGAGGAGCCCATCAGGCAAGAATATTTAATGTTTGTTTCATTTTGTGGATATCTTACTTCACTTCACTTTTGGTAGTTTAACTTCTCTGTTGATGTTTAAAATCTACGTAATATTGTGTCTCTTATAGACGACCTTTAATAAATGTAAACATGGGATGTTTACATTCTGCGCTTCACGTTATTATTTTTAACATTATTCAGAATGATATAATGAGACCACTGTACTTTGATTTATCTAGTTTATACTGAATAAACCATATTTTTGTTATATTTTTAATTCTGCTTATATTTTCCCTTATGTAGATTCACCTTCTCCCTTTTATTTAATTGTGGTCGTTAAGTAGAATGCAATGGAGACGGTGTAACAAAATAAACATCGAAGGTAACCCAATACGTCATCATCCTGTAAATGGTCCAAATCCAGGACAGGACTTCTCCAGACAGCGTTGAAAATAAATGTTTAAGACATGACTTCTCCTGATGATGTCGAATAATTAATGGTCCCTGAGTTACAGACGCACAGACGCAAAGTAGCATGCTCTAATGCACCTTGAAGGGGTGCACGAGAGCAAATTCCAACACGTACCGACCAATTGGTCACACCGTGTGGTTTTCGGGTAATTCTCTGACGGGTTGTCGCATTCGCGAAGTTACTGTAACAAACAAAAGCATATTATTAATTAATATTGAATTGAGGAAAATAAAATTTTGGGAACCAACTAAGAGGTTTTTAGAGTTACGTGCGGAGACACTACTCTATGGGGGGCTGTGTGAGAGCCTCCCAAACCACGTTTGTCACTTCTCGCTTATCCGAGCAGGGCTTTGGGACGTCGGTGGCACCCCCCAGGGTCGATGACGTAATTCCCAAGCCCCTGGATAAGAGGATTGGTGGCACCGGGGAGTCTGGCGTAGAAGGACTGCGCCAGCTTCCGGAAGTGGTCCTTGATGGTAGGCATATCCAGGTCTCGGTGCAGAGTCACATTCCGAACGTACCAAGGTGCGTCCACAATGATCCTCAGACACCTATTCTGGAATGCTTGCATCCTCCTCATATACGTGTCCGCCAGGTGGCCCCAAGCGGGACACGCATAGTCGAGGATCGGTCTGAGCAGCTGCTTGTACAGTGTCAGACCGTTCCTTGTGGACAGGGTGCTATGCCTGTTAAGCAGTGGGCCTAGAATTCCCAGCCTTTGCTTCGCCTTGGTCAGTCGCTCAGTACAGTGCAGTCGCCAGGTCAGCTTGGTGTCCAGCGTAAGTCCCAAGTACTTAACACTGTCCGCCCATCTGATCTGCTCTCCGAACAGCCGGAGTGGGGCCGGCCTGTGGAACTTTCTTTTCCATGTGAAGAGTATTGCTGTACTCTTCTCCACGTTAATACTTGTTCTCCAGGTGGTCAGCCACCCCTCCAACTGCGTCAGGTGTGTCTGGAGTCGCCTCTCCACCAGCTGCCCTCACCACGACTCTGCTACTAGAGCCGTGTCGTCCGCATACAGTGCCAACTTGGTGTCCGGGGACTTTGGAATGTCGTTCACATACAAGCTGAAGAGCACCGGGCCCACGAGGGAACCCTGCGGCACTCCAGCCCGGATGCTTCTGACTTGGGATGTGGCGTTCCCAAAGGTAGTGGAGAAAGTTCGGTGGGAAAGATAAGATTGAACAATCTTAACTAGGTAGAAAGGAAGGTTCAGGGAGAGGAATTTGAAAAGGAGACCTTCGTGCCAAACACGGTCGAAGGCCTTTGCCACGTCGAGAAAGACAGCACCAGTCAGCCTGTTGATGTTGAAGTTCCTCGTGACCTGCTCCACGAGCCGGACGAGTTGGTGAGACGTAGCGTGTCCCGCCCGAAAGCCGAACTGTTCGTCCACCAAAATACCCGCCTCGCGAACATGTCGGGTCAGTCTCGTCAGTAGAAGTCTCTCGAACAACTTGCCCAAACAGTCGAGCAAGCTGATCGATCGGTAAGACGACATTAGGGCCGGGTCCTTACCCGGCTTATGAAAACAGAGAACGTTGGCGTGCTTCCAGAGCTCCGGGAAGTGACTCAGGAGCAGGACGGCGTTGAATAACTCCACGAGGAAGTTAATCGCCTCCAAGGGTAGCTTTCGGAGGACCGCATTATTGATGCCGTCACGTCCGGAGGCCTTGTTTAATCTTAGAGCGGTTAACGCCCGCGACATTTCTGCCGCCTCCGTGGGTTCTGGTTCATCCAAGGGTCTGTACGAGACCGCTGCGATGACCTGCGCCACGCGCGCAATGTGCGCCGGGTCTGACGGGTCGTCAGTCGGTACAAATTGCGCCTCTAAGTGCTCAGCGAGAGCATCGGCCTTCTCCTGGTCGGAGTTGGCCACCCCGTTACGACCTACAATAGGCGGCCTTGGTGCGGGAACCCGCATCAAGTTCCTCGTCATGCGCCACAGGGACCTGTCCTGTACGCACAGGCTCTCAATCTTGTCCTCCCAGACACTGTTCCGGTATTCTTGGACCATCTCCCGAACCGCATGGACTTTGCGGTTCCAGATGGCCTTGTCCACCGGGTCCCTCGAGATTTGCCAAGCCCTCCTCAGCCGATTTTTCTCCCGGACGTGCCTGAGGATAGAATCGGGCAAAGAAACCTGTGGCGCTCTCTTAGGACGGTGCCTCGGCGTCGAAGCTTCGAGCGAGCCCTTGATGGCGGAAGTTATGAACTCCGCACCACGATCGATTTCCGCTGCTGTTCGAAAGGTAGGGGTGGGTCCCAACCTCTCTCTCAACACATTCGTAAACTTGTCCCAGTTAGTGCGCTTAAGGTCAGGTTTTAGTCCCTGAGTTTAAGAACCGCAAGGTTTATATAGTGTTTCTAGTCACTTAGAGTTGGAAGGGGGAGTGTTCACATTGGTCGGTGGCTTCCAACGGTTATTTTTGAAACATGCAGACGAGCACGTAGTCCTTGATTAGGCTAGGATTGGCGGGCTGTCTCGAACACGTAGTGCAGTGATTTTAAGATATCTGTTTGACTGGTGTTGGTGACGTACATACATCAAGCGATGAGTTGGTGGTTGGTTTCGTCTTGTACTCCGGACCCCAGGATAGTTTATGTTAGTTGTTGTTTTCGGCTAGTTCTGAAAGGATCGATTTGACCTGTTCGCTCGGAACCTCAGCTGTTGGCGCACGATGGCTGGATCTACTACTCTCTGATTAAGGACGCGAGGTGTGTAATCCAGTATTGAAGGTTGTTATAGCCAGAAGATACAATTGGCAAGTACATGAACAGTTTGTGATTGTGGGAGTGTTATTCTTGTTTAATATTGTACTCGATATAGACTAAACATACATTGGACTACAATAGAGAAGCTTACTATTGCAGGAAGTTTATTAATATTGAGGTTTCATATGGAGTGGGTAGTATGACTATTGAGGAAAACCTTTGCGTGAAGCTTAATATGGGGGTAGTAAGATGTAACTTGTAACAATGATACACTGGGGTGCCTTTGATTAAAAGGGTAGGAGAGTTGTAGCATGTCATTTATATAATGTGACATCTACAATTAAAATTTCATATAGACAATTAAAACAAGATAACTTACTAATCTATTCCAATAAGATGAGACAGGGGGTGACTTACTCTCAATTGATGTTGCCAGGAAACGCCCAAGCGTCGAGGAACATAGTCCCAGTGGACCATTTCAGCATGTCAAGCATTTTCACGTCTTGATCGAAGGGCACACGTTGAAGAAAATAAAGATAATTGTCTCTGCTCACCACAGATTCTGACAGCGCTAGTGAGAAAGTGTAGTTATTTCGCAACTCTCCCCCCTTTCTCCCCTTAGATCTCCTGGTGTAGTACATTTTCTGAGACAGTTTTGTTGCTATATAACGGATTCCCTGTGACTCACATTTTTGTATTCCATTGTATTTATTCACCGGAGGAAGAAATACTACATACAATTTCAGCACCCAAGACTACTGTTGGCCACGATGTGCCATTCATTGGTCTCACCGCCGCGCCACATAGGAAGCCTCTTCTGAGACTTTGAGTATCCGTATCTTCTGTTTAGAATCTACATTAGATTTTAAACTCCTTTTCTATGTCCATCAGACATAGCTTCATGTATTAGAATGTTTTGCTTTATTTTCAATGTCGATTAGACATTGAATATCTGACGTTGCTTTTTATGTCCATTAGACATAGTTTCAAGTATTAAAATGTTTTGCTTTATTTTCAATGTCGATTAGACATTGTGTATCGTGTCAGAATATCTTACGTTGCTTTCTATGTCAATCAGACATAGTCTCATGTATTAGAATGTCTTGTTTTATTTTATATGTCGATCAGACATAGTGTATTGTGTTAGAGTGTCTGAATTATTTTCTATGTCAATCAGACACAAGTGTTAATGTCAGAAGTTCTAACATTATTTTCTATGTCCATCAGGCATGGTTTATTTGGTCAGGATGTCTAACATTATTTTCTACATCCATCAGACATGGTTTATTTAGTCAGGATGCCTAACATTATTTTCTATGTCCACCAGACATGGTTTATTTAGTCAGGATGCCTAACATTATTTTCTATGTCCACCAGACATGGTATATTTAGTCAGGATGTCTAACATTATTTTATATGTCCATCAGACATGGTTTCTTTAGTCAGGATGTCTGACGTTATTTTCTATATCCATCAGGCATAGTTTCTCGGGTCAGATAGTCAGACGATTATTCCCCTATTCCTATAAGGCATAGTTTAAATACGAGGGCTCTATGCTCTACATATTTATAGGACCAGGTGATTGAAGATACTGAGTTAATGAATATGATTTCCTTTTCTAAGTCCTTAAGACATTGTTATATTTTTATGACACCCTATACGATATGTTCTCGTTTGGAATCTCTTTATGGCTACAATCAGATCATTTAACACTTTCGTCTTGGACCTAGTTAGGTCAGTGACTGGTTGAAGTCACGGTTGCACCATTTTTTTGGTAGATATTTACGGTGCGCAGCCTGTGGGAGCCCTACTAGATTGAAGTAGTGGTCCGCGAGGATAGTGCTTTCTTTCGGTCCCTTCAGGCGCCATATTTATCTAAGCATTCAAATATAGTTTGTATTAGCTATTGTATGCCCTAGTAATGGGTAGAGGTATAAATTTACTATTGATTGCTCTGGCAGTACTCATTAGGAAATGACCGGCCATAGTAAAATACTGTGTAGATGCCTGATTGTTAGCCCACTATTATTTGTAAAATGGAGGCTCCTCTTATAGGATATGATTTTTTTGGTTTTTTGTAACTCTCCATGAGTGTTAATACAAGCTAACTAGCTTAAATAATATTGTTCTTAGTAAATCTAAAAATATAGGATTTGATGCTATGTTTCTATTTTCAATTGATTCACTATTTTTCATGATTAGACCTCTCAGGTATTAGTCTGGTATTAGTCTGACTAGATTGTCTTTTGTATGTTGCCTAAAACTTAATTCCCCTTTTTACCGTTGCCGAGTTGTGTCAGACGCTTCATCGTTCGAGTAAGAGCGAATATTCCTATTTTCTAGAGTTATTAAACTAAACGAAATGTTCTATCTAACTTCTGTCGGTTCCTTGTCTACAAAGTATTAATAGCTATTCGTCCAATTTAATGTTTACTATCTAGATAAAGGAATACATTTATATTTAATTGATTGAATTAAAATCTTGTCACCCATTTGTAATTCTATATCTTTTTGTTTGAGTTTTAATAAACTTATTTGTTAATCTTATATATTTTTGTGATGCATTTTCCTTCCCTATCCTTCAATAAGTATAACTTATTAAATTATCTACTAGCAGTCGTTTCTTTTTATACGTGATAGGAGAAGCAACGATTCAGTACGATAGTTCAAAAATCAAAATGCAACAGCATTACAATTTAAAATAATGAGCAAGAACCTGACAGAAAATTAAGGAAAGTTGCCAGTCGCCAGATTAGTCACTAAGCGCTAAAATTGAAAATTAAGTCATTTCAGACGCGTAACACTCGCTAAGTCCAGCGACAAATTACTGAATTGGCAAAACTGTTCAAGACATGAGGTAATCTCAACCATTAATCTCTATAATATAACTGGATTAGGGATGGGTTATGAAATCACAACCTGCTCCTTTGTCACTGCTCCTCTGACGTCACATTCACAGCCTGTTCCTGACAGACGAAAGGAGCTGTTCCTTTTTGTCACAGGTCAGTTTGAAACGTTAAACCTATTACTGTATTCTAATTAGTTTTCTTCGAGCTTCTACTGTTTTCTCTCGGTCATGACTGCGTCGTTACAATATTGTAGGTAGATGGCAGCACAAAACAGCTACGTATTAGAAGTGTTTATCAACGCTTGGCATTGATCCTCGTCTCTCTACTTTCTTTCACAGGCAGCGCTGGAACAGGTCCAGAGGAACCTTGCTCCTCATCTCTGTCACAGGCTGCGCTGTAACAGGTCCGGTGGAACCTTGCTCCTCGTCTCTCTGTCACATGCAGCGCTGGAACAGGTCCAAAGTAACCTTGTTCCTCGTCTCTGTGACAAGCTGCGCTGTTACAGGTCCGGAGCAACCTTGTTCCTTTATGCTCCTGAGATATTTTGGAGCAGTTGTACAGTAGAAAGGAAGTGGATACGTTGTGTTCTTGTCACAGCGCTGAGATCAGGTCCAGCGCAACCTTACTTATCTATTATATACCTCGTTTAGTTTTGGTTTGGGGAGTCACAAATGAGTTTTTAGGAGGAAAGCTTTCGTAGTAAAAACCAATATTTCCACAGTACAAGTACAGTATGTAATGTATTCGCACAATAAATTGTTACGTTAATGTTGAACATTGAAAGGGCCCACTTGGTGATCAAATGATTCAAGGCAAGGTTCAGCAATTTACGGCCCATTGACTGGTTTTATTTAGCCCACAAAATATTTAGAAAACAATTGTGTTCAATAGAATTAATAACTAATTGCTATATGAAAAATTTAAAGTTGAACTTTTTTTCGAATAGGTCCAACAATTATTATTTTTTAAACACATATGGCCCACGATATCAAAAAGGTTGCAGACCCCTAGTCTCTGGCGTTACTCTTGCAATAGACTGAACTGCCGACATAGGGAGATTTGGGCTAGATCCCGGTTAGTTGCAATGAGGGTGGTTTTACGTAAATGTTTTCCACTCTCATTTCACACAAATGTGGCTGCACTTCCTCTAAAACCAGCCATCCCCGTCCCTAACAAATTAGCGCAATTAGTGCATATGGCTATAAACCGAACGGGCAGTAGACACGATGCTTAAAAAAAATTAGGCTGGGAGTGGTTTTGTATATAGGAGCTGTGACAAAAAGGAGCAGGTAAAAGGAACAGGTCCAGTGGTGGAGCAGTAGCAGATTGCTCCTGCTCCACTAAAGGAGCAGTTTTTCCCATCCCTAAACTGGATGGAGATCTGTAGCTGAAATTTTCGAGCTGCCGTTTGCATTCCATAGTGTAGGAAAGAGAAAATTTTTTGGGTATTTCTTTCTCTCCTACACCCATACAAGGCAAAGTGGCATTTTGACATCGTTCATTAATTTGTTTGAATATATGAGATACATTAATGTCTGATTATTTAAATTAAATAAATGTGTTAGTAAAAGCTTTGAAGAGCATAACAAAGTTCGAAACTGATGAGTTTTTTCTTTAAATAAGTTGATGTAGATAATTTTAGAAAACATTCTAAAGATTTTTAAGTAAGGAGTAACAAAATCGTAGTTAAGACAGCGGACCACTTTTTTTAAGTTAAAAATTAAAAGTGTGGTAGGGTGTATAATAAAGCAAGATAAAAACCATGAACATTTGACAAAATGACAATTATAATATACTATTACACTTCTACTCTTTGTACATGTTTAAGCGAATGCTGCATATTTAGGAGTAATATTATTTTTGATACATTGATGATTGAACCATAAATTGGCAATACTCTTCCTTAATTTAATTTTTAAGTTAAAAAATTTGTAAGATATTTGTGCCTGGGGGGCGTCATAAATCATTTTTGAAAACATTCTAAAGATTTGTAAGTAAGGAGTAACAATGTTTAAGAATGTTTTCTAAAATTATTTATGACGCCCCCCAGGCACAAATATCTTACAAATTTTTTAACTTAAAATGAAATTAAGGAAGAGTATTGCCAATTTATGGTTCAATCATCAATGTATCAAAAATAATATTACTCCTAAATATGCAGCATTCGCTTAAACATGTACAAGGAGTAGAAATGTAATAGTATATTATAATTGTCATTTTGTCAAATGTTCATGGTTTTTATTTTGCTTTATTATACACCCTACCACAATTTTAATTTTTAACTTAAAAAAAGTGGTCCGCTGTCTTAACTACTAAGTTGATGTAGGCTAAGATATACGATGAATTTGAAGGAAGCTCATTTGTAAGGCCTTATCTCGTACCAGAAGCCTACCCTATAGTAGTATTTAGGTAGGATAAAAGACCTTCCAGAAGGTATATTTTACGTCCCTTCTAAATGGCCGTTTATCCTATCAAAATACGAATATGTGATAGTATTCTGGCAAGGAATAAATCCTTATAGATTGGGATTCTTACTAAAATCGTGGTTTAGTAGATACCGTAATTCCTACAAGCCTATAACTTAAATTATCATTTGAACGTAAGACTTCTACACAAAGTATGTCATTCAAACAAATGTAATACAGTTTTTAGCTAACTTGTTTCATTATAGTTATCGAACTGTTAACATAATATGGTTTCTGAAGGAAATATACAAAATATGAGCCTTCTTTTTAAAAAAAAAAAATATGGTAATATAATAACACTTTCTACAAACCTATAACCTAAGTGGTCGTTTGAACTTATGGCAACTACAAAAAGTTTGTCATTCAAACAAATGTAATCAAGTTTTAAAATACCGTATTCATTATCTATCGAACTTTCAATATAATATGGTTTCTGAAACCAATATGCAAGCTAATAGCCAACTTTGAATATAAGTGTAGTCTTGGCAGACTGTAAACAACATGGATGATAACTACATATTTAAATATATTAAAGATTTTATTTGTATTTGCACAGTATTACCTGTAAAACTGAATTGTTTATCCTCTAATGTAAATGATTTTCAGGAGAGTGTGGTATAATACTTCACTATTTTCAAAAAATAACACTTTTATTCATCAGAGACATGTTTTCGCAGACGAACATTGAAAGAAACCGTTAAATCTTCCCCCCACAAAGTGTAGCAGATGTTAAACTTGAGCGTCATGCTTTGGATCTTGGCAATGCGTATGTTTATGTCCATCCAGTATAATATAGAGATCACTAATCTCCATAGATCACATGAGGACCCTAGAAGCTAAGGAATTTAAGTGACAAAAACTACATTTTGTGTAAATTCAGTTCAAAGTTTGACTTCAACAGTAATTTAACTAAATGATGTTGGAAATATTGTTGGGTTGCATTGTGATTATTGTACTGTTATCTCATTGTATGGTAGAAAAAATTGTTCTTTTAAAATAAAACATGGAGTCTAAAGCCTAATTAATAATACTAATCAGCACTTATAGCCCTAGGCTACCAAGTAAAACTTGAAAGGTTGAAACATAACAGATACAAGTGGGTCAAAGAAAATAATTGTTGCTTTATTAGAGTTTTTAATTTTTGATCATATATTTTATCCAAACATTTAAAAGAAAAAACAACAAGATACATGAAAAAATTCTACAATTAATAAAATAAAAAAGCAATATTTTTCTAAGTTCAATAATTAAAGCCTTTGAATGAAAAAGTGTAAGCTAATGAGATTAAAAAATCACAAAAATATTTGGTCTATTCAGAGAGAAAATGATAAAGAAACACTATGCCTAAAAATCTTCAATCCTCATTTGTTTCATATATATTGTCAGGTTCATCAACCTCATCATCTGCATTAGGAGCGTTTAGTTTGCTTTCCTGAGGTAAAATTTGTCCTGGTTGGTTGTGGTTAGAAAGACTTTGATAGAACCCCTGATAAACTGGAGGCACAAACTGCAACAGTTCATGGAACTCAGGTTGAGATTCTTCCGGCACGGGTGGACTTTATATCTAGTTTATCGAGCGATTTCAATTCATCTCCAGCAGTTGTCTTGTAAAACAATGTGAAGGGACTTTCTTTGTTAAAACGCAACACCTGCATACTTCAAATTCCCTTTACTGATTTTATGAAGTAAGGTTAAAGAGACTTGAGGACAGTAAGATCTTCATCTTGCATACGCACCACGATGAACTTTCTGCTTGTGGATGCCACCAGTTCTGCCCAGTGTTCATGGAGGTAAATATCCCTTTTACTTTTTCTCTCTTTTTTTTTGAATTCTATGAGACCAAATTCTTGGCCACATTCGTTATAAGATTGCCAACATATCAAAAAGTAATGGTCGATAGTTTCGATTAGTGTATTCCTAATGATGTTCAGCCAAAATTTCACAGTAAAGTGACTTTTCTTCTGGCCTCCCCAATTATCACTGAATGCAAGGATTTTATTCGTAGAAGATTACAAACAGATTTTAAAAGACATGACCCAATTTCCTTGCACCCAAGATATGCTTGTCCTTCGTACCACATGTAAAAGTTTGCAGTTCCAGTTATAAGATTTGGTATGCCCAAATTGTATGTCCAGAGTTTCGAAGGTATTGCCTTAGTATTGGTTAGATGAGGTGTTGGCATAGTTTTTTGCAATTCAAAGCATATCGCAACTTGACTGTCACTATCCAAATTATGGCACCCATTTTTGGCCAATCGTGCAGCCTCTGCTTTGCGAAGTTGTATTTCTTTATGGGGTTTTGCCTGTTTTTTTCTTTCAACATTACCATGGTATATATTAATTTGTAATTTCCCCACACGTATCAAACGCAACAGTACTTGGCCGATGAAAACTTAGATTGAACTGTGTGCCTTGTTAAGATGATAGTAATAATTATTACATATTAATAATTTGAGAATGAATATGAAATTGTAATGAACAAAATCCCAGATAGGCAATATCAGGAATATCCTTAAATAAAACCATCTATTCAACGATTATAGAATTAATTATCAAAGCATAATGCTATCTCAGGTATATAAATCTCAATAATATTTCAATGTCCAATAATGTTTTCATTTAGGCAAGTTAAAAATCAAAACAAAAGGAATTACAAAAACATACCATCAATTTGAGGTTAAGATTTTATTCAGCTAATTGTCCTTCATTAAAACTTAAAATTGATTAAAACTTGACTTAATAAAACTAATAGTTAGTTCACATTCATAAATCAATATGAATAGCTAAATAAAAACAGATCCTGTCTTATTTCGCACCCATAGAAAAAGTCAATTACAGAAACATTCATAGCAGAGCTACATGTTCACAGTATCATCTAATCCAAACTGAGAGAATACTTGGGGGTGAAGAGTTACAAGCGCACTTGGACCCATTGAGCTCCAAACATTACACAAATGTTGGTAAGAGGTTACGTGATATGCCAAAAGATCTCAGCACAAGATGGATAAATCATTTATATCTCTTTACCTCCAGACAGGTTGGCACATTTTGAAATCACTTATGCACCTAGCTCTTTTTTTCAAATTTGTCACTTATACCCCTTGGCTTCTAGGGTCCTCACAATTAATCACGGTAGTCTTGAAAGTTACGTACATGCGCGTTATTTAGCAACAACAAGGAACTGATAGAAACATAATAATTTCTTATGGTAAATCATGAGTAATATTGTAAAACATTGTAACAAACGTTATCATACATTAATGCACAGAGATCACAACATTAGATAAGACAAACAAGAGATTGTCAACAGTTTTAAACACTGAATTCAAAAAAACTAAACATTATGAATAACAGCGCTAGTGGTGCATGAAAAACAAACACTTTGAATTACAGTTCCAACACTCCCCAGTAATGTAATGTGGGTTTCTTCTTTCTTCAATTTTTCTTTGACATGCCCAGCATCCTCATAAACTTGCTATATTTAGGTCTAGAAAGGGGTTTTGTCATTATGTCCGCCCCCATGTAATTCAGGTTGATTAGTCCATCCTCAATTGTTTGTCCCACAAAATGATATCGTATATTGATATGTTTTGTTCTTTTGTGAAAGAGATGTTTGACAGAAAGTTTTTGAGCTTATTGGTTGTCATTAAATATTTTAATGGGCAATTTTTCTCCGAACAGCTCAAAGTTGAAGTTTTGTAGCAATAAATTTGTTTCTTTGGTTCCTTCACTAATAGACACATTGTATTCATCCTCGGTGCTACTGAGTGCTACTGTACGCAATTTTTTACTTTCCCATGTAACAGCAGCTCCTCCTAGCTTGAACATATAGCCACTGTAGGATCTTCGATCAATTTTGTCGTTGCCTCAATCAGCGTCAACAAATCCAGTCAACTTTCCATCACTCCTCTGATACACTAAACACCAATACATTGTGCCTTTTAAATATACCAGAACTCCTTTTGCACATGGCAAGTGTTTTTCCTCACAACATGTATTAAATTGGCTTAAAAAACGAACAGTATGAGTAATGTCAGGCCTACATGCCACTGCCATATATATTATATATATATATACGGGAAAGGAGGTGGATTTTCTTTGTTTCTCTTTCCTCCTTTCTCCAAATTTAGTTCAAGTTATGCAGGTGTAGAACAAATTTACAATCCGTCATGCCAAATTTCTCAATTACATTTTAAATTTAGGATTGTTGATCCAAATAGATAGCTCCATTTTCCCAACGTATTCTCATGTCTAAAATTTGTTGATCCTCGCTCAAGTTCATGAGTTCATTTTTAACTTTGTTATTTTTATTTTTGTCACAACAGAAAATTAAAAAGTCATCAACATAAAATAATGGTAACTGTAAAAATGTTTTTGCCATTAGCATGATTATAAACGCAGGGTTCACATTTTGAGCTTTTAAAATTAATTTTCATCAAAATATCATTAATTTTTTCATACCGTGCTCGTGAGGATTGCTTCAACCCGTAAACGGCTCGTTTTAAAAACACACATTCTTTTTGCGTCCTTTAACCACAAAGTTCTCAAATTGTTCCATATAAACTATCTCTTTTACCGTTGAGAAAAGCAGTTACTTCATCCATATGATCTATAGTTAGATCCAGCTCACAAGCCAAAGCAAGCAAAATTCTAACTGTAGAATTTCTCACTACAGGAGGAAAAGTATTTATGTAATCCACCCCATATTTTTGAGTGAAACCCTTTGCGAATAATCCTGCCTTGTTTTGAGTGATATCTTCATTCAAATCAGTTTTAATTTTGAATACCTATTTGCTTTTGATTGTCTTTTTATCTTTGAGAAAATCTTCCAATGACCATGCATACTTTTCTTTAAAGATAAATATTCGCTTTCATAGCGTCCTGCCATAAATCTCTATCTTCTCAAGATAGGACCTCACTGACATTTTTTGGAATGTTTCTGTCACAGATGACACTATAAATTTCATAATCCTGATTTTCCTTTGGTCTCTTCTCCCTCACTGGATATAGTCTAGACTCTAAAGCCAAACTTTCAACCTCTGGCTCAGTTGCAGTTTCCTCATACTCGTCAGACGTCTCCGTTGAATCAAAATTAGTAGTTTCTCTTGATTCTTCTTCCGAAGCTGAGACTTGAAGTTGTATTGGAAAATAAACGGTCTTTTCCTCATTCTTTTCAGTCAGCTGATTTCCATTCTCCATTCCACCAGGCTTCTCTGTTTCTCTATAAATAAAAGACTATTTTTCTCTTGTGACTCCTTGACTATCATTTCTATAAAAGGGGGGTTACATTATCTCAAAATGAATGCAGGTACTGATCCCAACATGAGTCTTACCTCATATGAGTGACTCACAACTGTGACGCCGTAATCATGTCCTTACACCCAGCTCCCTACCACACCACTGAACGTCCTCAGACAGAACTACCTTCATAATATGAATTAGGCCCGTCCCAACTGAAAAATATCGACATATATGACGTCAGCTTTAGTGTCTGGATTATGCCCATTGCTTTATTATGTATATGGAAGTAAATTGGACATATATAAATAATAACACTCGTTTATAGAACAATAACAATAATGGATAGTTTTATATAATTGTGTTGGGCTAATTCAACCATTCTGTTATACTACCTAGATAATATCACTACTGTCGATAATTCATATTCAATATTCATTTATATAATTTAACAGTTTAATTTAGCCTATTTTGACACGTCAAGGAAGATTATTTTATATCACGTTAATTCTCTTCCCGGTCTAATGATAGTAATAATCACGTTGTTCCCTTTCAGGCACATTTCTGGGATTTAATTTAGGTGGAAGGATAATAAAGCAATCAACCATAAATTTAGCATCGTTGCTAGTCATTTGAATTTGAGAGTGTTGTAAGGAAGGGAAAGCACAATTTTCATTGATACCTTTGACAAAGCTGAATTAAAACATTTGTTTGTAATTCTTAAGTGGTAAGTACATTGTTTGTGATTCGTTACATCACAGGTTGAGGAAATACATTACGTTATGTGTTGCCTGGCTTACAATAATCTGTATAATTAAATATGATTTAGAAGTACAAAATAGTATGTATCTTTTTCTACTTAATATCCTAAAAAGTTTCATTAGCAGGTCCCGGATTTTGATTATCTAAAAATGACCAAAAAATGACTTAGAAAATGACTTAAAATGACATAAGAATTCCTTAAAATGTTTCAAAAAATGACCTAGAAATATGAACAAAGAAATGTAATAAATCCACACTACTAAAATCTAGCACATGCTTTATAAATGTAAACTAAAAATCATACATGCAACTCTTTCATTCCGCTAAATATAATATGATTTACAAATATCGGCTTCAGAAGTAATAGCTACCTCCTTCCAACGCAATCCTCTCCAGCATAGTTGAAGTCTCTCATCAGGAATGTGTATTTTACAACCATACAAGCAAAGAGGATATAATGTTATGTAAATGGCCTTACAGTATCTTACTATTCCGACAACTGCGTGTTGAAAACATTTATGGATTAATAAAATATTGAGAGTATTAAAAATAAATGATACGGAACTCTGTACGGACTTTCTCGCTCCATTGTTTTAAAATACAGATAGCCTAGTTACTCAAAACTCGTATATATTGTAATATACTGTTTTGGACCCCTCTCATATATTCAAAAAGTCGTGGATAGAGTGTGTTTTTCTTAAAAGTACTGTATGTAAAATTTCCTTTTAATACTTCGTCCATGGAAAATCACGTCTTTCCAGAAATAGTGTCAATGTAGTGCGCTTCAAAACTTTTTTCTTTAAAAACTCAACTCCGTCGTATAGGAATGATATTATGACACGCTGGCTCCCTCTACCCAATAGGAAGCCAGCCTTCATAGTATCATGTCGCCAGGAGTTTGTCTATTAGTTAGTTTTGACACTGGTGACAAGGGGTCGAAGAAGCAAGGGGTAGGTCATATATAAGCCGCTTGTGCGTATGAATACACACAGTTCCGGCAACATAAATCTACAGAGTAATATCACATAGCAGTGCCAGTAACTTAAATCCACAGAGTACACAGTAATATATTAAAGAGTATTATTATTATTATTATTATTAGCACCGCGTCTTACTACCATCGGGTTATACGCACTTACACTAATGTGCAATGAGGTGATTGTGAGATGAATGGAGGACCTACAGTTTAACATGGATCCGAACCACGGTGGAGGCTGGCATTCCTCACATTCACAAGTGTGATTAATACACATCTTGTCAAGTGAAGGAAGGTTTGGCATCAGATAAATCTGTGCCGGACCGAGGATGAACCCAGACCTCAGCACAGAAGTCTGACCCTACCCTAGACCACCAGGTCACCTTATTAAAGAGTAAAATCACAGAAAAACAATATGTAATTTAAAAAAACCTGCATCACTTAATAGCATATCTTCAGTGCCGAAGTTGGAATCATTTAAATAAATCGTGTGCAACATCAAAAGTTTTGTTCATTTAATAAGATTAAATATCAGAAATAATCAGATCAAATAACCGCGTGCAAGTGCGCAGTAAGGCATGCTCGCGTCGTCATTATCGTAAAACCCGCTATCGTTATAAATAGTGCTCTATCACAGGGCAATATCACGATATAATCCCGTATCACCATATTTGGCTCCCAATCGCGGGGCATTAAATCTGCTATCGTAATAATTGGCACCCATCGCGGGCCGATATAGCCCGATCGAATATTAATTAGCGTCCATCGCGGGTCCGTATCATTATCCTAGTTACTCAAAACTCGTATATATATAAAATGAAATAATATACATTAGCAAATCCGAGCAAAAATTGCGCTATACTTATGTAAAACATTTTGACTCCCGGTTATATATTTTCTTTTTAAAGAATTAAAGTCCTTATTTGTATATTTGGACTAATAAAAAATATCGATATTGGGTCCACAAGGGTCAGTGCTTCGTATTAAAATTTCGACTTCCGGTTAAAAATGTTCGACATTTTATTAGGGTTATCTTATGGTTATCTCATTGCTATTAAATTTCTCATTTATAAATTTAGACCAATAAAATATGTAAATATTGACTATTGAGTCTAAAATAATAGCAATTGATCATTGCTGTACAAACATTTCCCTTAAGAGGTTAAAGGAGAAAGAACATAATTTTTTTGAGAGACTTACTTATTTACTTACTCTATGGTCTTAGAGAAGTATTGTACTATAATTTAAGTAGTATCTCTGTATAACTAAAGCTCACAAAATTGTACTAGTATGTTTGCCAAAATCTCAAAAACTATTGGTTTTATAAACATATATTTCAAATAAAAGTTTTTTTATTTTTAACAGTAATACAATTTTGCAATGATTAGCTATTTAGTATATCAAATAGTTGCGGTGATACGGAAATTTCAGCTTTAGTAAAGTATCTTAAAAGTCATTTTCATAAGAAAAGGAAAGTAACTATTTTATTTATATTCTTAATCAACGCCTAGATACAAATTTTAATTAACATAGTTTGAGCCGACTTTGAGAAAATCAATTTTTCACTTTACGCCTTTTACTAAACTACTCTTAAGGGGGCCGCCTTGGTACGTGAGAAAGTATCATTCGTGTTAGACCTCATGTCTTAAAATGAAAATGCTCTGTGCTGTTATCTTGAACTACAGCGTCTGTCTCTCTCTAATCTTATCCTCTTCACACTTACCCTGCCACCCCATGTCAGAAGAAGAGAAGCAAAGAAATGGAAAACTATTTCAAGGTCAAGAGGAATAATGCGCGTGGCTGATCGCCTCCCCACTCACTACACAGTCCAGCTGTCCGCCTGTGTTTATCTTGTGATATTTTGCTAACTTGAGATTCTCGTGAAGGGTTCACAAACAAGCACAATCCTCTATTGATGGTTTAACTTGTCTTGAAACCTTATAATACGAACGGGTAGTAGGACGCGATGCTAAAAAAAATTGTCTTGAAGAACACACACTTTTATACATGTCACTTTTTTTTTAGGAAAATGTGAATATTAACTATACAATAATTAATCACGTGTAGACTAAATTTCTATCTTACCCTTACTTAGTTGATAGCAGGGCGTCGGAACCGAGGAGTATAAGGAGCTCTAACACACGGCCCTATACCCCCAACCCGTCTTAGATTTATTCTACCTGTGTAAATACTTATAAATATGGAAGATGTAAAAAAAAAAAAAAGCCTTCAACTAGCTTCTAAAAGCATTCACTTTTTTTTGTGCTAAAAATCGGGAATAATCCTCCCCCCTTCCGACCTCATCGTTGTTAATCAAACCAAAGAGGTTTTACCTTTTAGAACTGCGTCTTACAACCCGTTCGGATTACACGCTTATGTAATAATTACTCTAATGGGTGACCATGCGGCCACCGAAGCGGGTCAAATTAGTTAACTTTTACTCTCAACTAAAATGAGATAGACTACACATTGTTATATCACCTACACTGTTTACGCCTACACAAAGCTAGAGTTTACATAAATAATAGGTTAAATGGTCATGTGTAACCTATTTTCAACAATTAATTCATTTTAATTTCAGGTGCCTATTCAGGCTATCAGTAATTTCCACTGATTATTCTAGCTGATAGGGGAAGAGGAAGGAAAGTTTTGATGAAATGTACCCGTATTTGTTTAGAGAGAGGGCTACGGATAAACTACCCTTAGTAAACCTGGCCGAGAATCAAACCCCAACCTCCTTGTCACTGGCAATCTTGTTTAGCTTGATCCTTACGTTTTAAATAATTAAATCAAGTAAGAACTTATTAAAAACAATAAGAAATAAACAATATTATTAATGTTGAAACACATTGACTGTTTCATATAATACACACACACACACACACACACACACACACACACACACACACACACACACACACACACACACACACACACACACACACAGAGTGGCGGATCCAGAAAAAAATGACAGGGGGGCACCATGATAATTTATTATTATTATTATTATTATTATTATTATTATTATTATTATATTGCTACCTTACATCCTTTTAAAAATCTCGTATCTGTATGTGAAAATTAATATTTAAACAAGATTTACAAAGCTATGTTGGATAAAAGCCTTTTGAGTCCAATGATAAATGCTGATAAATAATTATTTATCTTTAAGAGTTTGATTTAAGTTTTCGAGTGGGTTTTCTATCAACCATGTTTAGAACCTCTTCAGGATATATTTCAATACTTTTATTTAGACTAGGCAATGAGCCTGGCCAAATTATAGAGTCTTCCCTGACCTATTGTTCTCTAGATTTATTTCCTCAAATTGCATATTACGAAGTGACGTAAATGTTTTTGGAGATCTCCTAGAAAATAATTGTTCAACGTCAATCCAAAATTTTATAGATAGTTTACATCCTTGAAAAAAAGAACGAGTTTAAAGTGGGATAGAGATTATTGTTAACTATACGTTGTGTGAAGTAGTACATTGTGCCCCCAAAGGCTTAGTTGTGCAAAAAAGATAATTTTAAGGGCAGATAGTGACAAAACAGTAACCGTAATGAGATTACAAAAGGAGGAGTTAGGGCAGTGATTCCTAACCAGGGTTCCGCGAGAATCTCCAACCTTTGTTTTTATTAATCTGACAATATTTTTTGGACAGTGTGGAGATATATAAATATAGCTCATGTACCCGAGGAAGATGAAGAGAATAGTGCCGATAGTATATTTAAAAGTGAGGTTGGTAAGAATAGTGATAACCCAAGTTCAAGTACCGGAGGACAGTAATTAGTAATAGTAAATAGAAATAGGCAATAAATAATCCTGAAATATTTTATTCAAAAGTATAAATTTATTATTATTATTATTATTATTATTATTACTCGTATTTAACAACCCTAATGATCTATATGTCTATTTTATAATTTACCCTTGTCGTACCTAATGTGTGTTTCCCCGAGATTTTATGAAATATTTTAAGAGTTCTTCTAAAGAAAAAAGGTTGGGAATCACTGGGTTAGGGTCGCTTTCCCACGCAGGAGGCCAAAATATTATTAATATTGGATGCCTTATCAAGCTATTTAGCGTTCAACTTGGTTTATTTTGGGGAGACTTCAATTAAATCTATAATATATACGGATAATATAGATATATCGAGGTGAGTGCTCATAGAAATAAGAATATATAATAAGACAGGGAGAGGGGTGTTGGGTGAGGGGGGTATTGTGTTTTTTTAGAGACCAAAAACAATTATAATGTATTACTTCATCAACAAAGTGGGGGTAGTTAGAGATCTTTACTTTAGTTTACTATTGGTTAGAGAGTAAACAAGACAGTGTTAAATTATTTTCCAAATTAAAACAAAATCGTAGTGAAAGATAACTCCAAATAGTTTCTGAAAGCATCCAATTTCCAAAAGTATGTCGGTGGAAGCACACTTCAAATATATTCTAGAGCAGGAGAGCACACAGAAATTATTCTAAAAGAGGATCCAAAGTATAGAAGTTACAAGTCAATAATCAATTAAATCCATTATTACTAATCAAAATACTTAACGCTATACAGACTAGACAGCGTTAAATCTAGTTGGGCATGTCTCACACTCAGGCATGGATTCAAGGGGGTGGGACTAAGGAGCTATAATCCCCCCTTTTTGAGATATTTTTCAAAAATTAAATTGACGGATTGAAGGGTGCTGTGCTCCTCTGCAGACATACGTCCAATGTGTTCGAACAACACATGTTTCACCCCGTTTACTCCGAACCCTGGCTTTCCCGCACACTCCCCTCCTATCTCACCCCTCCTTTGTGTAGTAAAGAACGTGTTATTTACTATTGACTTATTTTCATATTTTAACTAAAATACAGTCACTTGAGTTAGGCATCTTTATTTTTAACAGTTCATTTTTATATTAATTTAAAAATTATACTCACAAACTAAATGTAAATTCTACAGTGAATATACCTAGAAATTAAAGCTGGCAATCAAATCGAAGGTAACATATATTTATAACCCATATAAGTTTAATCAGAAACAATTAGGTACAAAATATAATTAAAGGGCACCATTTTGAACCTTAGAATTACAAATTTTTCTCCAGGGGTGAAAAGCCCAAGGGCACGGACCACCATTTTATTGGTTCCTAAAGGTGACCTGGTGGTCTAGGGGTAAGGTGTCAGACTTCTGTGCTGAGGGTCCGGGGTTCAATCCTTGGACCCGGCACAGATTTATCTGATTGCCAAACCCTTCCTTCACCTCTGACAAGACGTGTATTATTCACAACTTGTGAATGTGAGGAATGCCAGGCTTCCACCGTGGTTCGGATCCCACGTTAAACTGTAGGTCCTCCATTTCATCTCACAATCACCCTACCATTACACATTAGCTAAGTGTGTATAACCCTAACGGGCAGTAAGACGCGGTGTTTATGATCTATTGGTTCCTAAAGGTATTTCTTTTGTGGTGTAGGCACGCCCCCCCTCCCCCCTCATGACATAATCATGGATGCACCACTGCTCACACTGTATCAAGACATTGGGTTATTTTCAACCACTGCTTTAAGGTGATTTAACATTGCTAAATCGTCCCTTTGTATTTAATATTTTATTTATCCTTCATGTTCTCCATGGGGGGCTGGGACCCACTGGACCTCCTTTGTGTGTACGCCCCTGTTCTAGAGGAATATTATTTTTAAAATTTTCTGGGAAAGGGTCACTCCAAATATATTCCAGATACAAATCATTTTAAAAAATCCATCTGACAACTCCAAATTTATTCTAAAAGCATCCTATTTTCAAAAATGTCCAGGTGAGGATCATTTCAAATAGCATTTAAAGATTTACATTTTTTTTTTAAATTAGAGAAGACCACTTTAAATAGTTTCTAGAGACATCTATTTTTATTTTTCAATTAAAGGCGAGGACCACTCCAGATGGCTTCTAGAAGCATTTAAGTTAAAAAAAAATTTTGTAGAAGACTTCTCCAAATAGCATTAAAATAATCTGAATTTCTAAATTTGGGGAGGACATCTCCAAATAACTTTTAGGGACATCCAAGTTTCCAACATTTATTGCGAAAAGGGGCAGAGTAAGGGAGAGGTGAAGGGGGGAAGGCAACTTCTCAAAAAACTTATTTTTCGTTTGCCACCGCCGCCTCCCCCTTCCACCCTTCTACACAAATAACGTTCCGCCACCAGTGGTAGCAACCAATCCGTGCAACTGGTACAAAATTATGGTGCACCCCTGAACATTTTTTTTTTAATTTACCTACTACTGTCAACAGGAGAATTTACGGCCAAGAGGTTTACAAGGGCGAAAGTTGAGAAATAGAATTTTTATAGCTAAATTTTCATAAATAAGTCTTAGACTTTAATTTTTTTTAATACAGTAGTGATGAGTTTTTATTTAACTAGATATATATTTGCTATTCATAAAAATAGAGCCTAAAAAGACTTTTCTAAAATCTTACTGTGGACAGGGTGGACTAAGGTGCAAAAGAAACAAGCGGACACTTGGGCACCAGTGGCTGCATGGGTGGAATTTCGTAGCTTGCAATAACTATAGCAAATACTATTTTGATTATAGTACTTATATTTATATAAAATATATTATGTGACTGTATATACAAATACATCATTGGATGCAATTCTTGTATTGTAAATTCTACGTAACCCTTTAGGGTGAAGGTTATCTAATGTACCTAATACTATTTCTTTGTTATGGTAAGCAATTAATTATAACTAATGTCAAAACTTTATAGTTCGTTTCATAACTATTCATATACCCATTTTTCAGTGTAATGGATGGTATGGTATTGTTTACAACTTGATTAAATTATTGCAGACTTCAACAAAGACCCCAGGATTGATTTCATCATCGCCACGATGCTTGAAGGGTGGGGCGGGATGAGGGGTGGCAGAATTATTCTCCGCTTGTGACAATACATTTAGTCTGCCCCTGGCTATAGATATTTCCTTCACCATAATCACCATGGTTTATGATAGTAGGCTGATAGTATTGATATAAGAAACCCATTATTAGAAATATATTAGGCCTAACAATTAGCACAGAAAAGTCAACAACCCCAAGAACTCCTCCCCCCCCCCCACACACTAAGACCACACAAACATAGATATTCTATATTAGTGGTTCCCATCCTTTTCCAGTTCACAGACCCCCTCAAGCCAATGATAATTCATCGCGGCCCTCTAACCTCCCCAGCCATACATGGTGAGATAAAAACACTTACACATTTATGGTACTCTACGTAACCAATTATATATATAAATATTGTCGAACTGGAAAAAAGAGATTTTTGAGAAAATTGTGAATACCATATATTTTTATATGATGTGAAAATTCAAATAAAAGAAAATTTAAAAATACTAGGGCTTATATTTGTTTCGCGGCCCCCACAGGTGCCTTCGCAGATCCCTAGGGACCTGCGAACCCAGGTTGGGAACTTCTATCACATTCAATCTCCGAGTGTGGTACATTTAGTAGACTTATATCAAATATAACGTGTGGAGATTATTACTAAATTGGACAAGCGGCCAGGATATTATGGATCATGAAAATGAAATAAATACCGTATGTATGCTAGTAGCTATGTAGCTATGTTCACACAAAACTATTTGCTCCCGAAAATGTATAATGGATAACCTATTAATTTAGTTTTCCTACCCCAGACAAAGCTGACTAATCTCCAAATTTATTGGTTCCATAGCTTTGTCTTCAAGTTGGGTTGAATCCAACGTTGTGGACATTTCAATGGGATGTGGGCTGAGAAAGGTTTACTCTGTCCCGACAATCAGCTTTGTCCTCTCTGCCTGAAGAGAGAAAAACACCTTGTCTGAAAAAAAAAAATTATTTAATTTATTGTTATCGATTATTAGTTTTTTATGGCCTACTGTAGGTATATCATGACAAAACACGGTCTAATTTGAGTTAACCGTTTCTTATAGAACATTTGTGTTCACTATTATTATTATTATTATTATTAAAATAAATTTTTATATATATATACTTTGTTCTATCAAATAAATGTTTCCACGGCTTTCTTTCTGTTTTTTTGCGGCGAGCACAAATTCGTAATTTTGTTTTTTCCCCTCTACGTTTGTCTTCTTTACGTGTCACGTAATCCATTTAAAAATAAACAAGAATATGTATCACAAGCAACTAAATAAAAAATATATAATTGAAAGTATTTCAAACTTAATAGAAAACTAATTAATTACTGTGCCAAACATTGTTTGGGTCTTAATTATATTAAATGAGCAGACTATATTTTTTAACTCATCACTGATTAAATATGACGGGATTTCTGGAAGTCTGCACGGAAACTTCTCGCCTACCGAGGCGGCCCCCTTAATATTGAAAAAGCAAATTCACACACTTACTCATAAATTAAATATATTGCTCAAGTTTTTTATATTGTAGAGCTGATTTTGGAACTTTTTCAGTTGAGACAACCAATCAGGCACTAAACATTGTAATAATTGCTTTAGAGTTAACCTTCACGTATCAGAACTGAATTAATATTTATTAAAATTAAATGGTATCTTGGGTGTAATAAAAATTTTGTTTTAATATATAGTTATACATATTTTAAGAAATTAAATTGTCCATTATCACTTTGTTAGTAATTAGTATATCTTTATGTATTTTTTTTACAGTACAAGGAATGACCAAATAAATAAATAAATGTTTTATCCAAGCAACAGAATTCAAATTATGGTTCTTTACTTCACAGGACTGCTTTATGAAACTTCCGGACGGGATTTTAACCCGTCCTCCTGAATATAGGAGCAACCGGTAAAATGAAACTAACACCCAACCGTTGAACAGTGAACTAGATCCTGTTTTTATACTAATCAATCAGTATGTACTTACTTTTATCCATTAATAAAACGCTTCTTCCCCTTTTTCCATCCTAATTTTTTGCGGCGGGCAGATAGTCGAAGTCTAGTTTTTTCCCCTTTACGGTAGTCCCTTTTGCTTGTGTTATTGTTCATAGTAGTTTTAATTATCGAAAATAACAATATTATTCTATTTTATTTATATATAATTATAATGGCTATATAAAGAAGGCAAAGCATACACAACTGTTCGGAAACACAGGACCAGTTTGTAAACACATTTCCAGTAAAAGCTACAATAAATATTATTTTTAATATTTTCTAATGAACAACGAAAACTTTAAAATGTGCCGGCTCACTGTGCGTGGTCATAACTCTAAACAGGGGGGCACCATGATAATTTATTATTATTATTATTATTATTATTATTATTATTATTATTATATTGCTACCTTACATCCTTTTAAAAATCTCGTATCTGTATGTGAAAATTAATATTTAAACAAGATTTACAAAGCTATGTTGGATAAAAGCCTTTTGAGTCCAATGATAAATGCTGATAAATAATTATTTATCTTTAAGAGTTTGATTTAAGTTTTCGAGTGGGTTTTCTATCAACCATGTTTAGAACCTCTTCAGGATATATTTCAATACTTTTATTTAGACTAGGCAATGAGCCTGGCCAAATTATAGAGTCTTCCCTGACCTATTGTTCTCTAGATTTATTTCCTCAAATTGCATATTACGAAGTGACGTAAATGTTTTTGGAGATCTCCTAGAAAATAATTGTTCAACGTCAATCCAAAATTTTATAGATAGTTTACATCCTTGAAAAAAAGAACGAGTTTAAAGTGGGATAGAGATTATTGTTAACTATACGTTGTGTGAAGTAGTACATTGTGCCCCCAAAGGCTTAGTTGTGCAAAAAAGATAATTTTAAGGGCAGATAGTGACAAAACAGTAACCGTAATGAGATTACAAAAGGAGGAGTTAGGGCAGTGATTCCTAACCAGGGTTCCGCGAGAATCTCCAACCTTTGTTTTTATTAATCTGACAATATTTTTTGGACAGTGTGGAGATATATAAATATAGCTCATGTACCCGAGGAAGATGAAGAGAATAGTGCCGATAGTAATATTAAAAGTGAGGTTGGTAAGAATAGTGATAACCCAAGTTCAAGTACCGGAGGACAGTAATTAGTAATAGTAAATAGAAATAGGCAATAAATAATCCTGAAATATTTTATTCAAAAGTATAAATTTATTATTATTATTATTATTATTATTATTACTCGTATTTAACAACCCTAATGATCTATATGTCTATTTTATAATTTACCCTTGTCGTACCTAATGTGTGTTTCCCGAGATTTTATGAAATATTTTAAGAGTTCTTCTAAAGAAAAAAGGTTGGGAATCACTGGGTTAGGGTCGCTTTCCCACGCAGGAGGCCAAAATATTATTAATATTGGATGCCTTATCAAGCTATTTAGCGTTCAACTTGGTTTATTTTAGGGGAGACTTCAATTAAATCTATAATATATACGGATAATATAGATATATCGAGGTGAGTGCTCATAGAAATAAGAATATATAATAAGACAGGGAGAGGGGTGTTGGGTGAGGGGGGTATTGTGTTTTTTTAGAGACCAAAAACAATTATAATGTATTACTTCATCAACAAAGTGGGGGTAGTTAGAGATCTTTACTTTAGTTTACTATTGGTTAGAGAGTAAACAAGACAGTGTTAAATTATTTTCCAAATTAAAACAAAATCGTAGTGAAAGATAACTCCAAATAGTTTCTGAAAGCATCCAATTTCCAAAAGTATGTCGGTGGAAGCACACTTCAAATATATTCTAGAGCAGGAGAGCACACAGAAATTATTCTAAAAGAGGATCCAAAGTATAGAAGTTACAAGTCAATAATCAATTAAATCCATTATTACTAATCAAAATACTTAACGCTATACAGACTAGACAGCGTTAAATCTAGTTGGGCATGTCTCACACTCAGGCATGGATTCAAGGGGGTGGGACTAAGGAGCTATAATCCCCCCTTTTTGAGATATTTTTCAAAAATTAAATTGACGGATTGAAGGGTGCTGTGCTCCTCTGCAGACATACGTCCAATGTGTTCGAACAACACATGTTTCACCCCGTTTACTCCGAACCCTGGCTTTCCCGCACACTCCCCTCCTATCTCACCCCTCCTTTGTGTAGTAAAGAACGTGTTATTTACTATTGACTTATTTTCATATTTTAACTAAAATACAGTCACTTGAGTTAGGCATCTTTATTTTTAACAGTTCATTTTTATATATTAATTTAAAAATTATACTCACAAACTAAATGTAAATTCTACAGTGAATATACCTAGAAATTAAAGCTGGCAATCAAATCGAAGGTAACATATATTTATAACCCATATAAGTTTAATCAGAAACAATTAGGTACAAAATATAATTAAAGGGCACCATTTTGAACCTTAGAATTACAAATTTTTCTCCAGGGGTGAAAAGCCCCAAGGGCACGGACCACCATTTTATTGGTTCCTAAAGGTGACCTGGTGGTCTAGGGGTAAGGTGTCAGACTTCTGTGCTGAGGGTCCGGGGTTCAATCCTTGGACCCGGCACAGATTTATCTGATTGCCAAACCCTTCCTTCACCTCTGACAAGACGTGTATTATTCACAACTTGTGAATGTGAGGAATGCCAGGCTTCCACCGTGGTTCGGATCCCACGTTAAACTGTAGGTCCTCCATTTCATCTCACAATCACCCTACCATTACACATTAGCTAAGTGTGTATAACCCTAACGGGCAGTAAGACGCGGTGTTTATGATCTATTGGTTCCTAAAGGTATTTCTTTTGTGGTGTAGGCACGCCCCCCCTCCCCCCTCATGACATAATCATGGATGCACCACTGCTCACACTGTATCAAGACATTGGGTTATTTTCAACCACTGCTTTAAGGTGATTTAACATTGCTAAATCGTCCCTTTGTATTTAATATTTTATTTATCCTTCATGTTCTCCATGGGGGGCTGGGACCCACTGGACCTCCTTTGTGTGTACGCCCCTGTTCTAGAGGAATATTATTTTTAAAATTTTCTGGGAAAGGGTCACTCCAAATATATTCCAGATACAAATCATTTTAAAAAATCCATCTGACAACTCCAAATTTATTCTAAAAGCATCCTATTTTCAAAAATGTCCAGGTGAGGATCATTTCAAATAGCATTTAAAGATTTACATTTTTTTTTTAAATTAGAGAAGACCACTTTAAATAGTTTCTAGAGACATCTATTTTTATTTTTCAATTAAAGGCGAGGACCACTCCAGATGGCTTCTAGAAGCATTTAAGTTAAAAAAAAATTTTGTAGAAGACTTCTCCAAATAGCATTAAAATAATCTGAATTTCTAAATTTGGGGAGGACATCTCCAAATAACTTTTAGGGACATCCAAGTTTCCAACATTTATTGCGAAAAGGGGCAGAGTAAGGGAGAGGTGAAGGGGGGAAGGCAACTTCTCAAAAAACTTATTTTTCGTTTGCCACCGCCGCCTCCCCCTTCCACCCTTCTACACAAATAACGTTCCGCCACCAGTGGTAGCAACCAATCCGTGCAACTGGTACAAAATTATGGTGCACCCCTGAACATTTTTTTTTTAATTTACCTACTACTGTCAACAGGAGAATTTACGGCCAAGAGGTTTACAAGGGCGAAAGTTGAGAAATAGAATTTTATAGCTAAATTTTCATAAATAAGTCTTAGACTTTAATTTTTTTTAATACAGTAGTGATGAGTTTTTATTTAACTAGATATATATTTGCTATTCATAAAAATAGAGCCTAAAAAGACTTTTCTAAAATCTTACTGTGGACAGGGGTGGACTAAGGTGCAAAAGAAACAAGCGGACACTTGGGGCACCAGTGGCTGCCATGGGTGGAATTTCGTAGCTTGCAATAACTATAGCAAATACTATTTTGATTATAGTACTTATATTTATATAAAATATATTATGTGACTGTATATACAAATACATCATTGGATGCAATTCTTGTATTGTAAATTCTACGTAACCCTTTAGGGTGAAGGTTATCTAATGTACCTAATACTATTTCTTTGTTATGGTAAGCAATTAATTATAACTAATGTCAAAACTTTATAGTTCGTTTCATAACTATTCATATAGCCATTTTTCAGTGTAATGGATGGTATGGTATTGTTTACAACTTGATTAAATTATTGCAGACTTCAACAAAGACCCCAGGATTGATTTCATCATCGCCACGATGCTTGAAGGGTGGGGCGGGATGAGGGGTGGCAGAATTATTCTCCGCTTGTGACAATACATTTAGTCTGCCCCTGGCTATAGATATTTCCTTCACCATAATCACCATGGTTTATGATAGTAGGCTGATAGTATTGATATAAGAAACCCATTATTAGAAATATATTAGGCCTAACAATTAGCACAGAAAAGTCAACAACCCCAAGAACTCCTCCCCCCCCCCCCACACACTAAGACCACACAAACATAGATATTCTATATTAGTGGTTCCCATCCTTTTCCAGTTCACAGACCCCCTCAAGCCAATGATAATTCATCGCGGCCCTCTAACCTCCCCAGCCATACATGGTGAGATAAAAACACTTACACATTTATGGTACTCTACGTAACCAATTATATATATAAATATTGTCGAACTGGAAAAAAGAGATTTTTGAGAAAATTGTGAATACCATATATTTTTATATGATGTGAAAATTCAAATAAAAGAAAATTTAAAAATACTAGGGCTTATATTTGTTTCGCGGCCCCCACAGGTGCCTTCGCAGATCCCTAGGGACCTGCGAACCCAGGTTGGGAACTTCTATCACATTCAATCTCCGAGTGTGGTACATTTAGTAGACTTATATCAAATATAACGTGTGGAGATTATTACTAAATTGGACAAGCGGCCAGGATATTATGGATCATGAAAATGAAATAAATACCGTATGTATGCTAGTAGCTATGTAGCTATGTTCACACAAAACTATTTGCTCCCGAAAATGTATAATGGATAACCTATTAATTTAGTTTTCCTACCCCAGACAAAGCTGACTAATCTCCAAATTTATTGGTTCCATAGCTTTGTCTTCAAGTTGGGTTGAATCCAACGTTGTGGACATTTCAATGGGAGTGGGCTGAGAAAGGTTTACTCTGTCCCGACAATCAGCTTTGTCCTCTCTGCCTGAAGAGAGAAAAACACCTTGTCTGAAAAAAAAAATTATTTAATTTATTGTTATCGATTATTAGTTTTTTATGGCCTACTGTAGGTATATCATGACAAAACACGGTCTAATTTGAGTTAACCGTTTCTTATAGAACATTTGTGTTCACTATTATTATTATTATTATTATTAAAATAAATTTTATATATATATACTTTGTTCTATCAAATAAATGTTTCCACGGCTTTCTTTCTGTTTTTTTGCGGCGAGCACAAATTCGTAATTTTGTTTTTTCCCCTCTACGTTTGTCTTCTTTACGTGTCACGTAATCCATTTAAAAAATAAACAAGAATATGTATCACAAGCAACTAAATAAAAAATATATAATTGAAAGTATTTCAAACTTAATAGAAAACTAATTAATTACTGTGCCAAACATTGTTTGGGTCTTAATTATATTAAATGAGCAGACTATATTTTTTAACTCATCACTGATTAAATATGACGGGATTTCTGGAAGTCTGCACGGAAACTTCTCGCCTACCGAGGCGGCCCCCTTAATATTGAAAAAGCAAATTCACACTTACTCATAAATTAAATATATTGCTCAAGTTTTTTATATTGTAGAGCTGATTTTGGAACTTTTTCAGTTGAGACAACCAATCAGGCACTAAACATTGTAATAATTGCTTTAGAGTTAACCTTCACGTATCAGAACTGAATTAATATTTATTAAAATTAAATGGTATCTTGGGTGTAATAAAAATTTTGTTTTAATATATAGTTATACATATTTTAAGAAATTAAATTGTCCATTATCACTTTGTTAGTAATTAGTATATCTTTATGTAATTTTTTTTTACAGTACAAGGAATGACCAAATAAATAAATAAATGTTTTATCCAAGCAACAGAATTCAAATTATGGTTCTTTACTTCACAGGACTAGCTTTATGAAACTTCCGGACGGGATTTTAACCCCGTCCTCCTGAATATAGGAGCAACACGGTAAAATGAAACTAACACCCAACCGTTGAACAGTGAACTAGATCCTGTTTTTATACTAATCAATCAGTATGTACTTACTTTGATCCATTAATAAAACGCTTCTTCCCCTTTTTCCATCCTAATTTTTTGCGGCGGGCAGATAGTCGAAGTCTAGTTTTTTCCCCTTTACGGTAGTCCCTTTTGCTTGTGTTATTGTTCATAGTAGTTTTAATTTATCGAAAATAACAATATTATTCTATTTTATTTATATATAATTATAATGGCTATCATAAGAAGGCAAAGCATACACAACTGTTCGGAAACACAGGACCAGTTTGTAAACACATTTCCAGTAAAAGCTACAATAAATATTATTTTTAATATTTTCTAATGAACACCTAAAACTTAAAAATGTGCCGGCTCACTGTGCGTTGTCTCAACTCTCAACAAGGCGAAGGCAGACATCCAACTAAAAGAGCGCATGCGCAAGGAGTCAACTGCCTTTCCTTCTTTCTACGGCTATTCTTTACTTCCAAAGCGTAGATGGAGGATATGGCTGCGCCACTTGATGGCTGAAAAGCATTAGCTTTGACGCATCAAAACAGCAAAAGGAATTAGCAATTATCTTCACATTTTCTGTTGTGACCCTATCAAAAAATGACTTTATTTGTTTTTGAAAGGTTGTGTCTAGGATTATTTATAAGTTACCCTCGTCTCAGAACTGTGACAATATACTTAAGGCCATTTAAAGGTCATTGAAAATGAGCAAGTTTCGAGTTTTCATTAATTTTTTATATACATAGATTATCAAAATGTAAGGTTGATAATAATAAATAAGCATGTTCCCCACCTTTATCTTCCTTTTGGCTTAAGTCAAGTTTGTAAAAAATTAAACACTACCTAACCATCGCGTATTTCCTGAACGTCTGCAACGCATTCCAACTCTCTGGTAGGCGGCCCCCTTAATTTTAAGGTTAAACAGACACACATACACACGGCATTGCAAAAAACAATTTTTTAGGGTTCGGAGGGTCATGAAACGTCGACATCCATCAACATCTCATGTTTGTTTTTTTATTTTTTTACAATACCTTACCTTTAGTGTTCGAAAAGTTTTAAAAAATATATCTTTGCGTATAGCTTGAAAACTATTAGTTTTATAAAAATATGTTTCAAATAAATAATTTTTATTATAAATAGACCTATATATTTTCAATGATAAGTAATTTCAGATCTCAAAAAGGTATGGAGACATGATAAGAAAAATAGAATTTACACATCAGACAGGAACACTTAAATTCATTTTGACGAAAAACTGAGAGTAGCCATTTTGTTTGTAATATTGATCAATGTGTAACATCGGATGGTTCACTAAACACACAACACCAATATCACAGGGTGAAGCTTACCCTGTTTGTCTGTGGTCGAAGGCTGCGTGGAATAACGACGAAAGATCAGCTAGACACACCTTCTTTGACCCAAGAGAAAAGAACACTAGCCTAGTGGGCTGGACGGCAGTTTAGCCAAGACCGCGTGTGGGCTGGACTTGCGCAGTGAAGATATTCTCTTATAGAAGGTTCCCGAAAAGCCACGGACCTTCCCGACGCTTGTCGAATTGTGCTAACCATTGTTCCTTCGTATTCCAGAGTGTTCCCCCCCCTTTATTACCCGTCATTCTTCTCCCCTGTGTTTTAGCCGTATATATATTTGTGCCTGACCCAATGAACGCCACAATTGGGACAGAGCTGGATCAGAGATAGGATAAGCTTCGGCTTCCTGCGACTTAAATGTAAGAACTAAAATTCAGTTTCGGCAAATTTAACTTCTTTTTTTTTTATTTATTTAAATATTTCAAAATTCCATTTCGGCTCTTTTTTTTAAAAAACCTAAATTTAAATATGAGTCTGACTGTTTTACTTAGTAATGGCGTCTAGTCGCCGATCGAGATATAATTATTTTGATTGTATCGATAACGGCTGAACTTTAAATTTTTATTAATTTTTTGTTTAGAGGACGATTGTATTATTGGACTTAGAATCCATGTTGTTATTTTACAACTCGCCAGTGCTGATGAGCAAAGACATTATAGATAAATTGTACATATTGAGATTCCATGTTGTTATTTTACAACTCGCCAGTGCTGATGAGCAAAGTCATTATATATAAATTGTACATATTGTTATGTTAGTGGGACAGTTAACTTTTACTGTTATATTGATATTAAATGGTCTTATGGTATACAATTTAGTATCTTAACTTAGATTTCTTGGGGTTAATTTGCGACCTGTTATTCTTACGTGGTTATCTTGAGAACAATTACTTATAGGAAAGTCCATGTTGTTATTTTGCAACTCGCCCGTGTTGGCGAGCAAAGTCATTATTGGCAGGTTTACTGATTATTAGGTTAATGGTATTGTTCATATTTATTGTTATTCAGGTTTTTATATTAGAGGATCTTCTAGTTAACTTATTAGTATCCTAGCTTAAATTTTCCTTGCGACTTGATCGCGACGTATTGTTATGAGCAAAGGTTTATAATTTGAAGATGGTATATCTACTGGTAATTAATAATATGCTATGTGACTTTTGAAATAATTACGGCTTAAAGTTTTTTGTAAATTAGGACGCCGTCTTGTCATTTTTATAACCGTCAATAGCTCTCATGTATAAAGATACTACTCTTATGTTAACTTTTAACTAGGCAGATTATCATTCCTGCCCGGACCCATTTTTGTGGGCTAATTTTCATGTTAAGTTCTAAAGCATTTCTACATTATATATATTGTCATAACAACAATGTTGATACTGAATAGTGCTGTTAAATATCGGATCGTGCGATCCCTAATAAATATTGACTCAACACGACTTATTCTGCTTTTATTATTTTTATATGCCACCTCATGTCCTAGGTTTTAGTCCTAATGTCATTTATTTATTAATTATGAAATATTAGGCAGGTTGATGCATTTTATGGCTCTCTTAAAATAGACGGCCCCCTTTTTATTGACCTTCTCAGTAACGGGTGGGAGTGGCGAGCTTCGGTGTGTAATGTTTCGAAAATACTGAACATTCCAGATCTTAAACTCATGGGCACTCACTCTTGTTATTTCCCTTTTTTTTTGTATTATCTTTGTATTGATTGAGCCTCCTCGCCTGAGGATGGTTCAAATGTTTAGAAATTAAATTTAATCAAAATCGTTACAGTCGATTTTGATAAGATTGATTTTTTTCTCTTTTCGCCCTTAAGGAAACTACCCTTAATTTTAGGTTTAAATATCCAATTTCAAAAACAACTTGGGGCAACCCTATGAAAACCCTAGATACCGAGTTTAGCCCGATCGGTAAAATAGTTTAGACTCTACGCCAAGATACAGACAGATAGACAAATGGACAGATAGACAGCAATGCAAAAACAACTTTTTCGAATTTGGGGGGGTCATGAAACGTTGAAACTAATCAAAATCTCAAGTTGGATTTTTTTGACGATCACAATATTTTCTCGCTCTACCTGTAAGGTGACGAGAAAGTAAATATACTTAATCTACCAGAATTCCTTGAAATGAACGTCTAAACCTCTAAAAATGAGTTTGAAAAGAAGAAACCCAAGAAAAGATTACCTAAAATTCCAAAACAAGAAAAGATGATCAAAAATTATCAATAAAACATATATTTTTACAATCTGGTGATTATGAACAGAGTTTATGTGCTTATGAGCATTGTCTGTGATGAACCAATAAAAAGATGACATGTTATCAAAATACGGGCCCTGTTAGTTAGATATTTAAACTAATTACGGTATAGTAGTACTGAATTACATTTCTGGAGAGCGGTGGCCTTAACCTCTTAAGTCTCATCTTGAGCCTCACCTACAGTAGCCCCATGGCTTCTTTGGTGCTGACTGACAGTTCACAGCAGACTTCTGACAGTCAAAATTTAGGTATATACCTAAATTTTGACTGTCAGAAGTGACAGCTGCTAAACATATGTTTTTTGCAGATTATATGGTTCGGCGTAGGGATATATAATTTGGTCTGGTAGCTTTTCAAAGCCGTCAGCTGTCAGCTGTGAGCTGTCAGTCAGCACCAAAGAAGCCATGGGGTTACTGTAGATACCCGGTATTAATTACTTGATCATAAATTCCTTTATGGATAATATCTTAATTAAGAATATAATTAGTTGAAATTTTGAGCAACTACTTTACCAATTTTGTTATCGTAATTGTCTGTTCACTCTAAAGTCTACTTAACATAAAATAATAAAACATGTTTTGAATAATAACATGAACAGTGTATTCCGTTAAGTTAATGTCTTGATTTCTAAGAACTGTAAATACCTAAACGATGATTGGTTGCTTGGAATGTATACCACGTTTAATGTGATAATTAAGCCTATCATTAATATTTATAAAATAAACAATAGCCTTTTTTTAAACAAAAATATTTAAGATAATATTATATTGTTTGCGCCATCACTAGTGCATTGAACATCCAAAGATGTACCATTTCATGGGTTAGTCTTCAATAGATAATTCTTCCCACGACGTACTAGTGTCATGTTATTTATTCTGATGAAAGTGATTTATTTGCATCTCTTTGTGGGTAATTATATTGATAAATTTATTTTAATATTATTAACTATTTTTCGGTTTCATATTCTCAACATGTGTGAACATCGCATAGACTTAAAGCACTTTGATGACCTTAGTCGGAATGTTTCATGTTTTTATAATTTTTGTATTTATCTTTTATAGGTAACTTTGATCCGTCCTTTAAAATACCTGTTGTTAAGAAAGTTCAAATTTTAATATATACCTACAATCTTTTTAGCACAACTTATTAATTATTATTATTATTAGCACCGCGTCTTACTACCCATTCGGGTTATACGCACTTACGCTAATGTGTAATGGTTGGGTGATTGTGAGATGAAATGGAGGACCTACAGTTTAACGTGGAATCCGAACCACGGTGGAGGCCTGGCATTCCTCACATAGCTTATTAATGATGGATTAAATAGCCAGATTAGTATATTAGTTAATTACGGTTATAGCCGCATCTAAATATATTACTTTAAATTGAAAAATGATACCTGAATATGGGAATCGAACCCGGGACCTTTGACTTAGTACGCCAGTGCTATAGCCACTGAGATATCGAGGATTCTTGCCGTGCTACGTTATCTGATATCTCGGGATTTTAAATGATCACACATTTGTAGCTGAAGATTCTCGCATGTCCATCACAGACTCTGCCTTAAAATGTGAGTTAATAATTACCCTCAGCATGGAACGACGATCCCTGGATTGTTCAGTGGTTAGAGCATTGGTGTACTAAGCCAAAGTTCCTGGGGTCATTTTTCAATGTAAAAGAATACAGCTTATTAATCGTAAAAAAAATAAAATGTTTAGATCAATTCTTATTTTACTACATAATAGTTTAAAATGTCTTGTCTTTTGACTGTTTCGTAATAATGAGTCAATTTTTTGTATCAAAATTTTCAAACTTTTAAACAAACTTTAATATTGTCCTCATCATACCTCATCATTGGCCTTAGAATCTGTAATTTCAGCACTAGATGGATTTAATTTTAGTTTTAACGTCACTTGATGAAACAAATATTAATCTAGTAGAACATGAATGATGTATCACAATATTTTTTATTTTGTCATTACTTATAAATTGGATATCTTATATTTAGAGGCTTAGCAACCGATTTTAAACTATTTTATCAAACGTTCGTTTGGACCAAAATTTGGATTTGTATAGGAATCCTTTGAATAAAATTGATATTTGATAACTTTCTTATTAGAACAAAAAACAAAACACTAGAGTGCGAGTGAGTTTTAATGATTTAAAAATACATCCGCCATTGTTACTGAATTTCACATGAAATGGCAAAAGCAGATCTCATGAATTTATATTATTTTAATCAAGTAGGTATCGGTGTTGTGTTATGTGGTTTTGTCAGGGTGTGCAGAGTTTGTTATGACAGTACCCGTGATATGTTCTCACCCACTCATTCACTATTTGACCGGGCAACACAGACTCTGCTCTTTAGACATCATTTTACATTGTACAGAGAATTCCGGTTAAATAGGGCACAGTTAACGGAGATATTCATTTATTTGGGACAAAATTTGAAGAACTGAAACAACACAAGTATTTATCCCGAATTTTCCACGGTTATTTGGTTCATCTCACCGCTTAATTGTGGCAGAGAAGGTCGTGACTAAATTTCTTAAGTCACCGCATTTCAAAGCTCTCCAACTATTTATTTTCCATTTTCTAAGATTCAAAGTTTCTGCTCCAAAAAGCGTGATGCTCCAAATATAAATTTAATCAATTTCTTTCTCAGTTCCAAACTCAACTTGCTGGTCAGCAGTAACCTCTTCTTGTTGAAAGCTTCCTTGGCCATGGCGATCCTCGACCTAATTTCCTTAGTACTTACGCATCCTTTGTCAGCAGACTTCCCAGGTATTTGAACTGCTCCATGTTTTCCAACGACTGGTTTCCAATTTAAATTTTCAGTGGCTCTTAGTTTTTTAGCTTTATATAAATGATTGTTTATTTACTTTTAAAATCGAGAACTTCTGAGTCATGGCATCAGTTTCATTCAATGGATGGGCATTGAATTGAGAACTGTAGGTACATCCCACGGTTTTACTTATTTTAGACGTTGGTAATATTGGAACCTTATAAACGCAACGTAATTTAGCTTTTAAGGAAAGAAAGTATTATAGAGAAATATCAAAGAATACCACATGTTTTACTCAAATATTTAGGTTATGCGATAGACAAATATTTTAGCATAATTCACTTTTACTTGGTTTTTTTTTTACTCTACAACCCTTTTAAAAAGACTATAACTTTTTACATTATTATTTAAAATCACATTTCTATTTTTGCACAACTACTACTTGTTTGGTATATCTGCAGTTATTTGGGTTAAAGGTGCAAGGAGAAGGAATTTAAACTTAAAGCAAATGTATACACACTTTTTGGAGGTATAGTTAAAATGCATTTAATAAATAGCACCCTCAGTACATTCGGTCAGGATTCCAATCACACCATTACCAGCGACCCATACTGTTGGTCGTTCCACTCTTAAATAATTTCAGTACAGGTCTAAAGGCGCATCCTCACTATGGCGATCAGCACAAATTGGCACTGCCCCTGGCAAAGCTGATCGGCTTTGATAAAAATCCTTTGTACGTTCACACATGGGCTGACACGTATCCGGGGGGGGGGGGGGAAGGAGTAGGGTTCGTGGGGCTGAAGCCCCCCGAACTCTGAACAAAAATTTAAAATTATTAGAAAAAGAATTATAAAATTATATGAATAAAAATTGACGGCTTAAACTCTGTGTAAACTACATTGTCAGTGTAAATTTATTCCATTATTTCCGTCAAATGTGTTTCGTTGTTTTCGTGAAATTTCAAACCTGCCACTGAGCGATCTCTCTCTCTCTCACACAACCAACAAATACACACACACACACATTTGGCAGCACTGGAGACTACGTAAATTCACTTGATCTACAATCAAAGTCGCCTAAGTAGTAAGTAAGCTGATTCATGAAATATATTTAATGTCGTTGTTTTGTCTTCATATTGATGTTATGTGTGTAGATGAGTGTTGAGTACAATGAAACGTTCTAAGAGTCAATCGAGTCAATTGAGCATCACTTCATTTGAAAAAAGCTTCCACTATTGACACTGACCTTGAGGTCCTGAAAGTGCTGGGGTACTGCAATGCGACCTATTATCGTACAATTAAATAACTCCGTACTGTATTAGTTACACTGCCAATGACAAACGCTAGCGTAGAGTTCCTTTTCGACAGTGAAAAGAGTGAAAACTTTACCACGTAGTGTCAAGAGGATGACAGACTGAGTGCACTTGTCATTATTTCAATTCATTGGTATGTCACTGTAGAGCCAGATAAAGTGATCGACATTAGGGCTGGCAAGAAATCAAGGCGATTGCTTCTGTAGTGAGTATCGTATTAAACTTAAAATTATAGTATTTCAAATTTCATATTACTCATTTTTATGATTATAGACATCAGCTGTCGTAGTAAATTCCTAAATAAAAACACAGTGAGTAATTAATTTCAATTCGCTTTCTTAGCCGGACTAAGCATCGTGAATAATAAGATGTAATATAGCCTATTTCTCCACACACACACATGGATAAAATATGTCAAAATTTAGTTTGAAAAATATATTACAGTTGACTCATGCTTGCATTCACTAATAATTAATATTCTTTTTATAACTTTTAATATAAAATGTATTAGTTTTTATAAAAATTATGTAAAATTAGTAATATTTTCTATTAAAAGTAATAAAAAGTATATAATTTATTAGTGAATGCAAGATGGGTCTACTTCAAGATATTTTTGTACGAAGTTTTTATATATTTTCATCTCTGTGCAGGTCAGATTCGTCCCCCCCCCCTCCTACCCGCAGTTTAATCTTGAGATGACGGTCGTCGTAGGACAATATTTGAAGAATGAGCCCCCGCCCCGAAAGAAAATTCTAAATAAGGGCATACACATGGGCAGAGACTCAGTATTGAAAATGATGACGATGAAGACTTTCTAGTTGCCCCAGCTGCTCTAGTTATAATTTTTAATACTAATTGTTATAAATCTCGAAAGCGTAATATTTTGAGTCGAAAGAGAGAATGAGAAAGTGATTTGATGAGGGACTTGTTCTTTTAACGATGAGATAGGGATGTGATATCGAAAGAAAAGTATCAATATTGTACTCACTAAAAGAATCGGAAGAATAATATGGATAGAGTACTAGTATCGAAATAAAAGTATCGATAACAGTAAGTATCAGTATGAAAATTTTAACCATGGATTTTTTTTCTATCCATAATTCACTTCTGGTAGGTGCCATATTTTAACTACATTCGTCGTTTATATACTCTTTCAAGATATATTATTAACTATTGACAAACAATAGAAGTATGGACGCCCTGCCCTGCTTCATCTGCTTAAACAACGCACATAAACTTTTATTATCCATTTACTTGGGGCATCCTTAAGTTCGTGTGAGTTCAGTTAGCTCTACAAAAGCTTATTTTGTTGGTGGGCCGTGTTCATTGATAAAGGAGGGGGTAGTGGACGTGGTCTCCATCTCGCCCCGGCATCCAGTCAGGCATCAAGATGTATTGATAAACAAAGATGAATAAACTGCTATGAATTATGATAGATAAAAGAGATTGAATGCTAGAGTTTTTTTCTTGTATGAGATAAGTGAGGATAATTGAGAAATAGTGTCATTTGTTCTTCCTCCACAGTCCACACTAGTAAACATTTAATCCTAATATGAGTGAAGGTGACAAAAAAAGTTATTTCTTTCGATACCAGTTCGATACCGGAGTGTGAGTACTAATATCAGTAAAAGTATCGGAAAAATAGTATAATTAGATTTAAAAAAAAATACTAGTATCGAAAGGAAAATATAGATATTATATAAAGTATCGATACTTTTTTCACATCCCTAGATGTAGATCAGTTAAAATTTGAGTACAGATGTGGATTCAGAAATGTCTCTAAACAAACGTTTGAATTCACTAACGTCACGCTGGACTCTTCAAATGTATTTTACCAACCCAAACATATACTCTATACAGTAGTTATAGTTGAGATTAATAAACACATTAATTTATCTTTTCTGAACAACATTGTATAGCCTAGTATTATTCATCAAGATTAGTTATTGTTCTTACTTCATTGATTCCCAACGTCAATTTATTTCTGTTCAACGACATTAATAAATCCATGTGTAAAGACTGTGAAAATAAATTGGTACAAGGAGCATCATACCTGTGATAAAAAATATATCAGTTTCACAAATATAGCAAAGAGCGGTGACTGGGGAAAAAAAAAATCGATCCAGCAACAAACTGCGAGAGTGACAAAAATATTTGTCTCGCAAAACACTGTGACTTTGAGTCAATGTGAATAATCACTGGTATAAAGCACCGATATGGCCATCACTGATATTGGCACATCACGGTTTAACCCATCCCTACACTGTTCACTGATTTATACTGAAACCACGCAGTTGGTCTACACTATGCGCCTCTGCTCGGCCTTTTTTTTTTATAGAGACTGACAGCAGTCGGCCAAACGACACAACAAGTACGTCCCCATCTACTCCATATTGCCGAGAGGCATAGTGTGGACGCACCTTTATAGCGAACGCATTTTCAAGATTTTATCCTCGGTGGACAAATTGAACATATTTATATTAGAAACTTATCAAGTCATACAAAGTGTAGACTATACACTTTATGATAATACAATTGAGGTTGAGCTTATGTAAATAATTGTGTATTATTGTGTTTATTAACATTCAAGGCCGTAGTAGGGGGGGTTGGGGTTCAACCTCCCCCGAAATTTTATGAACAAAATATATATGGCTTTATTTATGGTTCAAACAATATCAAAATTAATGTACAAGTAGAAATTAGGGGGCTGTGTTACCATAAAAAGCACTTCAAGAGCTTATAGAAGTGTTTATTATTTATAATTTTTTCTAACCTTCGGCAGTTATGGTGTTATGTTGACATAAAAAAAATTCAGATAGTTTCTAGAGGCATTTAATATTAAGAATTGTTCGTAGTTTTCAGCGGTTAGGGGGTTATGTTACCATAAAAAACACTTTAGAGAACTTCTAGATCTGTTTAATATCTGGAATTTGTCCTAGCCTTCGGCAGTTAGGGGTTATGTTACCATAAAAACACTTTAGAGAGCTTCTAGAGCCGTTTGATATTTAGAATTCGTCCTAGCGTCCGGCAGTTAGGGGGATTATATTGCCATAAAAACACTTCAAATAGCTTCTAGAGATGTTTAATATCTAGAATTTATCCTAGCCTCCAGCAGTTAAAGGTTTGTGTTGCCATACAAAACACTTCAGATAGCTTCTAGAGGTGTTTAATATTTATAATTTTTCTTTGCCTTCAGCAGTTAGGGGGCTGTGCTACTATAAAAAAAACACTTTAAAAAGCATCTAGAGGTGTTTAAATATATAGATTTTTCCTAGCCTTCGGCAGTTAGGGGTCATGTTACGATAAAAAACGTTTTAAAGAGCTTCTAGAGTTGTTTAAATATATAGAACTCTCCTAGCCTCCAGCAGTTAGGGGGTCATGCTACCATAAAAAGCAATTCAGATAGCTCCTAGAGCTGTTTAATAATTAGAATTTGTCCTAGCCTTCGGCAGTTAGGGGGTTGTGCTGTCATAAAAACACTTAAGATAGTTTCTATAATTTTTTTATTTAGAATTTTTTATAGCCTCCATCAATTGGAGGATGGATTCACCAAACCTCCCCTGAAGTTATTGGCTGTCTACGGCCTTGATTGTATTAAACAGCCTTAAATATATAAGCCATAAAATCACCTGCAATAAGTAGGCTGTCATGTCGAACTGAAAATGATTTTCACAAATCAGCTAAAACAAATAATTGTTTTACACTCCTCTATCTATGCGAGTATGTATGCACGTTATTAAACAATTAATTAATTCATCAATACATAATTATATTAATTATATTATGATAATGCGTTTATAGCCTTATAAACACCAAACATCACGTAGGTTTGCACCAAAATAAACACCAAAACACAAAACAGCTATCTGACGACTGATAGACAGACTTCTTAGGTACGTTTCAAATAACTGTGTTTTGTCTTTCCAAGAGGAAATTAGTTCACAATTTTAATTGCTATCAGTAGGGGAATTAATCGGGGCCATATTTATATATACACGTTATCTACAACCAGAGAGTTGAATCTAAAAATTAATCGGTTCCTGTTCTCCGGTAAAATATTTTAAGGTTCTGGTACTCGTTCCAATTAGAGAAAAATAAAAGTTCCTCTTCTTTATTCTTCTTAGTTATGTTCTGGTTCTTTTAAATACGTCATAACTTGATGAAAAATAACGAAAAGGAAATATTGAGTGTTTCAAAATAAAATTAAGTTAAAGAAAGAAGGGGATAAAATGCAATTATATATAAAAAAAGTAGGACCTTTAAGAACCAATAAGAACCTTTATGAACATAAAAAATATATATATCGAGTACAATTCCGGTTTTGACTACCAAGCAATTTAATTTTGGTTCCTGTTCTGGTTTTGATTTCTTAAAAACAACTGTTAATTTAGGTATCAGTTCTAGTTTCAGTACGACTCCTTATGCTTGTGTTTGGGCTATCAGCAGCTAATACTATTTTAAATCAAAAATCTAATATCTTAAGGATGTGGAGAGTTTTTAAGAGTAAATGCACCAGTATTTGCCTAGAATTATGAAAAATAAACTTGATAAAACCAACTACCAAGAATTATTTTTTATTGGATGTATTTACGTGCATTTTTAGAAGGACCCGATGAAATCAAAACACAACTTACAAATTAGCCTAATACTAAGAAAGATAGAACAGCCAATCCTCCATACAACAATCTGCCAATAATAAATATTCAGGAATGGAATTCAGATAATTTGGCACACACACTACTAATTGTGGTAAGGTTTGACTCATACCAGTAAATTCGGCCAGGAATCGAACCTCGGCTAGACTACTAACGGTGACAAAGTGTAATGAGAGTATAATGCCTTAGACCAATCGACCTCCACGGTTGGTAGCTGGTTTCATCCGAAAGTATATTATAGTATCATCTCCACTCATGTGGGCCTAACACTGTCAGGATGGGTAGCGGCCAAAGAGGGGGATGGTGACCGGATATAAGTATGTGGTGTCGTAATTTATAGATGGCTTTGGTTCTTTGGGTTTATTGTATTAATTTGCATTAATAAAATAATGTGATGTTATTAAGAAATTACTAAAAGATATAAAAGACGTTACTCATGTGCTTGTAACAGAACAAAGTATAGTAAGGAATGCTTAGCCAATAGCCTGACTGAACCTCTAGGTGATCCCACCCGGATAAGAACCCCGGACCTTGGGGACGATGGTTGGCCTCTAGTACAAGTACCCGATGACCCGGTGTTCTATCCCACGCAGCCCCACAAACAGGCTGAGTGGCCCCCTAGAATCGATGTTTAATTGTCAGCCCAGTTAGCTCGAAAATATAAATATATATACCACGAATTGGCCTGATTGCCAAAGGAATGCTGACACACTATTTTGAACTGTAAGCACTTGCGTCCTATCGTTTACTCCCTCATCAAAACACGTTCTATTATTAGTTTTGTCACTTGCAATTTCACAGCATTACAATGTTAAAGCAAACAAAAACCTAAATTTATGTAATGGTGATTACAATAGTATGATGAATTGTTGTTGAACATGAAATTTATTTTAAAATATTTAATACTGTCTTGGCAATTGCAATAAAATACAGCCTATTGAACCACACAAACAAAAGTATATTTTTTCTCATAAGAATTTAAAGTTGACTAAACGTTGTACGTGTAGCCAAACTTATACATTTTTATGTGAATGGGATGAACATACATGCTTCAGATTTAAATGTCATAGCTGTCTAAACATGCTGCTCATTTTAATACCGGGCTACACACTCAGCAAATTATAAACGCCACTAAACATAAATGGGATAAACTATTGGGGGTGTTTTTTTGTTTTTTTCCTTCAAAAATTTGAATTATTCTTATAATTTTCTTTCACATAATATACCCATGTAAGATAAAAAGAAAAAAATTCTACCAAGAATAATTTCATATTTTACTTTAAATATTTCAAAAGGTATAAATTATGTTAAACATTTTTAGCTATGTGTAAAATATATTATCTATTTAAGACTTTTCAGGCGTTGTTCATAACTAATACTACAGTCACCATAAAATTATTGGCTTTTCCACACACTTGGACTGAGACATATGAGGTGATATATTTGTAAACTCGTGAAACTGAATCATAATGTTAATTTTAATATTTTGTAAAAAAAAAAAAGTTAAAAATGTTGCCTGGTAATTTATATCGGTTTCAATATACGTACGGGCACGCATCAATGAATGTTAGATATTGTCAGGCTAATTTCATAGAAATAGCTATGTTCATTTTTAAGCTACTAAAAGGCAAGAACGCTGGGTAGAAAAAGTACTGAAATTTAGAGTGAAACGGTCTATATATAAGCTTTTTATATAGTCTGCGTGCCCATCCACCCCACCTAACCCATCCTTTAAATCCACCCCCCAACCCAGACCTTCACGCATAGATCGCACATTGTAACCCCCCCCCCCCATATCATCACTCATAAATAATGGTCAAGGATGGTAACAAGAGAGTTATTTTATTCAGGTAATAAACAAATACAGCTCAATGAGAGAGTGAGACAGCTAAAGCGTTAGGCGCTCAAAATAAATATATCTTTTATAAATGGACATTTATATAACTGGCAAAAACAGGTTTTATGAACTATAGAACACCACAATGCCAAAACGGCATTACACAATATGATAACAGCAGATAACGAACATCTTATATTTGCGGGACACCTTCTCACGCCCATAGATGGTGACTCAAAATATATGATATAATCTATAATTAAATTGACCTTCATTCCAAATTCCAATCAACCCCACCATAATAGCAATTAACAGGCAAATCAAAGATCCAGGTATTAACAATTTATCAAGTAAATATGAAATAGTTATTAAGTCGCCCTTATTGGCGATCCACAATCAGCCCAAACAATAACAATGTGGTGCCATTTAACATACATCCTCCCAATTAAATCGGACCTATTGAAATAATCTGCAAAAGTTCTAATTTTGGGACTCATGCCTCCAAAAGGCTGTACAAACATTAAATATGAAAGCAAAACTACAGTATAAACTCGCCGACACACGGCCCCGTCTTTGACTAACATACAATAAACTTCCAACATATCTAACAATAATAAACAATCTCTTAATTAATAACATATTACTATAATCCCTCTAAAAATTAAAATAGACAGAGCTGTAGAACGACTCTATATATTTAACGACCGTCCCAATAATGGCGGTATCCAAAAATATAAAACCCATCCGTTAGGCAGGATAAGCAAAGGTTTTAAGTTAAAACAGAGGAACCAAATGTCCTTCAAAAAATCATAATGTCAAAGGTAGACAAACAGTTTGAACTAACCAGCAAAAGATATTAAACTTTTTCATGGCTTTAAGAGAAACATTTACTAAGTTAATTTCGAGTTAAAAATCAACAAAATTAAAGATTACAAGTCCAGAACGATAATTTTCAATAGGATAACATTTTAAGTCCCAATAGGAATTTAGAATCTTCTAACGTTAACAAGCCTACGACAACGTCGCTCATCTTGTGATCAGTGTGCAATGTGTGTCCACATCACAGATCCCTACCATTATATATCCTAAGAATATGCCATGTGCTCTCAAGGCGCGGGAACAAAAGGAGGATAAGAGGGGTAAGGGGTAGCATCCTTCTAGAATATGTTCTAACGTTCTACGCGCCTTAAAACGCGTGCGGAAGTGCAGTTCTATGAGCTTTCAGAACACTGCCAACGGAGCGTATTGAGCTCACGCACATCGTTCTTCTTTTTTTGGGGGGGAGGGGCGGGGCGGCTCAGCTCTTACGAAGGGGAATAAACATCGGGCCTCAAATCAGTCCAATATTAGACAGTGCCGCGATGTGTTGTAGAGTCGTGGTCTTGCCGAGACGGGTCAACTGAGGCCAGGATGGTGAGTCAAACAACCTCTTAGTGTTCACATACTTTTTTCACGCTACTGGGATAACTGACTAGGTTTTTTACGATACAGAGAAATCCTAAGAAAATAAAAATTCTAAAAATCCTAACCCCTTCCTGGTCGTGACCAAACAATGACAGTCATAATTCACCCACCAAACACAATCATACCTTATACACACCTTTCCATATACCAAGAAAAAAAACCTATCTATAGCCGAGAACCAGCGCTATCATTCATCTCATTACACTATCACTATCAACTAATGTAAGTTACTTACAGACACAATTCACTGGTTTCACTTCAAGGTAAAATTATTAATCATAAAAAGAGGTTAAGAGTCCCGACTGTGACTCGGTACCTACAAAGAAAATCAGTTCGTATTCCTTTACAGACCAGACGGTATTACTGTCACTGGTCGGTTCGGAATGGGAAATAGTCGAATAGCGTGCCCACTAATGTGGAAATTATTTTAACTAAATGAGTAGGTTGTGTAAAGGAGAACTATTGAAATGGTATATTATATATATATATGGCTTTGATTAAATTTTCTGTTTGAGGGTGTTTAAACTACTTGTATGACACATAGTTTTAATAAAATAGCTTGGTATATAAAACTATAAGTATCATTAATAATTAATAAGGCATTATTGAAAGTATTTATTTAATTTAAAAGAACACCTATTTTTTTCAGATGCAAATGACACCTTCAAGGACAAGTTGCTGTGTCAAGAATTGGGATCTTCTCAAACGTTTGAATATTCCACCTTATTGTTCCCTGGTAACCGCACTGCTGATTGTTCTAGCGAACTCGGAGCCACAGGTCAAGTGGTTGAGGAAAACTCTGTCAGCTATAAACAAAAAACAAGTATTTCTTTTAAAAATGAGCATAATAATTATGAACATACACAAAATAATAGATTCAATGAAACAAAGAATGGACAGGACGAATTTAATGCAAAGCGGTCACTAAAGAATAATTCAAAACACGTTGTTAATCCTCTTATTCCACACAGTATCCAGACAAACTCCCATATAGTGATAAAAATAAAGACAAACATATTAGTTCTGTTACCCACCAAACACATGATAATAGTGAAAATTGGCTTACACCAATTGAGCAAATGCTTTACCAGCAAATTGATAAAATTTCAAATGTGAATAATAGTTATAATAGAAACAAATATTTAAAAGATTATAAGTATGATATAATTAAACCTACACTATTTAATTTTTCCAAGGTTGAAAATCTAAAAGAACAATTTAAGGATGAAACTGATCTACAGAAAATAAATAAAAAGGTACCTGTACAAATGGTTAGTAAAATCTACAACATTAATATGTCAAATGGTACAATCTTAGAAGCGTTTTCATTTTATAAAAAAGACCTGTATGCATTGGGAAAATTCAAAGAACAAGCTGGCGAACATTTTTATGGTGACGAGGAAAAAAATCCTAAACTTTTATTTGATAGTCAACAACATAATAACTCATTTTTAAATAAAACAGAATCTGTAAAACATGATTCAGTTTTTAAATATAAGTTAAAGAAATATATTAAATCTTTTTTAAGCTCAGCATATAGTTTTAAGAAGAATATATTTGCTAAACAAAACGTTCTGAGCAATAGTTTTTCCTCTGAAAATAAAAGCCTTCAAGAATGTTTACATCTTAAGTCATCAAACGAACCTTCTGATTTGGAATATAAAAAAATGCAATGTAAAGATACAGATCAAAGTAAAGAATACTTAACAAATAGAAACAACATATCACCAAACATTTATTTGAATAATATGATAAACTCACATGATTTGTCAGTCAAAGGACAGAAGCATGAATATATAACATCGACGAGTCTCAGGCGCAATACAACCTCAATCCACAAATTAATGATCATGATATCTGATAAGCCAGGGATTCAAAAAATGAATCAGAATTTGAATTTAAAGCCAAAAGATTATTTATTATAAAGCCGATTTTGAATCCGAATTTTAAATTCAAACCCAGTATGCTAGATGTGTCCGAAGAAACAACGCAATAATTTGGGCAAAATAAAAGGTTCAAATACAAGTGAAGAATATAACTCAAATATTCAAGCATTTACCAGACGTCGAGGCAACTCTGAACCTCAGGCAATAAGAAGAGGTGGAATCTAAAGCTCAGGCAATAAGAAGAGGTGGATCTAAAGCTCAGGCAATAAGGAGGGGTGGGTTTAAAGCTCAGGCAATAAGGAGGGGTGGGTTTAAAGCTCAGCCAATAAGGAGGGGTGAATATAAAGCTCAGGCAATAAGTAGGAGTGGATCTAAAGCTAAGGCAATAAGGAGGGGTGGATTTAAAGCTCAGGCAGAATTATAGTGTAGGGGTTGCGAAAAGATCTAAAGCTCAGGTAATAAAGATGGGTGGATCTAAATCTCAAACAATAAGGAGGGGTGGATCCAAAGCTCAGGCGAAAAGGATGGGTGGATCTAAAGCTAAGGTAATAAAGGAGGGGTGGATATAAATCTCAGGCAAAAATGAGGTGTGGATCTAAAGTTACACAAAGAAACTTTTGTTTTTTAGGTGTATGTGTGTATGCCCCCTCAACTTGGGGTGGATTTGATGGTAGGGAGCCTAGACCCCCCCATGTACCCGATTGCTGGGAACCTTATCCTGATGAATCTTATCCCTATGGCGGGGAACTTATCCTGATGAATCTTATCCCTATGGCGGGGAACCTTATCCTGATGAATCTTATCCCTATGGCGGGGAACCTTATCCTGATGAGTCTTATCCCTATGGCGGGGAACCTTATCCTGATAGATCTTATCCCGATGACTCTGGTGAATCAGGTTCCCCCCAATATAGACGATTGTGGGGGATCTATCTCTAGTGAATCAGGTCCCCCCAATATAGCGATTGTGGGGGATCAAGCCAATGTGATCATAAGCTTCCAGAAATTGGTCATAGTGGCTCTTTCAGTATGGCGAAAAGCGATCATGGATCTTCAAGCCATGCACAAGCCATAATGGGGGTCATAGTTTAGCAGAGTCTGACAATTATTCTCAATCCCTTGCAAACAGCAGTGGTAGATCAAACAAAGCAGAGTTGTTTTTTAAAAAAAATCAAAATAAAGCTATACATATCTGAATCAAGAATTTACAAATTAAGAAAATTAACTAGAAATATTAAAAAAAAAAAATCAAGACAAGTATAACTTACTAAACATTGCATTTAAATCTATACTTGTAAGCATATAATCTATGAGTAGAGGTTATTTAACTACTTTTCCACTTAACATCTCCAAGATGTCTACCATTTTTCCCATTTGCAAGTGTACGTTGTATAAATCATTTTTAAAAAAAGACCCGCTTCAATGACCAGGGCCGTAGCAAAGGGGGAGTTTTGGGAGTTTAAAAACACTCCCCATAAAGTTGACAAAAAAAACCAGCCTTATTTACTCTTAATGCAAAACAATAAAATGCCAGTATATAGCTTGTCACCACCATTATAATGTAACTTATGTACACTCCGTCGAGATTGTAAGGTAGCAACTTTTTGTGGCAGCCACGTGGTATGCTATACCTCCACACATGACTGCAGAATAGTTTGCCTAGCTACGCCCAAGGCCGGATTTAGAAAAAGCCTTAAGTCCTTAAATTATTTCTTGACTGTTTGGAAGGAGTGATGGGGGAGGGATTATGTCTTTTAGCAATGCCCAAATGATTTGATTTAATAAATTAATTTGACTTTATTGTTCTGATCATGATAAAATCAATAATTATTAGTTACATAGTTAATTAATTATATTTTCTGTCATTAACATATGGGCTGGCATTTTTTAAGCTATTAAATATTTAACCACTCCAAACATTATTTTGACACTGCTACCCACATTGATTGTTTTTACATGGTACCATAAAGCAAGTCTTCCCCTTTTCAGAATCTTCATTACTGTTCAATATAATTATAAATTTATTAATGATTAATTATTATATTTCACACATTTAACGCAAATAACAAATTAACTCTAAAAGATTTTTACTTTATTTGTAATAAGCTGAGTTTAAAAAATGTATATAACTTAAGGGTCCCAATCCTGATTTAAAATATTTATATAAAATTATTTCCGAGTTAGATAAAAAAAATTTGATAAAATCTTATCCTTTGGAAATATTTTAGTTATGAAAGTGTATTTATTTGTGTCTTCAAAGCTATTATGACTGTGTAGTACTTTGTGGGACCATAGTTCGATTCCATACTTTATTTAATGTTACCATAGCAGCCACAATATGATTATTAGTAACAAGTTTTGATAAATACTTTGATTGAGAAAAATTGTGGTTTATTAAAATTTACGTTGATTATAATTTTTTAATAAATTTAATGTATTAGGTTAACTGTGAGTCCCGGTGAAAAGGCCAGCCGATTGCTTGTATACATATATGGAACCACACAATTACTGTGGTGTAGTTTTTATTAGTCTGTAGAGTATTTATCCAGACATTTTTTAGAATAATAATTAAAATCGGACGTTTTGGTGTGAGTCCTGGTTAAGTGTCAGCTGGATATTTGTATATGTCTATGGAACCACTTAACCAATTGCATTGTAGTTTTTTTTGGTAGGATATTAATCCAGGCATGTTTTAGCATGATAAATCAGGTGTTTTGGAGTGAGTCCTGAAGAAGTTTAAACAGGATATTTTTTTCTGTTGCCTAATATTTATGGTTCATTTTAGCCCATTGTTGTGCTGTGATTTATATCTGGATGAATTTCATCCATTCAATTTTAGATTTTATATATCAATATGATTGGACTGAGTTCCTGGTGAAGTGGTGGCCTGACAAGCGATGACATAATTTGCCGGTTTGCAGCAAGGTGTAATAAATGAGCCCAGTGGTAGTGGAGTGTGTCTGAAACCGAGATCTAGTGGAAGTTAGGCCGTTAGGCCTGGCAGTGAAAAGTTTGGCGTTCAAAATATTCTGAGGATCAAGGCCGTAGCCAGCCAATAATTTCAGGGGGGGTTTGGTGGGCACATCTCCCAATTGCTGGAAGCTAGAAAAAAAATCTAAATGAGAAACAGTTCTAGAAGCTCTCTAAAGTGTTTTTTTATGGTAAAATAACTCACTAACTGCCGAAGGCTTGGAAAATTTCTAAATATTAAACACTTTTTGAAGCTCTGTGAAGTTTTTTCATGGTAAAATAACCCCCAAAATGCTGAAGGCTAGGAAAATTTCTAAATATTTAACACCTCTAGAAGCTCTCTGAAGTGCTTTTCATGGTAATACAGCCCCCTAATTTGAATATTGTTTGAACCATAAATAAAGTCATATATATTTTGTTCATAAAATTTCGCGGGGGGTTTGAACCCCCAAACACCCCCCCCCCCATGGCTACGGCCTTGCTGAGGATAGTAGAAATATTTTTATTTGAATGGTCGTATTTTTAAAACCAACTATATAACTATAAATTTAATTTGTAAATGTCAATTGATTTTGAAAATAATTGACAATATACACGTAAACATAAAGTCCAATACTATGGTCTTTGTTCATATGTTATTGGTTTTTATTCTTCCACTTTTCATTGCCAAACAAGAAAAATAATATTATATCCACTTCACATCTGTTTGTTTGAAGTTTCAGAGATTGTAATGAAAACTAAAATATACTATTTTCAAAAACATTCAAATAAACGTAGACCATTTATTAATATTGCAATTTTCCGTACTACAATGAAAGGGCTAATATAGCCAAGAAAATATTTTTAAATATATTTATATATCAAACAAAATTAACAACCGTGTCTTACTACGCGCCTGGGCTATACGCATATTAATACGCTAGTGAGTTATGGTAAAGGAGGTTGAATTGAATGTGGGTGTATCCATATTTACATGGAAGACAGGTTCGAAACAATTCGTGAATAAACACCGTCAATAGGCTCGGCTGAGATTCTAGTCCTAACTTCCCCATCATCGACAAACTGGACTAGAATGGCATAATATTTAAACACGTGTAATATGATTCGTTTATGCAACTAATCGATTGTTTGAGTTTATATATTAGTTATATTATAAAACAAAAGTGTGTCTTTATTTAGCTCAAAGGTTGGCTCTACTTGGCTGGTCTGTATAAGCATATCTTAATCCTCGATATCAGTTTTCCCAATTCCATACATTACAATGTAGTGGGCAAAAGTGTGTTCATAAGCTCAAAGACAGGTTTTATATCAAGGAGGTGGGAACAATTTACTAGTAAATTTTAATCACCACACATATACTACCCCTATTAGTAAATATGTAAGAATTTATTGATGTAGGCCTACATTAATTTATAGGTAGGGTTCTTCACACTAAATTGGTTACTTTAAGCCGTATATATATATTTTTTTAATTTTACGTTTAAACATTTTAAAATAGTTTTTGGCTCATTACTGTGGCAGAGAACACTTTAAATGTGCTTATTCCTTTTTTTTTTAAGGGAGCAATATAGTATTATGTAAGTTTAGATAATGCCACATGATGTAGGTTCAGAATCAAATAACACACGCGCGCGAGCGCACACACACACACACACACCACAAACACACACACGTATATATATATATATATATATTAGCGCTCGCTACACAGCATCCATTCGGGTTTTACGTCTGTATACGATTTACTCTAATGTGTTAATGCTGAGGAACGCTCAATTTACAAGAAGTGTGCACACATTTACGTGGAGGAAGAATTGGAAACCATTTAGGAAAAATACCTCTCAGTGAACCCGACCGGGATCGAACCTGGATCTCCCCGTCATTGTCAGTCTAGTCTATTGTGAGAGTAACGTCTTAGAACATGTGACCACCGAAGCGGGTGAATATTGTTATACATAATACTCTTCTTATTAAATGAAATTTTTTAAGTTTGTTTTGTTTGGCCTTCGAGTCAGTGCTTATTGGTCGATGCCGTTAAATGAGTACAGTGAACAATCTTGCTCAGTGGTTTAACAGGCCAGCCTACACTATAAGTATTGTCCTCTCTAGCCATGCGGTGTTGATAGTTTGGAGTGTAGTAATTCAATTGGATGTTACAGCCTAGGCTTCCAAAGTCAAGGAGGTACTAGACAAGAGAATTTTCAAGGAGGGTCGAAATAAGGAGTGGCGATAGGGGAGGAACTTATATGAAGAAGAGTATGGAATACAACGGCTTGGATGTCAAGTTAATTTAGTCCGTTTTACCTGTGACAAGGAAGTCAGGGCTCGAATCCTGATTGGGTTTAACTAGGTGGTATTTCTTAAATGGTTTCTCATGCTGTGTATTCCAGTTAATCATGGCGTGGAGGACTAGGTTCGAATCTTGTGTTAAACAGTACGCACATAAAATACATCATTATTTTGAAAATGATTGTTTATAAATCATCATTATTATTATTAGCACCGCGTCTTACTACCCGTTCGGTTTATACGCACTTATGCTAATGTGTAGTGGTAGGATGATTGTGAGATGAAATGGAAGACCTGCAGTTTAACGTGGAATCCGAACTACGATGGAGGCCTGGCATTCCACACATTCACAAGTTATTATGAATACACATCTTGTCAGAGGTGAAGAAAGGGTTTGGCAACCGAGGATTAAAACCCGGACCCCCAGCACCTTACTCCTAGACCGCCAGGTTACCAGGGTTTATTAATCAAAATTAACTTTATTCTGTTTAATATCTGACACCATTCTCTCATCGTCGGTTTTTGTATATTTCTTCTACTTTCTTTGCAAATCACGTTTTTACATGACTTAAACATATTATTTTATTCTTTAACTGAGAAAATGTGGCAGCGAGGTTCGAATATTGACATATTAAAAAAAGGGATTAAAGTGAATATTATGGCTGCTATTTAGTTTTCTTTGCGAGTTTAACTTTACTATAAGGTCCTTACTAATTATTTATCATTCTTGGATACGATTCAAGGGAGAGGTTTAGGAAATCATGTTTGAACTTGAGTTGGATATAAAAATTTTTTTTTTTTTCGATGGGTTTGCCTTGTGACATTCTATGCACTACTGTTGGATGTTGTGTATCAGGCATCCGATCTTAGGCAAATTTTTTATTTGTTTTTTCACCATCGCGTCTCACCCCCTCCCCCCGTTTGATTCGGACGCCATCCCCCTCTTTAGTTCAACCTTCTGAGAGTGATTTTGTTGAAATCATCCTACTATTGAACAAAAGAGCTTTACAGGAGTAAAAAATTAGAGCTTTGGACACTTTGTTCAATACTTCAATCAAAATATTTGTTTGTGTGAAATTATAATATATTTCTTAGTTTTTATTCAATTTCTTGATCCGTAAATTTGGCAGAGGTGGTAACGTGCCATCTTCATGATCTAGAGTTAAGGTGTTCAAATCTTGAGAATTCAATACTTTTTTTATTTATCAGACAGAAAAACCTTTCATTTTAAATTATTGTATTAATCAGCATATCATTTGTTTTAAAATTTTGTTTAGAAGTACATAAGGTATTTGAGCATACGTAGAATACCACAAAATTCTTATTCAAAAATAATTAAACAAGGTTAAAATCAGTAGATTAATTTTGAAATTTATTATGTAGGTGATTATTTAAAAGTTAAATTATTGGGTTTATGATATAAAAATGTACACATTTAAAAAAGAAGGCTAAACAAGCTAATTATTAATCGCATAGTAAAAACATTTAGTACATATTTATGTTTTAAAAATAGTTGAGAATATAAAACAATGTTTTACTGAATTCAACAACTGATTAACAAGTGATTTTTTATTCCGAAATAAAATTAAATCACTGTATTCTAGTTGGAATTGATCTGTTGAACTTCTGAGCTTCAGACAAGCATGCTACCAAGTGAACTAACGAACATATGAAATATTGTGAACGTTTAACTTATACTTAATAACCCGATAAATTCTTGAGACAGTAAACTTAGATGCTATCAAATGGAAGATGGTTTCCTAATAAAACCAAACAAATCGAATTACATGATGCACTCAATACAATAATAGTGTTTACTTTCAGTTACGTATCTTGTAGAATGGTGGATTGTGGCATCCCTTCGCTTTAATCCTTTGGTAAGTCAAGGTTTTACAGTGTTGTCAGATTGAAAACTCATTCGCAAGCGAAACAACGCCACACAGACTCGCACGAAATTAGAGCAACCTTTCAAAATTAGCACTGTTTTGGTACAGCTTGCGATTTGCGAGATCATGAGTAGCGTTTTTTTTGTTTGTTTTTTTTGCAAATTTCAGGGGTAGCCAACATTATTTTCTGTCATACCACTCTCTACATTCTACGCTGTTGGCATTGTCCGTGTAACTATAGCCAAAACCTCAAACTTTACCTGACTATTGCCCTCTCTCCACATCGTGGACAGTAAAAAAATAGGCCTATTTTGAGATTGGAATAGGGGATTAACAAAGTTATTCAGATTTTAGCAGTTGATCGAAATAACCGATCTATCTGTTTTCTGATGTAATAGACTTATTTTTTATTTAATCTACGGTGACCTTAAGGGTGGAACTTAAAATGACTTTGCGTACCATTAGTGTCGTGTGTTGGTCATCTCTTCCCTACTTGACAGACAATACCTGTCTCGCAAGGTGTTCGGGCTGGGAAGAACTGCCTGGCTAATCACTAGTATGACGTCACCTATTTTTACAGCATAAACATTTCAAGATCTAGAATCCTGGGCTGCAGGGTGAATCCCGGTCTAGTGTACTAAGGAGGTTTTTATTAAATAATTCCCCCTATATTCAAATCTAACCTAATCACGTGCGGGTAAGTTTGCTAGTAACGCTACATTACTCCTGACTACACCATTTTATTAATGTGTAATGCCCGGACGATAAATAAGACGCAAAGTAAAGAAACATTTATTTTTTGATAAATTAGTATACAAAATATACAAAACTCGCTAACCAAAGAAGTTATTTATGGTTATTACTTCACTGTGAAAGAGCCTTAGCCTATAGGTAATTTATAACTAATAGTATATTTATTTTATTTATTTGAGGTATTTAACATGCACTTTATGCACCGAGTGATTATATCAGCAAACGAGAATTTCTATGAGCAATAGCGAGAGAGACTTCCAATTTTGCTGGGAAAGGTATGTTCACACACCTTCCAGGGTTCTTTTAAATGCCACAATCAACTTGGCACCAACGACTTTACTTCCTCTCCAAATGAAGTTGTGCTACGTATTTTTAACGCTCAAGAAAAATTCATCAACCCTCGGCTGGGTTTGAACTAAAAGTTAGGATCCAAGATATCAATCTGTATAAAGAAAATATTTCAAAATATTTTTTTTTGTAATTATTTTAGACACAATCATAATTATTATAACTTATTTGTCATATTATTATATTATTATTGTAATGATTGTAGGCCTACACATATTAAATTGTATCAATATGTATCTGATTAAATAAAAATGTGGACAAAAATTAATGGTCTTAAGTTACTAATAATTCTTCATAGCAACGTGTAGTCTACTTGTTTTAGCTCAATCATTATTACAAATGAATTTAAAATACTCATAAACTATAAAAAATACAGCCTTCAAGAGAATAAAACATTGTTGGTATAAAATTGTTTTAAACTATAATAATATAACTATACAAATTATAATAAAATTTAAAAAATAAACACATGTAGGTTAAACTCAAAGTCACAACTAATTTTTTGGGTTCCGTACTAAGAATAGAACCCTTATGAAAAACTCACGTTATATATCTTTTTTCGGTCCTAGGCAGATCTCAACATTTGAATGTTTAGATATATAAAGTCAAAGCTTGGGTTGCAGCTAAGTGATAGCGTGCCCACATGGAATGGGTTGGTAACAATTTTGAAAAAAGACGAATAACGGAATTTGGGAGTCATTAAAAGTAAGTTTACGCTTTATTATTATTATGTTTACCCAATTGTGCGGGTACTTTTGAAAACTCTTACCGTGAGGGTTTCAAATATATATACATATAAAATATTTTAATATAATAGTATACATATAGACTATTATAATTTAAAAAATAAAAAGTCTCATAAACGGAATTTTTAAAATGTTGGGAAAACACTGAAAAAAAGGAATATTTAAAAACATATGTTTTTTACAGTAAAAATAATTTTATTTATATGCAAATAATACTTTTCGAAATATTTCTATATTAATTTCTCTCAGTAATTTTACTCATGAATGCCGCCTGCCGACAACTTTCGACGGAGCAAGACCGCATAAACGAGAAGAGGATGGTGAGCCTAGGCACGAAATCCAAATAACTTGCACCAAGTGCACACTTGATCCATAGTAATACATACATTAAAGATACATAAAGAATGAAAACTAGCCAAACAACGCATATTATTAAGCCATAAAGATATTGCTGAAAGTTTGTTTACTATTTTGGTTCCCAGATAAATCTAAAGTGATATTTAATATAAATGAGTACACCTTATTTTTATTTTTTTCAATAAGTTATAACCGATCTCACTTAGATAGACGCGTATCATCCTAAGGTTTCATTTTATAAATTTTTTGAGGTATCTGACGTGTACTTTCTGAACCGACTGATAAAATCAGCACACTACTTTGATACTATCTAAAAACTTGAAAAGACACAACATGCCCGTCTATTAGCTCCTCAGTTTAGAAGTGGAAAAAAAATGTTTCGCTAAAAATAAAAGCTCCACTATGTCAGGAATCGAACCTAATGTCCTTAGTTTACTACACAAACATGCTATCGATAGAGCTAAGCTGTCGCACTAAGTTTTCGTTAAATAAATCTGTAAATCGTGCTCTTGTATGATTCTTGGTTTAGAAAGCATTATATAATAATATAATAAAATATAATAATTATAATAATAATAATAATAATAATAATAATAATAATAGTAAGGTAACCAATAATTATTTGAGGAGTATGAGATTTTAACATATAGGTTGTAGTGCAGACTACAAATTACATCATTTGTTTGGTCTTGAAATTAGCTTGGAAGCAGTAATAACGGTTGGCTCAATGCAAACGATAAATGTTTAGAAGATGTATGAATGTTAACTGACCCGCCTCGGTGGCGTAGTTGGCTAACGCGCCAGTCGTGTTGAGTCAGACCACCGAGGACGGGGAGATCGAGGTTCGAATCTCGGTCGGGTGAACTGGGGGTGGTTTTTCCTAAATGGTTTTCCACTCTCCCTCCACGCAAATGCGGGTTCACTTCTTCTAAATGCAACCTTCCCATTTCCTAATCCATTAGTGTAATTAGTACGGGTAGTAAGACGCGGTGCTAAAAAAAAATGTTAACTGCATTAGAAACTGTCATTATTTTGCTAGTGCATTACTTGATTAAGTGAATAATGTGATCCATCCTCCTTTTGGACAAGCGCCATTTAACAACTATACGCGGACATTCACGGCCAGCAAGCACACACAGAACGAGCTATTTATTAATATGTTTGAGTGCCAGGAAAACTTCACTGTTTCTCAGATAACCTTCATATAGTCAATCTTAAATCAGATAACCTTCATATAGTCAATATTAAATCAATATGACAAGGAAAGAGTGTTTAAAGCAATTGTTGAGGGTTGGTTTTTTTATTTGTTTTTAGCACCGCATCTTACTACCCGTTCTGGTAGTACGTCAAAGTACTAATTACTCTAATGGGTTAGGAATGGGAAAGGTTGAAGTTAGAGGAAGTGAACCCGCATTTGCGTGGAGGGAGAGTGGAAAACAATTTAGGAAAAACTACCTCAGTTCAACCGAGCTATATTAGAACCTCGATCTCCCCGTCCACATCAGTCGAGCTAAACAGGAAACTAGCGCGTTAGCTAACTACGCCACCGGGGTGGGTCTGTGAGTTGTTGATAATCTCATTGTAATAAAGATATTATTGATTGGACTTAAAAAAGAAAGCCCTAAATTAATCATAGATTATAGACCAGTGTGATATCTTCTCGGAACACTTACAAAATAAAATATTTAATATCTTATACTAAACAGAATTACAAAGTAAAATAATTCTAGAAAATACGGTAAATAATTTATATTTTACTGTATTGATAGTCATGCGGACAGAAAATTTCTCATATGGTCCATTTTCAGTGATGGATGAAACAGGGTTCTAGTCCTGGCCGGGCATATTGAGACACGGTTTCCTAAATTGTTTCCCAACTTCTCTCCAAGCAAATGTGGTTACATCATCTTTAATTTGTATCTTTTTCATCACTATCCTCCAGAAATTAGTAGTAAAGATGGTTGAAATAGGTAATATTATGTTACATATAAATATTCTCCTATAGTTCACTCTGGACTATATTATCCCCCTCGTGGAAAACGGAATTTCACCTTCCGGCTAACCCACAAAATCCATTATAGCTAGGCCTGTCAGTATTTCCAGGGACTCACAGCAAAACACCTGATTAAACTAATGTTAAAACCTGCCTGGATATAAAAACTACTTTGACCTATATACACAACATCCATCCGAAACTTTAACAGGGACTCGAAACCCAAAACCTAAGTTTATCATGCTGCAATTTGCCTGATTGATATCCTACAGAAAATAATTAACTACGGAATCAGTTGTTCACAAATATCCGGCTGGTTTTTCACCGGGACTCACAACACAAAACATGATTAAATCATGCTTAAACTTGCTTGGATAAATATTCTACCAAAAAAAAACTACATTGCAATCGGTTAAGTGGTTCCATAGAAATATACTAATATCCGGCTGACACTTCACCAGGACTCACACCAAAGCACCTGATTATAATTACTACACTAAAAAATGCCTGGATAAATACTATAGAGAATAATAAAAACTACTCCACAGTAATTGTGTGGTTCCATATATGTATACAAGCAATCGGCTTGCCTTTTCATCGGGACTCACACCGAAACACCTGATTATACACAAATAATGCTAAAACCTGCCTGGATATTGGTTCAGTACAAAAGTAAAAACTGCACCGCAATTGGTTAAGTGGTTCCAGAGACCCTAAGTTACAGATATTAATAAATCCGGCCGTATCTTTAAAAGAAAATCAAACCCTGACTGAATGTATGCGAGAGCCTCCCTTAGCAGACCTCCTGATGAAAAGAAATAAATGCAATGCAATCATTTATGAAGTTCCAGGTATCTTTGGCTATAGACATACATTCTTAAAAACAGTACAGAACTATAATATATTTTTTTTCTTAAATATATTTACATTCCAAACCTTAAAAAAGCAGATATATCATGTAAAATGGTTTTAAGCTCGTAAACAAAACACAATATTTATCCTTTTTTCAATTATTATTTAAACCTCCTAACTCTGATATTGTTTTAATACTTGCCTACGACATAGCCAGTTTTATTGTTTGGATTTCCAGAATTGATTTTGTAAAAAACAGATTTGACAAAAATAAACACATAAAAAATCACAAAAATAATCAAAAATAAACACATAATTATGTAACGTTTTATGCCGATAAACGTTACAACAACCGAACGTAAAGCTGTGCAAATGAACATTATTCAAGACACCTAAAGAAATAGACAGTAATCTACTCACCTGATGCCCCATTCACCGCAGACTGCCTGACCGGCCCCATCGAACTCCCCCCCCCCCCCCCCCCCCCACGCGAGCACTACATCCTCGTCGGAGTGTTGAGTGAAAACTAACAGAAATAAAGGCGTGTCGTGTTAGACACTGAATCACCCTATGAATCATGGGAAAGTGTGACGTAGAGGAGGCCACGTAAAAAGAAAAGAAGGAAGGTTCGAGTCTCTTCTCCAAGGTTATAGGTTGTTCCTCTCCATGATGTTTCACCCCTTCCCTCTGGTCCGTGTCTATGTTCTACTGTGTTCTGTTTTCCCCTTTGTTCCCCCCCTCTCAGTATTAAATCATTTATATACCGCTGTCGTTTAGTTTAAACTTCACTTCTTGGTTCGGCGGTGTCGAAAGACATCTAGGATGATATTAAGGTATCAATTCTATTTTCGGACTTTGTAAATTCAAAATTCCCTTTTGGACACACGTCAATTATTCTCAAAAATATGTACAAAAAAATCAAAATGTAATCATGGACTAAATTTAGGTATTTTTTTTTAAAGAGAAATAAAGTCCCCTCAGGACGCAAGTCTTTGCCATGATTAGTTTAAATGTTTGTAATGATAAACTACAGGAATCATGTTTAAAAGCCCATCTGGCTCAGAAGGAAATTTATTACTGTAAACAAAAGTAACTTTACATGACTTTGCAAGGCCACGCATGGCGTGTTGCCTATGAGAGCCGAGGCGTCTCATTTGCCCTTTCGGCCGTATATTTTGTACGTACTTGTTTTATGTTTTGTTTTGTAGACTATGCCTTTTGCACAATAGGTACTTTTGATAGTAATGATACCCTAGTAAATGAGAGATATTCCAATTATTTAATACAAAAGATTCTAGTTTGTTGTTTGTTGAACTATTGCCCAAAGATGGCCGAGTTAAACTTAGCTGTATGGCGGATTGCCATAGAGACCCAATAGGGGTCGTGTTGTAAACTTTTGGTACTCATATAGTACTTTTTTGGACCACGTGTCATTAAGACTATTTCATCTTTGCGGGCTTAACCCATTTGTGATAACTACGTTACTATTGTGGGCTTAACCCGATTTATGTATATATTTACCTTTTTTATGATTGTTTTTCTTAATATCAATATATATATATTCACTAATATTGTTATGTTTCATAATAAATATATATTATTTTTCTTTCAAATATTTTTCTTAATATTAGTTAATAAGTCATAACTCTTAGATATTCTCGCCCTCTTCCCCTAATATATATATATTTTTTTATATGTCTATTCAGCTAGTGATATTGATGAGAGAGTTCATGATAACACAAAATGATGTATAGGTCAGAGAGACAGGCCTATTCGTCACATATTGTTCTATCGGCTCCACTGCAAATATCATTTGTTGTATTTTTTTTATTTTGCATTCTGTTTTAAATTTGTGCACCAGCCTTTGTCTATGAGAGGACAAGGGGGTGGTACAATTATAACCATTATATATTAAATTTATTAGAAAATGATAATCAACGTAAACTTAATAAACTATACCTTTTCTCAATCAAAGTATTAATTACTAAAGCTTTTTACTAATAGTTATATTGTAGCCTCTATGGTAACATTAAATAAATTATGGAATCGAACTATGGTTTTAGAAAGTTATACACAGTCGTAATAACTTTGAAGAAACAAATAAATTCACTTTTATAACTAAAATATTTCCAAAGGATAAGATTTTATCAAAATCCCCTTTTTTTGTCTACCCGGAAATAATATAAAATATTTTAAATTAGTATTGGGACCCTTAAATTATATAAGATTTTTTTAACTCACCGTTTTAAAAATAAAGTAAAAATATTTTAGATTTAATTTGTTATTTGCACTACATGTGTGGAATATAATAATTAATCATTAATAAATTCACAATTAGCTATTCACAGTAATAAATATTCTGAAAAGAGGAAGACCTGCTTTAAGGTTCCATGTAAAACGAATAAATGTGGATAGCACTGCTGCCAAAATAATGTGTGGCGCTGTTAAATCTTTAACAGTTAAAAATAGCCAGCCCATATATTTATGAGACAAAACATAATTAATGAACTAAGTATGTAACGAATAATTGATTTTATTAAGAAGGGAACAAAAAAATAAAATTCATTTATTAGATCAAACCATTTGGACATCGCAAAAATACATACTCACTCCCCCATCCCTCCTTCCAAACAGTCAAGAAATAATTTAAGGACTTAAGGCTTTCTCTAAATCCGGCCTTTGGCGTAGCTAGGCAAACTATTCTGCAGTCATGTGTGGTGGTATAGCATACCGCGCGGGCTGATACAAAAAGTTGCTACCTTACAATCTCGACGGAGTGTACATTTATAAAAATAGTTTGTGATTGTGTAGATTATTCAGAGAACAAAGCTTGATAGACTAAGACAATATATTAATAAAATTAAAAGAAAATATTAATGAGTGTGAGGAGAGCTGTGGAAGTGTATAAGTCTTGGAGATTAGGAAACAACAAAACCTTTCAAGTTGAAAATATTCAAATGGTAGTTCCGAGTACATGTAGCAAATAAGTCAGCAAAGAAAGAAGAATCAGATAACAAGGGTAGGATAAGTAGAGGGGGGAGGCGGCTCGAGCTATTCACCCCTTGCCGGTTGCAATTTGCAGAAATATAAATAGTGGCACTTTAAAACAGCCTGTCTGGAGATAAGTGATTGTTATTAAATACTGTGACGCGTGTGAATGCTTTTAGTTTTGTGAGTTTAGTGTGTAGTGTAGATTAGTGTTAATTAAGTTACTAATTATCGTGTAGGTTAAACCGGTTTACTTTGCCTGGATGCTAAATTTTGTTTTTTAAGTTAACGTTAGAAATTACAATAAAAGAAATAAATGATCTTGTCTACTTTCGTTTTTAATTGGAAGAGACTTTTAGAAAATACAAACATCTTTGTTTGTGTTAAACATTGACAAAATGTTATTATATTATTAGTGTTATTTAATATGTGTTTATAATATATATCAACTGTTAATGGTGCAGATCACACGATTTTATGTATGGATACCTAAATGAAAACATTTAAATTAATTTTTTAACCGTCAAAAAAGTGTCTTTCTATCTGAATCTGACTGCTAGGCTAGGCTAGGCTACTAACCAGTTTACAAGCGGTCCCAGCCCGTCCCCCTTCCTGCCTTCAGTAACCCTTTTCAATACCTTGGTGTTTCATAGATATAAATCACCAATACATTTGGTCAAGTTGGACATTTCTTTATTTCAATAGGCCTAGTGTACCATTGTAGACTATGTGGGCAGGGGTAACTCCACCTTTTATCCAAGCACTAATTACTAGAAATCATCTCTTGGAATTTTCCATGGTGGAACCTTATTTGTGTAGAGAAGGTGGGAATAGGGGCCGAGTAACCAAAAAGGGGTTTTGAGAGACTGGCCCCCTTCCCAGGCCTAAGAAATTCCATGCTCCCTCCACCAGCAAACGTTTGTCAATTGGACGCCGCTATCGGATAGGTACTCGCCTGGAATATTTTTTAAAATTATAGTCCTTTAAGATTTATTTGGGGTGGTCTTTCCTCCAATTTTTAAAATATATATGCCCCTAGAATATATTTAGATCAGGCTTTGCCTGATATATTTTTAATTCTATGCCTTTAGGGGCTATTTTGAGTTCTTACAAAATATAGGAGGGGAGGAAAATAAATCTAGAAAAGGGGGGTGGGTAAATTTATTCCAGGGAGAAAAACTATTTTTAGGGGGCAGTACCCACTTCTCACCTATACTTTCGCCACAACTTATGTCAGTATTTATAATAAGTGCTCAATATCAATTTTTGAACTTTGAGGGAGGAGGGGATCAGTAAGTTTCTAAATGATAACAAGGTGATAGCACTTAAATAATTTAATCTCTGCCATTTATTAACATTAAAATAAACTTCAGATAGCTTCAAAAGTCATAAATCTGAATCCTTCTTTAATGTGGCAGTTAAAATTTTGGCATGGCTATGGCCTTGTCAGGGTCCGAATAATCTAGGGCGTAACTTTTGAGCTAGCGAAGATGAGTAGATCGGGGTTTGAATCTCAGTCAAGTCTACTGAGGGTGATTTTTCCTAAAAGTTTTCCTTTCACCTTTCAAGCAAATGCGAGTAGATTTACTCTAAAATTCTTCCGTTCTAATCCCAACCCCATTAGAGTAATTACCATAAATGCGTAAATCCAAACAAGTAGTATCACACTGTAATAAAAATCATCAAAACATGTTAAATCATTTTATGTTTATGTCATTGTCGGTTTCCTATCCATGGCTGAGGATGGAACTCACGCATTTAATTAAAACTCTAAAGATGTACCGGTACTATTATATGAGCTAACCAATTTATTATCATTTCAATCTCTATATAATATAAATCTGAACGTATATCTGTCAGGAAAAGAAAATCCACTTCCAGATGAGCTGGAAAACTAAAATTTGGCAGGAAGGTAGAGGGATTGCTCCATACAACCAGAAAAATAAAAAAACGGGACATTTCAAAATGAGGATTCAGGAAAAAAATTTGTTGGGGGTGGGGGCAATAATTAGAAAAAACCTTTTAGTTGAGGTAGAAAAATAACACTTGGCAGAAAGGTAACGGGACCACTTTAAATAATATTAAAAATATAAAAACCTTAAATTTGTATATGGGACTCCAAAAAATATGGAGGAAGGAGCCCGGGGACGGGAGGACAGTAAAATAACTACGGCACTAATTGTGGTAGAGATTATAAAGTTTGTAGGCAAGTAAAAGGAAAACTCCATAACCAACTATTAAGTCTTAAAATTTGAAATTGGACCTCTAACTCTCTAAGGGAGAGAACGAGGGTTTAAAATTGTCAAAATTCACTTATGTATTTTTGGGCCAGTGGACACAGAGCCTCGAAATTTAAAATTACCGTTTTTTTAAGGCACTTATATTCTTGCATTGTTGGCTGCTTGGAAAAGTGGCAGGGAAAAAAAGCGTCTCTATTTCTGGGACTAGACGTTCCGCTAACTATGAGGACTTTCGTAAAGGTTGGTCAAGGACGTGGGAGTTCAGGAATCTGATAACTTACCCCCTCCAACCCCTTGCCTTATGTTGGTCGAAATCGAGGATCTGGAAAAGCAGTTGAGGATGCCCGTTTCTGGTTTCATTCCCGCCTTATATTCAGTTTCTACTGAGTTTTATTATGTACAGTAATTGAGATTTATTTTGTAGTTACAAAGTGATTTCAGTCTCGATCTTGTGTAGAGAACAGCGGTCATATAACCACAGTTTTATCTTCCTGTGGCAACTTAGTCTAATAGCATTGATGAGCGTCATTGTTATCAACCGGGGAATGTTAGACCCACGTGTGAGTGTGTCTGTGCTACCGCCAACCACGTGAGGAATTGGCGCAAATTCACGCATACAAGAAAAAGTTTCATCAGGAGCCCAGGATCAGCCCAGAGTGATTCACCAGTGTAAAATGTATCTCCAATATCCACACAAGAGCCAATATGATATCTTAATTTAATCGCTTAAGTGGAATTGTTTGTGGCTAAATGAAACGTTGAGCTATATCTTGACCCATTTGTAACAGTGAACACAAAAAGAAGAATTAATATATAAGATGGCGGGAAAAATATTTTAGTTAGCAAGATATCCAAGAGAGTGCATCACTGTACATCCTAAGCATTTAGGCGCGAATTACTATAGTCTGACCCTCTCCCTTAATGATCGCCCACAAAAATGTTTCTAATGTTATAGTCGCATCATTAAGAATAGGATAAAATATATATGAGCCAACACAATGAGCGCAAAAATAAACCCAATTAATTCAACCACTTCAAGAAAACTCGGTTACCAACTCAGCACATAATTGTTTCCAAGCTTCGTGGGGTAATTGCTTCGTAAGGAGGTTTACAAGCTGATCCCTCGATACGATGTACCACATCTCAATATCTCCATGTTCTAATTGCTCCCAAACATAGTGGTAGTGGATGTCAATATGCTTGGTACGCTTGTGGTATTCCGGACTCTTCACAAGTTTGATGGCACTTTGATTGTCAATACAGATCACCATTTGTAAAGAGGTTTCTCCATAGATGTACATGAACATGGTTCTAAGCCACACAGCTTCTTTTTATGCTTCTGAGAACACCATACATTCAGCTTCAGTGGTTGAGAGAGATACTGTCTGCTGCCTAGTACTGCTCCAAATAACAGGACCATCCGAGATCTTGAATATGTAAATTGCTGTCGATCACCTTGTATTGAGGTCTACTTCATAATCAGAGTATGAATATCCCACAACCGTAATTGGGTCCTTGAACTTTCAATACACGACTCCATAGTTGGCAGTAGTGTTGAGATACTTAGTAATCTTCTTGACATTGTTCCAGTGGTTTCTGTCAAATCTGTCGCAATATTTTCTGATCTGCCCACTGCAAACGCTACATAAGGATGACTGACCACGCAAATAAATATTAATGCGTCAACTACTTCCTTGTATGGTATATGTTTAATTGATTCGTCTTCTGTTGCGGCTTGTAGGTGAATACTGGAATCTGTATGCAAACAACATGGATTATCATCCTTTATATTGAATATTTTGACAACCTGGTCTATGTAGGTTGATTTTACGATGAAGAGTGTGTCGTCTTCTTAGTTGTAGCGTATCTGCACACCTACAAAGAATTCTACTGTATATTTATGATATCATGATTTCAAAACTATTCTGCAAATAAGTGATTGTAACATTGCATGACAATACCATTGTGAAAAAAAACTATTAGAAAGGCATGATGTCCCTCAACATTGGCTTTGTAGATACAAGTATCCCCATTAAATTGCCCAAAGCCAAACGTCTTTATGAATGGGTTGAACTTCTGGTTCCAACATTGTGACGATTGCTTAGGAACGCAAAGACTCTTGTTGAGTTTACAAACAATATTTGAATCCACCTGTATTCCTTCTGGAGGACTCATATGTCATGTATATCTCATCTTCAAGATCTCCATTAAGGAACGCGATTTTGATATCAAATTGAGCTCGTTCATAGTCGAATCTAAATGCAATAGAGAGGAACACTTTGATCGAATAATAACGAGTTACGGGGAAACATGTTTTATTGTAGTATTTTACACCTTTTGGATGTACCCTTTTGCACACAAATGGGCTTTGTATCTCGTAATCTCACCCGAAGTATTTTTTTTTAGTTTTAAAGACCAATTTTGGCCTATGTGCTTCTTCCCTTCAGGTATTGATATCATTGGCCATGTGTAGTTCTTATTTAAAGCGCCAGCTTCCACTTTCATGACAGTTTTCCATTTCAGCTTGCCCGGGCATGTAACTGCTTTAAATCAGATACTAGGAGTATCCTCATCAACGCAGAGAGTATTCTCAGTTAACTTTACTGGAAGCTTCAAGACGCTACGAGGTTTGTTGATATGAGTATAACTCTTGGGTGATTCATCCTCATGAAAAATTTCTTCCTGCGGCTCACGTGGCTTAGGCTCCGGGTATGTCTTCTTAGTCCCGCCGTCTTCTTAGCTCTCAGCTATATCTTCTTCATCACATTCAATTTGCGTGGGCACGTAGTGGACAGGATTTAAAAGATTTGTCGTTTATTGAAGAGCAGATTGCTTGATATTTTAATTTTATTAGTGTTAAGATCGTACAGCATGTAGTTGGAAAATTACTACCATAGTCAACAAGTATCGTCTTCTTGAGATTCTTATCCAAGTTATTTCTCCCGTTTTCCATCAGCATATAGGCTTCACATCCAAACGTCCTTGCATACGATAGTTGAGGGTTTATGCCAGTCCAAAGTTCCAGGGGTGTGAAGTTATGTGCCTGCTTTGTAAGTGTACAGTTTAATATGTATACCACACAACTTATAGCCTTCACCTAAAGCTCTTAAGGGAGGTTGCCGCTGCAAAATATCACCCGAGCACTCTCTACAATTGTGGGCATTTCTCTCTCTGAGTGAAAGTTTTGTTCGGGTGTGCATGGCGTTGTTCTCTCAGCAATGATCCCTTTTAAGGCAGGAAAATCATGAAACTCCTCATTGACATAGTTTGTACAATATTGTCTGTATGGAGAATCTGCATAATTCACTTGTACTTTGTTTTTACAATCTTAAAAATTCTTTAAAACATTGTGGTGTGTCTTTTTTATGTTTAAGGGGACACAGTAGTCCCTATCCTGCCTAGGTTAAATTTGCCATTTTTCGGTACATATATTTTGCAAACCAATTGATCAATTGAGTTGAAATTTTTAGTGGAAGTTGTTTATAGCTTTATAAGTATTAATAAGAAGCGAAATTGAGATGGGAAAATAAATTATTAAGTTTTGATTTTTTTCTTGTTGAATGTTTTTATACTTTTTTTCTGGTTAAAATTTCATTGTTAATAATTTATATTTTCCCTCTTAATTGTTAGATAAACTTTTTGCTTCTTATTATCAATGAGTACCACCCCAAGATTAACTGGTATTTTTTTAATAAAAATTGGTTGAATAGATTTTGATAAATATGTACCTAAACATTAAAAAATGTAGTTTTGAGATAAATCTATTTAAAAATTATATAGCAATGTTTACCAATTTAATCTTTTTTTCTTGATTTTTTATTATCTAATGCATTCCTGTAGCATATTCAGGATCGTCTTTGTCCTCTTCTTTCTCTTCTAACCTTCTTTTTACATTTCTGTGCACTTGTCTAGCCCTCTTGTTGACTTGGGGTAATGGGGGGGGGGGGGGAGGGGGTATAGGGTTAGGGTTATGCAATTTTCTGACGAAGTTTCACTTGAAAGAGTTGTTATTTCTTTTGTCACACTATATCTATTTCCCAAAAACTTTCGTTTACCAAACACCTTTGACCTAGGCATTTTATATATCACTATATTAGTAAAAACCACTATAAATAACTAATTATCAATTGAATTACAAACAAAACAATATAGAAACAAAAGTTATAAACAGCTTGTATAGAAACAATAGAACAAATATATTATTATCAACCTTTAAAATAAATCAGAGATCTACCACACAGTGATTTCATAGATAGATAGATAGAAAATTTATTATTATAAATTTGATAAATATAGTAGATAAAATTGGTTACTGGAAACTAGTCCTCACAAAATGTGTCCCTAAACCAAAACAATTTGCAACATTGAATAGTAAAATTTTAATTTGACTAGCAAATATACAACTAATTATTATGTGTTTGGTATTGGTGGAAAGAGGAAACTTTATACTATTAGTAAATGTATTAAAAAAAATAATCATTTTTTATAAACTTTTGGGTACTGTGTCCCCTTAATGAAAGATATTACTCTTTAGCCAAAGAAGTAATTTTTGAAAGTAGCAAAGTGTTTAGCTCCTACTACAGACTGGACTGGCATGGCACCGAGATCACTGTATATTGATTTACTGACTTTCATCTTCTGTTGGTTGGGTTGGGTTGGGTTGGGTTGTTGAACGAGAGTTTGTGGTTCCTTCCATATGTATAGCCAGGGCAAAAGAAATGGTCTCCATCACTCAAGTCAAAATCAGCATATATGCCTTTTGAGACTAACTCCTTCAAAGAGTTGACATTGGTGTGGCCATAGCTTCAAAGGCTAGAGTCTGAAAAAGTATTTTATATATGTTATTGGGTTGGCATACACCACACGCGACCAACTTTTCTTTTTCAAGAACTTTAAAAAAATTGTTTGAGTTAACTATTTTCATTCCTAGCTTTGTGATTTTCCCCTCAGATGTAAGGTTATTTTTCAGTTCCGGCACAAATAAGACATCTTTAATGACTGAGTCATACCACTGACCACTCAGCAACTTCCAAATCTTCACATCACATTTACCTTTGACAGAAAGGTTGTGGTCGTCACCAACACTGTTTGGAGCTGGTTAGCGCTCTTAATTAGAACTTCTACGCCAGTCCACGGATAGGCTTGTTTAGGAATGGGTGGCCTGACAAGGTCAGGAGAACGTGGTTCAGTATACGGGGTGGAGCCCCAAGGATAATTTAGAGGAACCGACGGTACACGCCACAGAGATGGTTGTATCTGTATGTGGGTAAATAGTAAAATACGGGAGCCGAATAGAGAAGGATGGACATCATACACTACAAGAACAGATATATCTTGTGAGCATATGCCAGCGAACTGGTCGGAAGCAAAGGTGGAGCCAACTTTATCATGACGCCCCTCTCTCTTCCCATCACCCATCTGAGGTGGAGATCCCAGATACATTTCTCGTCCAGGGTCACTCCCAGCCACCGGACCGCAGGCAATGACTGTACTGCGTAACCCTCCACGAACAATGAGTATAATATAAAAGAGAGTCAGGAGTCTTGTGAGACCCCTGCTAAGATCGATCGAGTGGAAGAGAGGGTGGGACTGACATCCACTCTGAAGGAGCAGTCGTCGAGGAACGGCCTGACTAGATGTAGGAAGGGAGGTTTTTTTTATCCCTTTGTATAATTGACCTATTGTCTAGGAATGTATGATAGGTCCTAGTAAGTTATATAATATTGTTATCCATATGCCATTATTTTTTTCCATTTTATTGTATACTAATACTGGAATTGTCTCCCTAAATATATTCTAAATCTAAATTAATCTAATCTAACTACCTTAAAACTAATGCAGCTTACTGCATTTACACGTGGGGATGACACACGTTATCCTTGTAATTTGGGATGTTTGTTTATGATATAGTGATGCTGCTCTTGGCTATCATGTAGTCACCCTCTCAAGCCAGTAGATGATTGGGGAGCCTGAACGGTACTTGCCTTGTATACACTTGCTGTGAAATGTTCTAAGGCTATGTGGCATCTAGGGTCACCATCTCATCATTTTCATAACTGCCTCTTTTGTCTTCCAATGTCTTCATACTGGAATGTGAGGTGAGGTTCAGGGCCTTAGTTCGGCTACCCAAGGCCTAGACCCTCTCCGTTCATCAGTAGGCATCCCCAATATACCTGAAGATGTTTTTCTCACAATTCTTTTCTCCCTTGCTCTTCTTCCTATATTACGTTTGTTTTGTTTGTTTCGGAGGACCAATAAATATTAAAGCGATAATTCCATCTTGCTGGTTTATTTAAATATATTTTCTAAGTCACACACACCAAAAAAAATCAAAAATAATAACATTAATTTCCTTGGTAACAGAACAAAATAATCAAATCAGTCTCCTCAGCTTAACATAATAAAACACTCATATATTGTCTTGTGTATAGATTACGACATCCAACGTGTAGCAGTTGAACCAAAGCTCACTCCACCAAGTGATGATAATGAGTACTATCACGTTTTAATGACAGACAGCTGATCCGAACATATCACCCACCTTAATTAGGCTAATTATTATTAGAGGGGGTCATTTTTCAATTTTCAGAATATGACTCTCATATATTGTTTAACAATATAGAAGTATGTTGGCTCATGTCTGTAAAAATAGGAAAATTATGTTTTAAGTGGACTGAACAGTGACATAATCATCGATACTGTAACTTAAATGGCCCCGGGATTAAAATGTACTACCAAAAAAATTAAAATACTTCACCTCACTATTTAAGCGTACACTGAAACATAGTTAAAGTGGTATTTATGAATGAATGTTTTTAAGTTATATTTGTAGTACCGGGCCGCTTGGTACCTGCCAGTCAGCCTCAAATTGTATTTATATTCTCTACATCTAATTTAAGATTTCGATTACTCCAGGCGTTGGCCAAATCAACCTGTTAAGCGACAATGGTGCAAATCCCGAGCGAGACGGATTTACTCATCCCATGTACGTTAAGCCCATTATAATGACAATCTGCAACTATTTAAAATGGTGGCTATGCCAGGGAGATTGAAACTGTGTCATCTCACTAAGATTAATTGTTATGCCGTCATTCAGTCCCTTTTTTTTATAGACCCACGTTCTTAGGAATGAAAAGAGACCTAGACAGTAATTAGTGTGATTATATGCTTGACAGCTTTGAGATAAAAACTCAAGATATCAAAGAATCATAAAACTAAACTACACGTAGTGTTTTATGGAGTAAGATTAACTGTTCATTCGTTAAGTGTGACCTTACAATGTCACCATTAAATATAATGTTTAAGTCTAGTTCTATATCAAATCCGAATATCTTTGTATTTTTTATTTAAAATTGACTATCTGAAACTACTAATTATATTGGTACAGACACGCCCAATCTATTTCTCGTCATTTCATCAATGTAGAAGAAGAAAACCCTAATTTCAACGGTGATATTATTTAGACCATGCTGGGATTTGAACCCAGGGCTTTAAACTGAGTAAAAATACAAGTTTCCGATTGAGATAAATGTGTCACATACATCTTTTTAGACAAAATCTTTGGTTTGATCTTTGTTACTTTCTCTCTATCTTACAGGTAGAGAAAGTATTGTGATCGTCAAAAAATTCGAACTCGAGATTTTGATGAATTTTGACGTTTCATGACTTCCTGAATCCGAAAAAGTGGTTTTTGAATTTCCGTCTGTCTGTCTGTCTGTCTGTCTGTCTGTCTGTACCTCCAACTAGAGCCTAAACTATTTTACCGATTGAGCTGAAACTTGATATCTAGGGTTTTCATAGGGTTGCCCCGAGGGTTTTTTGGAATTGGATATCTACCCCTAAAATTAAGGGTAGTTTACTGAAGGGAAAAAAGAGAAAAAGTCGATTTTCTCAAAATCGGCTCTAACGATTTTTATTAAATTTCATTTATGAACATTAATAAATATTACAAACAAAATGGCTACTCTCAATATTTCGGGAAAATCGCTTTAAGGGCTCCGGTCTGATGCGTAAATGAACATTTTTTATAATAGCTCCGAAACTATTTGAGATATGAAATTACTTAGCATTACAAATATGTATATATATTTATAATACAAATATTTTATTCGAAACATATTTTTATATAATCAATAATTTTCAATCTATACGCAATTATATATATTTTTTTAACTTTTTGGACATTAAAGCTTAAGTATTGCGATCGTAAAAAAAACTAACCTGAAATGTTGATGGATGTCGACGTCTCATGACCCCCCGAACCCTAAAAAACAGTCTTTGCAATGCCGTCTGTCTGTGTGTCTATTAAAACTTAAAATTAAGGGTAGTTTACCGAAGGGCAAAAAGAGAAAAAGTCGATTTTCTCAAAATCGGCTCTAACGATTTTGATTAAATTTTATTAATAAACATTAATACATATTACAAACAAAATGGCTACTCTCAATATTTCGGCAAAATCGATTTAATGGATCCGGTCTGATGGGTAAATGAACATTTTTTATAATAGCTCCGAAACTATTTGAGATATGAAATTACTTAGCAATACAAATATGTATATATATTTATAATACAGATATTTTATCCGAAACATATTTTTATAAAATCAATAACTTTCAATCTATACGCAATTATATGAATTTTTTTAACTTTTTGGACATTAAAGTTTAAGTATTGCGACTTTCAAAAAAAACTAACCTGAAATGTTGATGGATGTTGACGTCTCATGACCCCCCGAACCCTAAAAAATAGTCTTTGCAATGCCGTCTGTCTGTGTGTCTATAAAAACTTAAAATTAAGGGTAGTTTACTGAAGGGCGAAAAGAGAAAAAATTGGTTTTCTCAAAATCTGCTCAAACGATTTTGATTAAAATTCGTATCTAGGCGATGATTAAGATTATAAATAAACTGGCTATTTTCATTTTCCTATGAAAATGATTTTTAGGGTACATTACAGAAGCGTTAATGTCCGTATCTCCACAACTATTTGAGAAACTAAACAACTTATCATTGCAAAATTGTAGGACTATTATAAATAAAAAACTTTTATTTGACATATATTTTTATATAAGCAACAGTTTCTGAGATATTTGCAAATATATTAATACAATTTTGTGAGCTTTAGTTGTAAACATATACTACTTAAGTCTTAACGCAATAATTCTCCAATGCCATAGAGTAATTAAATATAAGTATCTAAAAAAGTATGTTATTTTTCCTTAAAGCTCTTTGGAGAAATGTTTGAATAGCAATGATCTATCTCCATTTTAGACTCAATAGTCAATATTTACATTTTTTATTGGTCAAAATGTATAAATGAATAATTAAATATCAATGCGATGACTTGAAGATCTGCAACACCTTATAAAATGTTAATATTTTAACCAGAAATCGAAATTTTAATACGAAGTGTTGACCCTTGTGGAAGACATTAAACTGTTTGAAATGCTCTTAGGTGGACAAAGATGCGCCTCTTTTCTCATTGATTCTATATCATTGTATATTATTTTAGGCGTGTTCTTATGTGGAGTGGTGATGATACAATGTACATTATTCAGTTCAGAAATCTTACGAGTTTATAGAAAGAGAGAGAAAGTCTGTGCGGTGCGCCGTACCATTTATTTTACTTTCTCTCTATCTTACAGGTAGAGAAAGTATTGTGATCGTCAAAAAAATCGAACTCGAGATTTTGATGAATTTTGACGTTTCATGACTTCCTGAATCCGAAAAAGTGGTTTTTGAATTTCCGTCTGTCTGTCTGTCTGTCTGTCTGTCTGTCTGTACCTCCAACTAGAGCCTAAACTATTTTACCGATTGAGCTGAAACTTGATATCTAGGGTTTTCATAGGGTTGCCCCGAGGGGTTTTTGGAATTGGATATCTACCCCTAAAATTAAGGGTAGTTTACTGAAGGGCAAAAAGAGAAAAAGTCGATTTTCTCAAAATCGGCTCTAACGATTTTGATTAAATTTCATTTATGAACATAAATAAATATTCCAAACAAAATGGCTACTCTCAATATTTCGGCAAAATCGTTTTAAGGGCTCCGGTCTGATGCGTAAATTAACATTTTTTATAATAGCTCCGAAACTATTTGAGATATGAAATTACTTAGCATTACAAATATGTATATATATTTATAATACAAATATTTTATTCGAAACATATTTTTATAAAATCAATAACTTTCAATATATACGCAATTATATATATATTTTTAACTTTTTGGGCATTAAAGCTTAAGTATTGCAACCGTAAGAAAAACTAACCTGAAATGTTGATGGATGTCGACGTCTCATGACCCCCCGAACCCTTAAAAATAGTCTTTGCAATGCCGTCTGTCTGTGTGTCTATTAAAACTTAAAATTAAGGGTAGTTTACTGAATGGCAAAAAGAGAAAAAGTCGATTTTCTCAAAATCGTTAGAGCCGATTTTGATTAAATTTCATTTATAAACATTAATAAATATTCCAAACAAAATGGCTACCCTCAATATTTCGGCAAAATGGCTTTAAGGGCTCCGGTCTGATGCGTAAATTAACATTTTTTTTAAATAGCTCCGAAACTATTTGAGATATGAAATTACTTAGCATTACAAATATGTATATATATTTATAATACAGATATTTTATCCGAAACATACTTTTATAAAATCAATAACTTTCAATATATACGCAATTATATGAATTTTTTTAACTTTTTGGACATTAAAGTTTAAGTATTGCGACTTTCAAAAAAAACTAACCTGAAATGTTGATGGATGTCGACGTCTCATGACCCCCCGAACCCTAAAAAATAGTCTTTGCAATGCCGTCTGTCTGTGTGTCTATAAAAACTTAAAATTAAGGGTAGTTTACTGAAGGACGAAAAGAGAAAAATTTGGTTTTCTCAAAATCTGCTAAAACGATTTTGATTAAAATTCGTATCTAGGCGTTGATTAAGATTGTAAATAAACTGGCTATTTTCATTTTCCTATGAAAATGATTTTTAGGGTACATTACAGAAGCGTTAATTTCCGTATCTCCACAACTATTGGAGAAACTAAACAACTTATCATTGCAAAATTGTAGGACTATTAGAAATAAAAAACTTTTATTTGACATATATTTTTATAAAAACAGCAGTTTCTGAGATATTTGCAAATATATTAATACAATTTTGTGAGCTTTAGTTGTAAACATATACTACTTAAGTCTTAACGCAATAATACTCCAATGCCATAGAGTAATTAAATATAAGTAAGTATCTAAAAAAAGTATGTTATTTTTCCTTAAATCTCTTAGGAGAAATGTTTGCATAGCAATGATCTATCTCCATTTTAGACTCAATAGTCAATATTTACATTTTTTATTGGTCAAAATGTATAAATGAATAATTAAATATCAATGCGATGACTTGAAGATCTGCAACACCATATAAAATGTTAAAATTTTAACCAGAAATTGAAATTTTAATACGAAGTGTTGACCCTTGTGGAAGACATTAAACTGTTTGAAATGCTCTTAGGTGGACAAAGATGCGCCTCTTTTCTCATTGATTATATATCATTGTATATTATTTTATGCGTGTTCTTATGTGGAGTGGTGATGATACAATGTACATTATTCCGTTCAGAAATCTTACGAGTTTATAGAAAGAGAGAGAAAGTCTGTGCGGTGTGCCGTACCATTTATTTTTATTTTGTGAAAAGTTTTTAGACTATTATTTGCTTCGGACTCCAAAATATATATTTTTTTGTCTGGCAGCCGACATGCTAACATGTTAACATTGATACATGTAAATGAACTCTTAATATTATGTACTTTTATAGCGCAAAACATTCATAAAACTGTTTTTACATACATTTTTAGACACACTCATACAAGCACAAAAAATGATAGACCAAAGGAAGATCAAAACAAAATCCTGAGATGTGAGTATACAGTACTTCGAGTTTGGTTCAGAAACATAAATTAGATTTTTTTTTTAATATTTTCTTTTCAATTTTTTTTCTATTACAAAATATTTTAGGCTAGTTTCCACACATTTGTTTTAATGTTTTGTACCAAGAAGAAATATTCATTTACGAAGCTAAAGGCAATGGACGATATTGTAACACCAATCATACCCAAAGTAACTTACCTTGGATACTATTTCCTCCAAAAAGGCTGTCCCCAAATTGATTTTTAAAAAACTAAGCCTTTGGTTTTCTCGATAGCGTTTCAAATTTTGTCAAGATCTATCGGTTAGTTCGAAGGTTGTGAGGGGGGGGGGGGGGGGGACGACGACGACGACACAAACACATTCATCTCCTAAGTTATCTTACCTTTTAAATAAGAAAATAATTTTAAACTTTTTCAAACAAATTGACTCATTTTCCTTTACGTTTAGAACCAATTGAAATAATATGCTTTGAAATGCGAATTTATCTTTGTTTATTTAGCGCACGTGACGTAAAAAGATTTTTTTTAATATGTTTATTTATATCAAAATAGTCTACGTAGTTTTTTTTATTGTAGAATATTATATTCTAAATTTATTAATTAATTTTTAAATATGGTTAGTATGTAACAAAGAAGTAAACTTTTTAAAAATTAGTATTTAATTTAAAGCATAAAAAAATGGTACAGGATAAATAGATAAATACAAGATTTCTTATCGTTCAGTCAAGTTAGGATTTAGAACTTAAGAGTGTTTGAAAGATATTTAACTCCAAAAAGTTTAAGTTTAGAAATTCCCAGATTTTTCAAGGTTTTCCAGATTTAAAAATATTGCATTTTCCTATTAATTATTTTATGTTACAAACATAAGTTAAAAATGATTAAAACCCACTTCCTTGGCTACATGGTCTAAGGCGCTACTCTAGCAGTAGACTAGACTGCCGATGACAGGGAGATCAAGGTTCGAGTCCCGGTCGGGTGTACTGAGGGTGTTTTTCCCTTAATGGTTTCCCACTCCCTCCATGCAGATGCTTGTATACGTCCTCTAAATTCAACCTTCCTCATTTTTAGCTCATTAGTGTAATTAGTTCGTAAGCGTATAACCCGAACAAGTTGTAAGTAAGACGTGGTGCTAAAAGAATAATCTTAGAGATATTTATGTCAGTGCTCTTCGAAATAATCCCATGAATTTGAGATAACACTAATAGTTTACATTGTAATATAATCATCTTCTTGGCACGTAAAGAATTATTGCAAAAACATCTTTAAAAAAATCCTGTGACGTTTTAAAATTCCTTTACTTTGCGTGTGACTGAAACTGCATTTTGTTTCACGTCATCTCAAAGGTAATTGACACATATTGACAAAATGTTAGTAATTGGGAACAACTGATTATATTTAGGGTTGTACTTATATTTTAAGATGTTATTACATCATTAGTGATTTTGAGGGGAAGGGAGGGGGGGCGCTGGTAACCATCACAGGCCTAGTGTATTATCTACACACCTACCTAAACATACGTGATAACACCTGCGACTAGAGTGCTGTAAAATGGATCAAATGTTTAATAAATCTCCCATATAAATCTTGAAAAGTTACTTAGCAGACAGAACATATTCTGATACCGAGAACAATTAATGTGTTTAGCATGTTTGATGTTGTCATGACGTTAAATCGAACATTATCAACGGAAGGAGGCTTTCTGATGGCTTGATTTACAGTCGTTTTGAACTAATTCTGAACTTGATTTATGGTCCATGACAAACTTTCTTTTTGCTTTCATCACAAGGAGAAGACTTAGTTCTAAGTACCGGTAGTGTATATATGACTCAAGCTGACGGATGTACAGTAAGCTATATTATAGTTCAGTACATCAACATGATAGCTCCAAAAGTGGTGGTTTTAATAGTGTGGCTACAATTATGTGCAGGTAAAATAATTTGACTCCAAGACAAACTACGTGACTGTATCAAGAGCCAATAAGATATTTAGATTAAGATTTAAAATAATTGACCTAGTTTATTTAATAATATAGATTAAGTTAGCTATGCGTCTTCTGCACGATCTCGTAGAAGGAAAGGTTGAGGGAAAGAGGAGCTTAGGAAGGAGGATTTAATTAATGAATGGCTTGAAGAAAATAAGATAACTCTTGGAGCTGAAGGAAGCAGAGGACTGACATTGGCGGATTAATGGATCTGTCATAAGACAGAGCAAATAATAATGGTCCTACACCTTAGCTCAGTTGGTAGTATGTTTTCCTACTGAGTTAAAGGTCCCGGGTTCGATTCCCAGCATGGCCGAAAATTTATCGTTGATGAAAATATGGGTTTACCCTTTCAAATTGATAAATTAATGGCTGGGGACTGGGTGTTGTGCCTGTCTTAGGTTAGATTATAAGGGACATATGAAGCTAAAACAGGCTGGTAGTAGAAAATGTATGGCTTGAATTATAACCTGACCCAGACCATAGGATGGAAACAATAATGTCTGTAAAGGAAAGTAATTAATTAATAAATAATAATAAATAATAATAATAATGCGTGTGAATGAATCTGTCTTATGTCTCACGTCACCTCAAAGGTAATTGACACATATTGAACAAAATATGTTAGTAATTAGTAACAAATGATTATATTTAGTGTGTGCTTTCAGGAAACAATTATTGTGATCGGAACGTCTTGGGTATAGGCTAAACTATTATAAATTTAACGTTGTTTGGACAGCGCTAACGTCGAGAAAAATCTGTAAGATAGCGTTTGTGTCGCTGAGAAAAAGATGAAAGTGAATGCTAACGGTCCGTTCCATTGATAACCAAAAAACTTATCTTCGTCAGCGGTGGACAGGAAAGTCTTGGGCTGAAGTTGTGGGTAGGACAGAGAGGGTGGGGGAAAGGGCGGATTAGTCTTCTTCTCTGGCTATTATGAATAAAAACGGTAAGTCAAGGACCGAACTATTATTATCACTGCGTCTTTCTACCCGTTCGCACTTACGCTAATGTGCAATGGTAGGGTGATTGTGAGATGAAATGGAGGATCTACAGTTTAACGTGGAATCCAAACCACGGTGGAGGCCTGGCATTCCACACATTCACAAGTTGTGATTAATACACGTCTTGTCAGAGGTGAAGGAAGGGTTTGGTAATCAGATAAATCTGTGCCGGGACGGAGCATTGAACCTCGGACCCTCAGTACAGGAGTTTGACACCTTACCCCTAGACTGCCAGGTCACCCCGGGACCGAACTATTTAATTTTTATTTATTTATTTTAGCACCGTGTCTTACTACCCGTTCGGGTTATACGCTTAAGTACTAATTACACTAATGGATTAGGAATTGGGAAGGTTGAATTTAGAGGAAGTGAACCGCATTTGCGTGGAGGGAGAGTGGAAAACCATTTAGGAAAAACCACCCCCAGTTCACCCGACCGAGATTCGAACCTCGATCTCCCCGTCCTCGGCGGTCGAGCTCAACACGACTGGCGCGTTAGCCAACTACGCGAGGCGGGTGGGACCGAACTAATCTGTCGGTTCATTTTTAAAGTTAACCTTAACTTGATTTTAACACTAAGCTCGTTTAGTTTATTTTAACGATGAATGGTGGTCAGAGTTCAAATCCCGAATGGGTAAACAAAGGGTGCCTCTTTCTAAATGGTTCCCCTTTGTCCTACCACAGAAATGTGGGTACATTCCCTCTGTTTTAGATATTGCTCATCACACACTAACACATTAACACACATTAACACACTAGTGTAATTAATAATAATATTAATTAAACTCACTAAGTGTGCTTTATACAGATATGTCGAACTAATAGAGTGGAGGGAAAAAGGGGGGTGGGGTGGATGTTAAGTATTTAAAGCATTATCTCTACATGAAGTAAATATGAGTGTTTGTTAGTTACGGTTATAGCCTCATCTACATATTATTTAAATTAAAAAATGACATCTTGACGCGGGAATTGAATTTGGAACCTACAAACTATGTTTTGATAGTTGTTATAAAACTAATTCGTTACGTCTGAACAAAGGAGAGAAAATACATTAGAAAAAACATTTGACGAGAAAGGACATAAAAAGAGATTATGATTGTGGAGAGGTAAAGGGGGAAGTAGAATATTGATGTAGACATTCTGTGCACAAATGCACATATTGTTAGTGTCCATCTGGACATGTTTGTAACCTGAACCAGCTTATAGAGTAGTGGCTTGCAAATTATGTAACGTGATGCCATTGTAGGTTGTCGTGCTATTATTTGTTTTTACTTTTTTTAGCACCGCGTTCTGTTCAGGCTATACGCCTTTGTACTTTCTACTCTAATCTTAAATCTAGGACAGACACAAAATCCATCCCCCGGCCGTCAACTCATCACTGTGAAAGGGTAAACCCATATTCCAACAATGATAAATTTCTTGGCCATGCCAGGGATCGAGCCCGGGACCCTTAGCTCTGTAGGTGGACGCACTACCAACGGAGTTAAGCTTCGTAATTTTCTAGCATGATTTTTTTTTCTAAGTTATATCCCCAATCAAATTTATAGATTTTTTCTTTACAAAAGGGCTCATTTGTTTTTTAAAAAAAAGGTGGGGAGGGTGCACAGAATAGACTTTCTCGCTAATGTGAATAAAAACAGAAATTTACTTACAACTTGTAAGATATTTGAAGCAAGATGATAGACATTGTTACACATTCTAACAAAGAGCATAAACGAAATAATATACACTGTTAGAGAAAAAGAGAATATCACACCGAAAGAGCATTACATCAATTTCCAAATTCAAAGACCTTCATAATGTATATATTTATTTTTTTTATATTTATACGTATGTATTATTACATAAGTGTATTATATATATATACCTATATTTCGGAAACTATTGGTTTCATAAAAATATATTTCAACTAAAGATTTTTATATTTATTATGCCTTCATTTTCGAAATAATAAGTTATTTTGTATCTCAAAGAGGTGCGGATATACGATAAAAATCGGAAGTTTTCTTAAGTGTAAATTACCCTCAAAGCTATTTTCATGAGGAAATGTGATCTTCCATTTTGTTTTAATACTAAACAATACAGATATTATACGAATTTTAATCAAGTCGACAACGAGTGTAGGAAAATCTCCTTCATCGAGCTCATCCCTACTCCACTCTGTATCTTGGTAATCGAACGCTTTTTCTTCATTATTTTCTGAAGGCTGCATGGGTAAGAGTGACATTTCTTGAAGCATGACATCCTCTCTAATATGACATAAAAGTGAGAATGCATTTGGTTTTATCTTTGTGTTTAGACAATTTATTACTAAACTTATTTTATATACAATTATGTGCTAAGTAAGTAGCATGCAAAGAAAGCAATTATATTTGCATACACTTACTATAAAACCAAATTACTTTGAAAAAATCATAAAATACCAAATTAGGTCTTAAAAAAATTAACGAACCTTATATATAATTTGATAAGCCCATTTCAGGTTATAAAAATTACCAGGAAATGGCTGAACAGATTTTGACAAATGACCCCTTATTTTAATGATTTGGAGTCCAGGATGTCGGGAAAAATAGTAGTTTTCCACGAAAACCCGATTTACATAGACAATTTTCAGTTTTTTTTTATTAATTTCTTAGTCACCATGGAAACAATTATTTACTGCATGGCTGTACAACTTTGAATAAAATATATCCCTTTTGCTAAAAAATAATATTTCACACATAGAACACATCAAATCTTTTAATCTGCAAATACAAGATTTCTCTTTGGATGCTGGTCATAACCATTGATCTCTATAATATAACTGGATGGACATATACATGCACATTCCAAGGACAAAAGCGTGACGCTCAAGTGTATCGTCTGCTACACTGAAGGGGGGTGGGGACAGATTTAACGTTTTTTTTAAATGTTCTTATGCGAAAACATATCTCTGATGAATAAAAGTATTATTGTTTGAAAATAGTGAAGTATTATACCACACTTTCCTGAAGAAACATTTACATTAAAGGATATACAATCCAGTTTTACAGGTAATACTGTACAAATACTAATAAAACCTTAGATATTTCAATTTTTATGTAGTTATCATCAATGTTGTTTACAGTCTGCCTCGATTACACTTATATTTAAAGTTGGTTATTAGCTTGTATATTGGTTTCAGAAACCATATTATATTGAAAGTTCGATAAATATAATGAACAAGGTATCTTAAAACTTGATAACATTTCATTGAATAGTTGCCATGCATTCAAACTATCACTTAGGTTATAGGCTTGTGGAAAGTATTATAATAATACCTGTTTTTTTTTTAAGTTGGCTCATATCTTTCAGAAACTATATTATGTTGAAATTTTTATAACTTTAATGAAACAAGTTAGATAAAAACTGTATTACATTTGTTTGAATGACACACTTTGTGAAGAAGTCTTACGTTCAAATGATAATTTAGGTTATTGGCTTGTAGGAAGTACAGTATCTACTAAAACCTGATTTTAGTAATAATCCCAATATGTAAGGCTTTATTTCGTACCAGAATACTTTCATATATATAATATTTTTGTAGGATGAACGGCAATTTAGAACATAAGTAGAAATTTCCTTTTGGAAGGTCTTTTATCCTAACTAAACACAATTATAGGGTAGGATTCTGGTACGAGATAAGGCCTTATAAGTAAGCTTCCTTCAAAAATCTTCGTACATATTAGGCTACATCAACTTATTTAAAGAAAAAACTAACCATTTTTGAATTTTTATATGCTCTTAAAAGCTTTAACTAATATATTTATTTTATTTAACCACTCACACATTGATGTATCTCATATATTCAATCAAATTAATGAACTATGTCAAAATGCCACATTGCCTTGTATGGGTGAAAGAGAGAAAGATATACCCGAAAGTTTCTTTCTCTCGTACACAATGGTATGCAGACAACAGCACGAAAATTTCAGCCACAGATGTCCATCCAGTTATATTATAGAGATCAATGGTCATAACACATCTAAATTGAGTTGCTTAAACTAGGGAAACTGTTATTTATTATTGGAATTTGCTGTCGTTAGTTAACATTGAAATCAGTAATACATTGAACATAGTTCGCAAATTAAAAAGTTAAGTTGTCAATTTCATGAAAATATTTTCTATCTTTTGTTTCGCGCAAGCGCTTTAAAATATAAACGATACAATAATGTTTAAATAGGTTTTAGTATGTATTATAAGATAAAAAACGAGAAAAATTCTTGAAATATGTTTAAAATAACGATTTAATTATCTATTTATGCATTTTGGCGTTCATTTTTTTTCTTCAAATAATAGGTTTTGATGTTCACTTTATCAAATAGTAACACAATACAAATACAGTAAGTTCAGTTATGTTTCCATATTAACACTTAATTTTGAGGGGATTATCAAAGTTATTTTTTGAGAGAAAGTTTGAGTGAGAGTTGTAGAGAGATTGAGAGAGATAGTTTGAGGGGGAGAGAAAGATTGAGTGAAAGAGTTTGAGAAAAGAGAGAGTTTGAGAGAGAAGGTGAGTTTGAGAAAGGGAGAGTGAGTTTAAGACAGAGTGAGTATGAGAGAGTGTGTGTCTGAGAGATAGAGTTTAAAAGAGAGTGTGATAAGATAATTTGAGAGAGATTGTGTGTTAGAGTATGTGTAAGGGGAGAGAGTGTAAGAGAGAGGGAAAAAGTGTGAGTGAGAGGGTGAGAGAAGATAATGTGTGTGAGAGAGGAGAGAGATAAAGTGTGAGAGCGAGATGCACCATGCCTTATATGTACAATGATTCTTTTTTTTCTTCACATCTCCATGGAAGCCCTGATTTGTTTATTATTGTATATAGGTAAGAAAAAAATTATCTTTGGCTAAATATAATAACTAAATTCTTATTTAATTGGTATGGTGCAACAAATAGTTTGATATAGAACTGGGAAAAGGGTCGTTTTAAATATTTCATCTTGGCATGAAAGGGAAAAATAAACGTTTTGCAACTAAACACCAAAAGCTCTAAATATACTATCGAAAATTGTTGTACTTTGACGAGTAAACCTTTCAATAGAATGTTGAGTGAGGCCTCATTACATAGAACATTCCCCAGTAAAAAGATTTAAATACATTTAAGCATGATACTCCACAACCATCACTTCAACGACGAACTAGTACTTTAGAAAATTCTACTTCTTTGGTGGAATGATCAAAGTCATCAGTCTCGCATTAGACTAGATAGCCGATGGTGGGAGATCAGGGGTCGAGTCCCGGCCAGGTGTATAGGTGGTGAATTTTATTTCTACTTACACTAAAAAAATTATACTATAGATGCTACAGTTCACTCTGCACATATGAGCTAGTAAGTTAGTTTCTTACCACAATCAAATGATTTAATATCGCACGTCGCTGTCATGCACATGAAAATATGTAGTATCAAATCAAATGTGCTTCAGCATTCATAATCACGGGCAAACAACACCGCCGAACCGCGCGTTCAATATATTTGGAAATAAAAAGAAACTGACTAACTTACATTTTAAACAGCATGCTTATTTGGAAGCTATCGATAAATATGTTCACTAACGATAAAAACATTAACAGTTACTTTTTCAAGAATTTTACAAATGTGACACAAACCTTTTCAAAATACTAAATCTAGTTATATTATTTAAAAAAATTATGACACTTTTGGTATGGATACAGATTACAATTAAAGTGGTTTAATGTTTCTAGTTCATTTTTAATAATTTAAAAAACTTAAAATGCCATTTTTTAAAACAAATATGACCCCGAATATGTCCTAGTAATTGATCAGTTATTTTATATGTAAATAGTGTAGCTATTGTTATAATTACTTTCACACGAAAAACTACTATTGTTATAATTACTTTCACACCCAAAGTTGCTATTTGTATCAATAATTTCATACCCAAGCTGCCATTAGTATCATTACTTTCACACCTTAAATTAAGTACCTATTTATGAAAGTGGAATTAAACTGTAAATGTAATTTTTAAACACCTTACCTGTTTAGTATTTTTTAACCCTCAAGTTTAGATCAAACCTATGTAATGTAAATGTAGTTTTTTTAAACACCCTACCTGCTTAGTATTTTTTAACCCTCAAGTTTAGATCAAACCTATCAAATCAAGGTCATGACATTGCCATATAATGTTGTACTGAATTCATTAATAGTGTCGATTTGTACACACCTACACGTCATTTTAAAGGAACTTAAAACACATTTACCACTAAAAATATAGTAATCATCCACTTACTCAGATTTTGGTTTGAAAGTCAATTCTTCAGTGTTTGTGAACGTGGTACAAGATTAACTATAAACCACTTTGTCATTATCACTAAATAAATAAATAAAATAAATAATAAATAGTAAATAATAAGTAGACTATTAAGACTATTCATTTATTTAAAATATTTTTGTTAATTCTAAGATAAATATGATCTTAACTTTAAATTTTAAATCTGGGAGAGTAAAATATATTATATAGAATAGAGCCATTAAGAGATGAAATAATTCTGCATTGATGGAGTTTTAATTATAAAGGCCTAAATAATTTTATAACAGTTCAAAAGATTAGTATTTTGAAAAAGATAATGTGATGTTATTTTTGTTAAAATAATTACTTATAATATAAATTTAATAGTCAGTTAACTCAATTCTTCAAATAGATAATAACGTTGACAATTTTACTGTTTATTTGTTTTAAATTTCATTCACAACTCCTAAAGTTTCGAATATTCATTATTTATTCATTTACAATTAAAATGTATACATTATACATATAATCTACTTACCTTTATTTCACTATATTAAATCATCTTTCTTTATTTTGATTCATAAACTGCCAACCCGCCATGTTTATTATATTTGTTGGTAGGTGATTTTAACGCTATCTGCTTTAGGAGTAGTTTATTTCGGAACCATTATGATATTAATTTAATTTATGTTCTTGGACGCTTTTAACATCTTGCTGTCATTTAAATAAATAATTGCCCCTAGCGGAAGAGTTTATTATTCTCGTTTGGTTTTTTGGTGCCAAATTTAAATTAATTTTAAAGATGACTTATGTTCATTCCTCCAAATTATAATGTCTAGTTATCTTTATAGTAATACTTTCAATATTTAAATAGTTAAGATTGTTTGTTTTATTCGTTGTTATAAATCCTGTTGACTATATTTTTTCCTTGGCCGGAGATTGTTTATTTAAAAACAAAAAGAACATGTTTGTGTTTTGTTAAAGTTTTTGTTTGTTGACTCGAAAATTGTTTTTGGAAGCGTAAGGAAGAACCCGATCTGGGATCCTTTAATTATATTTTGTTATGGTTAATTGTAATTTTCATTAGCCAAAACTTCACTAATAGTAAGGATTAACTTTTGAGGAAGGTCAAGTGCAGGTTTACAAGGAAGGTTTTGTTGAAATTTAAGGCCTGGAATTTAATTGTTGACGCAGCTTTGGGTCAACATTTGCAAGATCGGAAATTTTTGGGTGAGATCAAAATTCATCTATAATCATCCTGTTCAGTGTTTAAGTAATCGTCTATAATACCTATAATTATTTAAGAATGATAAATAACTTCAGTTTTCAAACCATAAATATTACTGTTTGTCAACTTTTGAACAATATTTTGTTTATTAAAGAATCATAACATTATTGTTATATATTATAAAGGATAATTCTTTTTTTCGTTAAAATCCTGTTATTTTGTTTAAAGAAATATTCCTGTGTCAATTAACTCATTATAAGATGGATGAATTTCTTGTGTTCATACCCACTGTTTCTAACAGGGACACAATTCATAATAAACGGCAAAGAAAATTAGTACAGTATCAAATATATCTGAGCAATGTATGAATTTTTAAAATTATTATTTGTTGGTTTTTTAAGACAACATTTGTGGCGTGGCAACCCATAGAACCCGGCGTCTCGGGCCGTCACCCGCCTCACTCACCCCTTGGGGTGGCCTTGGGTATATACCGGGAGCCGGCCATACTATAGAACAAATGACTATTTTGACAAGATTTGTAAGCCTGCCGTTGTTACAAAATGGTTATTTATTTTTTTAATCCAGCGGGAAAAGGTCGGCAGCCATTTTTAGTGGCTCAAAGCTCCCGTAATAATAGTTCGAAATTGCAAAAGTGTTGTTAATAAAAGAATAATATTCGCAACAGTCTGCCAGCGGGGATATCACTAGTTTTTGACCCCAAGAAATGAAAATCCAACCCGCAGTCAATTTTGATAGTTCTTAGGGTGAAGGTAGGATTAAAAATTGGAAACCCCACTACATTTTCCATGCTAGCCTACTTTATTGAATGGCATTAATATATATATAATATTTGTGCATAATATTATTATTTTTATTTGATGTTCTTTGTCAGTAATGGAGGATTGCATTACATCATATTATTGTAGAATATTTATAGACCCTTTCAACTCTCATTATGAAATTACTTTCTACTTTCTACTCGTATACTGACTTTTCAATTTTTCTTTAACGGAGAGAAAACTGTTTAATTTGTCTGTGCCTATTCTTCTCTTCGTAACAAAAATGTCACGTTACATATGTTTAAAAACTAACCGCACACAGGGCCGTCATTTTAGCCTAAGTAACGTAAACTGGGCAGAGCGGACAAACATTTCTAAATGTACCATTACAATATCAAGGTAGAATAATATTTTAATATGATGTATAACACATAACCGAGTGATATTATTATATAGTATATAACCTAGACAGAATTATATATGAAGCTGTGGGATTACGGAATATAAAATTCTATATATGGTTATGTACAATATGGTACTATATTTTAATATCATTTTGTTATATTTTATATTCTAATATTATTCTACCCTGGTTATATTAAATTTGAAGATGTTTGTCTTCTCGGGGGAACTGAATTGTTTCCATTCTGAATGGTATCCATTCAGACATTTCTTAAATAAGCACCACAAATAAAAATTATGATTTGTATCCATTCTCATAATATCCACAAAATCCTGAATGGTCTCCATTCAGACAGTTTTCAAACAAATGACTTTAACAAAAATCCTGATTTGTATTCACTGTAATTATTTGCATTAAATCTACAAGATCCTGAATTGTGTACATTCTGAATGGTCTCCATTCAGACATTTTCTTAAACAAGCACCACAAATAAAAAGTCTGATTTGCATCCACTAGAAATATTTGCATTATATCCACAAAATCCTGAATTGTATCCATTTAATTGCGATGCCACTTGTCTGATAGATGGCACCAGCAGAGACTCTCCTTAACTCAATCTATGTTTACTAGAGAGAAGCACTATCACTATGTTAACCCTGGTGAAAATCTCAAGAGGAAACCAGAGTAAAAAACCAGGGAAATCCAGAACAAACCAAGCTCTGGGTTTTACTCTGGTGTTCCTTCGGTTATGAAACAACCAGAGTTAGTCTGGTTCTTTCAGGGTCTCTGATTTACTCTGGAATGGTTTGGTTACTTTGGGATGCTCTGGTTTGCAATAGTATACTTTGTTATTTTACTCTGGAATGTTATGGTTTGCAATGAATACTATGGTATTTTACTCTGGCCTATGCTGGTTCTCTCTGGGATGCTATGGGTATTTTACTCTGGTCTACGCGGTTCTCTCAGGATGCTATGGTATTTTACTCTGGCCTATGCTGGGTCTCTTGGATGCTATGGTATTTTACTCTGGTCAAAGTTGGTTTTCTCTGGGTTACTATGGTACTTTACTAGTGTATATGTTGGTTCTCTATGGGATGCTATGGTATCTTTCTTTGGTCTGATTTGGCTCTCTCCAGGATACTATGGTACCGTGCTCTGGTTCTAGGTTGGTTTTCTATGGGTTGCTATGGTATTTTACGCAGGTTCGTGTTGGTTCTTTCTGGGTTGCTATAGTATATGTTGGTTCACAAGTTTAAATCATGGAATTGAGATCTTGGGATAAAATACACATATTTACAAGCAAATTTAATCGATTTTTTTAAACTATGATTAAGAATAAAAGGCGTATTATGGCTATATTTTGTAATTATGATTAATAAAAGATACATATGTAACTATGATAAAGAATAAAAGGTTAATTATGTATATAATTTATTTTACAGTATTTTTAATACACGTATAAGCATCTCATTAGTCGTCACTAAACAATGTAATGCAAAAAAATAAATAAATTGATTTGTCTGCGTTTTTAACCCTTCCTGTGTCATTTACGGAATATTCCGCCAATTAAAACTTGTTCAAGTGTCATTTATAATATATTCCACCGCATCTTAGTATGCTTTACGCGTCAAAAACAACATTCCTCGATCACTCGTTTTTATGTGTTACAGAATATTTTGTAGATGGTAGCAGGCAACTGGAATGAAAATATGTGACTTATCGTTTTCACAGCAGAGTCTAAAGCCTGTATCACACGACACTAGCTCGTACTTGAAATCCAGTGTGCTAGCACGTCATCATCTAGCGTCGTGTGAATCAGAAAAAGTATACTGGTTCTGCCTCTTGGTACTGGCTACCATACTAGTTGTAAAGATAGAACAGGACACTAGTCTGTGTAATTCGACCAATCAATGCGCGCTGAGGCTGTATGTAGAGAAACGGTAGAAATGGCGCCAACATGGTCATCGGATGTGATTTTGTTGTTGGCAAAAAATTATTCTAAACATCCTTGTTTATATAATACCAAATTGCCACAATATGACAATATATTTAATATATATTTAATTAAAAATATGTCATCTAAAAACAACAAACTGTGTTCCAGACCCAATTTTAATCTAAATAAACTTGATAGCATACCAACCTTGGGTGGTTGCATTTTTTAGAATATAAAGTGTGCGTAGGCCTAAAAAAGAACATGTTTGTATCAAGGATACTGTAATTAGACACCCATGGGCTTAGAGGCCTATGACCACATCATAAATAAATTAATACAAATTTGGGAGATACTAAACGTTAGAGTCACCCCGAATGTATCCTACCTAACCTCCGAATGTATCATTTTTAGTATCCCACGACCATTATTTTGTCTCTCCATATTCTTTTCCTACGCTCCCTCTCATAATTTTCAATATCATTATTAATAATTAATGCAGCTGCTGCACCCAAAATTAATAACTGACGTTCCATAAATATTTGCACTAGAACCAAGCACCAAACTAGCAGCGTGTGAATACTCTGTTCCGTTTCTATTGTACTAGCTAGTATACAGATATCTAGGCGCTAGTTAGCACACTTGATTTATAGTACAAGCAAGTGTCGTGTGATAGTAGCTTTAATATCTGTATACTAGCTAGTACAATAGAAACGGAACTAGAGTATTCACACGCTGCTAGTTTGGTACTAGGTTCTAGTGCAAATATTTATGGAACGTCAGTTATTAATTTTGGGTGCAGCAGCTGCATTAATTATTAATAATGATATTGAAAATTATGAGAGGGAGCGTAGGAAAAGAATATGGAAAGGGACTGGATGGAAAGACAAAATAATGGTCGTGGGATACTAAAAATGATACATTCGGAGGTTAGGTAGGATACATTCGGGGTGACACTAACGTTTAGTATCTCCCCAAATTTGTATTAATTTATTTACGATGTGGTCATAGGCCCCTAAGCCCATGGGTGTCTAATTACAGTATCCTTGATACAAACATGTTCTTTTTTAGGCCTACGCACACTTTATATTCTAAAAAATGCAACCACCCAAGGTTGGTATGCTATCAAGTTTATTTAGATTAAAATTGGGTCTGGAACACAGTTTGTTGTTTTTAGATGACATATTTTTAATTAAATATATATTAAATACTAGCGGACCCGACAGACGTTGTCCTGCCCGAACGTTGGCTTTTTGTTTGGATGGCATAATTGATTTCGATAATAAAACAAATACTATGTGATCATCTCAATTACAAATTCACAATGAACTCCAATTAGTGAGTTACACAAATATTACAAATTCAGTGTTTGTCAAAACAACATACAAAATAAAACATCTTTTCATTTTTGGCATTTCGCCCACAACTCCACAAATATCAGCTGTATCGAAAAAAATTGAGAAGCTTGCTTACAAATTTGTATGCCGGGTACAGCTATTTTTATTTTACTGACATACCTTCAAATATGACAAATGTCAAATGACTTTTTAATTGCTTCTATTTTCATAGTGCAAAATATATACTGTTTTGGGCCTAGAACCTTTGCAGGCTTACGCAGAACAACTCATCCATATACGTACCATCGAAATAGTATGCTATACGAAGTACATACTATTTTGATGATACGTACAGTTAGCTGCATAGAAACCTCACCCCTCTTATACCTAGGGTTGTAATGTTATAAAAAACTGGTCCGGCAAAATCAATAAAGTTTATTTTATTTTTATCTTAATGCGAGTTGATGAACAATGTTTTTCGTCAATCCCTGAGGTGTATAAATGAACAAACTTGATGGTTTGCCAACGCGAGAACACGCAACATATAATTGGCCATGTGAGAAGCACTGATTTTCTAGATCCAATCCACAAATGGACATTGTTTGGCCTTGTGACTTATTAATAGTCATTGCGAATGCCAAGCTAATTGGAAATTGCAGGCGTCTGAATGGAATGGGCCAGTCTGAAGGGATCATTGGGATCCGTGGCAGGAGAACAACGTCACCTTGAAACTTGCCGTTCCAAATGGTAGCTTCAAGAACATTGGCCATAATTTTTTTTATGACTAATCGCGTGCCATTGCATAGATTAGGTGCATTTAAATTTCGAAGTAAAATGATTGGTGAGCCAATTTTCAATCGCAAGTTATGTGGTGGCATTCCTGGTAAATCCAGTGAATTCAAGAATTCAACAGGATAGTTGACTGCTTCGTCAGGATCGACAACAGTGTCGATCAATTTAAACGACATCTCATTGCCAGGCAATGACTGTTGTATTTTGAAATTAATAGCATCAACATCAACAATAGCTCGTTCACGTATCCACGCATGATTAATGTAATTAGCGCTCAAACCTGGGAATATGCTTTCAATCAAGCATCTTTCGTGGCTACCATTTTGCAAAAATTGTCTGGCAATTTTATGCATTGTGTATTTCCATACAATAGAATTTTTCCATTGCCAATGTTGAGCAATTGTTCGGAGAATGACAGTGCCAATGGATCGTTTTGCAGTTGAACACGTATATTTATGTTAAGCCGTAATGTATTAACATTTCGCCATAGGTATGATTGTTTCAAACATGCGTTAACTTCGTCCGCATATGTAGCGCGTGGAATGACCGGCAATGTCTGTCTAAAATCACCGGACAGCAGTAGTAGAGCGCCACCGAAAAGTCTGGTATTATCGTTGAGATCTTTCATCGTTCTATCGAGAGCTTCAAGTGAATGCTTGTGGGCCATAGTGCATTCATCCCAGATAATAATTTTGCATTTTTGCAAAACTTTATCCATGCCGGAATGCTTCTTTATGTTGCACATTGCGTCTGAATTTGTGTGAACGTTCAATGGCAACCTGAGTGCTGAATGTGCAGTCCGTCCACCATCAAGCAAAGTCGCTGCAATGCCTGGTGAAGCAATTGCCAATGCAATATAATTTTGTGATCGAATGCGCGCTAGTATCAGTGAGATGAGGAATGTTTTGCCAGTACCGCCTGGTGCGTCAAAAAAAAAGAATCCACCTTGTTGTGCTGCAATTGACAAATTAATTCGATCGTATATGTTATTTTGTTCAGCAGTGAGCAGTTGCTCATTATTTGCTACGAAAGTAGTCAAAGAGGCCTCATCGAACTGTTGTTCGCGCTGAAAATCGTTGTTAATAATGTCTGTTGTTGGGCGGTTAGGCGATGGCATACCAAAATGAATGAGTGGCATATTAGAAATGAGAATGCAAATATCCTCAATCTTTATTAACGACTCGTTATATATTTCCGGCGAAAAATCGATATTGGAATCTTGATCAGCGGTCCGAATGCGATGCAGAATGTCGTTGCTCATGGAATCTTTATATTTATCCCAGAGAACAGAAGCTTGCGACGGAAAACATGTCGTCAATAATATGGCGAATAATTGGCGAATTTGATGAGGAGAGGAACTCAGTACTGCATCTGCAAGTGTGAGATCCCAATGGTTGTCATCTTCCAGTAAATGCAATTCGCGACACGCATCCTGGTACGTGTCATACAAAATACCATTGACTGTCCGCAAGTATTGGAAGGACGTAGGTCCAGGAACGTTAACCAACAACAAACGCAAGAAGAAGCATTCGCGTTGCTTTGGATGGACTGTGTATAATCGGCCTAATGTATTTCCCATAAATATGCCGTCGTATCCTTGGACTGGAACGCCTCGCTTTCGTGGGTCCCATTTTTTTGACTGTTTGTTCCACGTGAAAAATCGTGGCACATCAGTATACATTAATGTCTTTGCGAATCGACCTAAAATACCTGGTCGGTTGCATAGTTCGAATAAATCAGTTAGTGTGGTTTTTGGGGCAGTTAATGCTCGTTGTAGAGCAGTCTCTTCTGTGAAATAAACACGCTGTCCATTTTCAAGGTGCACGGCAATATGTATAACAGCAGGGTCTCTTTCGTGTATGGGAAAACTCAAAATGCGCCAAACTGCTTCATTGCTGCTAATGTATCGGCCCATTTGATAACGTGTTTTTCGTCGTTATCATTTACATTTTGAACAGAAAATACAGCCATATCGCTGCCCTTATGAACGTATTTGCAAATGTATTTTATGGACTTCACCGAACTGCAGAACTCAACGTTTATGTGAGCTTTGTAGGTTTTGCACAACAATGGCGAATACGGAACCACCCAGCGATTGTCAATGTCAACCGTTCCACCGTTTGACATGCGCAATTGATATGATTGGCCACCATTATCTGTGTCTCTACGACGATACAATGGATAACCATCGATATTAGTGACAGTATCATTTATACACGCTTTTGGGAAACGTTTCGTACATTTTCCATTGTCCATGCACGGCGCCGTCATATTTAGAGCACCACATGGACCATGGATCATGTTAGCGGTAACAATGTCAAACAACTCTTTATCGATATTCCTATCCGGAATTTCTGCTGAAATAATTTTATCAATTTCTTCTGACCGTACTTTGTCAACGAACCAAATCAAAATATGTGCATGTGGCAAACCTCGTTTTTGCCATTCAACAGAATACAGCCAGCAACGTGTTTCGCCGAATAAAGAGTGATGTGTAATCATGTTCATCAACGATTTTAATTTTTGTTTGAAGATACGTGCAGTGATATCATGGCGATGCATTGCTGTTTGACCTGGCAATAGCAAAATTTTAATTTCATCCCAGTTAGGATTGCACGTGAATGTAATGAACAAATCTGGTCGGCCGTACGCGCGCACGTAAGTCATGGCGTCTTGAATGTATTCTTGCATATGACGTGGACTACCAATATATGATGATGGAAGAATATATGCAGTACCAATGTCGTTGATGTTAGTGGTTCGATCTACGTTACTGACGTTACCGACAATAGCATCACGCAAATGAGTGTACTCCTCAGAACGCAACTTCGCTTGATTATACTTGATGTACCGTAATCGCTCACTTTCAATTTTCGCATACATATCAACGATGTATTGATGAAACAGCTGGTGGCATTGGAGAATGTGGTTGTCTTCATTGGCACGAATCATCAACCGATATGCGTAGAAGTTCATCGCGCTCACTTTCTTGTTAGTTTCTGCACCTGCAAAGTAAAAATATAAATAAGACAAAAATAAATTAATCTTACAGAATAAAAAAAAAGTAAATAATATGTAGATTGTACCTGTCACTGGATTTCTTTGATTTATGTTAAAATGATATCCATCTTCTCCTTCCCAAAATATCAACGGATATTGCAAAGCGTCGTAAGAACGATGACTGTCTTGAATTGTGTGCACCGTGTTATCTCTGCGTTGGATCCTTATATCTCGACGTTCATATGCGTCACCAACCATAACAACTGCAACTTCATTAACGGTTGGTGCATTGTATCGGCCCGCGTGCTCTCCAGATGGTACTTTGTCTGCCTTGATGACGATCATGTAGTTGTCGTTTTGCAGTCTGTTTGAAACGGTATAAAACAACTGGACCAACTGGTTGTGATTTCGCAAAAACTGTTCCAAAGTGGCCACAATTTCTCGCTCCTCCATCTGCTCGATGTGGTTGTACTGGCAGCGTGCGTTTATTTGTTGCTCCTCATCGCCCATGAAGTATATTTGCAAGAATTTTGGATCGGCATCAGGCATTGAGATTAAAGAACCTATTTGATGATATATTTGGCCCTGAATCTTAAACTTTGATTCAAAATTGCGACCATCCTCATTCTGAACGATTTTTGTGGCTCCAAATGATGTCATTTGGAAGCAAGAATTGAATTTGCGAATTTTACGCAAAAAATTTTTTTGATTGATGTGTGGCTCCAGCCAATAGTGTTATCAATGGTTCTGGTGGCGAACTCAATGGTGGCAGTATAACTTTTCCAGACGCGCAGCAGAAACCGGCCGATTCACCTTTGTATTTGAATGCATGGCAGTGTTGGCATTCTTTGTCCATAGCACCGATGACAATTTGTGAATGTGACGAATAGTCGATGTCCGTTTCATATTCGAATGCAAGGCGGAGAAGTGATGCACGTGTCAATGCGCGATGTATTTGCAGGCGCTGTTGTTCATGTGCTCTGTGTGCGTCGGCGGCTCGTTGACGCGCCTGTCTTTGTCTCAAAGCATTAGCTCAAAGCCGTTTGTTGCGTTGCTGTTGACTTTCATTTGCACGTGTGTTTGCAACCTGGACTCTTAAATTTGCATTGTCCATCAATTGATCTTCTTCCGTTCGATTTAATCGACGGGTTTGGACTATTTGTGAATTCTGTGTACGTCGACCAATATTTCCTCCTCGTCCACGAAGACGTGGCATTGTTCTTTAATAAACACACAACACCTAAATATATGTAACTTATATTTGAATTTTATGGATTACACTCCGTAAATATGATAGAATCATCGACACAAATAACCACTTAAAAAAATTTGCAGGTTAGATTAATTGTTATTGAATACGCATGTATATAATTTAAATTAAAGGAAAATAATGTTTATTTTCGATGAGACGTTTAACACTTTTATAGAATCATCGACACAAATAAGCACTTTAAAAAAAATTTGCAGGTTAGATTAATTGTCATTGAATACGCATGTATATAATTTAAATTAAAGGAAAATAATGTTTATTTTCGATGAGACGTTTAACACTTTTATAGAATTTCATCGACACAAATAAGCACTTTATATTAAAATTTTCAGGTTAGATTGATTGTTATTGAATACGCATATATATAAAATTTAAATTTATGGAAGATCATGTAAGATATTAATTTCAACACAGCACCTTACACATTTGCCCAATGTATGTATCTGAGTACACTTGATGAAAAATACACTCAATATTCACGCAATTGTGATAGATGGAATATCGAAACACATAGTACAGAAATTTAAATGTCCAAACAACGCCAAGTCACGGCCCAAGAGACTTGCGCATGTACTACAAATACCACAGAATTCGACATCAACGCCACCTATGTTACACAAACATAACTATGAATTATTCTCAGAAGTTCAAAAAAAACGGTCCGACAAAATGAATAAAGTTTATTTTGTTTTTATCTTAATGCGAGTTGATGAACAATGTTTTTCCTCAATCCCTTAGGTGTATAAATTAACAAACTTGATGGTTTGCCAACGCAAGAACACGCAACATATAATTGGCCATGTGAGAAGTTAGACCGATATTATCAATTATTAATATTATATTCATTATTATAAATATTGGGGGGGTGGTACGGGGTATGAAATTTTGAGGTTACATGTTCTGATATGCAAAAAAAAAAAAAATCCCCCAAAAAATTCCTTAAAAAATAAATCCCTAAAATATAAAAAAAATCCTATAACCCGATTCCAACGCCACCTACCGGGTCCAATTGTAAATCTAAACCATCCACGGACCCACTCAAACACACACACAAAATTTCATCAAAATCCGTCCAGCCGTTTAGGAGGAGTTCAGTGACATACACACGTACAGAAGAATTATATATATAAGAAGATATTGTCATATTGTGGCAATTTGGTATTATATAAACAAGGATATTTAGAATAATTTTCTGCCAACAACAAAATCACATCCGATGACCATGTTGGCGCCATTTCTACCGTTTCTCTACATACAGTCTCAGCGCGCATTGATTGGTCGAATTACACAGACTAGTGTCGGAACTAGTACGAAAATAGCACCTGTTCTATCTTTACAACTAGTATGGTAGCCAGTACCAAGAGGCAGAACCAGTATACTTTTTCTGATTCACACGACGCTAGATGAAGACGTGCTAGCTAGCACACTAGATTTCAAGTACGAGCTAGTGTCGTGTGATACGGGTTTTGTTAGCTAGCACACTTGATTTCTAGTACAAGCAAGTGTCGTGTGATAGTAGCTTTAGTTATCTTACAACAAGCGATGAAAATGACTGTGATAATAGTGAAGATGCAAACCCTTTCATAATAACACCAAGCCTTTTTGATGTAGATACACCCTAGTAGAATATTCTAGGCTCTTCTTTGACTGCAAAATGTTAGGCCGTTTATGTGAGGAAACTAACCTAAATGTGGGCAAACCATGCTGACTTATAATACCACATTATGATTGAAACATTAAAATTCATGTTTTTTGACTTGAGTTTCACACAAGTAAAGTAAAAATTATCTATCTAATAAAAATATATTTTTTGTTATAATTTTGTTTTGAAAAAAATTGAACATGTAAGGTTAAAACTTATTATCTCCATCAACATTGTAAGAGTTAAAATTCAAATAATGTATGTGGGCGATGGTGGTGGGCAAAGAAAGGAGCCGTTTCTGAAACAAACCCAAATTTTTTGTTAACTACAAAACAAAAAACTTTTTAAGTATTTTATAATAAATAAAAATAGGTAATTTAAAATCAACTATAAAGAATTCTAACGTGTTATCTACGTAATTAGTCATAACATTTTTAATCGGCAGGTAAGCTTTGTTTTTTAGAACGGTAGGGCTGAAGATCAGCTATCTTTCCGCCAACCAAACTGTCCATTCTCGATAAAAACGTGGCTTTGGCTTCTCCCTCGTTTATCGAGGCACTCTTCGTATCTGAAAAAAAAAATAAAAAAAAGAGGTCCACATGAAAATTCTGTAACATCACAATTTACACACATACCATTCACGCTGCCCCCTTACGGGGTAGACAAGAAATGAGTTAAAAACAACTTCGTACTTATTGATCCACACTAACTTTCTCCATGATACTCTATTATTTTATACTCCCCTCGCTTCGACATCATCCATATAGTCATACATGCCTCTAAAAACTTTTAATTTTTCTCTTTTTCAAACATTCTACAACATATAACATATAATGTGGCCCACTACTTCCTTTTGACCATTGGCTTCACTTTCAAACCGTAATCTTTCAACACACGCTTCACATCAATACAGCAAAGTTGGCGTTAACACCATTTTATACACTGCCGTCTTAGTCTGTTTCTATACTACCTCATTCTTAGAAACAGTCCACATACACACAAATACTCTCCTAGATGCATTCACCCGTCTGAGGTGTTAAAAGCTTTGAAAGTGTTTAAGAATGGCAGAGTTGTGGGTGTAGATTAATATTAGATTACAAGTGTAGATTACAAGTGAAATACCAAAGTGTGGAGGTTAGGTACTTTTTGCCAGATTATTTGAGCTTTTAAATGTATGTGTTGGAATTTCAAAAGTCCTAATGATTGGAAGAATGCCGTCATTGTTCTTTTGTACAAAGGTAAAGGCAGTAAGAGTGAATGTAAGAATTATAATGCGTGAAAAAATTGAGGACAATGCGGTTTCATGTCAGGTAGAGGATGCATGGACCAGATATTTGCGTTAAAACAAGTGATTGAGAAATGTATGGCAGTAAAGAAGAAAGTGTACTTTGAATATGTCGATTTGGAGAAAGTGTACGATTGGGTGAATAGGAGTATGTTGTGGAATGTTGTGAGAGATTATGGTGTGGATGCATGGTTAGTAAATGCAATTATGGCAGTGTATGTTGGAAGTGAAGAGTGCGTTAGACGAGTTTGGGTATCTTCATGGTTGTTTAATGTATTTTTGGATAGGTGTATGAGGAGTGCGTGTGAGGACGCAGTTGGTATGCAAATGGACTGTGCGAATTTGAGAGTGATGTTATAATTATGCAGATGATACCACATTAGTGGCCGAGAGTGAAAGTGACTTGCAGAATGAATTAAATTGTTTGAATGTGGTGACCAAAAGGAAGGGATCTTCGTGTAAATGTGTCCAAAATTAAATTAATGGTTTTTTTTAAAGTCACTTTACACCAATACCACCAAGGCCGACAGCAATTTGCTGACTTATTTTAACTGCTATGTTTGGAGGTCCACCCCATTTATGCCCTTAATTTTTAGCCATGATTTTTTATTTTAACTATTATTATCTCTATATGTTTATTTTTTCCTCAATTTCAAGTTAATGAAGATCTGAGCTATAATTCCACGCAATCAAAAAAAAAACTAATGAAGTACCAGCTCGAGAAGGAGCTATGAAGGATGCTTTAACTAAATCAATTAACAATTTGGGGACTTTTCCCACAATGTAGCCAAAATTCTTAATATTTGTCATGTTACTGTATTCAGGTACCTATGTAAAGCAGTAGACTACAAATTTTTCTTAAAGAACAAAAAACTAAATAATGTTTTAAACCTAAATATGATTTCACAAGAGTTGTAAGTGATGTTGAATGATTATAAGCATAGGTTAGCTAATGCGAAAATTGTACATAGATTAAGAAACTCATTTTGGTTTATGGTAATTTAGTAAAGTCTGCTTTTTATGTAGACTATTAAAGATTATCATATTTGTATTTTAAATGTTTTCTTTATTTAAAATTTAAACTACATTAAGAGCTCTCCTGCCAGCCACATTCTGTGAATACTAAAAACCTCAATTCTTCCTGTTTCTGTCATTTAATATTTCAAAAAATACCAAAAAGGTGAAACTACACAAACCAACATGTTAAAGGTACAAATTATTAAATAAAAATAAAATGTAAGTTCTTACTTTTAATTTTTGCAAATCTGAAATTTGTTCAACTAGGTAGCATCACCATAATCATAATCATTTTTGCAAATCTGAAATTTGTTCAACTGGGTAGCATCATCATAATCATAATCATCATCATCATACTCCTCATCACAATCATCATCCTCTTCATAAATGTTTGTTTTGGAGACTCAAACTCTGATAAATGCAACCTAGGTATTTTGATTCGCTTTCCACAGTTATCTTCTAAAATTTCTTGCTGCTAATCTTTAAACATATAAGAGACGGACTTATTGGTAATAATTTAAGACTATTATAACCAACTTAACACATTATACTACTAACTAAAAGGGACAGTTTCTTTGTCCGACTTAACACATTTTACTATCAAATATTCAGTATCAATCTAAACCCCAGTTAAATATGTTCCAGTTCCAATGAGCCACTCCAAATTATGTGACGCAAGAAAGTTTGAGCAAAAGTATTAGGAAGGACTGCAACAAACCATTCACAGAACTAGAAGTGATACTATTGGACTTTTAATATGGATTACGATAAGATTTTTGATTTGGTTGATGTGATAAGGTTTTCACTTTTATTTAAATACTATCAATCCCGCATGGCATTTCCCGTGACCCACTGCAGTATAAGAATTATATAAGGACCCCCCTCCTCCCGCCCCGTGGTGCCCGTATCTCTGAAACGTAGTTCTAAACCAAATAAAAATATTTTCTTCAAAAATTAAAAATAGCACAATTAAAAAGCTAATTAAAAATTTAAAAATTCAGCTTCAAGGTGCATTCGGACCCCCTTCCATCCCCTTATGTTAAAAATTTCAGATCTCTGCGTGCCAAAGATTTGGCTGGGCATTGCACACAAACAAACAAACAAACACGCAGACAAACACTTCCTTTTATTATTACAGACTAAACCTAAAGTTTTTTTTGTTGAATGAAGGTAGCCCTATCCGATTACCTAGAATAAAAAAAAATTGGTTCATGAAACAATGAGAGTACGGATTTGTTTAGCTTAGGCCAATTGAAAGTAGCAACTATCGAGCATACTGAGAATTAAGGCGTTTACAGAAGGAAATCAGGTTTCCTGTATCAGCTCATTATGAGAGTGTGTTTACAGATGGGACCGTTCATAGTGAAAGCAGGTTCGTGCTGGTACCCCCATTGATCTCTATAATATAACTGGATGGACATACACATGCACATTCCAAGGACAAAGGCGTGACGCTCAAGTGTATCGTCTGCTACACTGATGGGGGGACAGATTTAACGGTTTCTTTAAAAGTTCTTATGCGAAAACATGTCTCTGATGAATAAAAGTGTTATTGTTTGAAAATAGTGAAGTATTATACCACACTTTCCTGAAGAAACATTTTCATTAAAGGATATACAATCCAGTTTTAGAGGTAATACTGTACAAATACGAATAAAACCTTAGATATTTCAATTTTTATGTAGTTGTCATCAATGCTGTTTACAGTCTGCCACGACCACTTATATTTAAAGTTGGTTATTAGCTTGTATATTGGTTTCATAAACAATATTATATTGAAAGTTCGATAAATATAATGAACAAGGTATCTTAAAACTTTATTAAACTATAATGAAACAAGTTAGCTAAAAACTGTATTACATTTGTTTGAATGATATATTTTGTGTAGAAGTCTTACATTCCAATGATACATTAGGTTATTGGCTTGTAGGAAGTACAGTATCTACTAAAACCTGATTTTAGTAATAATCCCAATTTGTAATGCCTTATTTTGTACCAGAATATTATCGTATATATAATATTTTGGTAGGATGGACGGTAATTTAGAACGGAAGTAGAAATTTCCTTCTGGAAGGTCTTTTATGCTAACTATATACAACTATAGGGTAGGATTCTGGTACGAGATAAAGCCTTACAAGCGAGCTTCCTTAAAAAAATCATCGTATATATTAGGCTACATCAACTTATTTAAAGAAAAAACTAACAAGTTTTGAAATTTTATATGCTCTTCAAAGCTTTAACTAACATATTTATTTAATTTAACCATTCACACATTGATGTATCTCATGTATTCAATCAAATTAATGAACGATGTCAAAATGCCACATTTCCGTGTATGGGTGTAAGAGAGAAAGAAATACCCGAAAGTTTCCTTCTCTCTTACACAATGATATGCAGACGATAGCTCGATAATTTCAGCCACAGATGTCCATCCAGTTATATATAGAGATCAATGGGTACCCCACACCGAAAAGTTTACCGGAATGAACATTTAATTCTTTTTTAGTTGTCGCGCTGATAAATGTGTTCTTCAAGAGAAACTTTAGATATTGAAAGTTTAAATACCTGAAATACCTGTGTGCAGCCCAGATGCCCAAAGTACGTATACTGTATATATGTGCATACTGTATATATCTACTGTATATGTATACTGTTTATATATTTGATAAAATTTGTTCAACTGTAATTTAAAATTTGTGAAAATAAACTGTCTCCCCACCAACCCTTGCGTATTCTACCGCTTAGTCCGAATTTTCGCTAATGAAATAAATTTTGTTAAATAATCTTTAATTCTTTAAGCTAAATTGGCTGGTCTTTCCGTAGGTTACCTTTGTTTATTTGTTTGATTAGACACAACAAACACTTCAGTTGGATGTTGCTCCAAGACTTCTCTATCTAAAATGTAATAGTGTATTGAAAATCTCTGTTTGTCTGGCTTTAGATCATTAGATAAATGGTGATATTCGCCAACTTTCCTTCCACAATTTATTGGATGCATACAGGTTTTTTTGTAACACCCTCAACCTACCATACCAGGAAGCGTAAACAATAGTCAAGGAGTTACAAGAGAATAACAGTATTTATTTTATTAGATATAAGAATAAAGGATGATATAAAGTATAAAAAGCAAATGAAGCAAAATTGCTTAAAGTTCGTTATGACAAAGTTTGAGATTAAACTAATTATTTTATTAGAGACCAAAAAAAACTAGAAAGTTCCAAGCCAGGAACTTTAATATAAACATAATGTCCAATAAATATTAAGAATGACAATAGTTTAAAATCGAAGACTTCAAGGTATATATATTTTCCCATTTATCTAGGTATAAAGCGGAAGACTTTAATACAGGCATATTTCACCTTTAATGTGAAAATAGACTAAGTTTTGACATGATAAATATTAATGTAAACACCTCATTCCAAGAAAATTTACAAGACTATAAAAGAAAGGCATTAATATAGAAAATGACGTCCCCATTAATACATATCAGTCAGCCAACTGCTTTTGACCATCATAAATGACTAAATGTCGCCAATATACCCAGTTTGTTAACATTGCTCCAAAACTTCACAATCCTAAAAAAATACATGTAAACAATGTCTGAGCACACTAACGTAAACACCATAATATTAACTGAACCCGCCAACAATGGCGTAAATACCCCGGGCACATCAATGACTTGGGTTCCAAAATTATGTAATAAATTTACAATATAATTTGCCAGCCCCCTGAGCTAACGACCTGACAAACGACGCAATAGAGTAGTGAGTAATACCATACAACATCTGAAGGATGTCTTACAACCTCAAATAGGCTATCTCGTGTCTTACAAAATTACTGTTACAGTCAAATTCAGTACCTCGTGCTTAAAGCAAACAAACATAAAATATGCAGTCAAAGCTAGCATCCCCGAACTATACTTATTTCCTGAAGTCCCTAAAGATTTAATAAAGGCGGTAAGAGCGCGACTATAAGTTCGCCGATAGGTGACGAGGAAAGAAAGTTTACCCATGAACAAAAGTTTGGTCCCCCCAAACAATTAAATAGACATAAAACGTGGCTAGACATTATCCACGTCGAAACCCCGAAGAAACCAATTCTAAAATTTAGCAATCATATTTAATACGTCCAAAACAATAATTTAGAAAAGATCTCCCCATTTTATGCCGAAATAGAATTTTGGATGTTACAATTAAGTCTAAGCTTAATCCAGCGCTCTCACCTTAGAAGCCAGTGATACAATGAGTAACCAAGTAAATGATACAGCGTAATATATAGTCGTCACAAATACCAGACATGCCCACAGAGAGAGGGAAAGAGGGAGGGAGAAAATGGAATGGAAGAGGGGAGACAAGAAGCGCTTAGGAGGGATAGTGGCGACTCCAGGAACAGCTAGAAACTCGTAGAACCATCGAGGTGGCAGAACCAGAAACTACACTGGTCAAGTTACATCCCTCGTTTGTTTTTGGGCGGGGCTTCCATCACGAGTGGACAGTTGGGTGGTATCGCCATTTAGTCAGTGGGATAGTGTACTAGGGAGAGGATGTCGCGGCACGTGTGTTCCATTGTTTGCATTCAACAAGGCCGAGGGTGAGTGTACTCCCATTTGATTGAGTTAGTTGTCTTTTTGTAACACCGTTACATTTTTTCAATTTTGGAGTAACACTATCAAGAAGTAAAAACTCTTCATCAGGTGATGAACTGTACATCTTGAAGGCGGGAGTAACATGTGACAACTGGCAGGTTTTTAGTCTTTCGTCTGCGTCCTCTATGTACAACTACACTCGCTGGACTTCAGCGCTAGAAACAGATAAGCAGTCAGCCTGCTTTCTTTCTGTATTCGCACCTTAATTAGGACTGTGTAATTTATTTATTTTTATTTGAGTATTCATTTTGTAGTTTAGATGAGTCAAAGTTTAGTGTGTGGCCTGAAAACGGTTGATACTTTTTCATTGACCAAAGCAGCCACCTTAAGGGTTGTCATATTTTTATTCTCGGGTTGCTTGCAGTGTGCCAGTCCACCTTGTTTCTAAGCCATATTTAAATCAACCTGTTCGCACATTAACACTCCAGTTTGGTGTGAATCAAAGTTTATTTGGTTAAGTTTTAAGAATTTTACTGAATTTGGTCTTCAAAAGTAAATTTTTATTTTCCAACTCAAAGATTTTTAGCCATGGAGGTAATCAGCACAAAATATTATTTTACAAATCATTATAATCACTACAGTCTGTAGAAGAGAATACAATATTAAATGTTTAATTTGGTTCAATATTTGAAGTTATATTATGAATAAAAAAAAGGCCTACACTTGCTTGTACCGGAATGAAACCTACCTAATGCACTAATGTACTTAAGTCACAGAAAAATAATATACTCAGACACTCAGCCTCCAGGTTAAATGGTTATGCTCCTTTTGCCAGCTTGAGTCCTTCAACGCTAGAGGTTAAGAGGTTGAAGGACGGGTACCTTTGCAAGGTCAACTACAAGGTCACTTACTTGCAAGCAGAGATCCAGCTGACAATGAGGGGAAGATTCAAGGGGGTGCTAAAACTATGGAAGCCAAATGAGGGATTTTTAAACTCGTCTAACGATATAAGAATTTACATTACCTTAATGTATTTCAGTTAATACCTACTAATAGTGTTACTCTAAAACTAATTTTGTCCACTATTTAGATTGTTTTTATTTTTTTTAAACATAATACTAATTAGAAAAAGGTTTATCTATACTTCATGTAAAGAATAATGACAAAAAACAGGACCTTGGGACTGTGAATAACGTTGGGCTAGTTTGATTACCACATTGTGATCAGCATTATCATTATTTTGAATTATTTTAAGGATTAATATTAATACTCACAATCTATATTATTGAATTTTAACCAAGGTCTGTACAGAGCCTATCTGCATTATGGTTTTATACTCCAAACCAAAATCCTTTTGACAAAAGTGACTAAGTGGTCTACCCTTTTGTTTCATATTAATTTTTTTGTACATTAAATCTTTGCAACTAATACCGCATTAGCTCAAAAATCAATATAATAAATTTTTAATTTAAAATTATTTCCAACACGTCATTTTTATAATTTCCCTTTCCTTTTCCCAATATTTTGACTCATTTCCCCTCCCATTCTCGTCATCATGCAGTAAAAATGTCATTCCCGTCTATCCCTAGAATTTTTAATACAAACTAGTTGATTTTTTTTATTATAAGTTATCTCAGTCTAACAGAATCTAACCTTCAATGTTTCAACCAGTTATTCCAGAAATGTCAAAACCCCCAAATATCTTAGGTACATTAAAATACTCTACACAATATTTTGATCCATGGACAGATTAGATCCTTATTATTATATCTTGGTCCTATTCAAAATATGTAGGCCTACTTAAAATTAGAGATGGATTGAATCCTGTAGTTCTCAAATAGATATTTTCATTTTAACTCTGAAACCTAGAAAACCAATAGGCACATTTATATGGTTTTATTTCTTCAACCATTCAGAATGGACACAATTAAGGATTTTGTGGCAGTAATGCAAATAATTACAGTGGATACAAATCAGGATATTTGTTGTAACGATACTGATTTGGACCGCTCTCATATATTTAAAAGGTCATGGATGAAGGTATTTTTCTTCAATAATTTGTATGTAAATTATCCTTTTAAGACTTCATCCATGAAGAATCACGGGCTTTTCAGGAATAGCCCCTAATGTAGAAGAATTGCACCACTAAAACTTATTTTTTATTTAAAAATTGAACTCCGTAGTATTTACCAAACAAGCAAGAGACGCCAGCTCCCTATACCCAATAGGAGGCTAGCCTTCAAGACACCTGTCGCAGGGATACTTTCGATTTGTTGGTTTTGACATTGATCACGAGAGGTCCAAGGGGCAAAGGTATGTCATATATAAGCTGTTTGTGCGTATGAGCACACAGGGTGTCGGCGACATAAACAGAGAATAGTCACATAAATCCACACAGTGCCGGTAACATAAATCTACAGAACGTTGTAATAAACCAGTGCCATGAGATAAATAAATCGTGTGAAATATTAAAGAGATTTATTTATTTAATTAAATTATCTCACAAACATTCTATAGCGCTTTAATTAGTGCTCAATCACGGGGCAATTATCAGCTGATTAAACGGTATAACTTTAACCGGCACCCCAAGCAAACGTGGGGCATAATAATATAATAATAATAATAATTCTGTATCATTATAATTGGCGCTCGATCACGGGGCTATAAATACCAATTATCACAAACATTCCGTATCATCAAAATTGGTGTCCAACGCGCAACCGTATCGTAATAATTGGCGCTAGATCATGGGGCTATAAATACAATTTATATCACAAAATATACCGTAAAGTTTCAATTGACGCCCAATCGCGGAGTCAAAAAAACAGTAACGTTATATTGTTAATGTCGTTTATTTAAAAATGGTATGAATGGAAATCATTCAGAATGAATAGAGTTCAGGATTTTGTGGATACTATGAGAATGATACAAATCAGACTTTTTATTTGTGGTGCTTGTTTTAGAAATGTCTAAATGGATACAATTCAGTCGTCTCGTTAAAACCGTTCAATTTGACTGCGGATTGCATTTGTACGTTTATAAAAGTCTAATTGAGACAAAGATGTTTTTGGCAGCCTGTTACTCTTAATTAAAAAAAGTACCTGTACGCATGTGCAATTTTGGGGGAGCGTGCCTCCCCCCAGTGCTATGAAAATCGACTGCGGATCGAAGTTTCATTTTCAGGGATCAAAATATTGGGGATCCCCCCCCCATTGGCCGACTGTTATGAATAATATTTTTACTAGCTAAAGTTTTACAATATCGAATAACTATTACGGGAGCTTTGAACCACAAAAAATAGCTGCCAACCACTTTTCGCTGGATTTAAAAATAATAAATAACCATTTCTAACAACGGCAGACTCTTACAAACATTTTCAAAATATCTCAATTTTTGACAATTCCCGGATCCGACCCTGGAGTTGGGACCTACTCCAGTGGTTTGCCGAGACCGGTTATGGGCTTTGGGCATGAATATAACATACTGTCGCAGTTGTTACTCATGATGATTTTTTTTTCGTACGGCCTACTCCCGGTCTAGTATGAAAGCTATTGTGGGCGGAAAAGAGAAGGGTTTAGTTTAGTTCTCAATGGCTCAACAGTAAACCCATACAACACTGCACGTTTACTGTACCGTAAACTATGTACCCTTCACTTTAGGAAATAAACTATAACATTCAACTCAAAGGGAAACGTGCCCTCTCCCCCTCTTTGTGCCCCTGATTAAATGTGCAGTTATTGTGGGATCCCACGTTTGCCTAAATACTCGATTAGAGCATAAATGGGTTCACGGGACGAGCTTTGAACCAATCAGAAAATATCAGCGCAAGCCTCAGTGTTTGCTTGGTGCAACCTAAAATAGTTTCAGCTTTCTCTGCTCCACGAGATTAAACATCTGATTGGGAGAGCCAATAAAATTTAAAAACCAAAATCTCAATCAGTGAGCTTGCGTCTGTAAAACGAGACACAGGCAATATTCAGCATCTACTGTTATGAAATGATTTTAAATCAATTGTTAAATAGTGTTTTGTGTGTGTGTGTGTGTATCGTTCTGTATTGATCTGTTTCACTCCACAACATAATAATTGAAACATTCACCGTGACATTAATATAAAAAGCTGTTTTTGTACCTAAAAATAAGACATTTTTATAGTACGCGTTTTAAAGTATCATGAGAGAATATACATTTCCGCTAGTGTGTGAATTGCTGCACCACTCAAACATATTATATTATTATAATCTAGATTTTCTACGAACATGTGACTCAAGCGAAACGTTGGGAACTTGTCATATTTGATAGCACACATGCTCCTCAAGGTTACCACGTCCACCTGTTTTGTGTAGGTCTAACAGAAAAGGCGATGCTAGCGCCAAAGGAGCCCAGAGTGGGAACATCCCGAGATAACACAGCGCTGGCGCCGGGAGAGTCAAGGGTGGTTGGAGGACGAAACGCTGCACCGGGCGAGTTTCCCTACATTGTGAGTATTGCAATGGCGTTGGTCTCTCAATCATTAGTATTACTATTAAACTGAGTCAATGGTACCCATTCCAAGGTCAAGGTGTTGTGGTCGTAACACTTAAAGAGTGGGATGGGCAACAGAGAGTGAAGGAAAATATTTAAAGGAGGGGGAAGAATTTTGAGGGAACACCCCTAAATAGGTTCTAGAGCAGTTGAATATTAGCAAGTTGCTGGGATAGGGTGCCGGGGTCATTATATTCCCCTTGCCTTGTAATCTTCCATGAGGTCGGGGTATCTAGACAGCTTAGTGAACCCCTTCAATAGGCACACGTTTAGCAGTTGCGTTTCATTTTAATTTTCTGATCATACGTCTTGACACAAAGGTTATTTAAACTGTCAGCTATCTACCATCGTGTTGTAGTTTACACACCCACCACGCACACAAATACATTTAAATGCCAGATCTGTCTACGTGTTGCCCGCCGTTTCCTGTATATCCCTCATACATTTTGTTTGTTTAGGTATCACTACGCAGAATCTTGACCAACGCTCACTTTTGTGGAGGCTCCATAATAAAAACAACATGGGTTGTGACCGCCGCTCATTGCTTGGAAACGTGAGTGGCTGAAAATGGATTATTATTGTTTAGTGGAAAAACAAGATAGTTCATAAACCCGTAAAAAAGTAATACCACAAATATAATGAAACTTTAACTGTGTGCTGTCTAGTTTACTACTTACTTTCAACAAGTTCCCATAACTTTCAGTCATTGTTAATAAACATTTTATTTTTTATTATATTTCAGTGGATAGGCTGGTATTATTTATGTTAGCCATAGCAAACACACCATACCAAACTTTGGTGGTAGTAGTATCTTGACTATCGTAAAAACAAATATACTGCCAAGCATTTCTTACGAATCACTTCTGAAATAGTAGTGTAACTGTCCGGGGTTTGTATCGGGCTATGTGTGGAAAGACGGAGACGTTGGCAGACCTTGTAAAGGAGGTGTTTATTTCACTAAAGCTATATGTGATGTTTGAAATACAGAATTTGATGAACAGAGAAGCAGGATTTCGCGTCATTGAGTTGGATTTTGACTCCGCTCGTTTGCCATAACTGATACTGCCTTAACCGCGTAACCGTTCAACTAGTAGTCGTTCCTCAACAGCGATTCACACACAAGTCCGTCTGGTACTCTGATAAGGAAATACAAGGCCATTGCTATCACCGAGAGTCGAATCCGTAAGTCTAATATAGAGACGTTGCTAACCCGACGTACTATATGTCCCAAACAAACGCGCCACAGGACTGCCCAGAGAAGAGCGCCCCTCTCCTTCTCGACCTGTGTATAATAAAAGGTCTTACCCTTGTTTTTGAGACATGTGCTGACAAAGGGTTTTGCAACCAATACACTTAACAACGCACCTATGACACACTTTCATGTTATCACTGATTCAACTTGAGTCGGCGGATTCTCTATAACATAATTTATTTACCTTATTACTACACTGTAACACTTTAGTTCTTACATTAGGATTCTGGTAGTAAAAAAAAGGTCTTCCATATGGATTGACTTAATGAATGCATTCTAAATAATTCTGTCTTCTACCACGCGGGATAGATGTCCTGCCCATTGTAAAATCTTACTTTTCTGCGCTTGGACTAGGTTAGGTTGCTATTTCCGTTTCATGTTCCCGTGGGGCTCCTCCTCCATAAAACTTCACAAACTTGTCTTCTTAGTGCATCCTCTCACAACAAGCCACCTATCTTCCTGGAGTTTCCCAATATCTACCTGGTACGAGTATAATTTAGAGGCTAGGTCAGCTAGAGCTGCTGGCTTATTAAGGCTGTGGACATTCCATGATCTAAACGTAAAATCATGCTTCTTATTTCCAACTAGCAAATTCCTTAGGTCTGATTCCAGTAAATGTATAATTTTCATCCGGAGCTTGTCGTTGTCATTTAATAACGGTATATCCCCCGCCATCACCCCCCAAATAAAGTTGTCAGCCCTAAGACCAATACCCCCAGCGTGGAGGACTAAGGTATAACTCTTAGTCTAGTCCATCCCTTTTTTTACCTGTTAGGTTTAGGTGGCCCTACCGAGAGTTTTCGGCATAGTTCTCAGGGTCATTTGGGCACGCAAGCCACCTCACACAAGCAAGGCGTAATATTCAACGTGGTGATACCTTTGAGGATGAAAATAAGTCATCGGTATCGTTAAAATATTATATCGTACGAGTTGTGTGAAAAGTATCTGGGTAAAACATGTGTGTAATAAGTGTGACTAAGATCTTGTATACAATTTTGTACAAGAAATTGGTCGTGTACACCGTACTTTAGTCACAGTTGGAGAAAATTAACAGAGTCCAGCACAGAGAGAGTGGCTATGTGTTCGTCAACAAATAGTAAAATTCAGTGCAGGTGTAGTGGATCAACTGACGTCACAGATTAGAAAAATTATGGTCGTGCTCAGCAAAGCGGGTCTCAAGTTGTAATCAGTTTATTGTTCAACACTATCCCTACAAATAACGCCCTTCAGCTTGAAACCACAACACCAATGTTAAGAATATATTTAATGGCGTATTTACAATTCATTGAAATATTTTTTTCCGTGCTAAATTTATACATCATAATTTTATTATTACTAGAAGGCATATGTATCTACAGCCAACTGTTCCAACATTTACTGCAACTCACAATATTCTTTCCTTAAATAAAGTTACAATATGCATGATTTCAGAGTTGATATTTTTATGGTAATATTTTCTACTCTGTACTTTGTAAATAATAGTGTTAAATGATATGATTTTGTTGCAGCATGCCAGTAGATGGTTTTACAATAGTAGCGGGTGCCATAAGCGTGGATGAAGGAGGTGTTCAGTTTATACCGGTTCGTAAAATCGAACACCAAGAATACAATTCTCAAATTCTTGGAGGAATGACATTTCATTGGTCCAGGTAGCTTGTACTGTTTAATTGGAGAAATTAAAGAATTTAAATTATAACCAACACAACTTTTATTGTTATCTGGCCTTGATTAAAATAGCACAGTAAAGGATTTGAAAAAATAAATAAAAAATATAGATGTTGTCTTATAGTCATGTTGATTGTGTCTTTTGTTTTCTAAAAAGAGAGTTAATGTTATCTAGTTCTTTTTTGACAAAATTGTGAGGTGTGACCTTTAGGTTGTCGGGAGAGAAAGAATATAATATAAAATTATATTATTAAACGTCTACCGTAAGAAGGTTGTCAACACAGCTTTTCCTTTACATCCGAACCAATCTGAAACGCTGAGCTCTTAATCATTTTGTCCGGACGTGCAGATTTGCAACTAATTGTCAGAATTCGGAAAATTGCATATTGGAAGAGGTTTGTGACTTTTTATATATATCAAAAAGTTTATGAATATATGAGAGGTTATCTAACATTTTCCTGAGTACCTATCATTCTTAAAATTATAATCATTAGTTGTAAATCTACATGGCTGGACGAAAAAATTAGCACTTTAACGGTTAAAATCACTTAAGAATTGTAGGCAGAGTTTTTATTTGGTATAAAAAAATAGCATTGAAGTACCTGGATTTACTCGGAGAAATATTTAAGGTTGAAAAGGGTACAAAGGTTATAAAAAAAAGGGTAAAAAGGTGTGAAAAGTATAAAAGGGCAGCAAGAAAAAAAGTAAATCTAATTAAAAACCTTTTCAAAAGTGTAAGTAAAAAGGGATTGTAATCGGAAAATGACGAAAAGGGTACTTGTAATTGAAGGCACCTTACCTGTGTATCGAAGTTTATTTGGTTTTATGTAAATGCTGGCAAGATTATGCCTCTCGTGTAGAGAGAACTGCACTATTGTCGGTTACCGATATCTGCGAGTGTAATCATGTAATTAAATAACTTAAAATAAAGGGTTTTTCTTATAATTAACGGAAATTACTGGTTCCACACCTCATTCAATAACAATTGGTTCCCATAACAAGATACGAGGAGAAGGAAAAATAAATAATTTGAAGAAAGAAAGAACACATTGAGAAGATTGTTTACGAGAGCATCGAACACGCTAGAAGAAAAATTGGATTGATAGCCAGACCACGAGAAAATATATTGCCACCAGCTTTAAAATACTGGACAATAAAGTCGGCCGACTTTTAAGAAGTGATGAGTTGCTACAAGAAGAATTTGGCAAATCTGAGGCTAAAAGAAAGGAAAATGAAGAAGCCAAAGATTGGAATGAAGCTGAAAGCAACCGCGAAAGATATATATCTTTCCGCGAAAGAGATTATATATATATATATAATTAGTCATTACGAGGAAATGTGGAGAAGTGATACGGCTAAGCAATCAGTGAAAATGCTACTGGAAGTGAGTGTGTTAGGAAAATCTCAAAATTACCCAAGTTGGAACTTAAGAAATTTGATGATGATGTGAAATATTGGGAATAACATTCTGGGCACAGTTATAAGCGAATACATGTAGATTAAAAATGGCAATATAGAACAAGAAGATACATTTCAGTACTTGCACCAAGCGACATGGAGGATTCATCAGTGAGAGAACATGTCATCCAGTTATCCGGGTCAGCTGAGAACCATACAAAGGTTATCGAGCAGCTAAAAACAAGGTTTGCGCATGATAAACTTTTTATTGACATGTATGTGAGGAAGCTACTATAATTAGTGCTTCAAAAAAGGATAAAAGGTTAAACCTGAAGGGCCCATCTGTTGATAAGCTTGTGAGAACATGGACTATTGGAACCAGGAGAAATGTGTGGTAAAGAGAATGAACCGTCAGAGGAAATGATTGGAAGGAAAATTGATATTCTGTGTGTATGTGAAACCAAGTGGAAAGGGAAATATGTTTTGATGATAAGTGATGGAAGCCTGGCACTTTGGCCAAGTGTAGATGAATGGGTAAGTGTAAGTCTGGGAGTAGGTAGCTAAGCTGTTTGTGAGAAGGTATAGAATTCATATGAAAATAGGTATTCGTATAATTATGGTGGGTGATAGTTATGCTATAGTGGAGGTTGAAGACGAGAATGTGAGAGTGGAGTCTTGAATGCATGTGAACTGGGTGAAAGAATTATCTTGTTAGGAGATATGAATGGATGGATGGATGGATATATACCAAAAAAAGAATTCAGAGAGAGTGTTAGGAAGGTAAGGTATGACAGGTTAAACAAGAATGGTAATGAGTTAGTGCAGCCGTGGGCAAACTACGGCCCACAACGTCAATTTGTATGGCCCACACATAATTGCCTCACCTTGTTCAGTCTCTCAGTACAGTGTAGTCCCCCGATCAGCTTTGTGTCCAGCGTAAGTTTCAGGTACTTCTGTTCGCCCATCTGATCTGCTTACCGAACAGCTAGAGTGGGGCCAGCCTGTAGAACTTTCTCTTCCATGTGAAGAAAACTGCTTGTCCTCAAGGTGGTCAGCCACACCTCCAACTGCGTCAGGTGCACCTGGAGTCACCTCTCCACCAGCTGCCCTCACCACGACTTTGATACTAGAGCCGGTTCGTCCGCATACAGTGACAACTTGGTGTCTGGGGATTTGGGAATGTCGTTCACATACAAACTGAAGAGCACCGGGCCCACGAGAGAACCCTGCGGCACTACAGCCCGGATGCTTTTGACTTGGGAAGTGGCGTTCATAAAGGTAGTGGAGAAGGTGCGGTTGGAAAGATAAGATCGAACAACCTTAACTAGGTAGAAGGGCAGGTTCAGGGAGAGGAGTTTGAAAAGGAGACCTTCATGCCAAACACGGTCGAAGGCCTTAGCCACATCGAGAAAGACAGCACCAGTCAGCCTGTTGATGTTGAAGTTCCTCGTGACCTGCTCCACGAGCCGGACAAGTTGGTGAGACGTAGCGTGTCCCGCCCGAAAGCCGAACTGCTCGTCCACCAAGATGCCCACCTCGCGAACATGTCGGGTCGATCTCGTCAGTAGTAGTCTCTCGAACAACTTGCCCAAATAGTCGAGCAAGATGATCGGTCGGTAAGACGAAGCTAGGGCCGAGTTATTACCCGGTTTATGAAAACAAAGGACGTTGGCGTGCTTCCAGAGCTCAGGGAAGTGACTCAGGAGCAGGACGGCGTTGAATAACTCCACGAGGAAGTTAATCGCCTCCAAGGGCAGCTTTCTGAGGACCAACGTTATTGATACCGTCGCGTCCGGGGGCCTTGTTTAGTCTTAGAGCGGCTAACGCCCGCGACATTTCTACCGCCTCCGTGGGTTCAGGTTCATCCAACGGTCTGTACGAGACAGCATCGATTACCTGAGCCACGTGCACAATGTGCACCGGGTTTGACGGGTCATCAGTCGGTACAAATTGTGCCTCTAAGTGCTCAGCGAGAGCATCAGCCTTCTCCTGGTCGGAGTTGGCCACCCCATTACAACCCACAATAAGCGGCCTTGGTGCGGGGACCCACATTAAGTTCCTCGTCATGCGCCACAGGGACCTGTCCTGTACGCACAGGCTCTCAATCTTGTCCTCCCAGACACTGTTCCGGTATACTTGAACCATCTCGTGAACCACATGGACTTTGCGGCTCCAGTTGGCCTTGTCTACCAGGTCCCTCGAGATTTGCCAAGCCTTTCTTAGCCGATTTTTCTCCCGGACATGCCTGAGGATAGAATCGGGCAAAGAAGTCTGTGGCGCCCTCTTAGGACGGTGCCTCGGCGTTGAAACTTCGAGCGACCCCTTGATGGCCTCGGCGTTGAAGCTTCGAGCGACCCCTTGATGGCGGAAGTTATGAACTACGCACCGCGATCGATTTCCGCTGCTGTTCGAAAGGTAGAGGTGGGTCCCAACCTCTCTCTCAGCACATTCGTGAACCTGTCCCAGTTAGTGCGCTTAAGGTCAGGTATTTCGGGGGGGTTGGGGGGGGGTCTATGAAGGAAACTGCGCGTCCCAGGTTCACAAGAACGGGATTGTGATCCGAGTATAGCTGGGAGTTCTCATAGGTGCTGTGTACAGTGGATAACTCGTCACGGAAGGCTCAGAGAACATAAAGTGTGGAGCGGCCCAGGCAGTAGAGAGGGTGGTTGGCACGGTCGGTGCAAGTGCGGAGAAAAGGTGAACAGTGAGGCACAACAAGCGTGCATTTGGGTGGATGGAGCTTTGAGCGAATGGTTTGGCATTGAACAGGGTATTAGACAAGTGTATAATATGTTTCCATGGTTGTTTAATGTATTCATCGATAATGTGTATGAGGGATGTTGTTGGTGTAAAAATGGGCAATGTGAATGTGAGAGTGCTGTTATATGCAGATGATGTATTAATGAATGAGAATGAAAGTGACTTGGAGGATGCGTTAAATCGTTTGAATGTGGCGATAATCAGAATGGACCTTTGTATAAATGTCTCCAAATTAAGGTGATAGTTTTTTTTATAAGTACGGATCAGGAAATGATTGTTAACTTAGTATAAATATAAAATTTTTAGAACGTTTGAATGATTTTGTGTACCTGAGCAGAATTTTCTGTATATATGGAAGGATAGATGGTGAAATAAACAGACGGGATAGTGAATCTCGGATAGTATTTGAATGTATGTGGACTATTGCAAAGAATGAAGTTGTATCGTAAAAGGCAAAGATGGCAGTATATAAAAGTGTGTTGACGCCAACATTGTTTTATGCAGGTGAAGCTTGGGTGTGTCTGGAGAAACACAAGAAAAAGCTGAATGCGGTTGGAATGTGATATCTAAGAAATTTATATGAAAAATCTCGTATGGACAAAGTCACTAATGAATGGGTGGTGAAGGAATGCGGTTTGAAAGGGGATCCAATAGATCAGATTGAAAGAAGTGCCTTACATTGGTTTAGTCATGTTAAGATGAATGTGGATTTATTGACGAAGCAAATATATTAATTATAAGGTAGAGAGTATGGATCAAAAGGAAGGGGTAGACTATGTAAGGCGTGGCAAAATGATGTATATGAATGTGTAAAAAAGAGAAACATTAATAGTTTTAAGAATAAAAGAGCATGTATGACTCGGCGTGTGGATGTTGTTGAAGCTAAGGGAGTAATGCAAAGATGGGGAAATGTGGAGAGAGTGAGTGTGGATGTATTAAGTATGGAGTTGTTTATTGAGCTATATGCATAGTTTCTTGACTACTCCGTAAGCAAACGTCGCAATTAGGTAAGTATGTATGCAAGTAAAAATGTTCAGACCTTTTTTACTGTTTATGGTGGCCCTAAAAGTTTTATTTGGCTTGTCCGCAATTGATATGTATTGTTTAGTATAGTATGCATAACTTGATCACCAAGTAAATAATTAATAACCACTTAAATTATGAGATATGTTTTAACTATAAAACTAAAAGAAATTATAGGCGAATATAGCACATAATCGGCTTATGAAAATTGCGGAGTAGACTGGCAGGACCGCTTGCAATGGAACAGATTTTTTTTTATTATTATGATAAATGTTTCGGTGTTCATGAAGAAAATAAATTCTTTACAATAAATTATAATTTAGCGTAATATAAAAATGTAACAAAATTATATCTTGATTAGATGCTGATAAATTGTTGTCATACCTGGCATTTGAAATGAAATAAAAATAGTAAAAGAATACAGAAATACTTCATAATGATGTCAAAGAACTTCAAATATGAAATTTCAAATAAGGAATAAAAAGAAGTGAGGGGGAAATCACTACTGTTAGCATAAAGATATAGCTGCCAGGATGTTTGAAAACTTAATCATTTCATGAAACATACTTTACCTAACATAGATTTTAGAGGACACATTGATATTGTGTTCGGTTATGAATAAAATGTTGGTAGTGGATTCTATTTAAGATATGATTTGTTCCATTATATATACTGTACTGAGATTTAATAAATAATTTTAATGTAACTTTTTGGGATGATCTGGGTAGTGAAATGTAAAATATTAATAGTAAATATCTATAAAGATTATAGGTTCAGTAGTGATTATAATTAAATCTACATTAGTATTTCAATTCATTCGATTTATATTTGAGATGATAACAAATCTTAATATGTAAGCTTATTTATATTAAAAATAGAATTTTAACTAATGCATTTGATTTATTTTATATTAAATAATAAAAATCTTGAAATTCAACTTATATATTTTAAATTAATTTACATGACTTATGAAGTTTTGTATCCACTGTACATTGGTTTGAATTTTAATCTAAAGCTTACTTTGGATAGTACTTAATTGTTTATTTTACACCCCAACTGTGAAACTGACCATTTCATGAATTGGATGAAAATTGCAATAACTCTTACCCAGTCTATTAACTGAAATTTGTCTTTAAATAATATATTAAACCAACCTTACTTAACCTAACCTTTCATTCTAAAATGACAAAGTACAGCACAAGTGCTACACAATTCATGGACTAGACTATTTTTTTGCCCAATTCGTGAAATGATTAGGAAAGGCCAGTTTATAAATGGGGTGTAAAATAGAGACAACCTTAGAAAAGTGGTATGTTATTGGAAACCTAAAATAACTGAGGCGCTGAGTGCACAAGTGGCCTAAGCCCTAATTGGTTGTTTTGAGTTATCGAGTATTAAGTGTTAACAAAAATTGATAATATTTTTATTTTTTAGATTGGAGATAAAGTGCTATAATTTATTGGTTTTATGTATAATTTAGCTCTGTAACGTCACATATTTTTTAAATATTTCTAGATTTAAATTTACCAAAAATATTGTGGCTTGGGCCATTTGTGCATTTTCTTATTTTGGTATAGCAGTAAATATATTGTGGGTTGAGCCAAAGGAGAGTCTAATAAAAAGATAAGATATTAATCATAAATGTTTTAATTTAATGCTCTGATACATCTTATTTATTTTGCAAAGTATAAAATAATATTTAATTTATGTAATTACTATTAAGTTACAATGAAGTATAATTTTAATCACTATCATCAAATTCAGACATCAGTCCATCTTCAACGACTGTCGATGAACATTTGAGATTTAAATAAAATGGGTGGTTAATTGGTGGTATGTAGTTTAAGAGTTCTTTCAAATCCTTAATTTTGGCATTGTTGATAGGTCTTCCCCTTGGGTTGAGAATTTCAAGATGAGCAGGCATCTTCTTTTTTTATTAGTTTCCCGATGTTAACAGAGGAAAACAAAATATCTTCATTGTTTGAATACTTAAAGTATATAATGTAGGGTTCTTTTGAGTAGCGCAACCATTATATTTTCAGCCACTCTACTTTAGTCTTGTAAGCACTCACTTTACAGTTCGTAATTTTTTTTTTTTTTTTTCAAGTTGTTTAAAGCTATAAAAATCTTCCATTTTCATTTTTATGACATTAAAGGGTTGTTTTTTCTTGCTGCACTTATTACACCCAACCAATCATCTGGTACAAAAATATTAGAGTGATAATTCTTTTCTTTCTCAGTGACACCAAAGACTTGGTCACAAGCCAAATACGAGTGCCCAGAGACTAGGAACTTGTGATCTATCAATTTGACGGTGAATTGATTCGAAGTGAAAATGTAGTCGCAAAGAGAATCCATCTAATGTTGTGGTTTTGACCACCACATTGGTTAGTATACATGGTCAGATTAGATGTTATAACATTATTCTTGATGAAGTTCAAGAGACAGGACCCAATTTCCTGTGGTCCTCTAGAAGCTGTTGACTCATCCCAAACATACACTCAAGAGTTGTCTGTTGAAAGGTTATGTATTCCCTAACAATAAGTCCATAATTGCCTCATGTAATAACATACACCAGTTGACAACACTGGTGTTGGTAATGTTTTCATTAGGTCGAACAAAATCACAGTTAAGTTGTTTTATGGGATTCATACCATTTCTGCATCCATTTTCATTCCATTTCTAGCAGACTCTGCTTTGCGTATGTGCAGTTCCCTTTCCACTTTAATAGTAGCCTGTTCTATTGGTGGAGAAGACCTTGTTTTTATGTTGAAAGCATCACATTTCCTGCAGGTATCTGAAAGTGGAGTGTGGAAATGGTAGTTAAAATTTCTATTAAATGTTTGACGGAAAATAAAAAGTGATACTAGTTCCTCACTGCGCTGCTCTTTATACAATTTATACATGATTGTAATGTTCAGTTCCAGTGAAAGATATTCCCGAATGGGATTTTTGTTTCTTGAATAATGTGATACATATGTGGGAAATTTAGAAATAAACTGTTTGACTTTTGATACTTTCTCATCAGATGTTTTGTTTCGAGGGTTGTTTTTTAATCCTGCTTGTCAAGAGGTGGAGTGGTACCAATCGCTTTTCCAGCAAGCGCCCTTGTGAGTCGAGCATCTGTTACTGCAAGTACATCTTTAAAGAAGGTCTTACAAACTTAACCTTCTATCCGTTTTCAATTAAAATAAATAATGTACTCGTGTATTCTGTCTTTTCCATACATCATGCTGTGTGTACACTCTTTGCTTAGGATTGACTTTGATTATACTATTCAAATAAGCTGCCTGTAAGTTATGGTCTGCCAGCTCAAATTTTTGCCTCTGTTCTAGGGAAATTTGTGTGTGACATTTTAAAATGCAGAAGCAGTCAACATCTTAGAATTTTTTCTCAGCAACAATAACACCCTTTCGGTTAACATAGCTCTTACCATAGTTTCTACTTTTTTTCCGAACATTGCGTTTCCAAGCGTTTTCATTTCAAATACCTCTTTCTGCTGCTTGATCTTTATTTTGAATTGCAGTTCCTGTAGAGGTTGATGGTTCATCCTGATTTTTGCTTGTAGAGAAAATGTCAAATTCAGTTGCCTTTGATCGGTACTTTTCAATATATTTAGGCTGGTCATCAGTCTCAAAAGACGTGTCTGATGTCTCATCTGATGGTGAATAAGATGATGAAAGATAGGCATTACGAAGCATTTCAGGTTCAGACAACTCAGTTAGTAACCAGTCTTCTGTAAAATAACAGGCAAGAAATTCTATAATTTACCCTTGAATTGAATATTAAATTAACAGATTATTTTTAAACCTGTAATGTAACTAAGCCCATATAAAATACTTTTGAGAATAGTAATACTAATACCAATAAGGTTGACACCAATGCTTTCTTTGTAGGCGTAACACAGATGGTTATAGTATGATAGAATATTTGTTTTAAAAAAAATGCTTGGATATGGTAAATTAAATGTTTACCTATAATTTATAATTTTTATTTAAGATTATGATAAATGATTTCTTTTTTTAACTGAATTATGCTATGAAACGTAAAATATAATAAACTATTAAAATCTAGATTCCAGCCAAAGTTAAAAGCGACCTTCTTTATACTAGTTTAAGAATGAACACACAAATATAATATAATATACATTTTCATCTAAAATAGCCAGGTAACAGTGAAGTAATTAAAAAAAAATATTTATATATATATATAATATACTAGTACTATACTAGGTTATTAGCATAGTAGTTTATGTTAGGTTTCATTTTTACTAAAATTCATAAACAATAATGAATCAAATTAAGTATATTATTAATATTTATTTTTAATATAGTATATGATATCACGGTAACTAATTAAACATTGAAAATATCTTACCTTCAACCATGAGAAAAGACACAAAAGATGTACATGTAACACCAATGCAGACTGAATAAAAACAATGCAACAAATGGTCCAACCCACAATGAAATGAGTAATGTGTGGGTTAGGCTCGATAATCTAGGGTTAGGCCACTATTCCTATTGCATCTTTCACCAACGTTGCCAATGCACAAATGAACTAGTGCTGATATCCCTATGTGTATTATTTAAAAGGTTGTTTGGGCCATTTTTTTCCTTGAGAGATAAATAGTTTATGAAGCTTTTAACAATACTAACAAAAAAAATATTATTTTGAGGAATGGGCCGTTTGTGACTCAGTGCCTCAAATTAAGCTAGTCTTTGTGTTCAAAGTGTAGCAGTAAAAGAGTGTGTTTTTTTGTGGCAGTTTGAATTTTTTATTTGTTTTGTTTATTATTTATTTCAGGTGAACAACCCATTCATATATGACCAGTTTATACAAAGCATTCCTTTGGCCATACCTCAACAGAATATACCATCTGGTGTACTAGCTACCACCAGCGGATGGGGAGCTATCGATGTATGATATAACCTTTTTTATATTCCTTATTTTACTTTAAATTTATTTTTTTATTGAGTGTGCGAATATTATTTTACTGGTAATGAATATTTTTACTGCAAAGCTCATATCCTTAAAGTGATCTCATGTGCAATTATGAATTATTTAATTAGATTTTTCATGGCTATAAAATAGGGTCTTTTTTACTAAATTGATGTTGCTTTCAATTATTTATATAAACAAGAAGTAAGACACGGTGATAAAATAAATTATATTTATATATATATATACAAATACTTCTTTATGTATTTTAAACAAATTTTATTGGTAGAATTAGAAGTCCTTTTTGTAGTAGTTAACAGCCGGGATAAAGTTGAAGCAAGCTTGCATATATCCTTTGTCCACTGAGGAGACCAAAACCAAGCAACTGTTCGCCTACGACCAAGCAACAAATCACCCAAGAAATTTTGCATACAAACAATACTTCACTCATCCCCTACAACCAAATCGTTGGAAACCAAACTGGTTGGTTGCTAGGAGCTTAGTTGGTCGTTGAAGCATGCAATTGTGGAATAGGCTAAGCAGTGTTTTATTTTCATTTGTGAGGGATTACAATTTCTATATTTTCACTTTTTGGTGGCAAAATGCCACTGACAATGACAAAGAACAAATGGATATTTAAACTTTGTGAAGAAGTTCTTTATAGTTGGATCTAGTCGTTCACGCTCTTCAAAACTTTCTTTGCTCATCCTATATGTTTGTTTAGACTTAACAGGGTCCTTGAAGTCACAATTGTGAGCCACATTTTTTTTTTTTTCTTAATCAGAGTGAACCCAAAAATGTTTCTGGTCTTTTTCATGAGTAAGTATATGCAGCCCACAACAAGGTCCTCATCAGATGACGACATTCTCGCGAATAATCAAAATAGGGTTTCTTATTATTAGTGTGTTTTGTCAGTTCAATAATTGTCGAATATTTCGTATTTGGATGGCGGCATGAAATTTGGCACAGACGCTATCTACTATAACCTTGCTTAAAAAAGTTACCAAAAGTTACCGTTTTCAAAACAGCATATTTTATCAAAATATGTTTTAAACAAATATTGTTCATAATACAATTGAAGCGTGCGGCCGAATAAGGGTCTATGTTACATTTAAACACATGTTGAGTTTTTAGTGAAAAAGAGGTCTACATAAAGTCCTCTTCCCCCCATTACGGTAGTTGTATTATTTTCCTTGATATGGTAGCACAAGCCAACGTTTGTCTTCTGAGCGCAGCTTGTTTTTGCTCTGGAATAAAGGTCTATGTGCAGTAGTCACGTTGTGTGCCCCGGACAGGCTATGTCATATTTTTCGAGCGTGTTTGATTTATTAATTTGTACACAAAAAGTTCATTAGCCTACTTTGTGGTACTGTAATGCTTACATTAAATTGTGAGTGCGTGAAGATCCTTATTTGTTGCTACCCAGTGATTAAGCAAACTGAGACAATATTTTCTGTTTCAGACTCAGAAAATTAGTGTTTTGGTATTCTCTATTATTTTATTCGAATTTATGTACATTTAAAAAACTTTAAATTAATTATTGTTTTTACCTATTATTTGTTATTCTTGCTATTGAAATATTTTAGTTTGGTGATAAAACAAATATTGCATTAGTTTAACCTATATTTTTATTTTCAGATGATAAAATAAAACCATAGTATAGTATGTGTTAAAGAAAGATATACATTTCCTTCATCCTGGCCTCATTCATTCTTTCATGCAAACCTGGCACCCTGATGCACCTATTTTATGTTATTTATCAGAAGAGAATATTTTCAGATGAAATAATATTGCACTAAAGGGTTTTCATAGAACTGTGGAAAAAGGGTCGATGTAACCTGCTTGGATGCCACAGACGATTGTTTACTCTCAAAAGTTAAAAATGTATTTTCACAAAACTTACAAATTGTAACATAGACCCTTATTTCGGCCGCACACTTCAATTATTTATAACAAAGGCTAACATAATTATCTTGATCTGATAAGCCTTCGGCCCAAAATATCAATTTTAAATACTTTGAGAATATGCAAAAATGCTACACACCAACTTTTTTCCACCTTTCCAGCCTCTTTAACAGGTGTGGCATAAAGTGTGAGGATGAACATATTTTTTTTAAATAAGCTTTTAAAATATGGTACATTACCATTATATTGTTGTTTTTAAAAATTTTAACCACAGTAGGCTTGAATTTACGAAAATAACAGCCATTTTGTGCAGTAAAATACACCAATATCTTTCAAAATGTTTGGAAACACTGGTTGAATTGGTACCAATAGTTATTAATATCTTGACATTGGCAGACCACCATTTGTGTCTTAGCTGCTGATATTCTGATTGATTGTAATTGTATATGTGATTTTACAGTGTGGAAATGAAAATGCCAAAATATTTAGAGATATTTTTGATAATTAATTCTATTTAAAGTGTATCTGACAACTTTTTGACAGGTAAGCCTATTCTCATGGTGGTATAAACACTTTAGTGTTTGCTAGGTTAGTTGGACTACTCTCCGTTCATTTGATACATTATTGAGTTTCCTCAAAGTCGTACTTAGTAATTTTTCACACATTTGTCCCGAACTGTTTTATTTTTAATTTTAACATTGATATTTATCATTTATATAATAGTTTTCACTATATTTAAGATTAACTTTTGCAATTAGAGGGCTAGCTGGGGTAATTATGACAAAAAAAAATGTAGGAGAATTATAAGACAGCATACATAATAATTATATTATGTGCATTAAAATTGCCAAAAGGTTGAAAATTGACAAATATATTGAATCGTACCGTAATAACATATTAGTACATTTTTTGTCTTTAGGTTTCATAGTATGTTGCAAGTATAGTAAAATGTTCAAAGTCAAATGTAAGCTTAATTTTGTAGCGGACCTAATATCCCCACCTACTATACAATGGGATGATGCATAACATGCCAAAAGGTCACTGACCAAAGTCTAGTTAATGCATCAGAGAATGGATTATGCACAGTAAGGGAATTTGGACTCATGATGCCCTGCCCAAATGTATTTTGTTTCCGCAGTTTTATGAGAGTAGCGGCGTAGCAAAACATTTATTTTACATAATGCAAAATTTTATGATTGCAGAAACAAGTATGATAAACAAAAGCTGAACTGAGTAAAATCCAAACAAGATTTAACTGAAGAAATAAGGGCATCAACATCAAAACAAGTGAAAAGGTCAGATATACCTTGTGTGGATATGCAGAAAATGTGCTTGTTTTGTGATGATGAAGGAAATGATAAAGAAGCCCTTGTGTCTGCACAAACTCTGGGCTGTGGGCCAACAACAAGATCTTTGGCAGAAGAACTTAGAGATCTGAAAGTTTTGAAGAAACTAACATCCCTGGACCTTGTTACTTTAGAAGCAAAATATTACAAGAAATGTTATGTCAGCTTGCAAAACCATGCTTGCACCAACAAACAAAGATGGGAGGTCAGATAGCGTGTGATTTGGTATATGGTTGTGCCCTAGTTCATATCGATCAGTCCATTGAAAAACTCTAATTATACAATGATAAGTAATCTGTGATGAAGTTGGACACCTTCACAACACTCATGGAAAATGAGATAGCACAGATAGGAGTAACAGGGTTTAATGTCAACAGGACTAGACTAACGGATGAGCTAATACTATTTATTCCATGTCTTGTTGCCAATAAATCAGGAAAAAAGTCCTTTTGTATTTTGATACATCAATTAAAGATGCAATTTATGAATGTTCCATACAACAATATGAATAATGGAATATGCTTGGCTCATTCTGCTGCCATAATTCGCAAATATTTATTTGAGGACCTTCCAAAGTTTAAGGGTTCATTTTCAGAGGAATTTTCCCCATAAAAGTGTATCAGCAAGTCTGTTTTACTTTTGAAGGTGATAATTGAAGGTAAGAGAGTCTCTGAGAACTCAGCCGCAGCAGAGGCTAAGCCTATGTTATCTATAGCTCAACTCAATAGGTTTAATTCAGTGAAATACAAAAGACAAAAAGATATATATTTGAGAGATATCGTAGTTCGTGAAATACCTTTACCTCTGTATGTTGGCCATAAGATTTTTTTAAACCACGAAATAGGAAAATCATTAAGGAAATTAACTATCTTGGACTGAGTGTATAGTACAACCGAGAGCAAAAAGTGATGTCCACTATGACGAATGTTGTTTGTGAGTTGTTCTCAGCCATGGTGATGCCAGCATCTTTACATACAAATACATTCACCACACCTGTCATAGGAAATGTGGATCACAATCTATCATCTACTGCAGCATCAACCTCTTTTCAGGGCACAAGCATTACCATTACATATACAACATCCAGATGTTGTATTACCTCTGAAAAATCACCTATTTGACAATTCACAATAGACAAAGAAAGTAAATAAACAGCTACCTTATGCTTATATTTGTGTAGATCTATTAGCTCTTGGCATAAAAACATTTAAATTCCTCTAAATACTGTGATATGGTCAGCTAAAGAATCCAAAGAACAATCAAGAATAGTAAATTTGTGGCTAAAAAAAAGTATTGCCGACTAAGGAACTGTTCCTGCAAATAATTCAGTATCATGGGCATCATTTACTTCGGAAATGGTGACAAACCCACAAGAGCCAAAAAGCATTCAAGTTCTGCTCCCACTCTTGTCATAATATGACCAATGTCCACCATTTGTAGCTCATTATATGTGTTTGATATTTTCCATCTTTGAATACCTGAATCTCAATGATAAAGTGCCTGTGTTTACGGGTGATCAACCATTATTTGCCATTGCAAAGCAGCTGCAGTGGAGACTCTCTGAAATGTTTGGAGAATATAAATTTGTAGGGATGATGGGGGTCCTGCGCATATAAAGGTCAGTAAGCAGCATGATAGGGTCATGGCTGTTAGATTCTGGCTGGACGAAAATCTTAGTTGATGCAGGAGTGACAATTGCTTGTAGAGCAGAGTATTTCTTTTATGTGCTCATATGAAGCAGACATGTTATGCTCATCAAGTAGCAGCGGCTTCACTGCACATCTTGAAGGCCAAGGCATACACAGCTTACCTACTTTCTATTTCAGAAGAAATAGAAAATTTTATCTTTGAAGTATAGTGTGAAAAACATGAAGATGAATATGCTCAGTTTCTTTACTGGTCAACAACGCTTAAACTTTAGGTTATCTTGCTTGTATTTGTACAAATTATAGGTGAAGCTAACTTCAAGCCAAACACTGAATGAGCTACAAAGTCATCACCCTGAAATTCATGCCAAATTCATAAAATGGAAGTTTTTGGGAATAAAGTCAAACCGAAAGTTTTATGCAATTGCTGATGACCAGCCATATGATCAGAATAACAAAAAATCAAAGGAGTGGCAGGTGCAGTAAATGTTCTGCAATCTCCATCTGCACTCTTGAAGTGTGATTCAAATACTGTCCCAATTTGAAGGTTTGAATTCACTTCTAACTAACTACAACAGCCACAGAGAGAGAACAAACGTTTGAACAACATGGACAGCCTTTTCAAGAACATGAACTCTCTGCTGCAGTCAGCAAAAGAAGATGCTCAGAAGAAGCTGAAAGATCAGTACGCAATGCAAAGAAGAGAGGGGCAGCTTATTATAGGACCTATATAAAGGAGAGATTCATTGAAGGCAAGGTGTCTGTATGTGCAGTCATACAACAGTGCAGTTTGACTCTGTTTCAAGTAAAGAGTGTGATAGCTACATCAAAACAACAGTTAAAACTGAAGGCTTTAAGAAATGATGCAAACGTGTTTTGTAAACTGTATGTAGCTTGTGCGATACAAGGATCAGATAAAGCTACACTATTTGCACATCAAAAACACTTATATACACCATAAATCAGTACATTGGGGAAGCCACGACAAGCATCCAAGAAATCGGATATAATGAACTTCATAGCATCTGAATTAAATGCAAGTCAGTATGATTCATTGAGTCTATGTACAGCTTGTGTTGTTGATGGCGCAGCCTTTGTACACTGGTTGAATCCTGGTTCATCAATTACTTTCTAAGGCATCTCACATGTTTTCCTTCCAGTGGTTAAACATTGTCTTCAGAAAGTTTAAAGACTTGACATAGCTTTTGATTGATATCTTGAAAAGTCTTAAAATATGATACCCGAACAAAAAGAGAGTCTGTACAAAGAATACTTGTCAAAGCAAGTACACCTATCCCAAAGATGTACAGCAAATTTCTTCTTGATGAAAACCATAAGAAACAACTCTTTCATCTTCTTGTAAAAATATCATTTTCTGAAGACTGTGGAAAACTACTTGTATGCACTGACAAAAATTAAGTTGTTTTCTCTAGTAATGGGACATTTAACAGCAATGGTCTTGCACCATGTAATCATGAAGAAGCAAATGGTAGACACCTCTTACACGTTAAAAACTGTGTTCAGCCTGGTCACAGGTATGTTTCAATTGTTAAAGTTGATTCTGATGTGGTAGTTATTGCAGCAGCTACCTTTTTGGAGTTAAAGTCACTGGGCTTGCAAGACCTCTGATTTAAATATGGAAGTGGGAAGGACAAGAAATTTTTCTCACTTACTGAATTCTTAGAAAACATTTCATATGACATTTGATAAGCTTTACCATCTTTTCATGCATTCATGGGATGTGACACCGTATCAATGTTCTATGGGGATTGGTAAAATCAAGGCGTGGAATGTTTGGAAGAAAATGCCTGAAATTACCCAAGCATTTGACCACTTCTTGAACACTAGGGGAACAGAAGATCGAAGTTTCAGCATGGTCAAATGGTTTGCAATACTTCTATATGACACCACAACCATTACAAAAAGCTTGAAAACCATACTAACCATTATGGGCAACTATTCCAGAAGCTTCAAAAGACTGTTCTGAACTGATCTGTTGCCACTGTAAGTCAATGTGTGCAAATAACTTTAAGTGTGTGGGATATGGTATAACCTGTACATCACTGTGTGCCTGTGACAGACAATTATGTGCACAATAAATACAATAGCTTTTATGAACTACATTAATTTTATTGATTTTTTTCCTCAATGTAAAGAATAATTACCTAATGTGCAAAATCTGGTTTCCTTTTTTCAATCCCTTATAAACCCTTTTCAAATAATAATTAATCTCCAGAAGACAGTATCACCCACAATTCCTTTGTTCATTTATTAAAATTGTTTTACTTTTTAAAAGTTTAAGTAAAACCAGATCAGTGTACCATACATAAAATTATGACCTTAGTTCCTCTTTACCATTTACACCATACTGTTATTGACTTAATGTTGGGAAAAAGTTGGCGTAAAGCGTTTTTGCATAGTTTTAAAACAGTATAAATCAATACTTTGGACTAACGACTCATCAGATCATAAAAAATGATGTTGAATCTTCATTATAAATAATTGAATGATTAGCATTATTGATTTGAAACATTTTTTGATAAAATGTACTATTTTGAAAACAAAGCCAAAAATAGGTTTTCTAATATTTGCCCGCCTCCTAATACTTAACCCCCCTCTCACTCAGGGTGTCATTTGTAGAGATAGTCTGTGCTAAATTTCATGCTGGTAGCCAAATACAAAATATCAAACAAGAGAATGCACTATATGACCAAAAATGGTCAACTAATTTAATGTGACCATTTGTACACAATTTATCTCGTTGCGTTGGTTTTCTTGATGGACAAAGAGCTTTATGTGCTTGGTTTACCATGATTAAATATGTAATCCCTCCAAGGTCAGGGATCTTATAGGTCCTAGTGGTAAAGGTAGTATGTTTTAAGACTATTTTGATAATATTACCAGAATAAGTAATGTATTTTAATAATTCAAACATACAACAAAGCATTTTTTGTTTGTTTATTTTTGCAGAGTGGAGCTTGGTTGACACCCATTTATCTTCAAACTTTTACTGTCCAGATTGTAACTAACGAGTACTGTCAGAATGCTTATAGTGAATATGACATTCCTGTCTATAATGTGCATCTGTGCGCTTCCAATGGGCCAGAATTTGGAGTGTGCAGTGTGAGTTTATACAAGTAATCCTATACTAGACAATACTGCATATAGAATATTGCCAACTTGAGTTTCAATTTAATGGAGTTGATTTGTTAGTATAAACTTAGCTAAGAAACAATATTGTAGGATTATTGTAGAACTAGTAGTGGGTTGAAAGGTATTCTCGAGTGTGAACCAAGTTGATCAGTTGTTTTTTAATCAAAGGGTTGAAAACTATGAACTAATACTAAATTATAGCTTTCAACTAAGACTCCAATTATGAAAGCCTACTCACAGCAACAATGGTTGGATATCAATTTAGAAAAAATTAGGTTTCTGAAAAAAAAAAAGTTTCAAATTAACTTTGGCATAGCTTAAATTATGTTTGTTAATTCATAAATTTAAGATCACCATCTGATGCAATAAAGAAGATGAAACAGAGAAAAGCACCAGGTGTGGACAAATTGTCTAATGAGGAAAACTGCAGGAGAATGGCTATACAGTTTGTTGATAGTGATATGGAAGGAGAACAAAGTACCAGAAGACTGGAAGGAGGGAATTATAGAACAGGTTTTTAATGAAGGTCAAAGTAACAGGTGTATAAATTATAGGGGAATAAGACTGATGTGCAACTGCACAAAAAATATTTGAGAAGAAAGGAAGATACACAAGTTGTGTTAAGATGGAGAAGGAGCGGCTGGAATGATTACAAATAAAAAAAGGAGTGATGCTACTCGTTGTAATGGTAGTGTAAATGGTTGTGAATAAAGCAGCAAGGAAACTCGGGAAGGAAATAATGAAAGCCTTTAAGTTTTCTGATGACTTGATGATATCACGGGAGAAGGATGAGAAAGTAAAGGAACAGCTACAGGAATGGAATGAGGAAATGAAAGTGTGTGGAATTAAATTTATCATAGTGAAGTGATGGTAGTTACAAGGGAGAGAATAAGGCCTAGTAAAGCTATAAGTTGGATGGAGTAAAGCTGAGAAAAGTACAAAGAGTAAAAATATCTTGGAAGCATGATTGATGCTAAAGGTGGAAGTAGAGAGGATTTAATGAGAAGAGGACAGTAGGGAGAGTTGTTCTATAGGTGTGTAAAAGACCTACTAAGGAGAAGGGAAGTGCCCTTGAAATGTAAAGAAGTAGTGTAAAGGGTGTACTTTGTATCCAGTCATATTTGAAGCAGAAACATGAACAATTAAGGTAAGAAAGACAAAAAATGGAGGTCATGAGAATGAGTTTTTGTGAGGAGCATGTTAGCTGTCACAAAGAGAAACAAGATTCGTAACGAAGTTGTTTGGGTAAGAGTGGGGGCATAGGAAGTACATGAGATGGGTGAGGAAGCAAGACTGAGATGGTATGGATATGTAATGAGGATGGAAAAGGAAAGAACATGAGAATAATGAAGATTAAGTATGTAGGAAACCAAGAAAGAGATGGGAGGAGCAGATAACTTGAAGTGTGCAAGTGAGAGGAGAATAATAAAAACAGTTGGGTGACCTGGTGGTCTAGGGGTAAGGTGTCAGACTTCTGAGCTGGCGTCCGGGGTTCAATCCTCGGTCCCGGCACAGATTTATCTGATTACTAAACCCTTCCTTCACCTCTGACAAGACGTGTATTAATCACAACTTGTGAATGTGAGGAATACCAGGCCTCCACCATGGTTCGGATTCCACGTTAAACTGTAGGTCCTCCATTTCACCTCACAATCACCCTACTATTACACATTAGCGTAAGTGCGTATAACCCGAACGGGTAGTAAGACGTGGTGCTAATAATAATAATAATAATAATAATAATAATAATAATAAAAAAAAAAAAAAAAAACAGTTAAAGGAGGAAAAATGATAAAAGGAAAGAGGAAGCATTTTACTAAACAGAGCCGGCCTCAAGCTGAAAAGAGGTGATGATTATGATGTTCTGGTGAAAAATCACATCCTATTGATATTTTGTGCTTTTACAAGCATAACAACTAAGGACCAGATTCTTAGACATCAAAAATGTTTAAATTAGACAGGCAAATAGGCATTAAAAACATGAAATCTAGGCACTGTAATAAGCATTTAAGGCCAAAAAAAAGCACACAATAGATCATGTAAAATTGATTTTACTACCTGCAACTAATTCGCACTAATCCATTTTTTTAACAGCATGTCTCACTACTCGATTTAAATCTCTATCCCCCCCCCCCAATGGCAGTCCAGTCTACTGCGAGAGTGATGCCTTTGCCCATTTGACTACTGAAGCGGGTCATATACTGTTAATCCTTAGACAATTTTCTAAATTTTTAGTGTTGAAATGGGTTATATTTACAAAGAGAAGATTATTTATGATTGAAATGAGTTCTCTTATATGATTTCAAGGGACAAAATTCCAAATTTGCCATTTCCAAAGAAGTTGAAATTTTCTCCTGTGATAGCATACCGTTTTCTCCCTAGATGTCTGCCACTGCTCCTACTATCTTCCACCAAATTATGTTCATTGGAAGCTATCAAACAATTGTCTATTTTCAAACATACTCCAAACAAGTATGTCATAACTTAAAATTTCTAAGAAACTGAATCTCTCTTTCATCAGAAAATCCATACCATTTGAAAAAGAGAAAGGCCAATAGCAAATAGGCGCACAGGGCACTTATTCATAAAATAGGCAAAACCAACAGAATAAGCAATTATAGGCACTATAAAACTAACGTATTGTACTCATAATAACATTAAATGCACATCTATTTGAAGTGCCTATGCTCTACGATCAAGGAAAAAAAAGAAATAGGCAAAATCCGGTCCCTAATAATAACAATATATTCACTGGCCAAATTTCAAAATGTAGTTAGAACATCAAAGGAAGGACAGCATCTGAAAGCTCCAAAAGTTATGAAAAACTGTTTCATTCATACGTCAAGTCATATGATCTACAGCTGTCAATTTTAAATATATACTATATATATTTATAGAACACTGAAAATATATATTTAATTGTTAGTGTTATCAATGTTGTCCACAATTTGTTATCAATGTTGTTCACAATTTTTATTTTTTATTTTTAAAGGGTTCAAGCCATTTTACTTTTGATGAGCATGGCAGGGCTGTCATTATTATAAGTTATACTCCAATTAAGACATTTTAAAATATCTGTTTTTCTAATATCTGTTGGTTTTTACTGTCAAATCCATTAATAACAAAAGTTGCCGCTTTGAATGAAATGCCTTTCGATCAGCAAAACAAGTCTGTGTTAACAATGAAAATACACTAGACATGTACTGGTCACATTCTGCAATAATAGTTTGATTTTATGTATCAACTTAAGAAAAATATTGCATAAAATAAGACTATAAAACATTTATTTTGTTGGGACACAGTATCTAGGAATCAATTCTCAGAAACAGGTTATCAAATAACTTAGCCTCACATTTTACAAAAATTCCAAAAATCTCTCGAACTTATGAGATTCAACTGTTTTTTTTGGAATAATAGGCAATATAAATATATTTTATTTTAAATAATAAAGGAAAAGTGGATAGAAACATATAAAAAGAACAAACATAATATGGCTTTTACTATGAAAAGAAGAACACAGTTCACACTTTCATTGCGCCAAAGACAAAGGAGGTCTACCTCTTCAAGAAAATTGATTGTTACTGCGCAATCCCTGACCTAGGTTTTATGCTATCGGAACTTATCAGGAGTGAGTGTGAAACGAGAACATAACTTCCTAAAAGGATAAACCAAAAACAAAAGGGAGACAAAGGAAATTTGTAAGACTGGTAGGACACTTAGAGAGGAACATGTAAAGGAATAATATAGAGACAAACACAGGAAATGAATATGGGTGTGAATATATATAATATATATTTATAAAGAAAACCTCTTTTTTGCTTTATTAGGCAATTGTATTACATTTGGGCTGAAGTACAGTAACTAAATGTTAACTTTTTTTTTTGTTAGAATCCATTCATATTTTCAGTTAAATGTTAAATTAATGGTTTGGTATCTATCTAAGTTAGCCCCATAATAATGATGTTGGTTCTGAACCAATAATAAGCACTATTATATCTTTAAACACATTTAATTTCAAAATTTAAAATAATATATATTTTTTAATTTTTGATATGGTTTTGAATACCCCTAATTGTATTAAATAATTGCCTCATAATAAGATAATTTAAAAAAAAGTCTAAAATTTGTTCATCATCTACTTAATATTTGATCTCTTTGAAGTATCTCATTAAGATAAGTGTATCAATGTGTTATCTTAGGGTGACAGCGGTGGTCCTCTAGTCTTTGGTGGCCGACTGTGGGCATCGTCTCTTGGGGTACCACTACTTGCGCAATAGGTTACCGGATGCGTATGTTCGAGTATCAGAGTTCCTTGACTGGATCCGGCAAAATGCTCTTGATTAAAAGGCAAGGAATACTATCAACTGGCGGAGCAGTGATCATACATACAAATAGGTGACTCAGAATAGTTTATATGCTGTTCATGTTGTGCCACTGTTTACATTTCAAAGCAGCCACTAATGTTCGGTCATGTTATGTCATATAGATTGTATATGTATAATTAATGTTTCACACATTGAATAAAAAATATCTGAAACAAACCCTGAAGTTTGATTTTACTTTAATTAACATGAATTTCACCTCACTTTTCACAGAGCGATTATTTAAGTGTGAAAAGCAAAGAATCCATTGAATTATTGTGTTATATACTTAGAAAATAAGTTGTTTCATTATATTATATTATATATTCAAATATGATACAAAATAGGTAACTATTATATAGGTTTGGATATAATACATTGGTGTATAACTTGGTATACATAAAGAAAAAAAGTACTAATTTTAAATACATTTTAAATCAAGATTTCATATTGAAATCAATCATATTATTAGGCTGCCGATTCAAATAGCTGATCCGCAGAAATTTTTTGCTGATAATTCAAAATTTATAGATATACTTTAAATTCAAGTCACTAAAATATAATTCATAGTTCAAACGAAAATATTTATATAGTCTCTTGCATGTAGACACAAATGCTTTAATTCTGCTTAAGATATTTTATTTTCTAATAAACAGTAAAACCAACCTTTAAAAAAAAAACCATTCAGTTTTATTTCCCTTAAGGCTTATTTCAAATTATGAAATACTTGATAAATATATTAGATAAATATTTCATCAAGTAAAAACACTATCAAAAACAATAGTTGGGCCAGTATAATTTTATTTGTTGCGGATTTATAAGATATTAAAAATACATCGTAGTATGGCTATAAGTAATGTAGTTCTAATTGAATACAACTTGTATACCAACTGGAGATATCACTATACCTTTTTTCTCGATTCCAATTCTTAAATTCAACCTTGATTCTTGATTCTCGATTCCGATTCTTGAACATTCTTTTTTTAATTATTTTTCCAAGCATTATTGCATAGAAAATCTAATGTGCCTGATACCCTACTCCCCCTCAATGCGAAACTAGGACTCGACAATTACAACACATGATCGCTTGAAAATTTAATCTCACAAACTTATAGATATTTATTAAACATACTAAAAGACTAAAAATTCAAATAATCTCTAAATTAATTCAACAAATTGCAGATTTTATAACGGAAAGATGAATACATTTCACATGTTACAAAAATTTCAAGAAGTCTACCATAATTGATCCTAGGCACGTTAGCTCGCCAGAAATTAGTGATGAAATTTTGACAACGATATATCAATAATCTATTGAATTAAAATAAATATAAGTTTTTTGCTCCTTTTTTATTAACTACGTCAATTTATATTCTATTTTTATTAAACTTGTCTTATTCAAAGAGCCAAATAAAGCATTAAAAATTGAAAAGCGACAAAGAATATAATTACAGAAGAGCGGCCATTTTAATTTGATAGGAATATTGTAGCTTTCAATATACACGTTGTGATATATCAATATATTATGGAAAATTGCCATTCCAGTCTATGTATTACATATCAATTGTTTGTTTGGAATCGATTCATTTATTCTGACAGTCTCACTTAACTTTTACTTTAAAAAAAAAAGTGTTTACTTCTTGATATTGTCATGTCAGGTCGTATTATATTCAAGACCATTTATTTTTCATGTAGGAACACCTCAAAATTTTTGGATCATATTATATTTGGGCCATTAAGGTATATTTACAATTTGCCGGTATTTAAGTGAAACAGCAACTAAATTAATATGAGAGATAATCGATTGTAACCTATTTTGAATGTTGCAGTTTTGTTAAGTGGCCAGTTTTATTGAGAACTAAGAATTGAGTAGCGAGAATCGTAGTATTATGTCCAATTCTCGATTCTTTTGATACCAGTAAGAATCGAGGGTATCGAGGTAATGAGGACTCAAACTTGACAGCCCTAATACCAACCTAATATGAAATATTACCTACATCTTTCTGTTTCAGTATGAGCCGAGGCCCGAGCATAGCATTTTGCTTTCTTAGTAATTTTCTTTTTGGATTTGAGTTATTTATATTTTATAAACCCCTTAGTTTTTGCGTTGGCTAAGTTAACTATACTATATTTTATTTCTGTAACCATAACCTATTCACACAGTAAAAACAACTATTATGTCCAAGATAACGTATCATTATTGTGCTATTGCATACTCTAGGGGCTAATTGAATAGAACCGCGTTCAGTAATCATGTGTTTTTCTTTTCATGTTGTGTGAAGTCGGTTCCATGCCAATTACTGAGAGCTCTAAGATCCACTTAATCACTCACGCACCGAACACTCCCCAAGATCAATTCTTAGAGTGCATTCAAGCGTAATGTTGAAGTAGCAATTTATGGCTATTGTAAATAGTTGTTTAGTTATGTTGTCATTTAACTGAGACATAATATATTGATCATTTAGTTGAGAGCTAATAATATAACAAACAGCAAAGAAAAAACTTTCCACTGCCTGAAAATATTTTTATTTATACTTAAAAAAAACCTAGAAATGCCTTTTGTCATTTCTTGATTTATTTTTCATTTAGGGGCCTAATTTATATTTGAATTTGTTATTTATGATTATGAATGTTCTTGTTTAATATGATAAGGCCAAAATATTTTCTTATGTATAGGTAGATAGTCTTCATTTAAAAGCAAACTAGATGTATTCTCCTTATGTGTACAATATTAAGTCTGTGCTTTTTCTTTATTTTTTGGTATTGGTATTTTAATTGATTTGTAATTATGTACATTCTTGTTTATTATGACAGTGTAGTAGGCGTAACAGTAAAATTAAATATATCTGACCAACTTTTAAAGTTCAAAGCTCCAATTTTAACTTTTATTCAACAAACCTATTATTATCATGAAAAGTATAAAAGTGGAAAAATCAGATATTTCTTGATTTTGAGTATTGTTAATGTACACTTTTGTCATATTGCAACAAAAAAGACTAAATCGGCATTTGTTTACTTTTACACCAATAGAATAAATACGATCTTAATATTTCACTGCATTATTAAATATACCAGCCAAGTTTAGTGGCCGCATGGTCTAAGGCGTCACTCTCGCAATTGACTGGACTGTCAATAACAAGGAGATTGAGTTTAGAATCCTTGTTAGGTGTAATGAGTTTTCTTTTTCCTAAATGGTATTCCATTCTCTCTCCACATAAATGCAGGTATACTTCCTATAAATACAACCTTTCTCATTAATAACACATTTTCATCCCACCCAAACTGGTATTAAGAATAAATTAAAAACCATAGCTACATGGATAAATGTAAAAGGGATACCCAACAGGCCTAGGCTTACTCGGATAGTGCTGGAATAGCTTCAACAGCTCATTTGTGTGTGTGTGTGTGTTTTTTGTCTAAACAATTTCTACTTTAAGATTACTAAAGTTAAGGATGCTGGTTACTTTAAACCATGATTTAGCTCGGTATTCAATACCTATAAACCTAGGTTAACCTATGAATTAAGCAAAATTTACTGTGTTTAATTCCTATGTTTAGGTGTCTTTTTTAACATAGTAATATATTTAGGTTAAACATACATTGATCAAATAAAATCCTCTTAACTCAGATCTCATTTATAGTACAATTCATAACTCTTTAAAAAATACGACATGCCACTTATCTTCTGAAGAATATACTCCAGTAACCTCTTGTAGTACGCTGTGTGTGGACTAGCTCAAGAGCAGTGTCATACCAGGGTGTGGGGGTGGTGCTAGGGGTTTTGCCAGCAATTATCTAAAATAATATTTTTTTGGGGTCCTATTTTAGTTTGATGATAAAATATGTCAAATGCTGTGAAGACATTTAAGAATTAGTGTGTTATTTCTAATCATGGTTTAAAATATAAAGAACCTAGAGCAATGGTTTCTAGCATGGAGGTTACGGCATGTTTCGGGCGAGGTTGCAATGCTTGTTGAGGTTAGCTTTTTTTTTTATATAAGTGATTATAACGATTATAGAAAGGTGGCAAATTCAAATAGAATTGTAAGTGCTTAAGATGATAGAAGTTGTTAAGTTATTTTTAAGGTTATTTTTGGTTACTCAATTCTCGAGTTTTGTTTGCTGACTAAAACAGTTTCATGTTTGGACGAGTGTCACTCATAGCAAAGCTCCCAAAATATCCAATGAATACATTTAGTTGTGTTTATATAATCATTATACAAGCAATGTCTGTATAGTTATTAAATCAAGCAAATGGGTTTAACGTCAAGTTTGTCGATGATCAAGTAAGGATTCAAATTCACACTGGGGGTGATTTTTCTTAAATAGTTTCACCCTTCTTCCTTTACACAAATATAGGTAAATTTTCTCTAAATTCTACCTATCCTACAAGTGTAAACAAATATTGATAGCCCAAAAGAGTATTAAGATTTATAAAAAATAATTATGGAATAAAGCACTAGGCTAAATCATGGTTTAAATTAGGAGGGATAGTGTGTGTGTATTTTAGTGTTCTATCTAAACAATTTTTACTCCAGTATCGCCAAGGTAAGTGTGCTGGCTGTCCCTCCTAATTCAAACCATCAAAAATAATTTTAAGACCAAGATATAAACCTTTATAGGCCATCAAGGGGATAATGTTCTCATAGACAAAAATTGGGGGTCAAACCCTGGAAAAAGTTAGAAATTATTGACCTAGAATATGAAATATACATCCAGCTAATAGATTCAAAGTAGTTTTATTAAATTAGTAGCTACCAGCACTTATATAGAAGTAAAGACCAAACAATTTCAAACATTCATAGAGTTAATTTGTAATATGTATTTGAAAGAAGGTACATGTTTTATTGGTGTAAAAGTAAACAAATATATAGAAGAGAACGAACACATTATGGCTTTCACAATGTAAAGAACACAGTTCACACTTTACATTGCTGCCATTCGTTCCCTTTTATAATCCATGTTTTCTATCCACCTTTCTTGTACCTTCTTCCAAATATATTTTATAAACATTTACTGAGAAATTAGTATTACTTGTGAAGTGGCTTTCAATATATTTGAGCCACGTCATTGCAGTAATTGGGCCGACTTAAGTGAGCTAGTGAACAGGAATTTTTTATTCATATTTAATGATAGTTCATGCAATATGTATTTCTAGTTCAAAGTCATATTATTTATCTTTTATTACAATGCTTTTATTTATATACATTTATAAAATAATAATTCTTGTTTATGAGTTTAGAAAATAAATCTTTGTTGAAATTTACATTTGGACTAAAATATAAAAGCCTAGAATCTCCTTCACTTTCAAGGTTTCTATTTATGTCACTGTTCTAGAGTACAGCTCAAAGTGAGATCCAAATGTTTATCTTTGCCTCTTGCGGCCTCAAGTCTGCCAAATTTGATCTCAAGTGTTGGTTTCTGCCAAGGTAATTATTGGTTGTGGGCCTGCTCCAGAATAGCCTGGCGTTCCCGCGAGAAGGAGAACTCTTCAAATGAAACATATTGTGGTGATGGTACAACAGCTGATGTGGATTTCGCCTGAGCAAGAGGCTGTGCCCCTCTATGTACCAGCATTCTCTCGGCACGAAATGAGAACTGCTGATCCCTGTTCTCAGCGGGAGCCGCCCTACGCTTCCACAAGTCTTCGCCACCACTGACTAACTGCTGGCACTTGCTTACCCTGAGATGGTCTAGTTCTCTGAAAGTAAAGTGCTCCGACTTATGAAGGGGAGATTCTTTTCTTGTGTTAAAGTATTGTGGTGATGTGTCAACTAAAGCAAAGTCTGGCCGTTGTGGCATACTATACACGTCCTTCGGCTTGTGAGGGAGATTATACACAGAACTTGTCTCCATGTCAGAAAACCCTTGCTGTGGGAACAATTCATATGAACTAGAGGCAGATCTCGTAGAACCAACATTTGACTGAATACTGTCATAAACGTTTGAATATGTCACTAAGTTGGAACGATCACGATGCAGATACGATTGGCGATGGTCAGATGTTGATGTCACACTAGCAGTCTCGCTTGGAATACTATGACAATCCTGTTTCCTCTCCAGTGCCTCAATTGTTAGTCTGTGCTTTGTGCTGTACTGATGGCTACTGAGCTCTTGATATGTGTTGTACTGCAGATTACAAATCTCACACTTGAACTTCGTGCATAGAGAAACTTTCAGCGAGGCCATGTGCATCTTGTGTGTGTTGCTAAGAAGGTGAGACTCATATTCATTCTTGGCAGAACACACTATAGCACAGTAATGGCACTCATATGTAGTTAAATTCTTGGGAAGATATTGAATATTATCTTCAGCTATCTCTTCAACATTATTTTTATGACTGGAACTTGCCAAATGGAATCTATACTCGTCTTCAGAATTTGATGAAATATCACATGGCTTACATACATAACTTGAGCGAACAAATGATGCTTGTTTCTTCCTATGTTCAGGAGTTAAAAGATGATCATTGTATTCATAATTCGATGCATATTCAATGTTGCAAAAACTACACTTATATATGTTTTTACCATAACCAAGTGTCAAATGGGCAGGTTTAGGAGCATTTGATTTTAATTTAGGCTGTAGATCTTGCAATTTGAGATTAGCTTCTATATCACAATGTTTCTTACTGACCAAGTGTATAGCATGTTGATGTTCTGATTGGAATATGATATTGCAGGGATTGCACATATATATGTTGGGCTTTGCCTTCAAATTAAGTGATTTTGTGTTTGTTTCATCATAATCACTCTGGAACTCACTTTCCTGTGTGGCAGGAAACCTGCTACTTAAATGAGTACAATATTGTGAGTGTGAGATACATGTTATTTTACACAAAGAACATTCGACAGATTCTTCATTACCGGACGTTCCGTCCTGTACTTTCTCAGAATTTGCAGATTGTGAATCTTTGGATTGTAGCTGAAGCAATTTATTAATGTGTCCTTGACTTTGCAGGTGCTTTTTATATGCCACATTTGTTGGAAACACATAGTCACAAGTCTTGCAATAAGTATCTAACAAAGACATAGTTGTCTTTGGTGCAATTTTTTTTGTTTCCATTGTTGGTTGTGGGTTATCATCCAAAGGTGTTTTAGCCTTTATGCTTTCCCTCAATACAATCATCTCTATGTGAACTTTGCTCAGCAAGTGTTGTTTGAATGTTGCCTGTGTGGCCTTGGTAACATCACACATTTTGCAACATAGAGAGTCACAAGAGAGATTCGTTTTCAGCACATTGTCAGAATGTTTGGTCAATTCAAAATGCTTCCTGAATTCAGATTCAGACTCCACAAGAATTGACTCATGGCAATACACACAATCATACCACCACTCTATTTTAGGGAAGTTGGGATTTTCTTTGACCTTTAACTGACCTTCCTTTGTTAATTTTGTATCAACTGCACATACTTCAATTGCCTTCATACTTTGTGATATTGTGTTATTGAATTTGGATATTATTTTTTCATGTTTTTCAGCTAGTTTTTCAGCTAGTTTTTTAACAGTATTTTGAGCTGATTTGTTAGCTGATTTTATAACAATGTTTTGTGATCTCTCAGCTCGTTCATCACAAGTTTGTTTGGCTGATTTGCTAACCAATTCAATATTCGTTTTTTGGAGTGATTGTTCATTAGATTTTAGAACTGATTTTTCAGCTAGTTCGTTTACGGTATTTTGGATTGATTTGTCTGCAGGGTCACTTACAGTATTTTGGAATGATTTATCACTAGTTTTTAAGATTAGTTTGGCAGTTGGATAAGCAACAGCTTTTTGGGAAATTGTTTTAGCCAATTTGTTGTCAGTTTTTGGAGTCAAATTTTTAGATGACTTCTCTACTGGTATTTTAAATGATTCATCATTGGATTTTTCAAATTTTGTATGAGTAGATGGCTCAATTTTATTACTAGCCGAATTCTTACATAATGATACATTTTCACTTTTCATGGATAATATTTTAGATTCTTCTTCTGAAGGTTTATCTATAGAATCAAACGGCTTGACATTTATTCCATATTTTTCACACTTTTCAATACTTTTTAAATGTCTTTTGCTTTGAAAATGTTTCTCTAAGAGTATCTTGTCTGTAAAATTTACTGTACAAATATCACACTTCAGTGGTTTAACCAAATTAGTCTGAGCTTTCTTTTCATTTTTCAGGTGTCGTCTGCATTGTAAATGAGTGCTATACAAAATCTCTGAATAAAATTTCATATCACATAGGACACAGGTTTTTAAAAATTTCTCTATTTTAACTTCTTGTTCAAGCATAATTTGCTTCTTTCTCAACTTTAGCTCATTTTGATGAGAAACACTTTTGATATGCATCTCAGCTTCGGCCCTACTAGTCGAGTCAACATTGCAGAGATTACAGAAAAAATCATCTTCATTCTCATCAACACAATCATCATCCACAGCTTCTTCTCCATCAATACTATCCTCCATCACTGGATATTGGTTAGAAAGACATGAAACAAAAAAAAGTTTTGATTAGGTAATCCACATTATAATAAATGAACATTTTCTAAATTGGAGGCAGTAAAATCATCTAATATTAACAAGGGGTGAGCAAATGATCCCTTCTATTTATTTATTTGAGTCTTTAATGTGCACTTTCTGAAATGACTGATTATATCACCACACGAGGATTTATTTGAGCAAGAGCAAAAGCACCTACCGATTTTGCTGGGAAAGGTATTTTAGCTCAAGAAAAATCTGTTGACCCCAGCTGGGTTTGAACCCACGAACACCAGGTCCTGAGACAAGCACATTTAAAATAACGTAAACTTAAGTTTTCTCATACTATTTCATTACGTTTAATAATTACTTTTTATCCAACTCCAAACAATATTTTAAACATAAATAAAAGTACTTATTCTTCGTTTTGGAATGTTATTGACTATGTTTAATATACATCAATACCTTTTAATACAGGCATTGTATTTACTTGGAAAAGAGAAAATACTTGTCAATATATATATATATATATATATATTAATATTATATATATATAATATATATTACAAGTATTTTCTATATATATATATATATATATTATCATATTTCAAAATATTTTCATCAACTACGTGGGTGCATCATTGTAAAAAACTTGTTTCCGTCATGTTCAACCACATGATTTAAATTTATCGGTCGCCATTTTGAAGCTATGTTTGATAGAAGTTTTTGTGAAAGTGGTATGAATATTAATTTTTTTAAGTGGAATAAAACAATAAATAAGCTTTGTGCCTGACCTTGAATAAATATATAAATAATATTGGCCTAAATTCCTTTGTTTAACTATCACATTTATATATTAACATCTGTTTTCATTACAGTTATCCAAAGTGATAGATGTCAGCTGTGATGTAGTAATATATTAGGGACTACTTCTAGAAACATTTTGAGCTGTCATCTAAGTAAACTAAGGTCGTGAATGAATTATATGTACATTTAAATGAAATTTAAAGTAAACTTTCTCATAAGTTTTTGATGCTACAACCGAGTTCACTAAGGTCGACTAAAACCTTCTAAAGTTCACTTTGAATATTTATCAGCTTTGACTTGGCTTGAATTTTTTTATTTGATAACTACAAAGATTAATAAAAAAAATTAGTGATGTATAAAATACACATTAGTTTCCAATTTTGTCAGTGTTGAGAACATTACAATAATGTTCAATGTCGAAAATCTGTAATTAATGGAATACGTGTTGTAATAACTTGATTTATCCTCTTAAAATAAATATGTGCTGTCGAATTAGGTTGTAACAGTCTCGGCTGTTAGGTCAACTCGGGCGTAGTGTCATTTTTACAAGAGTTTGGTTAAACTGTTATCTACTAACACTATAAAAACCTTTGTTTTAGTGTCACTACCACTCGGTTGTAGCGTCAAAAACTTATGAGAAATTTTACTTTAAATTTCATTTAAATGTACATATAATTCATTCACGACCTTAGTTTACTTAGATAACAGCTCAAAACGTTTCTAGAAGTAGTCCCTAATATATTACTACATCAACAGCTGACATCTATCACTTTGGATAACTGTAATGAAAACAGATGTTAATATATAAATGTGATAGTTAAACAAAGGAATTTAGGCCAATATTATTTATATATTTATTCGAGGTCAGGCACAAAGCTTATTTATTGTTTTATTCCACTTAAAAAAATTAATATTCACACCACTTCCACAAAAACTTCTAACAACAATAGCTTCAAAATGGCGACCGAAGAATTTAAATCATGTGGTTGAACATGACGGAAACAAGTATTTTACAATGATGCACCCACTCAGTTGATGAAAATATTTTATTCAGTTAAATATTTCGAAATACGATAAAATATAATTTATTATATATATATATATATATATATTTTATATATATATATATAAAGACAAGTATTTTCTCTTTTCCAAGTAAATACAATGCCTGTATTAAAAGGTATTGATGCATATTAAACATAGTCAATAACATTCCAAAACGAAGAATAGGTACTTTTATTTATGTTTAAAATATTGTTTGGAGTTGGATAAAAAGTAATTATTAAACGCAATGAAATAGTATGAAAAAACTTAAGTTTACGTTATTTTAAATGTGACATATTACAGGTAATTAAAAAACTTAACATCCATAACAAAACAGTTATCTTTTCCAAGTGTTGGCAACCCAAAACCTAAACATATGATTTTCAAACTATCATCCAGATAAAAACCTATCGTGAACAGACTATGTGTAATTTTAAATTTTAATGTATATGTATATGTTCATAGGAAAGATATTGCAGTATTGTAAACATCAGTGGTTATGATGCGATGAAGCTGTACAACATGTAGAGCCTCCCCTTTTTGTTTATTGTTTTGAGCTCAGCTGTATTAATCAAACCAGTCTGCATAGGCATATTCACCTCTTGCATTGGACATCAATTCTGTTTTCAGTGTTGTTTGGAGCATTCCAGTGTGCACACATACTAAGGGCCAGTTTCATAGTCAGATTTAGTACGCCTCAAGTGCGGCGCTATACTAAATACAAGACGTCACCTACCTGAAATTGAATGGAATGGGCCAGTTTCATATGCGAAACTGGCCCAATCCATTTTGGTCTAGGTAGGTATCATCCTGTATTTGTTACGACTCACACTTTAGGCGTACTAAATCTGACTATGAAACTGGCCCTAAGTCTTTGCATGTTTTATAAGTTCAACATTTGTTTTGGTAGAAATAGTGGATTTTATACATAGGCCTACATTTTTTAATCAGGACAAGTTGTTGTAAAAAATGAAAGTTCTGTCTATTTAAGAGAAAGTAGATGTCATTATAGACTGTGAAAGTAGACGAAAAAAGGCTGATGTATGCCGTGAATTAGGTTATTATTATTATTAGCACCGTGTCTTACTACCCGTTCGGGTTATACGCACTTACGCTAATGTGTAATGGTAGGGTGATTGTGAGATGAAATGGAGGACCTACAGTTTAACGTGGGATCCGAACCACGGTGGAGGCCTGGCATTCCTCACATTCACAATTGTGTTTAATACACGTCTTGTCAGAGGTGAAGAAAGGGTTTGGAAATCAGATAAATCTGTGCCGGGACCGAGGATTGAACCCCGGACCCCCAGCACAGAAGTCCAACACCTTACCCATAGACACACCAGGTCACCTGCCATGAATTAGGATTAGTGTATTCTAATATAGGTACAGTTTAAAAAAAAAAAGATAAAATTGTAAATGCATTTGAAGAAGATGGAGAAAAAATTAAGAAATGTGAACATAATGATGTTGATAGAGCACTTTTGAAGTGGTTCAGATATTCCTATGAGTGGACCAATTTTGAAATAAAAAAGCTAAGGAATTTAAAAAATTGTTTTAGCATTGAATTAAAACCTGACATTCAATTTCCTTTGTAAAAATATCTCTGGTGAGGTAAAAAGCGTGGATCTAAACAGGTGAATGGGTATGCGACACTTGGCCAGACCCGATGATGATGAAGAAGTGGAAGACAGCCTAACATTCTCAAAGTGTATTAAGCAATTTAATGGGGAAGAATTTGGAAATGAGCTCAACTCCTATCTGTCAGTGGATGACCACGTAGAAACATTTCAAATGTTGAGTGATTCAGAAATTATCACAAAAATAAAAAATACAGAGGCAGAAGAAGAGACCAAATAAGAGGATCCCGACGTTGTTACATTGACCAACATTACAGGAGGTAATGAGAGCGGTGAAATTATTTCACGATTTTACAGCTTCAGAGATATGTCAACCTATGTTTTGAATGCAGTGCAGCATCTCTACAGCTAACAGAAAGAATGTATTTTACAGAAAGGAGAGTTCAAAAGAAAATTACAGATTTCTACCAAAAATAGGCATAAATGTAAGTTATGTAAAACATGTGTTTTTTTAGTATGTATTCTTTATTTGTAGATTGAATGCAATTTGTAATTTGTGTAGTTGGTACCTCTTTTATAATGTTACTCTGATGTAACGTCAAAATTTGTTGGGTCCCTTCGATGACACTATAGCCAAGTTCAACTGTATACAAATAAAAAACTTAAGATTATATTTGGTGTCGTAAATAAGAGAAATATACACAAGAAAGTATTTTTTCCTCAACACAAAATTACTACAATTATATTATAGCTTTGATTTGTCTTTGGGAATATTTCATATATTTAAACTAGCTTCACTTGTAATGAAAAAGTGGACTTTGAACATCCTTACTATAGACCTTCATGCTAAGATGAAACAAGGCTTGTATGGTGGTGATTATGGTGATGATGATGACTAACATCACCACCATTATCATAAACATTATTACACTATCTTTAAGCATGAATATAGACCACATTAATTTCCCAAACAAGGCCTTTATAAAATTGGAATAATCATGTACTTAAATAATATAGCAAGTTTGTTTACCTTTGAGGACTATACTTAGTAGGGGTATGCAAATAACATTTTTCATTTGATCGAGTTGGAATAAAAATATTGAGCTTTATTTGATTTCAATTAATAGGTTAAAGCTAAATATGCACTACAAATATTTCATGCTGAATATCAGTAATATTACCAAGGCATAAACCATAAACAGCAAAGAAAGTTTTTAAAATAAATATTTTGTGAAAAAAAGTTATGATCACAAAACTTTGGATTTTTAAATAAATTTTATTTAGTTGAACAATTTATGATTTTTTAATCAAACAAAATGAAATAGTGAAGGATTAAGTATGACATGAAATAATGCCTTAAAATTGAATCCAATCTATTAAACTTGACATTTTTGATATAAAATTGAAAATTTCATGTACTTAAATTTTACAGGTTTTGGAAAAATATTTGAATCAAGTTTAAACTTCTAAAACTTAATTCTAACTCGAATTTTCGAGTATTCACACACCCCTAATATTGAGTTATATCAATATATTATGATGTACAGGGAAAGCAACTGATTGAATTTGTTTTTCATTAGTATAATAAATATTAATAACTAAAAATAAAAGAATGGTTTAAGTGAACAAATGTCAGAATAGGAATTCTAAGTTTTGTCTCACCAGATTTGTTTGGTCTAGATTTGAACTGAAAACTAGTTTTTCCACAACCTTGAATCTATGTTTATTGCTGCTAGTTGAGTGGGCACAAAGATATATTTACACTCCCTTCAATGGCCGCATGGTTTAAGGCGCTGCTCTCACAGTGGACTAGACTGCCGATGATGGGGAGATCAAGGTTCTAATCTCAGTCAGGTGTACTGAGGTTTTTTTTTCCAAAATGGTTTTCCCAGTCTCCCTCCATGCAAATGTAGGTACACTTCCTATAAATATAACCTTCCTCATCCCTAAAACTATAGCATAATTAGTTAATAAGTGTATAACTCTAACAAGTAATACGGCGCGGTGCTAGAAAAATTATATATTTAAGAGTCCCTCTTAAGCCAAGTAGATAAATGGTTAGACTAATTTCAAATTTAAGTAATGTACTCTGTATTCTTCACTTGACAAAAGCGAAATTAAGGCCAGTAAAATAGTTCTTTGAATTTTGAAATTATAATTTCACAACAGCTTTGTTGTATTTTTTTAAATAATACTTAATAATAATACTTAGCACCGCGTCTTACTACCCGTTCGGGTTATACGCTTAAGTACTAATTACACTAATGGATTGGGAATTGGGAAGGTTGAATTTAGAGGAAGTGAACCCGCATTTGCGTGGAGGGAGAGTGAAAAACCATTTAGGAAAAATCACACCTAGTTCACCCGACCGAGATTCGAACCTCGATCTCCCCGTCCTCGGTGGTTTGGCTCAACACGACTGGCGCGTTAGCTAACTACACCACCGAGGCGGGTATTTTTTTAAAACATGGTGGAATGGTTTCACTGGTCTCACTTCATGTTTCCTAATACTAATAAAGACTAAAGGTTACTTCAGCATGAAATGTCATCTAGTTTGAATGTGGTGTGTGTGTGTGTGGGGGGGGGGGGGGGGGCACACTTGACATATTTGTATATTAACCTTTAGTTTAAAAAAACCCAAACACAATTTAGAGTATTTATTTAAATTGGTTTTATTTATTTTGAGATTACCCAAGCCAATGTTATAAAATACATACCTGTTTCCATTTTCTCCTTTATTTGATGTTGAACTGTGTCCTTGTGCTCGAGGTAAGATTCAAAGTCCAGGCTGATCCAATCAGACGTCATACATTGGTACTCTGAGACTCCTAGAAAAATAATCCACTTTATTAAGGTTATGGCTTAAATCAGTTTAATATAAGAGGTAAAAATTAACTTGGCAAAACCCTACTAAATTACAAGTAAAAAAGTTAAGATTTTAACTAGAGCTGTGCCGATCAACTATTCAGCCGATCAAGCCGATTACGTTTTGCCAACTAGGCCAATCACCAATGCTGATCATTTGGGTTATTTAATTTTTATATTACAAAGATAATATGTAGTTATATCTGGAAGAAGGTACAGGAAAGGTGAAGAGAAGCATGCAAAAGTAACAAACATAATATGGCTTTTACAATGAAAATAAAAACACATTTCACACTTGACATCGCTGCCACTGGGTAAAGAGGTAATGGCTGCCTCTTGAAGAAAATCGATCTTTACTGTCCATTCCCCAACCTAGGTTTAATTCTATCGAAACTCGTAATAATATGTATAAAACTGTTCACATGTGTCATTTTTATTTTGTTCAGTATAGTAGGTGTTAGTATACAAGTTTAAATGCAAACTTTATGGAGTTAATTGAAATATAATTAACTTTATTGTTTTTTTTTACTACTTTTTAAAGATACTTTAGTTAGTTTTGATCAAATTGGTTCCACTTTTCTTTTGGTTGAGTTTGTGATAGTTTTTTTTTTAGACTAGGCATAGAATATATTCATTTTAGAATTAAAATATAAAATAATGTATTGTTCAGTAAATTTGTCAGAATTTAAATAAGCATCATTAATTTTAAAATAAATTTATAAGCATCAACTGAAGAATAAATTTAAAAAGTGAAATAAAGATAAGTCCTGAATCAATTATTTAATTTTGAAACCTATGATCAGGCCCGTATCCAGAATTTTCTTTTTTGGGGGGGGGCTCATTCATCTGAAGACTAAACAGCGAGGGGAAGGGGAGATGGACAAATTTGACCTGCATGGAGAGAAAAATATATCAAAATTTTGTACAAAAATATATTGAAGTAGACCCATTCTTGCATTCACTAAAGATTGATATAATTTTTATAACTTTTAATAGAAAATATACTAATTTTACATACACTTTTATAAAAATGAATAAATTTTCTATTAAAAGTCATAAAAAGTATATTAATTATTAGTGAATGTAAGCATAGGTTTACTGTAATATTTTTTTACAAAAGTTGACATATTTTTAACTAGGTGCGTGGAGGAATTCCTGAGTTTAGGCCAACTTAGGCGACTTAGGTTGTAGATCAAGCGACTTTAGTCTCCAGTGCTGCCAAACGTGATAACTATAAACTGATCATGCACTGGCAGGTTTGAAATTACCTGAAAACAATGAAAGACATTTGAAGGAAATAATATAGTGTAAACTACATTTTTAGTTCCAAAAGTTTAACTTTCAATTTTCTTTCAACATAATTTTATAATTTTTAATTTTCGTTTGGATTTCAGGGGGAGGGGTTTCACCCCCCCCTTAAACCCACCTCCCCCAATACTAGATATTCATATGAAACAAACTAATTCAAGCCATTAAAAAAACTATTTTTCAAAATCCACTCTTATGTAAACTACTCTTAACTATAGAGCTATGGTCAAAAACAAATAAACATCACAAGGTACATATAACATCTAAATATAGAGTTTAAATAAAATCCATCAAACAGTTTCATATCTATAGGCGGGGACAGACAGAAAGACAGATATACGGAATTGTTTGATCAACTTTTTTATGTTTCTAGGTCACTTAAAATGCAAAGATTCATCATAATCTAGAGGTTGAAAATGTTCACGATTTCAATACCTTCTCTTTATATAAGAAAGCAAACAATTTGTTGAAATAAGGAAATACCTCAAGTCATAAAATCTTGTTTCTATACAAGTTTTATATTCACACAGCAGTTGTGTTACCTTTAGCTTGTGATTTGGCTTGCATCTTCTTGTGCTTGATACCCCCAAAATGATTCTCTAACTGTTCTTGAGAGGTTGTCACAATCTGACAAATCTCACAAATAAACCTGCAACAATTTGATAATCAACATTGGATAAGGGGCCATACATGTATTATGTAACACACTTGAGAGGGAGGAAAGAGGTCTATCGTATCGTTACACTGCATGACATTGGGAGGGGGAGGGGGGTTAGGCTAGTGTAACATAACGAAGATGTTTAAAAAATGATCTAGTCGTGTATAAACTTAATCTTTTTCACACTTTTAAAATCGTGTTTTTTGTAAATACAAATAGAACTGATTAGAAATTGCATCCTTTGTTAAAAATCCTGTTTATTTTTAAACTTATAAGATCTGATGTGAAAATAGCTAATCTACTAAAAAAAAAACCATTCAAAAATTACATGAGGAAAAGGTGCTTTTTTATAGTTGAAACTGGAAGTGTTAGCTAGCTTAGGGGGGGTTGTCAGAGCGTTACAGAGCCTCATTTGGGAAGGTCAAAAAAGGCCTAAAATTGCATTATATAATACATGTATGGCCCTAAGCTTGTATATAATAATATTGCTTTTTAATAATAGCCTACCTGCTTCAGTGGCCAAATGGTCTAAGGCATCACTCTCGTGTTTAACTAGACTGCTGAAAACGAGAAGATCGGAGTTTGAATCCCAGCCAGGTCTACTGAGGCCTATATGGTTTTTCACTCTCCTTCCACATATATGTGGGTGAATTATCTATAAAATGCTTCCTTTCTCCTCCCTAACCTATTAGAGCCATTACATTTTTCTGTGTAGCCTTACCAGGTAGTGTAAAATGCATGGTTAAAAAAAAATCCAATTCAAAAAAATCATTTGAACCAGTACTATTATGTGAATGGAAAAAAATCTAAATATATAATTAGTTTATGATCATGTTGATATTTACCTCCCTTTCTTGGAACTATCCTCCGTTGAGTCCATCTGGAATCTTCTTTTTCCGAATCCTTGAGCTTTGGATCTAAAAGAAACCCAATCATGGAATAACATGACGTGTAAAAAACTTTTATAGATGATTACTGTAAACTAGGAATGGACAGGGATGACTTTTTTATATCAGGAAATTATAAAATGATGATTTAGAATAATTTTAGATTATACAATATATATATATATATATATATATATATTGATTTCCAAACCAATTTGATAAGACTTGTAAAAGCTTAGACATTATTAAACGTAATAAATAATAAAATACTATGGAACATCATGAAATAATAATAGTGTTGGGAACCAAAAAGTGACCAACATGTTAACAGAGTGTACACTTAAAATTAAGAATGAGCAGCTACAGAAGTGCATAGTTGAAACTAGGAATAGTTGCAACTTAGGACGGCCGCCTAGCTTACGATTTCATTCCTAGTCTTGAAACAATGGCTTCTGTACTGATCATGTACATTCCAGTTAGGGATGAACGGCCAGTTCATGACCCGGAGTTCATGCAGGGACAAAATGACTGACTAGCAGTACAGTTTTGTTCAGGACTTCATCAGAGAATGTTGTTAAACTTAATACCTCTGCATGATCCACGAATATAGTAGAGTTAGGGTAGCTTATTATTAAATTAGTTAGTTATAGAAAAAAAAAATTCTGTCATTTAAATGTGTGCGTACACTCCCCTCCTCTATGAAATGGCGACCGGTTATAACAATAGCATATTAACACGTGTGCAAAGATAATTTTTTTATCGAAGCAAATAACAAAATGAGCAAATATTGCATAGTATAAATTGAATAGTTAAATTTAATACATTTTTGCTGAAAATTATTTGTTTTAGTTAACTTCTTTTGAAAATGGTATTCTATATTTAACTATTGTAAGAATGCAAAAGATAAAAAATAATTTTTTACCCATCTTAAATAATTCAGGATTTGAATGTAAATTGAAGATTTGGATTTGTAAAATAGTGGATTTGACCCAACTATAGTTTTCACTATAATCAGTACTCTTGTGTTAAACATCCAAGAGTTCCATTAATATTTTCAGAATTGTTCATTGCTGGCACCGTCATCCAGCTACTAATACAAATCACAATCAAACCAAAACTCAAATTTATCACTTTTGTAACCAAAAAAGTTAAATGAACCACATTTTATAGCTTTGTTCACAATATTGATGTTCTTAATCGTCTATACTGTACTGAAACATAATGGCTAGCATGCTGGACAGTCAAGAGGGAAAAAAGTGGTTTACACAGGGTATCATGTTTCACTGTGTAACCAACAGGTTGAAATAAAAACACAAAGTACAAAGTGGAAAAAAAAATAAAAAATTGATAACATTTAACACACAACACGTCTTATTGAACCACTATGTGTTCTATATGTCTTGCGCCATTGTTTAAGACAAGCTTCATATGCTTTATAAGCCTAGTACCCACAGCTAAACACAACTCCATGTTACATTTTGCAGAATTGTATCAATGTTCTCAAGAACATATTGAAGACTATGTGGAATGGTTCTGAAGCACTGATCTTTCAATAATCCCTATAAAAACGCATCACACACTGGCAGGTCAGGACTTTGTACAGGATATGGAAATGTTGTGCCTCTAAAAATCAAACAAACGAGAAACATATGTTGCAGTAGGTGTGCATTCCCTCGACCTGTGTGGGTGGTAACCTTATATTGTTGAAACACTTGCTTGTCCATGTAAAGATTGTTTAGCTCATACATCCATTACAATTTGCAGTAATGGTCCACTATTCCTTCCAGCACCAGAAATGAGAAAATAATGTTCAACAGCCCAAGATCAGTCTTCTATGTCGTAATGCATAAATATAAAATATTTTCGGTTACCTTTTTTTGTAGGGGGGAGGGGGGGACCATATATAACAAACCCTACAACCTAAAACAGGAATAATATTTACATAGCTGTAATATGTAATTCTACATACAGAAATGTACATAAATTATGTAAAATTGCTTTATTCCATAGTCTGTACACTACATGTTGCAATACATAGTGTAAGCTTCGAGGCCAGAGCTCACAACAGCTTGAAGTTAAGCTTGATATTTACAGTTATTCTTCGTTTAGCTAAGGCCAGCTTGGTACAGGTTTTTTTTACACTTTCCTTGTCTATCTTGACTCACCATCTTACTACTTTTAAGAAAAATCCTTAATTCCTATTTATCTAGTTCTATGTTTTCCACTTACTTTTATTTCAAATTTTTAAATTCCAAGATAGCAAAATTTGGCTTCTTATAACTATTCCTAAGCCTAAACTAATATAATTCTAACTTAAAACGAATGCAGTTTACTGCATTCACAATTGGAATATCACACATTGTCCTTGTGGTTATGGAGAAAGATGTAATTAAATGGTTTGTTTCCGCTGGTTGCATGGGTGGTTGTTGTGCCTCACTGTTCAGTCGGCCCTTGTATCTTTCCTCCGCACTTGCACACGCCGCGCCACCCACCCTCTCTACTGCCTGGACCGCTCCACAGTCCATGTCTTCGAAGCCGTCCGTGACGAGTGCACCTCTATACACAGCGCCAAAGAGAACTCCTGCCTTTATTGGCTCGCGTGATGGTCACTATCCCTCCAATTTGCACGCACCAATGGGAAGCCCCTGTTTCTCCCATTGGACAAGGCCAGGCAGCAGTGGAGGGTATTTAACACGGTGATTCCTTAGTCTCAAAGCGATGGGAGTGCAAGGTATCGTCCTGCCTCCCTTACGTGTTCCTGGCTTGTTCGAGCGTCTTTAGCGGTTTGCTGTTCTGAACGTCTGCGATGGAGCCCTCTGCGAAGGTGAAGAAAGGAGTCGGCGTCGGGGTCGGGAGAAGACCGCCGGATGAGGCGAAGAAGAATCCCGGGCCCGGGAAGCGACCGGCCCCGAGTCGGAGGAAGCTGGCGGCGAGCGTCGGGGGAACCGCCGCCAGTAGCAGGCTTGTGCTGCCCGTCCAGGCAGGGGGAGTCGAAGGTTTCCGCTCGCGGGGACTGAAGGCCCCTCCGGTCAGGAAGGAGCTGGTGCCGGGTGGCAAGTGGTCCGCCACGAGCCCGAAGGCCGAGGCTTTAGCGGCAGCTGCCCTCTCGAGGGGCAACAAGCCTGCAGGCGAGGCCGAAGCCAGCGGGGCCGCTCCAACTCCCGGAGTCGTGCGTGCCGCCGGCCGAGGCCAGCGGGAGTCTCTTTCGGGAGACGAATCGGCCCTTTCTAGGGCCAACAAGGCTTCGGCCCTTTCCAGGGCCAACAGGGCTGGCGTGGCCAGTCCACCGGGTGCAGGCAGCGGGGCCCCTCCAGCTACCGGAGGTGAGCGTGCCGCTGACCGAGCCCAGCGAGAGTCACCGCTCGGTGACGATCCGGCCCTTTCTAGGGCCAACACGTCGGCCCTTTCTAGGGCCAACACGTCGGCCAGCGTGACCTCACCAAGTACCGGTGAGGTGGGCGCAGATGGCCAAGGGGAAGCCAGCGGGGCCCCTCCGACTTCAGGAGGGCTGCGTGCCACTGGTGAAACCACCGGGGCATCCGGCGATGCGTCCTCGGGTCTAGGCCCGTTGACCAGCGCCGGCCCCCAGCAAAGCGCCGGCATCAATGCCGATGCGGGCGTGCCCAGCGGGGCCCCTCCGGCTACAGGAGGTGAGCGTGCCGCTGGCAGCCAACAAGTACTGGAGGCCCTTTTCAGGGCCACCAGCCCGCAAACCGGGATGGACGGCGAAAGCTCCCGCCAGCACGATGGGTGGAAACCTAACGGTGCCAACGGAAGCCCTGACCAGGGGGAGCCAAGCCATCTGTCGCCGGTAAAGACCGCGGCAAGCGGCGGTGACGCACGCGTTATCGCAAGGGCCTCACAAGCCCGCGTCAACTCCGACACCTCCCGCCAAGGGGTGTCGGCAGGTAAAAAACGCCCGGCTGAGTTCTCTTCAGATTCTGAAGACCGGGTCACACGCTTCCCGCGTGTTGACAGCTCGAGCGAGTCCGTGGACGTGGAGGGACTATCTTCAGGATCAGACCTCCCGTTGATGCGAGGCGAGTCGAGCCAGGGGTCAGATGATGAGTCTGAAGGGTTTCAGACCGTAAGACCCCGCCGAAGGGGGAAGGCCGGCAACACCAGGAAGCTACCGGGGGGCAACCCTAACCATTTAGGCGGTAGCTCTGGTGATGAGAGCGAAAACGGAGGTGGCCTGGGCCAGGGTGCGCCAGCGCTGACTAAAGGTGAGAAGCGGCGGAAACCTAAGGGTAAGAACGCAAGCCGTGCCTCGCCTCAGCCTGGTACTAGTGGTTCTGGGCCGGCTCCCAAAGCCAAGGGGAAGATCCCTCCCATCATCTTGTGTGATGTGGAGGACTACTCTAAGGTGGCGAGGGCCATTCGAACCAAGGTTCGAGAGCCTGTGGAGGCAGTCAGGCAGCCGGGGGATCGAGTGCGCCTCCAGTGCGGGTCGGAGGAAGATTACCGCGCCCTCCAGAAGTTCTTGCCGAGCTTGGGGATCCAGCATTGGTCCTACGAGCTGGGTCGGGAGCGACTGGTCAGGGTCGTGGTGAAGGGACTCCTGACACGGACAAGCCCTGACGACATCCAGGAAGAGCTGGCGGAGATGGGTTTCCCCGTGAAATCTGTCTCCCAGATGCTCTCCCAGTGGAAACGGGACCAGAGGACCGGAGAAAGGCAACGGTTGCCGAACTTCGTTGTCTCTCTGACTCCCGGGGAGCAAACCGCAAGGCTGTACTCCATATCAGTCCTGTGCGGGCTCCGCGTCAAGGTGGAGAAGTACAAGTCTCCCGGAGGCCCGGTGCAGTGCAAGAACTGCTTCCGGTTTGGGCATGTGCGGAGGGATTGCCGCGCTAATCCTAGGTGTGGGTTCTGTGGTGGTGACCACGAGAGGGGCGGGTGCCCGGAGGAGAGACGATCTCCTCCGAAGTGCCTGCACTGCTCAGGAGCTCACTCCTCGGCTTGGCGTGGATGTCCCACGTACAGGTCCTTGCGGGCGGCAGGGACAGTACGGGCCTCCAAGGTTAGCGAAGGGAGGACGGATGGCCTTAGCGAAGGCCAGAAGCCCTCGGGGCACGTTGCGGTACGGAAGGTGACCGTGACTCCAGCTCCGAAGCCAAAGCCGCTGGTGCAATCTTTCGCCAGTGCGCTGTCAGGGAGACCAACCCCTCCATCCCAGGCCGAGGCACCTGCCAAAGCCACTCTACCTGAACCGGTTGCATCCGGTTCATCCCTATCGGTCGAGGACCCGTCCAAGACCGTTCCTCTCCCAATCCCTTCCCTACCCACCCCCGCACCCCGCACCACCCTCCCCAAACCCCTTCACCCTTCCAACCCCTTCCTACCACTCCCCTCTCCAACCCCTGTCAACCTTGCCACCCCCACACCCAACCCTACCCCTGAGGATGAAGCTACAAAGCTCAAAATTTGTATTGAGCTTCTCAAGGAGATTCCGGGACTGGATCCTTGGGACTTTTCATCGAGTCTCTTGAGGAAGGTCCAGGAGTCTCCGAGGAGTAACCGTGGCCACCTGGTCATGGAGCACATCATCCTCTACCTGGTCTCTCATGGCGGTGCACCCGAATAGAGGACCCCCAGTGCTGAAGGAGCTCACGGTCGCACTCTGGAACGCAAACGGAGTCGCGGGGAAGAAGGCTGAGCTGGAAAGTTTCCTGGCAAAGCATCGCGTCGACGTAATGCTGTTGGGAGAAACCCACTTGCGCTCCGCAGTGAGGTTCTCGTTGGCAGAGTTCATCTGCCATCGGAGTGACCGAGCGGGGGATGTGGGAAGGGGTGGGATGGCGGTCCTGGTCCGGAGGGGCCTTGACCATCACGTCGTCTCTCTTCCTCCCCTCCAACACATGGAAGCAACGGCTATCCAACTGGTGACCTCTACCGGCCCAGTGCGTCTTATCTCCATCTACTTCCCTCCCTACCGCCGGTTCAACCAGGCCACGAGGGCTGACATGGAGGTGCTGCTTCGAGGTACCACGCCTGTTTTAATCGGTGGTGACTTCAACGCGAAGCACCCTTCATGGGGCTCTAGGATTATGTGCGCTCGCGGCGGATTGCTCCGCGACGTCATAGATCTACACGGTTTGGTGGCTTCCGGTCCCCCGACCCCTACCCACTTCCCTCTCAATCCCATTGGCTTCCCGGACGTCCTCGACTTCGTTGTCTCCAGAGGGATCAGAAGGCGGTTGGTGCTGAAGTCTCTAGCTGAGCTAGACTCGGATCACAACCCCGTTCTTGTGAACTTGGGACGCGCGGTGTCCTTCATAGACCCCCCCGAAAAACCTGACCTTAAGCGCACTGACTGGGACAAGTTCACGAATGTGTTGAGAGAGAGGTTGGGACCCACTCCTACCTTTCGAACAGCAGCGGAAATCGATCGCGGTGCGGAGTTCATAACTTCCGCCATCAAGGGGTCGCTCGAAGCTTCAACGCCGAGGCACCGTCCTAAGAGGGCGCCACAGGCTTCTTTGCCCGATTCTATCCTCAGGCACGTCCGGGAGAAAAATCGGCTGAGGAAGGCTTGGCAAACCTCGAGGGACCCGGTAGACAAGGCCAACTGGAGCCGCAAAGTCCATGCGGTTCGCGAGATGGTCAAAGAATACCGGAACAGTGTCTGGGAGGACAAGATTGAGAGCTTGTGCGTACAGGACAGGTCCCTGTGGCGCATGACGAGGAACTTGATGCGGGTCCCCGCACCAAGGCCGCCTATTGTAGGTCGTAACGGGGTGGCCAACTCCGACCAGGAGAAGGCCGATGCTCTCGCTGAGCACTTAGAGGCGCAATTTGTACCGACTGACAACCCGTCAGACCCGGTGCACATTGGGCACGTGGATCAGGTCATCGCAGCGGTCTCGTACAGACCCTTGGATGAACCGGAGCCCACGGAGGCGGCAGAAATGTCGCGGGCGTTAGCCGCTCTAAGATTAAACAAGGCCCCCGGACGCGACGGCATCAATAACGCGGTCCTCCGAAAGCTGCCCTTGGAGGCGATTAACTTCCTCGTGGAGTTATTCAACGCCGTCCTGCTCCTGAGTCACTTCCCAGAGCTCTGGAAGCACGCCAACGTCCTCTGCTTTCATAAACCGGGTAAGGACCCGGCCCTAACTTCGTCTTACCGACCGATCAGCTTGCTCGACTGTTTGGGCAAGTTGTTCGAGAGACTACTACTGACGAGACTGACCCGACATGTTCGCGAGGCGGGCATCTTGGTGGACGAGCAGTTCGGCTTTCGGGCGGGACACGCTACGTCTCATCAACTTGTCCGACTCGTGGAGCAGGTTACGAGGAACTTCAACATCAACAGGCTGACTGGTGCTGTCTTTCTCGACGTGGCAAAGGCCTTCGACCGTGTTTGGCACGAAGGTCTCCTTTTCAAACTCCTCTCCTTGAACCTTCCCTTCTACCTAGTTAAGATTGTTCAATCTTATCTATCCAACCGGACCTTCTCCACTACCTTTGGGAACGCCACATCCCAGGTCAGAAGCATCCGGGCTGGAGTGCCACAGGGTTCCCTCGTGGGCCCGGTGCTCTTCAGTCTGTATGTGAATGACATCCCGAAATCCCCAGACACCAAGTTAGCACTGTATGCGGACGACACGGCTCTAGTAGCGGAGTCGTGGCGAGGGCAGCTGGTGGAGAGGCGACTCCAGACGCACCTGACGCAGTTGGAGGGGTGGCTGACTACCTGGAGAACGAGTATTAACGTGGAGAAGAGTACAGCAGTGCTCTTCACATGGAAAAGAAAGTTCTACAGGCCGGCCCCACTCCGGCTGTTCGGAGAACAGATCAGATGGGCGGACAGTGCTAAGTACTTAGGACTTACGCTGGACACCAAGCTGACCTGGCGACTTCACTGCACAGAGAGACTGACCAAGGCGAAGCAAAGGCTGGGAATCCTAGGCCCACTGCTTAACAGGCGTAGCGCCCTGTCCACAAGGAACGGTCTGACACTGTACAAGCAGCTGCTCAGACCGATCCTCGACTATGCGTGTCCCGCTTGGGGCCACCTGGCGGACACGTATATGAGGAGGATGCAAGCATTCCAGAGTAGGTGTCTGAGGATCATTGTGGACGCACCTTGGTACGTTCGAAATGTGAATCTGCACCGAGACCTGGATATGCCGACCATCAAGGACCACTTCCGGAAGCTGGCGCAGTCCTTCTACGCCAGACTCCCCGGTGCCACCAATCCTCTTATCCAGGGGCTTGGGAACTACGTCATCGACCCTGGGGGGTGCCACCGACGTCCCAAAGCCCTGCTCGGGTAAGCGAGAAGTGACAAACGTGGTTTGGGAGGAGCCCCCCATAGAGTAGTGTCTCCGCACGTAACTCTAAAAACCTCTTAGTCGGTTCCCAAAATTTTTCTTTTCCCTAATAATATTAATTATAATATGCTTTTGTTAGTTTCAGTTAACTTCGCGAAATGCGACAACCCGTCAGCTAATTATCCGAAAACCACACGGTGTGACCAATTGGTCGGTACGTGTTGGAATTTGCTCCCGTGCACCCCTTCAGGGTGCATTAGAGCATGCATAATGAGTCTGGAGTCTGGAGTCTCAAAGCCAGTCAGCCAGTCAGCCTCGGTCAGTCAGCCTCGGCCAATCAGTGGTGACCCACTTGGGTGCACCACCCATACGAAAGAGCCTATTAAATTGTCTTATGTTACGAAAGAGCAATTTGTTTAACCCTCTCTCTCTCCACCCTCACCATACCTCCCACCGCGACTCACGTTGCCGGGACTTCCTCATGTTCCCCCGCGACTCACGTTGCCGAAACATCCTTCCGTTCCACCGCGACTAACGTTGCCGGAACACACTCGCCGACCTCTTTCCTACCCACGCGTGCGACGCAGGACGTCACCGTCTTCAACTACATAAACCATTAGAAACCATTAGAACCATTAGAAACCATTAGAAAAAGGAATGTTATTTAATTCCATATATAGGGTATGAACCTATTAGCTTAAGTTTAGCTTATTTTTCTATATTTTAGTGTACGGAGCACTTGAATTTTTGATATTTAATGAGATAGTTTAATTCTATCAAATATAATGAAGGTAAATTAATCTTACTTGATTTATTCTATCACTCTCGAAGTCGAAGGGATGTATAACAGTTCTGGCCCCTAAATGTGGGGCGACTCAAAACAGGACGGATTTCCAACGGACCAACGACACGACCCCAGAACACCACACAACACTTCCGGGAGTGAACAAAACTCGGTGGTGCCCAAACAACCTCAGCAGAGAAGACAAGGCAACCTTGCCATAGAAGACAAGATGGTTATGACCAGAAGTCAAAAGTGTACCAACCTATCGTGTACCCCAGGAGGGGACCGACACTACGTGAACTGCACATCCTGCCAAAAACCCTATCATCACCTATGCATTGGGTGGGAAGACGAGCCACGTGACAACAACGAATCAGCCTACCGTTGCACTACCTGCGTTGAGTCACCAGTGGAAATACATTATTGCCCAGGTTTAACCTGTACTGGAGAAAATGGCAGAGAGATTACCTGCGAGGACTGTCGACGATACTACCACTACCAGTGCCTGGGTTGGAAAGATGAGCCTAGAGACCTCAAGGGCCTCTTCTTCCGATGTCCACCGTGCCAACGGTCCACCTCATCAACAGCCAGCGCACCACCATACCGCTCCCACCTGACTGCCACCTACCAATGTTCGTTTCCAAGCCCCTACCCCCTACCAACTCTACCAGACTTTCAAGGTCGAAGGCATGAAGACCCTACTACCTTCATTCAACACTGTGAACTCCAGCTCAGAACCGCGAGAATAGATTCGCTAGAATGGGTACCTACCATCCAACGGCAACTCAAGGACACTGCCGCCCAGTGGTGGAAACTTTACGAGGAATATATTACGACGTGGGAAGAATTCAAACAACGACTAAGGCACCATTTTGCCAGTACAACCACTATAGCCTCCCTTCACGCGGAGCTATACGGGAAGGAACAAACACAGACCGAGCCTGTCGAGATATTCATACGTAACAAGATACGGCTGTATCAACGCTTGGCCCCCACCATCCCCTCAACGGAGATAATACCTGTGTTAATCGAACTAGTCCGACCAGGACTAAGACCTTTTCTTCGAGCCCCACACTCTCAAGAGTTATAAGAACTTATCACTAGGGCTGTATCCGTGGAACGAGATCTGGCCAAAAATCCTGCAACAATGACGACACGCCCCATCAAGTACCCAACAACCACATCTGAACCGCGACCTCCAAGATGTTACCACTGTCCAGGGTACCATTTTCACCGTGACTGCCCAGTGCTAATCCAACGCCACCAAGAGAAGGAAAGACCGAGAAACAACCAAGTCAGAAGACAACAGAGCCCCACATCTGCGAGGCAGGAACCGGGGCCATCTCAAGTAATAAACAGCGTCAATCCTTCTACATCCCAACCACTTCCCAGAGTTCTGTGTGAAACTCCTCATGGTCCTCTACTTGCCCTATTAGATACCGAGGCTACCGCTAATTTCCTACAATATCAACACCTTACCCCTACAAACCTAAAGTATTTAATTCCCTTCCCCACACCCATCCACCTGGCCAAGGTTGGAAGTGACCTCACCATCCAAGGCCAGATAACTTTACCCCTAACTATGCAAACACTAGAAATCAACGTCACGTTCCTGGTGTCCGATGAGCTCCAAGAACCACTGAATTTGGGACAGCCAAGGTTCACGGAACAGAAGGTAATCCTGGACTACGAGAACAGCCGAGTACAATTTGGTAACCATGAATGCCATACGCTTTACTGGACTCCAAGACTTAATGGAGATCCCCCTCCGGTTTCTCAAGACAAAATCAGGCAACATACTTCAATAGAACATCAAGAACAACTCCTCGGGCTACTGGACCAACCACGAGATAACACTCAGCGACCTCTACGTAAAACATACAGCATCCACCATCAAAGTCGACGCAAAGACAACGAGAACCCCAGCCAAGGAGTCACCCAAAGAGAAGAACGGGTGCGAGCAAGCAAATTACCAACAACGGTACACCCACCCTTCATCACTGCACGCCAAACCCTTCCAGAAAGGCGATCTAGTGCCAGTTTGAACCCACCCCCTCTTTAAGGCTAATGAAGCCAACTACACCGGGTTCACCCCCAAATGGGAAGGACTTTACCCGGTGAATAAACAAAGAGGAGGGATCTACTTGGTTACCTACCCAAATGGGAAATCAAGAAAGAAACATAGGGGACAACTACGTTCTGCACCCCCTGGTGAGAACATCAGAGACCGACAGCTACAAGACCGACCCACAACAGAGGACCCCAAACCCACTACCTCTGAGGACACATCCCCTATCAAGCAGTACAGATGGAGTATTCGACTTCGACCTTGACAACTTCCGATCCCGCCAAAACATGGTGAGATCCGATAATACAATGGGTGGTTATCATAACCCGGGGCGCGATGCCAACATCACAGTGCGTGGCTACTCAAACTCAGTGCATGACCCAAACCTCACAGTGCGTGGTCACAAAAAAACCAAGTGCGGGAAACAAACAGTACAGTGCGTGGTTACGCCAACCCTGTGCGTGACGTAACCAATACAATGCGGGGTTACCATAGCACAGTGCGCGATGCCAACACGACAGTGCGTGGTTACATCGACCCAATGCGTAATGCAAACATCACGGTGTGCGGTAACACAACCTAGTGCGTGACTCAAACATCACGGATCGTGGTTACACAACCCCAGTGCGTGATGAAAACCACACCATGAGTGGTTACACCCATTCGGTAAAATACTGTCAAAGTGTGGCCCTAGAAAGAGCCAAGTATGGGTTGTATATTGGTGGCCCTAGAAAGGGCTGATTATGGGTGGTATATTGGTAGCCCTAGAAAGGGTTGAGTATGGTCATTTTCTTTCGTGTAAGTTTGTTGTGTATTGGTGGCCCTGAAAAGGGCCGTTTTCTGTCATATATTAACGTTTATCTTGTTTATCTGTGTTAATAGGAACTATTGCAATCAATCTGTGTTAAAATTATAATGAAATTTTCTCTAAGAATGCATATGTAAATAATTCATTAATTTATAAATAAGAAAAAATATGTGATATGATGTAATACTTGTTGTAAGCCAGGAGTCACCCGTGTGCAAGTGGCAAGCCAGTGTGGGGGATTGTTGTCCCTCACTGTTGAGTCAGCCCCTTGTCTCTTTCCTCCGCACTTGCACACGCCGCCCACCCACCCTCTCTACCGCCTGGACCGCTCCACAGTCCATGTCTCGAACCGTCCGTGACGAGTCACCTCTATACACAGCGCCAAAGAGAACTCCTGCCTTATTGGCTCGCGTGATGGTCACTATCCCTCCAATTTGCACGCACCAATGGGAAGCCCCTGTTTCTCCCATTGGACAAGGCCAGGCAGCAGTGGAGGGTATTTAACATGGTGATTCCTTGGTCTCAAAGCCAGTCAGCCAGTCAGCTCAGCTAGTCAGCCTTGGCCAATCAGTGGTGACCCACTTGGGTGCACCACCCATAAGAAAGAGCCTATTAAATTGTCTTATGTTACGAAAGAGCAATATGTTTAACCCTCTCCTCTCCACCCATCGCCTACCTCCCACCGCGACTCACGTTGCCGGGACTTCCTCATGTTCCACCGCGACTCATGATTGCCACCGGAACACATCCTTCCGTTCCACCGCAACTAACGTTGCCGGAACACACTCGCTGGCCTCTTTCCTACCCACGCGTGCGACGCAGACGTCACCGTCTTTCAACTACATAAACCAGTTACCCCCGAGCCGAAGGGATGGATAACATGGTTACTTGATAGCTGTCCTCTCAAGCCAGGTGATGGATTAGGGGTTTGACAGTTCCGAACCTAACCGCCAAGTCTGACAATATTTGCTAAATTGACTATACAGGTAGCCTACTATTGAGCTGCGTAAGCAAAAATTTCCCATCCCAACTTATTTTTTCCCCTCTGTCACCTAAGCAAGCACAGAGTCCCCTGAATTGCAAGACGCTATGTGGACACACCGTTCATACACCCCTAAGGCTCTGATAGAATTGTTAGGGTGAGACCAGACCAGGAAAGTTATATCTTTGTTGTTTTTCATCTACATTTCAGGAATACATTTGTAAGCACATAAGTGACATGAAGAAACAAGATAAGGTGAGTCCTACCTCCCCATGGACATCACCTATATACCTTATTGGAAAGAAATATGGTGGCATGCGTTTCAGTTGTGACTACAGAAAGCTTAATGAACTCACTGGGAGAGATGCCTATCCATTGCTGCATAGGGCTGTGGTTCTTAATCTTTTCTGGGTCACGGCCCCAATGAGAATCTGACAAAGGCAATGGACTCCCTCCCATACAAATGGACTTTAATACACACTCAGTAAATTTTTCTTAATATATATCTCTTTAATACAAAAGTGTCTATCCTTGCAAATACAATATCAACCTTTTTTACCGGTCGAAATTTAAAATGAAGTTTTTAATAGCAATGAAATGACCTGAAGATGTGCAAACGCAAGTAAAATTTCAAAATTTTAAACTGCAAGTAGAAAATTTTTCTTTTTAATATGAAAGTGTCGGCACTTATTGACCCAATATCGTTCTCTTTTTTGGTCAAAATTTACAAATGAGGTTTTTAATAGCAAAGTGATGACTTGAAGTTGTGCAACCGCTAGTGAAATTTCAATTCTTTTTTTATCGGAAGTCCTTTAAAATATTTTAACCAAAAAAAAATTACAAACGTTTTTACTGGAAGCCGAAAAAGGGATTGTGTAACTAAAGCACAATTTGCTAGTTTACTTTATTGCACTGTAAATTTATTACATTCACATTGACCATAATATAAAATCAATCTTTACAACGAATTATGTCTTCGACTTTTCCTTTTTATGCAACGTTTAATGGTAACTTCATGAAGAGTAACTGTTCAAAAGTAAAAAGTCAATGAAAAGGGTGCTGTCGTTTTGCTTGAATAAGGGGCGGTCAGACTGAGCGAGCGTGTGAACAACTAAAAGATAAAATTGAACACATTGGTTGTAATGGGAGGTGGCCAGACTAGAGCACGCTTGAAAGATAGAACTGGTTTTATTTTTCAAGTTGCGCGCTCGAACCGGTACAGTCTAGTTTACAGGCGCTAGGCAATATTATTATATGTTGGTTCATCGAGTGCTAGGATAACTTCTCATTTTGACATTTTTATTACTATCGATAGGTTTAGCACACTTTCTGGAAATTGAAAAATGACACCTGGACACGGTAATTGAACCCGGAACCTTTGGCTTAGTACGCCAATGCTCTAACCACTGAGCTATCCAGGAATCAGTCCCGGTCCAGGGTCATTCTTCACTCATATTTTAAGGCAGAGCCTATAATGGAGTGCAGAAATCGTCTGCTACAAGTATGTGATTATATTAATATCACGAGCTATCAGATAACGCAGCCATCTTCGACTCAGTAGTTGGCTTATTGCTGCCATTTGTACAATTATTATAATTGTACAGGATTGCATACTAAGAATTAAAAAGCCAAAGCTATTATTTATGCTTTTAGTGAGGATTACTCCATATAGATATCATATTCTGACATTTGAAAAATGACACCTGGATAGCTCAGTAGTTAGAGCATTGGCATACTAAGCCAAAGGTCCCGGGTTCGATTCCCGTGTCCAGGCTTCATTTTTCAATTTTCAGAATATGATTGTAGATCAAAGCATGGATTCAACTACAAAGTTTCCTGTTTCTTCAACAGTCAGGGTATTCATCATTTGGTGATATCAAAACGAAACATAAAAATAGATTGAATGTCAAAGATGAAATGCATGCTGCACTGTTGAAGGCTACTCCCCAATTTCAACTTTTTATTCAAGCAAAACAACAGCACCCTTTTCATTGACTTTTTACTTTTGAACAGTTACTAAAGCTCACTTTGAAGTTACGCACTTTGAATTTATTTTAACTTTCTTCATGAAGTTACCATTAAATGTTGCATAAAAAGAAAAAGTGAGAGACATAATTCGTTGTAAACATTGTTTTTATATTTTGCCCATGTGAATGAAATAAATTTACACTGCAATAAAGTAAACTAACAAATTGTGCTATAGTTACATAAACCCTTTTTCGGCTTCCAGTAAAAAGTTTGTAATTTTTTTTGGTTAGATTATTAAAAACGACTTCCGATTAAAAAAGAATTGAAATTTTACTAGCGGTCGTACATCGTCAAGTCATCACTTTGCTATTATTATTATTAGCCCCACGTCTTACCACCCATTCGAGTTATATGCACACTTTGCTATTAAAACCCTCATTTGTAAATTTTGACCAAAAAAGAGAACGATATTGGGTCAATAAGGGCCGACACTTTCATATTAAAAAGAAAAATTTTCTACTTGCAGTTTAAAATTTTGAAATTTTACTAGCGGTTGACCATCTTCAGGTCATGTCATTGCTATTAAAGACCTCATTTTAAATTTTGACCGGTAAAAAATGTTGATATTGTATTTGCAAGGATAGACACTTTTGTATTAAAGAGATATATATTAAGAAAAATTTCCCGAGTGTGTATTAATGTCCATTTGTATGGGAAGGGAGTCCATGGCCTTTGTCAGATTCTCATTGGGGCCGTGACCCAGAAAAGATTAAGAACCACAGCCCTATGCAGCAATGGATAGGCATCTCTCCCAGTGAGTTCATTAAGCTTTGTGTAGTCACAACTGAAACGCATGCCACCATATTTCTTTCCAATAAGGTATATAGGTGATGTCCATGGGGAGGTAGGACTCACCTTATCTTGTTTCTTCATGTCACTTATGTGCTTACAAATGTATTCCTAAAATGTAGATGAAAAACAACAAAGATATAACTTTCCTGGTCTGGTCTCACCCTAACAATTCTATCAGAGCCTTAGGGGTGTATGAACGGTGTGTCCACACAGCGTCTTGCAATTCAGGGAACTCTGTGCTTGCTTAGGTTACAGAGGGGGAAAAAATAAGTTGGGATGGGAAATTTTTGCTTGCGCAATCGTATAGAAGGCTCCCAGTATAATCAATTTAGCAAATATTTACAGAGTTACTGTAAAATCAATTGATTTATTGAACATTGAAGGGAGTGCTACGTTTTAAATCCAATGATTTGCAATTCTCTGTGAGTGGTGGATAAGTCTCATGATAGCTTGGTTCTAACTTAACACATTTGTTATTTGTACCTTCATTCAAAAAAATTTGTTGGTGAAGAATGTTTAACAAAGGGGGAAATCAAACAAAGGATTGGAGAGAAAGCAACACTTTGATGTAAAAAAAAACAGCTTCTAGCATCTATAATTACATTTATTTACCTTTTACGGAATTTCCTGATACTTTTTATGGCTGAAAATTGGTATAGGTTAAAATTCTCTAATAACACTAAACACTTTTTTAGGGGAACGAGGAGAGGATGTTTAGATAACTGAGGGCTCCACATCTTCTGAGGGCAGCCCTTAATTCTATGATAAGTGATGCTGATACAACCACACCAAGTCATATTGTGCCAGAATAGCCAAACACTAATCTAATAGAGCTATTATTTCCACACACATCATCATCAGAACATCTAGCGTGGGTAAGGTCGAACAATACAGCTCCTTGACTATGTTTTGTTAGTGTTAAGTGAGTGAGGAGAGGATTTCTCTTTATAAGATAGGGGTCGTAAGTAGATAATTAATGTCCTTTTATACAACACAATAAGGTAAGTTAGCCTATTCTTGCAAGCCATGGTTAAAATACAGACAGAGAGAATACCGTATTCGGCTGCTACTTCCTAATTGGACTCCAAGTAACCTTCTAAACACGGGACTCATGTGGTTGAAATAGAGGTTAAGTGAAGTTTGAATACATAACATGATGACATATAACTTTACTATGACCTTACCTTGCCTAGATAATAACTTTATTTTATGGCAGTTAGACACCTCCACAACAGGACAGCGTGTAAAAGTCTTCTAAATGCAAACACTTACATTTCAAGTTCCCTTTTTCGAATATTATGTGCACGGCCATCATAATGTTGTGTGGCAACGATCATGGAGGTCAGTGTTAGCTTGCAGATTTCACAATAAAGACTCTTGACACTGACCGGTTGCTGCTTGAGCTAGAAATATAAGAGAAAACAGTGAACCACAAAACAAAGTTGTCAAAGGAAGATGATGATTAAATAAATATTTATATTTCATCTTACAACAAAGGTTTGTAAGATTATATGCAAATAGCTACCTTGTCTTGACTCCAGTGAACTGGGTGATGGTAAGGAATTACATTTGAAGCAAAATACAATTGTATTGTATTGTATTAATCTTAATGCCATGCAATTGTACAAGCTTCCAATGCAATTCCTTTGTGAACTTGAAGGATGATCTCAAAAGTCTGACGAAGACAATACTAAAGGTTAGAAGAATGGTAGGACAGAAGAGATACTTGTGTAGACTTAAATATTAATGAAATAACAATTATATTACAAGGGTCAGGTCTATTACAATCTCTCACAAAGGTCAGGACTATTACAATCCCCAACAAGACCCAGGCCACAGACAAACATACACCATATCCAGAGCCTCCAGGTTAAAATGTTGCGCTCACTGTGAGACTTTGAGTCCTTCAACACGGGGATTGATCGCTTCGTGCAGTCCCAAGTGACCACATTGCTATCAAGCAGGTCTTTTTAAAAAAGTTCACTTTAAAGATGTTTTTTTCTGGAGATAAGACAAAAATTGCCCTCTAGTGTCAATAAACTGCTTTCAGAAAGCTAGGATTGGGTAGCGCCCTCCTTCCCCTTTCTTGCATCCTTCCCATAAATCAACCTTCCCCCACCCCCTCCCAAATAAGCCTAAAATTACAAATGAAAACTAGAATACAATCATCCTATTTTTGTTCAAGCAATTGTTTACAAGTTGTCTAGTTGTAAGTAATCTTCAAATACCATAAACTAGTTACTTTTCTGAAAATGTCTGTTCTTTGAAAGGAGGTAGGGGAGTGAGTTGGAGGGGGGATTTCTGGTACCTGAACTATTGCGTTGAGACCGCCTTCCTTGGAAACTTGCTCTCCAGCCTGTAGCCTTTACAACTAACAATGTGAAAGTGAGTTGTAAGTGCTGTTATCACTGAGCAATGCAACTAGCACTCTCCTGTGTCCAAGGACTCAAACCTGGCTCAAGAAACACAGCTAAACTCCCGTAAGACTAAATATCCGAAGTTTCCTTTGATGTTTCCTTGTGTGTATCCAAGACCCATGCTTCATGTTGGCGGGAAATGTTTTTTTTTATTCACTTGTGAAAACTTAAATACCCACTTGGTGCACTATTAAGGTTGATTAAACATGCAAGAGAACAACGTAATGTAACACCGACGTGTAATAATTTCCTGTTATGCGCTGAAGAAACAGGGTAGAGTAGAAATAGCCAACAAATTTTTGTAACGTAACACTGACGCATATCACTTGTGCAGACTTATATGAACATAATACCATCTCAGTATTTATTTTTGTCTTTTCCTGCCTAAGCGCTGACAGTAAAGCATTAATATTTTCCTTGCAATCATCTACTGTTGTATTTGATTTTGCAGCAGTTTCTACTCAAGCGTCTTTTTTCCCCCCTTTATTATAATATGCAAGATGCTTAGTCTCCCATAAAATTCCCTTTTCTTAATATAGTTTGATAAAATTTAGACTATTATTTTCATTCCACTCCATATTTGAGAACAGCTTTAACTAACTACAAGTTCAGACGCTCTGATGTTGCACAGTCCCGTCCACTCCAAACAGAGAATACATGATGTAACATGAGCGTGCAACATTTCTTTGAAGAGGGGCCAAAAGAATGACAGCAGATGGGACGCAGTGATATTACTATGTTGTGATACAGTGTTATGAAGCCCATTATGCTGTATCTTCCAAACTGGACGCGACGGTGTTGCATTACGATGTTCTGTTGCATGTTTGTACACACCTTTAGGTATATTAATGAAATGTGTCTAAGCTGAGAATAATATTTATAAAATAATTTTTATTTTATATCAATTCAAACCCATTTCAAGACTTAATTGTTGATTGGGTGGTGTGTCCATTAATCCATTAAGACTAATTGAGATTCATGTATTAAAAAAGTTCATATCTCTAATCTGATTTTTTAGAACTATTAACTAATATGATGCTTTTTAGTTACTTATTAAAAACAAACCTACAATCGTACCCTACACCGTTACCAGTATTTTACCCCATAAAAATAAATGTTAGTTCACATTTTATTCAAATAATGCTAATTTTTACTACGGTTTCTATTTTCTACAGCAACTAAATAATTAATGTTAACAAAATAAGAATTGAGCCAGGATAAAATTTTAACAATATGAAAAAGTTAAACCTCATTTATTTCCTGTGGATTTGAGAAAAAGTGAATTCAAACCACTGTTATTTTTAATGTTTTTGTCTGTCAAGTATGTTTGCAAGTAAATTCAGGTATAAAATTAATGTCGATGCTTGAGTTCACATCAAGTCACATTACCTTAAAAGTGAATTTATGAAATTTTGAGTGGATCGTTTTCACAACATTTAATCAGGATTCAATTCTTTTTAACTGAGATTTTAACATAGAAAATATAATAAAACTAATTAAATTTAAAATAATTTCTCTAATGCCACATCTTTCTGTGAGAAGTAGCTGCCTAAATCACAACCATTTTTTAACATCTTCTAAGATGGATACACTTTATAAGTTTTCTCAATTCTCTGACTTTTCCAGGTTATACAGATAAAAAACGTGAATTGGAAATAAAATGATTGGTTTAGACTTTGTATTTTGAAAATTATTACAAGAATACATGAAAAATGATGGTGACTTTTTAAAACTCCTCCGCTTTTTTCCATCACAACAAATTTTCAGGCTTTCCCCAGTCCCAATGAATTTCCTAACTTTTCTTGGTTTTACCCGTTTTCCTAGTGTGTTTAAACTCTATTTATTTTGGAATAGTATCTTACTACTAGTTCAGGGTTATATGCTTGTTTATAGTGATGGTACCCTCAAATCGTTAAGGATATTCAAGATTCGAAGATTAGAGAAAATTTCGGATTCAAGATTCAAATCCCTAAAAATATATATTTATAATTTTTTTTCAATTTTTAGAGTGAAATTTGTTTTATAGCTCTAATATTGCTTATTAGTGGTTTAGAGCAATTATATTATAAACTTAACGACGAGACCCCAGACCTGTAATTTAACACTTAAATGAATGTATACATGTTACAATAAACGGATTATAAGAAAGAATGTTTACATTTAGTTACCATTTTTATTTTCTATTATTCTACTATCTTTATATTTATATTCCCTCTTATGTTCATAAATTTTTCCAAGAATCGGATTCAAAAGGTAGATTGGAGATTTGGATTCATAAAAAAAGTGGATTCAACCCAACTCGTCTTATATACTAAATAGTAAATACTTTTATGCGTTAGTAATGAGGAAGGATGAGTAGTGAGGAAGAGTACCTGCATTTGTGCGGAAGGAGAGTGAAAAATAATTTATGAAAACCAATCTTAGTACACCCAACTGGGACTCGAACCACAATCTCCCCATCAGCAGCAGTCCAGTAAAAAATACTAGAGTGACGCCTAAGACCGTGTGTTCACCAAAGAGGATCTGTATCAATCTTAACTTTCCTCATGTGAAAAGTGTAATTTAGCTTTTTTAAAGTCTGTGGTTTACTCTTGTTTTCCTCAATCATACAGAATAAATGTTGCAAACAATTCAATATTTTTGGTGGGGAGGAACTTACAAGAATTCAGTTTAGCCAAGAAAAATAATGGTAAGCTTTATATCATTGACGCCTCATGCTACCCCCTCCCTAAAAGTACACACATATACACCACTGACACATCCAATTAAACTAAATACTAAGTACTGCCATTATGGGCATTGGGCGAATGTAATTTTGGAGCCTAGGAGGGATTTCAAATCTAAGTTATGATATGATGTTAAGACTTATACTAACCTTAAAATAAATAACAATGTTTATTTATACAGGCCTGGCCAACCTGCAACCCACCACCCTATTATTTGCGGCTCCCCAAATTATTATATGCTACCGACTATATCAGTGGGAAATCAAGTTGCACTAGGAATGATAAATAACGAGAATATAATATTAGATAAGCTGTACTTCTTCAAATCACCATCACTCCTTTTCATCTTCGAACCTCGTCCCAGAAACCTTATAAAGTAAAATGGGAGCTATCAAGGTCAAGGAGGGCAGACTCACTTGCTATTAATTCTCCCCTTCTGCTTGCAATCATCACATTAGTATTGTGTGACTGCCTCAGTCATTTAGTTTTGTATCTTTTACTTCCTTACACCGTGTTCGTTTCTTCTTGCGCCAGTTGGGTAAGCTTCTTGGTGGAGAGGATTCTTGATGTCTCGAAAGATTAAAACTTGTTTTGTTTTTAAAGTATAAGTTAAATAAGTTTAAATGAGTGAGTAGCGAAGATGCAATTAGTTCTCATTAAGTATATATTTTAATATTGATTAATACAGTTATAGAAATTCAATAAGAAATGAAAAAATCCTTAAGTCTAGCTGTGCTTAAATTGATTTAAAGGCTTAGCAAATAATATTTAGTTCATCTTTACAACAATCATTTAACATTGTCAAAGCAAGCTATTCTGTCGCACTGTTAAATGCAAAGAAAATGAAGCCATTTTTGGATGGGAAATTGGTGAAAGAGTGTTTGAAAACAGTTATAAAAGATGTTTTGCATGGAAGTACAATATTTTCAACATAAGTCTATCACATCAAACAATAGTTGGAATAGTACTCGCCCTTATTTTTTTATTTTTTAACTAGTAGCTTGAAGAACTTATTGAAAGTGGTTTTCCCTAAGATTTTTGAAAATTGTATACTTTTAGAAGCTAATTGAAGTGGTCCTCACTTGGGTTTTTTTAAATATGATATGCATACAAAAGCTATTTGGAGGGTTCCCTTACAAGCTTTATTTTTTTAATTGGATGCCTCTAGAAGTCATTTGAAGTGAAATTTGCATGGAATTTTTTTTAAAATTAAATGCATCTTAAAAATTGTATTATTATTATTTAGCACGCGATCTTACAACCCGTTCGGGTTATACGCTTAAGTATAATTACTCTAATGGATTAGGAATTGGGAAGGTTGAATTTAGAGGAAGTGAACCCGCATTTGCGTGGAGGGAGAGTGGAAAACCATTTAGGAAAAACCCCCCCAGTTTCACCTGACCGAGATTCGAACCTCGATCTCCCCGTCCTCGGCAGTCGAGCTCAACACGACTAGCGTTAGCCAACTACGCCATTAGGCGGGTCTCTAGAAACTATTTTGAGTTTTTTTTTTCTTAGCAAATTTCTGAAAATTACATGCCTCTATAAAGCTATTTGAAGTTTGATACAAGCCCATCTTTAAACTTCATTTAAAAACTTTGGAAAATTTCAGAAGGGGATGGGATTTAAACTCTATAAACCCCCCCTCCTCCCCTATGCATATGAATGCCATGCTTCAATGTCACTATCCTTGTGGGTTTGTAATTTAAACGCATGTATAAAGATAATTTGAAATTGTTATTAATGTAGTTTAATTTCATTGATTCACTAACACCATTAATTCAATAGTTGGCATTGCAGATACACCACGAAACTAACGGTATGCAGCCAAAACTAGTTCCAAGAACCACGTCGTTGGTCTAAAAAGATTTTCATTTAAAAAAGTTTTTATAATGGGAAGCCTGGTTCCAGACAAATCATTTTTCCCTTGGAATAAAGCTCTGTATAAATATACTCATAAAAAATGTACCTGTACATATAATATTAATCTGAGAAAAAATTAAATTTAAGGACCACTTTCTCTTGATGGGTCATCTGGATCATCATTAATGTTCTACAATAAAGGTGGTGATGCGATAGTCAAGTAGCCCCCTGGTATGAGACTGTTACGTGGTAGGTTCAGTGTTGTTGCCGATTAGTTGTGGTTGAAACCCCAATTATTGGTCAACGTGAAGGCAACATGATATAACGTATATAAGAATTTGCACACTTTGATTAATATATTGTGACTATGGGCAAATGACCTAGGACCAGACTATTTAAATCTAGGGATTACTGTAGTATCTTGAAGTTGGTAAAAAGGAAAGCTCAATTTCTTTCAGAGGTGGAACTACTTTGTTGCTAAGTCAGGCCAGGATGAGAAGCACAACTCACAAAGGCTTCATGATTAGCATGACATTTTGCAATTTGTCACAAGATGTTTAATGAGTGCATGGAAAATTGCAACCATGTTTAGCGCTTCCATGGCAATGTTGCGTCTGAAATGGATGATTCATACTTTGCATGGATATAAACTATGTGAAGTCAATTAACCCTCGAGCAGGCATATGCTGTCAACATTCCATTAATTTTATTATGCATGTATGCATCTCTAAATTTACATTATTTGAAACTAACTCTGTGTAGAGGCATAAAATTCCTGCTCAAATTTTACATACAAACACACATACCTAATCACGCCGTTCCCTCATGGGGTAGGCATGAAATTGTGCATATAGCTAAAAAAAACTGCGTATTTATTTCATCCTCACTAACTTTCGTCACACTTCCCTATTCTTGATACTCCCTTCGCTTCGACAACATCCATACACTGAGTCACATATGCTCTTTAATTATTAAAACTTTTAATGTCTCTCTTTTATACACAATCGTCTACAACATTTAGCCACGCTTTGCATGGCTTACCCGTTCCTTTTATCCACACACTCTACCGTCATATATTTGCTTTTTCACTTGATCCACACTCATCCTCTCAACATACCCAAACCATCATAACATGTTTCTTTCACATTGACCAATTGGATTCCCTTTCAAACAACACTCCTTCAGCACCCATTCATTACTGACTCTGTCCATACGAGGTTTTCCACATAAATTTATTAGATTTCTCATTCCAACCGCATTCACTTTGCTATTGTGTTTCTCCTGACAAACCACGCTATACATCCATAAAACAATCTTGGCATTAGCACACTTTTATATACTGCCATCTTTGCTTCTTTCGATACTTAATTCTTTGTAATAGTTCACATATATCCAAATACTCTCCGAGATGCATTCACCTGTTTATCTATATCACCATCTATCATACCATTTTTACAGAAAATTCTGCCCAGATACGCATAATCATTCACTTGCTCTAACAGTTTTCCATTTATACTTAACTGGCAATCATTTTATGATCCATCCTTATCAAAAACTATCACCTTAGTTTTGAAGACATTTATATGAAGATCCATTCGCCTGTCGCCACATTCAAACGATTTGATGAATTCTGCAAATCATTTCTGCACTCAGCCTTTAATATGGCATAATTTCCATATAGCAGCACTCTCATATTCACATTGTCCGTTTGTACACCAACCACGTCCTCACAAGCATCCTTCATACACTTATCAATAAATACATTAAACAACCAAGGAGACATAACAGAATCTTGTCTAAAACCCTGTTCAATGTCAAACAATTTGCTTAAAGCCCTGTCCACCCTAATGCACACTTTATTTCCATTTTTTGCAATATACACTGCCATAATTGCATTAACTAACCATGCAGCTACACTACACCATAATCTCCAAGAACATTCCATAAAATACCCCTATTCACCATGCACTCTTTACTTCCATCATACACTGCCATAATTGCATTTACGCATGTCTTTTAATTCATCAAATTGATTTTTAAACAATTATTCTATTGTTTAGCCTATTGCAGTGTAACATTTTGTTGCATCTTTTGCTCTTTGTCTTCTGAAAAAAGGGTCATGGGTTTGATTCCTGGCAATGCTATAAAGTTATAATTTATGAATTTACAGTGTGAGTGTTTTGTATGCCTTTTAAGTAAGTTAATTATAATTTCTCTCTTTAAGGAAAAGGCATGTTGTAAGAGTTGCCTCTCCCTCTTTTTTCCACACCATTTAAAAAAAGTTTGAATCCCTGTTCTTGCACAATATTTATCAGCCTGCCCGACTGGTGCCAGTGAAGAAGTATCCAGGGTGTAATCTTGGGGTTCTGGGTACCTCAACTCGCCACAGATGAAAAGGTGGGTTATTAATTCTGGGCCATTTACCTTGACACTGACATAAACAAAACCAGAAACAGGATCATCATAAACTATTAAATAGACTAAGAAATATTTACTATCATCTCTTGTAGATGTGGCTATAAATTAGAATACACCACCCGACTTAAGAACCAACATAGTTATAAATAGTGAACAATTAAATCAAAAGACAAAACAAAAAATAAAACAAATCAATAAAAGTAATCATATAAAAGGTATGTAAAAATGTCCTATTGATTAGTGATAAAGTATTCCCTTTTGATAGGCTCATAGTTCATAGATTAAAATTGTCTGTCCTTCTAACGGCTCTAATTAGAAATGCAAAATAAAGTAAATTTCTGTCTGTGTCACGGGTGTGACAAGCGGGGAACTTCCTCCGAAAACCAAAGAATCTTGTGGCCTGGTTGAAGAAAAACTGAGTGGAGATTACCTTCTAGCCCGATAGTTCCATGGAATGAAATGGGGTCGACAAATGTTTGTTGTTAGTCCACCCTATGGCACTTTTCCTTATCCCCGGGTGTTTTTCTAGGGACTAAGAACATGAGGCTTATGATTGTAGCCTCCCGCATCATCACTCTCTGGGCCACTAACACCGGGGAACTTTTGTATTGATGGTTGTGCAAATTCACAGTCTTAAAAGAATTACCTCTCACTTTAATTCTAGATTCCCAACAATCCACCTTCCTTCTCCTCAATTCTCACATGAGCAAACCCCTACCCCCTTCCCCCCTCACCAAAAAGACTCTTTCAAGTGTTGCTTACTTCCAGACACTATAAAAAAAATCCCTAACATCCTTGGTTTCTATCCTTAAATACTTAACAAAATAAAAATAGACATTTTAATAAAATGGGCATTTTACACTAACGACCAAATAGCTATATTATAAAAATTACCTTTATACTTATACAAATAATCAAAACCAATTACTAATTAAAATAGAAAACAACCCTAACATTTTGGTGAGCCTGAAATTCTTTGGAGCGAAATGACAGTGTGTGGGGTGAAAGCGGGGCGAACTAGTTTAGCCAAAGCCTGACAAAGAGGCCAACTCAAACCATCTATTATATAAGTTCAGAATCAGTGTCTAAGTATCAAATATTTATCGTCACCGCTCTCAGCCAACAAAATAAATATTTTAGGAATTACATGGTTCCAAAGCCAATTATGGTGGCCGAATGCTAGGCCATACCCAAACATAGATATCGCTGGTCTTTACAATGTTCTGTTCATTCCCTTTTATATCTATCTACCCATATTTCCTGTACCTACTTCCAAATATAACAAAATAAGTTAGTTAGTAAGTCATGTGCTGATATAATTATTAGTTTTTAGAAACCAAAAAGCAATTATTAATATATTGCAGGAATTGTCATATGAAGACCAAGGGTGATCGCAGGAATAGGATTAAAAAAAGAGAGCTTTGCTTCATGATGTATGAACACTCAATTTCTCTCTCACTTGGTTGCATGCATTGTCTAATTAAAGTGTGACACATAGCAATGCATCATTATCCAGTAGTTTAGTGGGGTGGTACATTTCCAATAACTTGCGTTTAGTAGATCTTTTAAAATTACATCAACTAGGAGACTCTAAGATATTGTATAAAACAGCAAGTTACCAAAACTTGTATTTCTTTAATCAAAATTTGAGGCCTGTATAATCTACAATACTCATGATAGAAGATTTAAATTATCAAATATTAATGATGCTAGATTCAATTCCTTTGTAAAACTGTATAAATAAATGTGTATGATTATAAAAAAAAGTTATATTAAAAAAAATGTTATAGAAAATTTAGGAGATTTGGCAAATATGATTTTACTTTCCCAACAATGAAAATAAATCTGAGTTTCCTTCTTTACTGTTACTCAAGTTTGCACAGAAGCAATTGATCTTGGAAAAAGTAAATAATTATAAGAATGTACACTAAGCATGACTTACGGCTCCTGTAAATCTATTACAGCTATAATGAACAAGGGCGTAATGTCATGGTGTACTATGAAACTAAGTCTTGCCAAACCTTCTATTCTAGGAAAACCTCTTTTTGCTTTATGAGGTACGGTAATTATATTATATTTGGAAGAAGGTACAGTAAAGGTGGATAGAAACATATATAAGGAACAAACACAATATGGCTTTTACAATGAAAAGAACACAAATTATATTTCTGCAACTGGACAAAGAGGTTATGGCTGCCTATTGAAGAAAATCTATCGTTACCGCACAATCTCCTGACCTAGGTTTCATTCTATTGTATTGGAACTCATCAGAAGAGAGTGTGAAATGTGCTACAAAACTTCCTAAAAAAGGAAACCAATAAACACAAAATGGAGAAAAAGGAAAATTGTAAAGAATGATAGGACACTTGGATTTATGTTCCTATCCACCTTTCCTGTACCTTCTTATAAATATAATACAATTACCACATAGAATGAAAAGCGGTTTTCCTTGTAGATATATATTATATGTATTCACATCCAATGTCCATTTCCTGTGTTTATCCTATATGTTATTGCTTTTACATGTTCCTATCTAAGTGCCCAAGTGTTAGTGTTTTTTCTTTTGTTTGTGCTATATTTTTTCTACTATTCTATAATTTTATTTATTACAATTTTTTTTTTTGCTCAATGCACTTTATTTTATAGATAAAACTTATATAAATACTTCTCGCACGAAGAAAATATTATTTATTTGTTTCCTTTTCCCAATTTAAGACTCTTAACAAGATGGAAAAGAAATACTTGTTGCTAGAGAAGACTTGAGAAGATCAGGTGGACAGACAGGGTGACAAATGAAGCCCTAAGAATAGTTGGTGAAAAGATAACTATTTTGGATGCAATTCTTTGGTACAAAGCAAAGTGGATCGAACACAGTTGTAACGTGCTAATTGCCCATTAGCACATACACTCAAAATACCCTATATATATGATTATCACTATAAATGCAAGAACTAATAAATCCTAATAATGTGTGACAGATATAAACTCAACGGTGAAATCGTGTTGCTGGAAACGGCCAAAGTTGAGGAAAGTGCCCCAGCTGACTGTTCAAACACTTCCTTGAGGTTCAACACAAGGACATCTTACATGCTGTCCCGGCGTAGATGTAATAACTAGTGGCTTCCTTGTGTTGTGCTCAGTGGCCGTCACCTGGCGCTAGTTGTCTTTCTGCTCAATTCTGGAAACTCACCCCCCCTTTTTTTTCCTGGTGGACGTTCCTTTCCTAATATGTCAGTGCATCTTGTATAAAACAGCCATCCCTCGTTTCACATTTTGTATTATAGTGTAACGATTTGTCAGAGGAACTGCCTAGAAGTGAACCAAGTACCAGTGGATTAAGCAAGCGGTGATCACGATGTAATAGGCGTCGGTCTCTCTTCCTCACCGCAGATGAGGTAAAGTCTGTGACTATGAGTACTTAATCTAGTAATCTTAGATAGGATCCTCATGATTATTTTTCTATGTCTGTTGTAGCATGTCACCTAAATCAAAATGACATCTACAAACTGTAATCCGCACAAAATGCTAAACTACAATAAGGGACTCAGAAGAAGACAATTAATACTGATGTATTTAGTAATAATATCGTTTGGATTCTACTTACATTACGTGGATGTTCCCGGTTACGATCACCATGCTTTCACCAAATGTTCTGCTAGTATGGCGGAAGCAAAGGCGTGGCAGTTTCAACGCACGTCTAACCTCTTGACCTCAACATTGAAGAAAGATCAGATGGTCGCTGGCTCGTCGCGAGCGACAACCACTGAGTCTCTCTCTGGCGGACTTTCTTGGCTCTTTCTCCCCAGTTTCAACCCCCCCCCCCCTTCCTACCATTCCGTTGTTTATCTTGCCCAATTTGCTAGTCAAGAAAAGAGTATATAACGAGGGACTCCTAGGTTCACGGATTGTAGTTCATCATTTCGATATCTTCAAAGAAGAAAACTCTGCTCCAGCACCTGTAGAAGATACTGCTGACCTTGACGACTAGGTCGTGGGTGTCATCGCCTCGACGCCGAGGGAATCCCGTCTATTGATCTAAGTATTAAGTTGTTTTCCAAGTCCTTCAGACTTGTTGAGTTAGTCCATATGACTATGTAAGTTTTTTGTTAGTCAAAAGTGGCAATGAGATAAGTCCCACGTCCATCAGACGTGTTTGCTTTAGCCAAGATGATTTCTTTTTTTATTTATCCTTCAGACGCTATGTTTTAGTCAGAGTGACTAAATTTAGTTTTTGAGTATAGCTGATTTAATTTTCTGTTAGTCAGAAATTTTGACTACATATTTTTACTATATCCAAATGATATAGCTTAAATACAGGAGCCTTGAGCTCTATATGTAATAGGATCCAGGCTTAAGAGTCCTCTTCTTCACAAGTTGATTCTTCCACTCTAAGTCCATAAGACTTCAGGATATCACATGACGCCGTGGACGTCATGCTCATATGTTCAAATGTTTGTATGGCTACAAGCAGGTTGTCTAACGCTTTTACATGAGGACCTAGTTAGGTCAGTATCTCACAGCGCTCTAGTTGACATCTCTTTTTCTTAGTTATTATTTTGGGTGTGCAAAGTGCGGAACACAGCTAAGTTTGTATGGTGGCCCGCACAGATAGTACTTTCTTTCACCCCATGGTTGGCGCTTCTTATGATTTAGAATTTAAATTTAGTGTATTCTAAACTTGAGGTCTACCTCATGCAGTGGGTAGTGACATATATGTACTATTGAATGCTCTGGCAGTACCCACTGGGAAAGGACCGACCATAGTACTATTTAGTGTAGACACCTAGCTAGCTAGCTAGCTAGGACGAGCTTCGGTTAATAACTCTAAAATTATAGGAACTGTTGTCACATCCTTATTTGTATTTAATTCACCATGTTTTCTGTTTAGACCCTTCTGGTGGAAGTCAGGCGCTAGTCCAGCTGTATTGGAATCCAATACTCTCTGTATTCATAACGTCCTTTTGATGGTTGCTGTGTCGTCTTGGACACGTATTCTCCCGAGCCACGGAAGCTCCTATAATTTTGGAGTTGTTAAATCCTATCTTACTTGTCAGTTTAGAACGTAATATTGTTCATCTAAGAGTTATTAGTTTTCCTTTGTCTATTTAATGGACTTCAACCACTGTTACTACTTTCTATTTTCTTTTACCAATTATAACCCGATATCAACTTTAATGTTATTGTATAATAAATCTATTTTTGTTACCTATTTATTTCTTTCTCTGTTATAAATTATGTTCCTATTTCACACTTATAAAATGTAACCACCTTAAAAATAATATCCCGGGTGATGTCCATAAGACATAGTTTTGTATTTCAGAGTTTCTGACTTGTTTTTATATGTCCATAAGGCATAGTTTTGAATGCTAGAGTCTTAGCTATATTTTTTCTATGTTCATAAGACTTAGTTTAGTATGTTAGAGTTTCTGACTTGTTTATCTATGTCCATAAGACCTGGTCTTAAATACCTCGGCAATAACCAGACACCCTATTCTGTGTGGCCATGTTCGGGCTAGTTTAAATATTTATATCCAATATTGGTGGAAATCAGGTTATCTAGAGCTTTTTTCCATGAACTAGTTGGGTCTTTGACTGATACCAGTCTCTAATCTTTCTATTGGTGTACCTTCCTATGATGTTCAACTCGTGGGTATGCTACCAGTGCAGAGTAGTGGCCCGCAGTGTATTATTTATTTTGTCCGGCCCCCTTCAGGTGCCATTTGAATTAGTTAATGTTTAACTGTTAGTCAGTGTTATAGTCTGTGTTCAGACTTGTGTTGATATTTAAATATACTATTGAAAGACCAGGCAGTACTAATGAGGAATAGACCAGCCATAGTATCTTTGCAGCCTAGATTCCTGGTAGCTCGCCATTTACTATTTGTAAACCTATAGTTCCTCTTCTAGGAACTTAACCTACTTAACCTTTGTAGCTTGTAACTCAATATGGAGTTAACTCATGCTAGCTAGCTCATTTAACTACCAACATTGTAACTCTTTAAACTAGGACTTTTTAGAATTAGGTATTATTAACTATTATTCTATTAGATGATAATTAGGTTTAAGTCTAGTAGCCGCAAGGCAGGAGTGGTGTTATGTATTCTTGCTTAACTTTAAATTAATAATTGTTTCCAATTTAAATTGCCGTTGTGTTGAGGCAAACACACCCTCATAGTTGAATGTGTGTTAGTTCTACTTTAACAAGTTACACCCTTTCATAATAGAGACACAACAATACTTGTGTTGATTGCAGGTCTAACCATGGTAATGTCCCTATTGGAATAACAGTGTTTAAAGTAACTGATTTAATTTCCTATAGTAAATAATGGAATGTTTTGGATAATATCTTGTCCAATCAATTGTAATTGTTTTGTCTTGTTTGAATTTAAATAATCTGATTTGTTAAACTTGTATATCTCTCTTATGCTTGTTTCTTACCTTCCTTGTTTATATATATCAATGTTAATGTATTCGTCACTTCTATCAGATAGGAGATGCGGTGATACACATCCTTAGGAGTAACTGTCTTCTGCACTATGTTAGAGAAGGAAAGATTGGGGGAAAGAGAAACTTAGTAAGAAGGAGGATTCAAACATTGGATGGCTTGAAAGAAAGAAGAAAATTCTGGGAGCTCAAGGAGGAGGCAGAGGACAGGGTGAATTGGAGGTCTACGTTCACTGACAAAAGGAATGGACCTGGCATAAGAAAGAACACCTAATAATAAAAATATAGACTTGACTAACTTTGTGGCAATTTTATTTTTCTTCTAGTTGTCTTCACTCCTTTCAGATTACATCCCTTCATCCCTACTTCAGGAGTATTCTATTAATCTCTAGAAGAATCTAATCTCGACAGAGTTGTCAAATTGTATGTGTGATTAGAGGTGGAGCTAACATATTAATAAAACGGTATTACTATTAATATTATGCATATGAACACAAACAGTTATATCGTAAACAATACAATAGTAAATATCTTCAACTTCTAACTGCGTGCTAGTTTATTAAATTTATATGCAATGTTTAGTGAGAGTTTTGATTATTTTTTTTTTATATATATACCTGGCAACGTTACGATTTTAACTCTTGTCAAGGGGTGTGGCACAAAGAAGGCTGTGGAAAGTTTTGGTGGAAAAAGACGAGGAGGTTGGCTGTGTTAGTACTCAACAAAAGATTTCTACAAAAGACAATCAACCCAACTTAACCCAACTTAAAACCATTTTCCCATATAGGGTAGGCCTTCAGTAAGAACTATTTCACATACAAAGAACACAATATTTTTTAACAGGTGACAACAATCGAGCCAATATATTTTTAAATAGTAGTCTTTTTATGAGACAGCTTCTTGTTTTCACGTTTGGGCACCATACACTGTTCTAAAAATTGTAATTTACTTTTAATTTTGACTATGAAGACAATGTTTTGTGTAATGTGTGCATGCAAGTTATTTAAAATATATTTTGTTTCTACCCTAGTTTTAAAATGGAAGGAGAAGAGCGGGTAAAAATATATTGTTTAGTGTGTTATTATTAGGCTTACAATAGTTATGCATTTGCATATTTAAGATATTTTTGGTAATAAATGCATATATTAATTTTTTTTAGAGCATTAATGCATATTTTGAAGTACTTGTATATTTAAGAGCCTATTTATAAAAATTTTTGCTAATAAAGTACATCTCAGAATATTAATGAAGTCGTAAATAATAAGCAGCCATAAACCCATAGGGAGGCAACACTTTCATAATGGGTATTGTAAGTAGAATAATAGTTTCTGGAATATTTTAGCTGAGCAAGGGCCAACTGTAGGTTTACTTAATAATGTCTCTTTAACTAGTAAATTTCAACTCTTCAAGGGTTTATGGTTGGGTATTATTTACTTTTGGATAAAAACCATAATACTTTGAAATAATAAGAGGGTTACCCCAGTTTGAGTGGTCCTGTGGCATTACTGGGAAAACCTGTATAGTGTTAAAAGTTTAACAATCCATCAACAATCTTCATCAGTTGTCTACTAGTTACAATACATCAGTTGTCTACTAGTTCCAATAGTGTTAACATCTTCAAGATGCCGAAAGAAAATAAGTGTTTAAGTGTAATTTTAAATCAGTTTGTGAGTAACTATGATGGTTTCACAAAAGATGGGTGTCTGTTATTTTGTATATTTTGTTATATTGTGAAGTTCCTGTTGCATCAACCAAAAAGTTCCAAGTCACCAGCATCTCCAAATCCGAAAACATGTAAGTGATAAAATATAAAAAAGGGAGAATAACCAATGGCAAGGGTTCATTTCTGATTTTAATGTTTACCAAGGCCTGGACCTAAACGTTTAGAATTCAATGAAGAACTTTGTATGGCTTTTATTTGCGCTGACATTCCATTGGCTAAATTAAAGAATGAAGTTATTTGCAATTTTTTGGAAAAGTACACGAAACAGAATATACCAGACGAATCGACACTAAGGAAAAAATTTGTTTCCTAGTTATACACAGCAACATTAAACAAATTAAGAGAAAAAGTAAAGGATCAAAGTATTTGGGTGTCTTTTGATGAATCAACCAATGAAGATCAAAGATGCATAGAAAATTTTGTGTTTGGTATAGTAGAGGTTAGCGAAGAAAAAACAAATCATATCTGCTAACTCTAAAAGTGTTGGACAAAGTGAATCATTCAACAATTGCCACTTTTTGAACGACTCTCTGAGCTTATTGTGGACGTCTGGGATTTTATATGAAAAGTGCTAGTGGTTTGTAGTGATTCTGCACCATATATGTGCAAAGCAATGCAGGGGCTGCAGATTTTGTATCCAAACATGATACATGTGACCTGTTTAGCACATGGTTTACAATGAGTAGCTGACTTAGTTCGCAATATTTATTCAAACGTTAACGTGCTAATATCATCTGTGAAAAAAAAAAATTCTCAAAGCACCAAGTCGTGTGCAAAAGTTTCAAGAAGTTGCGGGGGACATACCACTTCTGCCCTCGCCAACCATTACAAGATGGGGAACTTGGATTGATGTTGCTGTGTATTACGCTGAAAATTTTGAGGTTGTTAAGAAAATTGTTAATTAATTTGACTCTGAAGAAGCGCAGAGCATTGAAGAAGCACAGCGTATTCTGAGAAAAAAAGGTATTCAGAAAGATATGATTTTTATTAAAGATAAATTGGCTTACATTTCAACTGCAATCTCTAAACTAGAAGCGAAGGGACTATCTATATGAGACAGCAATGAAATAGTAAAAGATATTGTTAAGGATTTAACTAAACTCAAGATAAAGGATTTCATTAATAAATTAAACAAAGTGCTGTCAAAAATTATAGGCTATCAACAACTGAAAAATATAAGCGGGGTGTTGTCAAATGAAACAACCCTTGATGCAAGAAATGAACATTTAAGTGTCAGTGACATTGTAAACTTTGAATTTGTACCAATAGTGCAGTGTGATGTCGAAAGAGTATTTTCAGAGTATAAAAATATCCTCGATGACAATAAGCGCAAATTTACATTAGAAAACTTATTACATAATGTTAAGTGCAAGTATGATTTGTTTTTATAATTTAACTATTTCAATCCTAGTAATTTTGTGCTTTTTGATTAATTCTCATCAAATAATTTTAGATTTAAAAAATTTGTGTGTATTTTAATACAATGTATTGATAGCAAACCATTTATTTTTTCTAGTTAGTTGATTTTCTTAGTGCGTATATATGTATGCATATTTTGAAGTTTTTTAATGCATAACTATCCTAAGCCTAGTTATAATAAATATGACATGTCGTGTGAGCAAAAATCAGTGATTTACATAATATTTCTAAATCATTGGTTAGAGCTAATATAAGATATAAGGGTGTGGGTGGGGGGTCAGAGGGAGGAGTGATCGACCTGAGGCCCCCACAAAACACGCCAAGAAAGAAAACATTAACTCTAAATTTCAGCTTGGAAAGTGATATACTTCATGAAATGGACTTTAAAAACATTATTTACATGTTTGTTTCAAAGAAAGCAAGGAAAGTTAATATATAATGAGCGTTTTTATGTAGTTTTTAATAACCCCTTTTACTCTGTTATGATATTTGTGTAAAATCAATTAGTTGCTTGGTTTTAATCTTTCTTCAGGCATGCTATGATTTAATGTACATGGTTTATAGGGCCCCCACACATTATATGCTGTTCCAAGCCCCCCCCCACACACACACAGTATATGTAAATCCGGCACTGGATATAATAGGTAAGGTGATTGTAACTAACATTTTAATTTCCTATTCTTCATAATGTTAGCACACCAATGATAGTGAAATATTATATGTCACATTCATAATTTATGGTTTATTTAATAAATTTATGTGAATGGTGTAATTTTAGAATGTGTTTTAGTGAGGCAAGTCTGCACATACCCGTTTGTTCTGTAGTTTTTCGAGCCAGCAATCCAGCATGGGCTGATTAGTCTTCTCGCACCACTCATTGAGGAACACCATAACTCTCTTCTCGTGGTTCTTGCCACTATAGTGCAACTTAGCCATATTCTGAGTTGTCAGCTGCAAAAAAACAAATATTACACAAGTGAGCTGTTGTTCAGAAAATGACGCCCGAGTTTGGGCTAGCGCTAGAGATTATGTGATTCTTGGCTAGTGCAAGGGGGGGAGGTGTGACCTGGAGCTCAGGTTAGTGCTGGAAGTGGTATCTTAATCATGGTATTGGTATGGAAACAATACCAAATAAACTGTATGTCCTCATTAAAATTGACAAACTGAAATATGTATAATGCATTTAAAAAATGTTATAGTAAAAGTAAAGAGTGTACTATAAAAATTTGATATTTACTCTTTACTAGCGGACCCGACAGACGTTGTCCTGCCCGAATGTTGGCTTTTCGTTTGGGTGGCATAATTGATTTTGATAATAAAACAAATACTATGTGATCATCACAATTACAAATTCACAATGAACTCCAATTAGTGAGTTATAGAAATCTTACAAATTCAGTGATTGTCAAGACAACATACAAAATAAAACATCTTTTCATTTTTGGCATTTCGCCCAAACTCCACAAATATCAGCTGTATCGAATTTTTTTTTGAGGTTACATGTTCTGATATGCAAAAAATCTAAAAAAAATAATCCCTCCGAAAAAAATTCCCTAAAAATAAAAATATATTCCTAGAACCCGATTGCAGCGCCACCTACAGGGTCCAATTGTGAATCTAAACCATCCACAGACCCACTCAAACACACACAAAAAACTTCATCAAAATTGGTCCAGCCGTTTAGGAGGAGTTCAGTGACATACACACGTACAGAAGAATTATATATATAAAGATTAGATAAAATAATCACTCACTTAAGATATGTTGATACAATTACCTAATTATTTTTAGAATATTTGTGTATTATTGAGAAAAATATGAGATCTATTATGCAAATTTGTAATTTTAACTCAACATGTTAAGAATTCAATTTATTTTACCGTAACATTGCAGAGAGAACAAGTAAGCCGCCCAAACTTCATTGTGAGTTCTTTAGGCAGGGGAACATCATCTGAAACCCAAAATTTGTGCTAATTAAATGACATATATTATTGTTGGAAATGGTCATAAAGAGTTGACAAAAATTAGTGCAAGAAATGGTTTAGAACCATGTCATTCTCATAAGGGTAGAAATTTATTTAAAAACATTCTCTATTGATGTGACTAACGTGTGTGTGGTGGTTTTTTTTTATAAGCTGTTCTGGTTCAGTCTTATGACAGGTTATAATGTCTTAATGTCTTACAAAGCCCCAATTGGCTCATCAATTTATAATGACTAAAGAGGCTTTTATGCTGGAAGCCCCTTGTTGGGCTCCAATTTATAATATCCTACAAAGCCCCTTGTTGGGTAGCCAATTATTAAATACTCAATGGGGTTTTTGTGATGAAAGCCCCTCGTTGGGTAGCCAATTAAAGAACTCTTCCATATAAGATGATGTAATTCCCCTCAGTTGGATGCCAATTACAAAATTCTACGTAAAGGCGACTTATAATCTTACCATCTATCCCTGGCTAGCTCAACTTCCCTTCTCAACGTGATTATCATATAAGGAAATTCCCATTTATACAATAAATTAGGGATGGGCTAAACTGTGATTTTTTTATATTGGTGATTACCGTGACCATGATTGTAAAATATCTGTGATTTATACCAGTGATTATTCATGGTGACTGGCATCACAGTGTTTTGTCGACTGATATATTTTCACAGTCGCAGTTTGTTGCTATATCGATACTATGCCCCAGTCACCCCTCTTTACTATAACAAGGTAATGTGGTGGACCTTAGATAGAAACACAGGGTTGCCAACTTTCCAGTCTCTAGAGATTAATAAATAATAGATTTATTTTTGTTAAACTGAAAAAATGCCACATTGGGAATCAAAAGACTAAGAACAAAGACTAACTATGAGGAATATTACTATACAATGTTGCTTTATAAAATGTAAATTATTATGTTTATTAATTTCAACTATACCGGCTGTATAGTATAATAATTATATTATGTTTGGGTTAAAAAAGTAAATTTTAGAAACATCCAACATGTTATTGTAGTGAAAAGTTTAAGGAGATATAGTCTGCCTCCACAAAGTAATTAACTGGAGGTTCTTTTTAAAAGAGTGTTTATTGAAACATGAGAATTAATTACATAGAACGCTACTGCCCGCACCTGTGGGTCACCATATCGCCAGACGCCAACTGATATTTTGTCAGTCACGGTCGTAGCTTTTATACTGGAATGCTTAGCTGTCGCCGTCTGGTGAGAGTATCGCTAAACACCGATCACCAATATCTCAATCACTGAAACTTTTGAGATCCAGTCATGGGAGTGATGTTTAATCAAGGAGTAATGGTGAAAAAATCACCGTCAGTGAAATATCACCCATCTCTACAATAATTATACCGTGATTACTTTTATATTAATTTATTGTTGGTACGTTTTCTTTTATATGTATTACTATGAAATTAACAATCTCAGCTTGAACAATCAACCTGTCTCTACGCTAGTCACTGTACACTAGATCATAATTAAATATGTGATGACAAGCAACACACATCTTGTCACCACCTCAGTTCACTGTGCGTCTCTTTCTCATGTAATAGTGAAGTTTCGTTTCTTCCATGCGTCTTTTTCAAATTCTGATGACATCGTTAATTGCACCAGAGTGAACTGACAATTTCGACCTATCACAAGAACGTAATTTTAATCCTGGCTTTCTGGTTGGCTGGACAATGCAACCGCCTTGTGCTAAGGAAAAGGTGTATTTCTCTTAGACGAAAACCCAGTCAGCTCTTTTCGTTTTATGTTCCATCGTCCAACGCACCCAGTAAGCATATTTAAAATAAAAGAAATGTGTTGACTTCCAAACTGCCTGAAGGGCTTAAATATTCTAAAATGTAAATGAATAGTTAGAATAATATCATAAAATAAAGAGAATTCCTGAACTTTAATATAAAATTAAAATAAAATATAAAAAAACTGCAGTCTGAAGCCTTTCTTTTTAAACAACATAGGGTTTAAAAGTTGGGACATTACAAGGTGCATTCACTTTGGTAATGAACTTGGACTGCCAGTACATCCTGTCCTTTGCTTTCTCCTTCAGCTCCCAGAATTTTCTTCTTCCCTTCAAGTTGTCCAATATTTGAATCCTCCTTCCTAAGATCCTATTTCCCCTAACCTCTCCTAAGACATCGTGCAGAAAACACCCCTCCTGATGATGTATCTGATCCAGTTTGCTTTGTACCGAAGAACACCATCCAAAATGGTTCTCACCCACACTTCTTAGGACTTGTTCATTTGTTCCCCTGTCTGTTCACCTGACCTTCTCAAGTCTTCTCCGCCACAACCATTTAAAACTCTCCAAGTATTTATTTTCCATTTTCCTAAGAGTCCAAGTTTCTGCTCCAAATGTAGCAACTAATCAGTTTCTTCCTCAGTTCCAAACTCAACTTGGTCAGTACTAACCTCTTCTTGTTGAAAGCCTCCTTGGCACCGGCGATCCTCGACCTAATTTCCTTGGTGCAGTAGGCATCCTTTGTCAGCAGAATTACCAGGTATTTGAACTGCTCTATGTTTTCCAACTGCTGATTTCCAATTTTGATTTTCGTGTTTTCTTTATTTTTTGAAATCACCATCACTTTTGATTTCTCAATGATGAGCTCCACACTTTATTTTCTCCCTTTCCCCCCCAGCGGGTCTATCATTTCCTGCAACTCTTCTTTATTTTTAGCCAACAATGCTAGATCATCTGCGTATTTTATTGTGTTTATGATATATCTTCCTATCCTGAATTTGCCACGTCCCTCTATGGCTTACCTGACCAGCCGCTCTACTTACAAGTTGAATAAACTGGGTGACAAACCCCATCCCTGCCTCACTCCTCTATCTCCACGCTGTCGGTCTTTTCCTCATCAGTCTCACCCTCACTCGCTGTCCCAGGTACAGGTTTTCTAGCACAGTGTCTTACTACCTATTCGGGTTGTACGTGTATGTACTAATTACGCCAATGTGTTAGATATGAGTAAGGTTGAATTTAGAAAAAGTGTGCCCGCATTTGCATGGGATTGTGGCGGTACAATCGAGAAGGATTCGAGCCCTGATCTACCTGTCATTGGCAGTCCATTATAATGGGGGAGTGATGCCTTGACTTATACCATTCAATCACTAAAGTGGGTGCATTATAAGATGGCTTTTATATATGTATATTTTTTTAATCATTTAGAAAAGACATTTAATAATATGTGCTTTCTGAATCTGATTATATCAGCAGCATGACTTATAAACAAACTTAAATCTAGAACAGACACAAAATCCCACCCCTGGTCAAAGGTAACACTCTGAAAGGAGAAACCCACATTTCACTAATGATACATTTTTTGGTCATGCGGAGAATTGAACCTAGGTCCTTTAGCTCTAGTAGACAGACATGCTACCGACAGAGCTCACATGTGAGACGCTTCTGTATCAAACATAAACTATTCAAAGGCAGGTCCATAGTTATTGGGCAATATTTTAAATATACAGCAAGGTGTATAATATATCCTCTAAACACAAAAAATTAATAATTCAGATTTTTCATCACTATTGAAATTGTACAGTGCTGCAGTTTTATAATTTGTGTTTGAAATTTAAAATTCACATTCTCATTCAAAAACCAATAACTAACTTTTTAAATCTTAAATTATGAGTTTTAAAATATATTCATACTGACAAAAAAAAAATTGTTTTGTGTTTATTAACATTTCTTGTCAGGGTCTGTAAGTGTATATTCTTTTAAATCAATTGAAATGTAAATAAAAAACAATTAACTTCACCTAATAGCTATTGTGATGGAACCAAACTAAACTTTTATTTCAATTCCTGTTTGTTTTACTAGGAAAATACTGTGACTTATTAGTAACAAAAATAAATTTGATAGTCGTTTTTAATCCAATAAATAAACACAAATTTATAAGCATAAAATTATAAATATGAAAATAATAACCCACTTCGGTGGAAGCGTGGTCTAACACGCTACTCTCACAGTAACTATACTGCTGATGAAGGGGAGATCGAAGCTCGAATCTCGGTCAGGTGTAGAGGGGTGGTGTTTTCCTAAATGATTTTCTACTCTCGCATCACGCAAATGTGGGTACACTTCCTATAAATATAACCACCCTAATCCCTAAAATGATTAGCTTAATTAGTACATAAGCATTTGACCAAAAGTAAGATGCGATGCTAAAAAAATACCAATAATCATTATTACTAATAAAATAAAAAATATTTTTAAAAAATCAAATAAAAGACAAAACCCTTTTTCATGAAAATAAAAAATAGATATATTAGGCCTAATATTTTTACCCTGGTAAATATTCTTAAAAAACAAAGGTAATCAGAAATGTATGGTTTGTTGTCCTAGCTGTGACTGCCAACTGTGACAAATGTTCAACATATGGGCTTGCAGATAATGTGGTTTGGCAGATGGATACATGAAAGTGGGTCTAGTAGTTATTTCAAGCTGTCACAACATGCCGCTCAGAAAGAAAATTGGTGTATAGGCTATATAATTAAATACTTTTTGTTATATTTAATGCAAACTTGAATAAAATATACTCCTGGCTCAATTTTAATCTACTGTTTGAAATATATTTTCATGACATTTTAAATTGTTTATACTCCCTTTAATTATGCATAGTCCAAACATCTATTAAGCTATGGTATAATATATATCAGCTGATGTTTTGAGTATTTTTTGTGAACAATTTGGAAACAATTTCTTTTCAAATTGAAATAATGATCCCTTCTTTTGGGAGTGCAATAATTTTCGATGCTATAACAACTATTGATCTTTTAATCTAGATTTTAGCAGATAAAACAATTAAATTATCTTATTGCTCCAATCTATTTTACACCCTGTTCCCTTTTAAGAAACTATACACCAGAGCTCTAAGCTTTTCAAATAATATTACTAATATTTGGCACTGTCTCTCACTACCTGTACAGGTCACTGTTAATGTGTAAAGAATGAGGAAGGTTGATTTTAGAGGAAAAGTGTAAAATCATTTAAAGGAAAATCCTAACTCTATTCAGCCGACCAAGATTCGAACCCTGATCTCCCTGTTATCAGCAGTCAAACCTACTGTGATATTAACACCTTAGACCAGAGGTGGTCAAACAGTCGATCAGGACCTATTGTTCGAACACTGCCGCTAGTTTAGTTGATCACCTGGTCACTCAATCAAAAAAGATTGAAAGAAGAAAATGAAATAGAGGGTTTGCAGATTTTTCTCAAATCAACATCAGAAAATCGAAATATCGAAGCTGTCTTGAGTGATGGCCATTTACAACCCTGCCTTCCTTTATGACAAAGTAATTATGAACTCTCATTCAACCAACTATCCTAAGATTACACTGTGTTGTAAAGTGGTCGGGGCTTTAGGCCCTTAGTTCTAGACCATTTCATTTATATAATTAAATTAGTTTGCCAAATCTTAACCAAAGTTGTAAGCAATATACGTTTTAAATTTCAATTCATTAACTTCACTTTTAGGCCTTTAACTTTTAAATCTAGTAATTATTCATTTTCATACGTCTTTGTTGGAATTTTAGCTTCATCTAAATTTATTACTTTTCACTTTCAAGCATCGTGCTATTTAATCTTATCTGTACCTGCAAGCTGTGAGGTGCACCTGTGGCTTGCACATGTGACCTCAAAGTGGAAAGAGGAGGTTTGTCCGGACAGCTAGCCAATCAGCACATCAGATTAATCGGCTGTGTTTGACTATGTGGAAGGGAAGTGTCAGATGCAACACAATAGCACGCGAACAGATAAGACATATATTCAGAAGTTCTTTTCATGTTGGTCAAAGGGGAGTTAGTGATGGGTGGGAGGAAATTGAGACCATGTGGCTAAATGACCATTACATTAACTATTTATCCATATTCATGTACTTAGTAATTTGTTTTCTTTACATTAAGTAACCCGTGGTGCAAAATGTCTAATGTTTATTTAAAATAAAATTTCAAACACAGTGGCTGCCGCGGACCTATACAAATAGGAAGCTGAGAAGGAGATGAATTATTATTATTATTATTATTATTAGCACCGCGTCTCTACCCGTTTGGGTTATACGCATTTACGCTAATGTGTAATGGTAGGGTGATTGTGAGATGAAATGGAGGACCTACAGTTTAACGTGGAATCCGAACCACGGTGGAGGCCTGGCATTCCTCACATTCACAAGTTGTGATTAATAAGGAGATGAAGAAATGTGACTAGGTACAGTGTCATGTATCAACTTCAAAATCAAGTGTTTAGTGAGAAAATACTTTTTTCAGGGAAATTAAATAATATATGTTTTGATTAAAAACTCAGTTTCAGTGTGTGAAAATACTATTAAGTTTTTATATGCAATATAATTTTACTATTAAATCACAAACTGGGTTATTAATTTTTCACCAATGAAACAAGAAATATAAGTCTTTGGTTCCGTAGTAGATCGCAAAGGATTTTTCTTCTCTGAAGTATCCTACTATTGAATCGAGTTATGTATTACTGAAATTGAGGTAGATCTCTAGTTGATCGTTAGTTTAGATTCTCAAGTTGAATGTGTAATTAGTGAGAAAAATCAGAGGCTCATGGTGTCAGTGGAAAAATAAAAAAATAATTACCATAAAAAAATATGGATGTTTTCATAAAATGCATCTGTAATGTGTGATTTATGAATGTCAAGTATGTTGAAAATTAAAATTATTGCAAACTTACCTTCATCATAACGAGGTTTCTCTTGTCTACGACTATATAGGCGATCTTTATCTTGATCAAACCTTCCATCTCTTTCTTCATTAAAATTTAGCTCTCTTTCCTTATAAAACAAGCTTTCTCTTTCACTGTCAAAAGATGGCTCTGTTGAAGGTGAATAATATTTTGACTGTCTTTGCTCAATAGCATAAGTTAAGCTTGGTTGAGTGCTGTTGAAAGCGGTATCAGAGGAGTTTGTTATGCTCTGATAGCGCTCTATAGAATCCATCCTATGAGGCTCCACACCAGGCCTGTAGTCTCCTAGCCTTTCGAAAGCAGAAACTCTGTCCAGGGGGTCTGGTGGCCGGTCTAACATTAAACGCCTCATCTTGCGAAATCTATCATAGTCGTCTTCATCGGCATCATTTATGTATCTTGAGGAGGCTGTGGATAACAAGACATTGAGTCAATCTAAAAGTATGTGTAATAGTTTTATTTAAAAAATAAGCACTTTTACATTTATCTGCTTCAGAGTCAATTTATAGAAACATTATTATGAATTATTTACACTAAGTAAGAAAGAAATCATTAGATACAGGATTGTACTAAAACTGTTAAAAAATATAGAAATCCGTTTTTCCCAATTTATTTGTTTCAAGTCTGCAAGTTTGACTCCAAGTTTATTAATGACTCATTATAAGACGTAAGGATCGGGAGAGTAACTTGCATCCCCTTTCGGTGTGAAGAGGGGATAAATTGCATTATGTGGAAAACACCCTACATCGCAACAAATTAGAGATTCAAAACTAACTTCCCCACCACTGGCAATCCAATCTAATGCCTTATGCCTTAGACTGTGGATGCATGTACAGTAGCCCCATGGCTTCTTTGGTGCTGACTGACAGCTCACAGCTGAGAGCTGACGGCTTTGAAAACCTACCCGACCAAATTATGTATCCCTACGCCTAACCATATGATCTGCAAAAAACATTTGTTTAGCAACTGTCAGGAGTCAGCTGTGAACTGTCAGTCAGCACCAAAGAAGCCATGGGGCTACTGTAGTTTCTCCCAACAAATGGGAACTTGTATTTTCAAGAGTGGTTAGTCTAATTTTTCTATTTACAGGCCTACAAACAAATAATGCATGATGCAAGTAAAATAAGGACGTCTGCTTTCCCAGAGATTTTCTATTTTAGCTCTGCGTTCGGATTATGCGCTTATGTATTAACGACGTTGCCTACTTGGTGAATTCAAAGCTATTATGTGAAGCAGGTTGCATCTTAACTTGACGCACTCAAGCATAAAATCTGTGGCCTCGTCTGACATCATTCTTGTTTGGTTTAACTGATGAGGTCAGGATTCATACTTTGACTTAGGGATCTGGGAATTTCTGCAGTATAAATGGTATTATGGGCACTTTCTGGTACATATCCTGTTTTATTTGGACTGGAAGGAAAAAGTTATTAAATGTCAAACAGTTGAATAAACATTTGGTAAATATTATCAGTGAGTTAATGTTTCTGTCACTTACCCAGGGACTCCAGAACAAAGAGGTTGTGGGGGGAGGGGCCTCAATACCCCATGTTTATATTTTGGGGGGATTGGACTATATTAAGCCTTCCCAGTATTTTTCCCATATATTCAAAAAGCATGCATGAAATTATTTTAAAATATTGTTTTATAAACAAACTTTATTACGGTATGTCAAGTAGTTTAATGCAACAACAAAAATAAAAATATCTATCATAAAATCAGTCACTACCAGTGTGTTAATTTTAAGTAATACTTAAATATTTATAAATCATGTTATTTAATTGTAAATTTAAAAAGGTCAGAAGCGGGGCTCCGTTTATTTTGAAATACTTTACAAAGCTTTACACTATAATCTGCAAACCAGAGAGGTGAACTATACTCTACTTCTCTTACGTTGAGAAGAACACGATGAGACAATCTTTAATCTCTAAGGGTAGGCAGGCTTATGTTACTGGATAAGCATTGTCACTATTGTGTGCATGGGTGTTATTACTTTAATATTTTCAATAAAATATGGCAAAAATTAGCAACACTTAATGGTTGAATTTGGCAGAATTGATATGACATTCTCTTTCCTCTTCAATAATTTTAAATTAAGAATGAATGTGAGGTTGTTTATCATGTAGGTCCTAATATATTTGCCTCAAATATATGAATAATAGTGATTTGTTTTACTTTTTATTCAAAAGTGTTTTAGAACATTATAATATGTTTACATTGTCCATTTTACATTATGTCTACATACAAGATTGTTAACAAGCTATTTCAAAACTATAAAAAGGTGTGTGGATTATAGAATATTACTGTTTCCCAATCAAGTAATTTTGGATCAATTCAAAATGTGATAACAAAAAATCTTGGAAGCGGTAGCTTTGTGCACCAGTGATGATTGGCTTATAACGCCAACGGTGGAAACGAGTAGAGTTTCCTTAAATCTGTCAAACAAACTTTCTTACTATGTTTTATAGATTTTTCTTAAAATAAATAGCTGTATCAAAATGTCTTCCTCTCAAGAGTTTTACAATATCCACTTAAAGTATCTTTAAAATTGTGTAAATAGCCGTTAGCCTGGGCTGGCAGTAAGATCTGTGGCACACTTAATGTAGGAAGTAATTATTTGGTTGTGTGGGGAAGAAGATAAAACTCAACTCTAATTACGATTAAAAACGAACTCCAGATATCTGAAAATCACTTTAAATATCTGAGCCATTCAATTAATAACTAAATTTTCCTTATAGAGGCCCACTTTAAAAAGCTTTTAGGGAATTTTAATTTAAAAAAATCAAAGCGAGAATGACTCTTGATAGTTTTTAAGGTATCAATTTCAAAAATTTGCCAGAAGAGGCCCATTCCAAATACCTTCTAGAGGCATCTAATTTTCAAATTGCCTATAGGAGTTCACACCAAATAACTTCAGGTGAATCTAATCCTCAAAAATAAATTCGGCAAAATATCATATACAAATAGGGTCCAGACTATGGAGAAATTCAATTTTCAAAAACTTCTTAAAGGATGATCACTTCAAATAGTTTTTAAAGACTTCAATTTTCAAAAATTTCCAGGTGAGAACCAGGTTAGTAACATTTCTGGGAAAGCGCATCCAAGCTCCTATATTTTATTTTTGTAATTGACTTACCCCCAACCCCCCCGTTTTATATAATACAAATAGGGTTCTACGAACACTGGAGAATATCTTTACCAATATAATAAAAATAAAGTATAACTTTTAATGATTGTTAGCCATGAAAAAAATCGTGTTTAATAATCCATCCTCTTTATCGTGTTCTTACTATACATTATAAGAAAGACCAGCATTAAAAAAGTACTACCCATGAAAGATTAATCACTTTCAGATAGCTTAAATAGTTATCCAGGGTTTAAAATGTTACCGCGGAAGGACCCTCAGACTAACCTATTAGTAGAGCCCCCTCTCCCACTTCCAAAGAGCTCCCGGAGATCTATCTTACAGTTTTCAAAACTACTGGATTTACTTTCTTGTATTCATAGGCAAAATAGAATGTTTTGTAACTAGGCATGGTGATTAAAACATTGTATAATTTATTATTAAAATATTGTTAAAATAGGCTTATGGTTTTCTGAATAGTAAAATTAATTAATCAACATGTATTTAAACTTAAAAATATTCTTGTAAAGCCAACTAGTATTATGATTGTTAGGTTAACCTAAAGCTTTGGGAGCTTTTGTCATACAACATTTAGTTTGTGTCCAGTGTATAACATCAGTAGCGTAATGAGTATTTAAAGTATGAGATGGCTTGACTACATAATGAAAGCACTCACAGGCATTGACACGAAATAGTGAAGAGTGGTTTAGGTGAGATAGGTATACTGTAAAAAATCTTTACATTCTAATCTCTGTGCCAGTTATTAAATTACTAAATTATATTTGATTTAAAATATCCCCTTGTTGCCCTTCCTACCATGTTCTAATTGTACTGTACATTATGGCCAAGAAAGCCATTAATAAAAAATACCCACTTGTATTCTGAACAGATAGTAAGACTTGGTGATAAAAAAAAAAGATAAAAGTATAGCATATAAAGAATAATCATTTCAAATTTCAAACAGCTTCTAGGGTCATCCAGGGTTTAATATTTGCCCGAGTTGAACTCCCCCCTCCTCCTATGTTTTCAAATAAATTCCAGAGCCCCTGCCTAAGAACAAAAAACAATGTGAGTGAAACAAAATATAAAATTATTGTAGAAAAATATTGGAATAAAGAGTTTCAAAGTTTACCAAAGAACCAAAGGGGGGAAAAAACACTTTTAAAAAAAGTGAAAAAAGTAGCACCATGGTTCACTAAGTTTTGTCACTAGAAGTGGTTTATTTTGATTGTTATGTAGCCAGAAGTTATGTGCTAGTTTTTGTATTCATTTACTTGCTTAGGTTTTTTCGCCTGCCTTTACAAAATTTTCTAGCTTACCGGGAAATGTTTTTTTCTTGTAGCTTATGTAATTCCATACAATAAAAATTATTGTAGCATACAAATAATCTCATCTAATTCAAGTATTATACGTAATAACCTTTGCGGGGTGGAGGGGGCTACGAGCTTCACTTATTTTTGCTGGCAAGGGGGAAGGAGGGGTCAGAACCAATGCTTACGTACAACAGAGACAAACAAGAATTTAATCATCAGTTTAATACTGCAAATTTAAATTTATTGTGCAACAGTGAATTATTTCACACCATTATTTACACCTGTATGTTAATAACTAAGTTACCAGCAATTTATAAATTGCATGTACGATTAAAAAAATTCTGTGAAGAGATAAAAAAAATCACAAATATTACATAAGCAAGAGAGGGGGGTTCGTAAAATACTATGTAAGCAAGAGGTGGGTCAAGTGCTAGTTTTTGTTTGCTTACAATGGGGGCAGGTTGTGTAAAGTTGACAAAAATGTGCTAATGTAATACTTAAACACCCCCTAATCTGTATCAGTAAATTCAAATAAATGAGTGTACTGTTTATAAACTTTAAAATAAGTATGTAATCCTAAGTACAATATAATATGTATTATTATAAGGTTCTGATATTGGATAGGTATGTTGGAAAGTCTAGCCAGAAAGGCTTGGGTTACGTTACCAATCTCATAGTGTCATGACCTGGTAACAAAATCTATATCACATTTTTATAGTTTTGCTTTTCCATTCATAAATCGGCCTATATTTTATTTTGATATCCAAACCGACATGCTAGAGCAGTTGCTCTTCTTACAGACCTTTGCTCTTTGATAAACAAATTTTCCTTCTTGGGTTTTGATGTCTCACCAATTTAACAGTACACTAAGCACTATCACTCTTGAAACCAATGCACGAAAAAATAAAGGGGGTGGAAAGAAAATGAGCCGTTCACCCTGCAAGGTAACTCGTCTGCCTTCTAATGACACTTCCCCACTTTAGCTTCAAAGTAGAGAGCCTCACTCCACTATTAGCCCCTGGACAGCATTGTCTTCCATTTCTATTTTCCATTTTTCTAGTTTCCTATTCTAGATAGATATATGGTTCTACGGACTTTTTTAATCTATATTATAGCAGGAATATAGCTATGTGCTCTTTCCGTGAATAGATAAAATAGCATAAGCTGTAGACAATTTTTTAAAAAATTTTACAAAAAAAAACTACTTTCAGGTCCAAAAAATCATTTTAAATGACATAGGACTATTTTTTGTAATTATTTCAGAATTTATGGTTTTTGTTTCAATGTTATATCATTAAAACTCACCGAATAAAAAGGAAAAACATTAACATGGGAAATCCTATCTTGTTTTGCTGTGACGTCACAGGTAGGCAACGTCGTTAAGTAGGACTACGCTCTTGGTTTTAGGAATTAGGGAGGCTGTATTCATAAGTGTACTCACATTTGGATGGAGGGAGAGTGGGAAACCATTTTTTGGAAAAATCACCTTTAGTACACCTCCCTGAGATTTGAACCTCGATCTCTCCCTCACTGACAGTCTAGTCTACTGCGAGAGTAGCGCATTAGACCATGCGTCTACCAAAGCTAGCCTCACAGTGATGAATACAATGGCTGAGGAACTGGGTGTTGTGTCTCTTCTAGAATTAAGTTACCGTAGACTGGGGTGAGATTGATACAAATCATCACCATATTGAAGCCATAACACATTATCATTTATGTAGATTATTATTATTATTATTATTATTATTATTATTATTATTATTATTATTATTAGCACCGCGTCTTACTACCCGTTCGGGTTGTACGCACTTACGCTAATGTGTAATGGTAGGGTGATTGTGAGGTGAAATGGAGGACCTACAGTTTAACTTGGAATCCGAACCACGGTGGAGGCCTGGTATTCCTCACATTCACAAGTTGTGATTAATACACATCTTGTCAGAGGTGAAGGAAGGGTTTGGCAATAAGATATATCTGTGCCGGGACCGAGGTTTGAACCCCGGACCCAGCACAGAAGTCTGACACCTTACCCTAGACCACCAGGTCACCTATTTATGTAGATAATTTTCATATTTACAGTTGGCCACTCTGATAGATGACTAATAATTATTGTGTTATGGAAGGGAAACCATACATACAATAGGTGCCTGTGATAAAAAATATTTTATATGGTGGTTAAAATACTTGTACATCTTAAAGCTGCCAAACTTTTCATTGTACATTATTAAAAAGTTAGTATTAATTTTTTTGTTGGATAGTTTAACTATATCATATCTAAGGATAAAACGATGTATTGTAAACTCCTGTAACTTAACAACTTTTAGCATAAAATACATCAAAGTAATGTGGGGTGGGATTGATAACCTACAAACCAATACAATTTTTATGAAACATTCATACAAAACTTATTCAGAATGGTTAGGTGTGTACATTTAGTAAAGAGTACATATATTGAATGCAATGTTAACATGCACTTAATATTCTCGAATAACTTATTCCTTGGAATGATAGAGTAATTTGTGCTGACAATAGGCCTATCTTGTCTTTCAGCCTGTGGCATATGTCAATTAATATAGGCCTACTGCTATAATTAATTTTATGTCAAAATATGTGTTTGTCAATAAAATTATGGCCTATTTTTTCAGATAATCAGGTGATCCCATAGTAAATGTTTTAATTTTTGGAAAAAAATGCCACGAGTCTATAAGAAGAAGCTAGGCGGGAGAACCTATGGAAATTACACTGAGGAGAAGTTGAATGAGGCACTAGTAAAAGTGGCAGATTGAGAACTGTCTTTGAACAAAGCTTCAAAAGAGTATGGCATTCCATATGGAACTTTGCGCAAGTTTAATGGAAAGCATGGTCGTCATACTGGCGGGCAGGCTGCATTGACAAATGTAGAAGAAGTAGCAATAATTGAGGGACTGACAAAGTATGGTGACTGGTGTTTCCCACTTTCTTTATGTGATTTAAGGGTGTTTGTTAAAAACTATCTTGACAGACAGGGTAGGTCTGTGGTAAAGTTTTCTAATAACTTGCCTGAAGTTGATTGGGTATATTACTTACTAAAACGACAAAGATTCTATAGGCCAAAGATTAAATTCAAACATTGCAAAGAAACAAGCTGATGTGTCAGAAGAGTCTCTTAAAGAATATTTTAATAACTTGAAAGGACCGATTGAAGGTGTACCAGCAACTCATATATTCAACTAAGATGAGACAAATGTGTCAGATGACCTGGGCAAAAAGAAATTTCTTTATTGCCGTGGTATCAAATATCCAGAAACTATAATGAACCATTCTAAATCGGTGACAACGATAATGGTTTGTACTTTTATATGCCGTTTTAAGACAAGATTAGTGCTTATCAATCTCACCCCATAAAATAAAAAAATTTCAACTGGGTTTAATTGAAAACTAACATGTAGAATACAATATGAGGTGAAAATGATCATTAGTTTGGTCTAGCCTTTAGTTTTAGAGAGTTTCTTGGGGTATCAATCTCACCCCAAATGATGGAGTGAGATTGACATACCTTTTAATATTTTTCTTAGCTAGCTTATTAACACTTTACACAAAATTAAAAATCTTATACTAATTGCTATGTCTCACCAAAACCCACAGTATTTTTTATTTTAATTAAAGTGAAATGGTTTTCAAATTATTCCAAAAATACTAAAAAAAATTATCAATCTCACCCCAGTCTACGGTATGGTAGTTTGTAAGTAGTGTGGTGATATAATTAGGTGGTTCAGAAAGTGCATTTCTATTTTTTTAAATAATTTAAAAGCAATATTTTGTGTTAAAATCTCATTAGGGTAGCATTTTTATCATTTCAAAGTTGTTATGTATTTAATATATATAAGGTGAATCTTCTACTTCGTAAGTGTAGGATTTCATGCAGCTTAATGCTACGATGGACCCCTCCCCACCCTTCATGTGTGTTACATAATACATATATGGCCCCTTACTACCTTTGCAAGGACAAGATGGACACATGATCCTCTAACGGCACAGGTTATAACCATCCTAGAATCCTTGGTTGAGATCCTGACCGGTTAAGACTTGATCACCCTGGATTAATGTGCGTCAATTTATAACTAAAAGCTAGATTTAAATATATTATGTAAGAGCGCCAGGTAGTTTCATGTTCCCTACCAATGAGTGAAGATCACAAATTAATAACCACTTACACTTAATTTATTCCACACTTTTGATTCTGATTATCATTTGAAGAATGAATATAAGTAATTGAAGTTGAGTTGGAGTGACTAGTTCATCTCCAAACCTTTGACTGCGCGAGTGTTTAATACATGTCTGATCTGTTTACTGGTATGATACCAAGTGATTCTCCAATGGGAGGTGTCCTTGTCACTCTCACCGCAGTCCAAGGGAGGGGTGATTTCCCTTGTCAGGAATAAATCGGCCAAGGTCGCGTTCAGTGCCTTAAGAAACTGCAAAATGGGTCAGGGAAATCTTTTAAGAATTGTCTTTTTCGCAACTGCTAGTTTTTTTTATGTCAGTATTATAAATACAAAAAAAAAAGATCAATATGTATTGTACTCTTGATAGTGAGAACAAGTGATGTTCCAGTATGTCCTTACTGTAATTCATCAGACTGCTAAAGTTAACATGAAATATATGTGATGCTTTAAACAATAGCTCTTCAAAATTATCTCACAAGGGATCATTGAAGTTGTTAATATGGAAGAAGGAATTGTGACAATACAAACTTACAGGACGGTACAATTATTTATAAATTCTAATACATTAGCTTTTATTTTAAGAACTTTTGTTATTTTTCTAAGTTTCATACACCTCGAGTTAAATTATTTACCGTAACCATGCTAGTATATTAGCATTGTTATGAACTAAAAAAAATAGTGGTCCTTGTCCAAAATAATTGAAAATTGTGAATTGAAATGACAGTTTTTCTTTCACATGAATGGTTTTTCCTTTGCATAACTTTTTTTAAATTGACAAACAAAGAATTCTACTGTGATTTCATGATGAAACTTTCTAAAAATGATACTTGAGGTCAAGTGTATTTTTACATGAATATGTCTTTAAATTCAAAACCATACTAGGTGGGTACGGGACGAAAAGTTGAGTGTAACTTAATCATTCAATAAGGTTTAGCTTAATAATTTATAAAGTATTATAGGTAGCCAAACCAAACTGATTTCAATCGATAGCTGAGGGAATAAAGATTCGTCACTGATCTTCAGAGAACACGCCGCACCACACGGGTGGCAGGATGGGGTCCGCCATTTTGTGTACAATCCACCGTGCCTTAGAAACTTCCACAAAGTATAACTTCACACTCTGTTGTGGTATGACACTAGTTTTGGTGTCAATCAAAAACTCTTGTCGAGATCTATTGATTTAACTAATAATACTTAAATTTTATTCCAGTGTTAGCGAAGAAAATGTGGATTGAAGTTGAAAAATTCTAGAGATTTCACAATGTCTGCCTATATTCGCTGGAAAACCAACCAGAGATATGCCGAACATATACGACGGGAAAGAGCAGCTCGTCAGCTACCCAGTAATACTCCAATGTCTGGGTCGGAACGAATAAAGAAATATCAGGAGCGATAGAAATTGGAAGCGGCGCAGCATATTCATGTAAAGCTCCTTTGGCCGTGCATCAACACAACCACCCCCGATTTTTTATTTTTATTTTTAAAAATTATGTTTTTGAGAAATTTAAGAACAAAATTTTCATGGCATGGTCTTGAAATTAAATATTGCCCAAAACTAGTGACGTTAGTGATGGTTTTCAACAAAATCATTTATTTTGTAATTGTGTGTCAATGGAAAAATGTGATTTTTTTTTTAAATTTAGAATTCAGATAGCCGTAGCTTAAAAAAGCCTTCTAATATTTCCTAGAAATTGTGGTGTCTGAACACCAAAGGGTTCCCCTCCCAACACCAGTACCTAAGCCTATTCCTGGAATAAGCACCACTAGTCCAAAATGTAACTTGATGCAATGTAAACACACATCTGGCATGATTAGGTCCATTTTACAAAAAATATATTTTTTAAATTAAAATTGCAACAATTTGTGGGGTCTTCTGATTCATGGATGCTCTGGGGCAGTAACCTGTCACTCTCCCTTAAATGTAAGCCTGCATATTGTAATAATATTTTGATGCCGGAGTTTATAGGGGAGACTTGGTCAACCAATGAGATTTTGCTGTAAATGCTATTTTTTTCTGTCCGGTTGGTATACCTGGTAGAAAATATCAGCTGTTAGTAATCCAAGGAGTGGTTGTTTGTCTGTAGCCATTTTTTGAGGATTAAGATTTATGTTTATTTTTTTCACATATTTAATATATCTTTATCTATGAGTAAACTGTATTTTTTGTCAAAACATGTTAAGATTAAACCATGGTTTAGATGTATTTCAGTGTTAGTTGTTTAAATTGTTGGTATATAAACAATGATTCATATCATTTCATGATTGTTATTTAGTTCTTTAAAAAGATTCCTTTTTGGGATCAAGTCCCCCATCTTGAAGCAGCTCTGATCCCAAATGTGTTTGAAGCTTAAAAACAAGCCAATAATTAAGGGATGTTTCTATTGTGATTTGTTATTATCCATTAGTTTTGTTGAAACAAAACAAAAGAAGGAGGAAAGAAGAGGGAATCACAAGACTCTGCGGCTGTTAAAGCTGTGAGAGCAGGTGAAACAGTGAAAACTTCTGCAAAAAATGTATGTATTTAAATGTGATCACACTCAAATAAGATTATGTTTCGGGTTACAAAGAGGCACAGATTTTACCCAAGAGAAAGAATCAGAACTTGCTGAATATCTTTTGCAAGCCTCACAAATTTACCATTATGAAGCTGATGGAAATGGCCTATGAATTTGGATTACCTTCTGTCAGGGAGAGAAACAAAAAGGCTGGAAAAGATGTAAAAAAAATTTTAGAAAAAAACATCAGCAGCCTTGCACTTCAAAATTCCAGCATCAACCAGCCTTGCCGGTAGCGCTACCTTCAACAGGTACACTGTTGGAACATTCCTCAGCAATTTACGAATTATCTTCAAGAGGTATGGTTTTCCACCAGAACAAACATGGAATGTAAACAAAACTGGTATTACAACTGTGCAAAGACCATCAAAAATTATATGTGAAAAAGAAGTAAAACAAATAGGGAACATAATGTCTGGAGAAAGGGGTGTACTCATGACTCTCTGTACAGTTGTTAATGTTTGTGGTGAGCACTTCCATCCCCTTTTTTTATATCTTCCCCAGAATTAACTGGCAAGATTAAATGCTTCATGGAGCCCCATCAGGATCTGCAGGCGCTACACATAGTTCAGGCTGGATGACAAGCTGTAATTTCCCTAAATAAATCAACCGTTTCAAAAAACTCTCTTCGTGCAGCCTAGAGAACAAACATCTCCTAATTTAAGGACAATCATGACAGCCATGTGACATTGGACGCAACAAACTTTGCCAGAAGTAATGGTATTGTCCTTCTTACAATATACCCCCTCACACATCCCACAAATTGCAACTGCTAGATTGCTTGGTTATTAGTCCATTGAAAACTTAATACAATACTTCCACAGCTGACTGGATGACCCAGGAAAAACTATTAACATCTATGACATTGCAGATCTTTTTTGGGACACACATACTCTCAAGACATTTAATACCAGAAAAAATGTGAGGAATGCCAGGCCTCCACCGTGGTTCGGATTCCACGTTAAACTGTAGGTCCTCCATTTCATCTCACAATCACCCTACCATTGCACATTAGCGTTAGTGCGTATAACCCGAACGGGTAGTAAGACGCGGTGCTAATCATAATAATAATAATAATAATAATAATAATAATAATAATAATAATAATAATACCAGAAAATATTGTAAGCGGTTTCCGAGTCTCTGGAATTTGTCCATTTAGGTCTAACTCTGAAATATTTAGGCCTACTGATTTAAAGTTCCTTAAAATTCAGGTTACAGACAGACCATTCCCCAAAGATAAAATCCCTGAACCAGTCGGCCCACGATAAGAAAGCCAATCTGAATAGCAATGGTCACCGGAAAAAGAAGACACACCTGAACCTGAGCCAGTAACATCTCATCACTTTTCTCCAGACGAAGTCTTTCCATTCACTAAGGCACCTCCTAGGACTGAAAGCTCACCTGGTAGGGCAAGAGACAGCAGAGGGATAGATGTAGAATTCTGAATTGTAATGTCCAAACTATATAAGCACAGGATACTTGAATAGAACTACATGTTCTCTCTTTATTTAACAGAAATACACAGCGTTCTACAGTTTACAAGTATCAGGATCTAACAACCGATCACGTATCTTTTCACTACCTCTAACTCTCTAGTCAAGCACAACCGATATAATCCTCTCACTTCCGCAGTCAAATCCCAGCTCTCTTCTTTTCTCCAGAAAAAAAAGGTTTGTTTATAAATGAAACACTTAACAGCAAAATTCTTGTTAGGTTTTGGTATTCTATCTGACCTTCTCAGCACTGGCTCCCCTGGCTTGATATCCTTTTGTTAGTTCTCCGTTGACTTGGCTTTTCTTTCACTCCCTTGTTGCCCTTTCTCAATTTCCTTATGGCTTTATGTTTGCTGATTTTCTCTAACCTTCTCGCTTTCCCCAGGGAACCCTGACCCTAGAGTGATTGACTGGTTCTCCATGCATGTCATACCATCACTCCAGTTTGACTTTAAATTATATGCATGGCAATAGCTATTACCATCCTTAAGCCTAACCATATATGTCACTGGACTTTCTTACTCACACAGTCTGGAAGCCAATTTTTTACCTCATCTCTGACCATTTTTACCCACACCTTTTGACCTAATGTAACATTTCTCATCTTACCTCCTTTCTCACTTTTTTCTTTACTAATTCCCATCTCCCTATTCAAGCTCGGTTTTAACTATGATAGCGCTGTTTTTGGTTTCCCCCAAAAACATCTCTGCTGGTGTTTTATTTGTATGAGAATAACAGATTATCCATTTTGTGTTAAAATGCTCTACTAATGTCTGTAATGTCAACTTTAGCAATGATTTCTTAACAGATTTTACTGCGTTTTCTGCTGCCCCATTTGATTTTGGGTGCTAGGGAGGACTTTTCATATGTCTAACTCAATTCTCTCTCAAAAACAACTCAAACTCCTCTGAGACGAGCTGTGGTCCATTATTACTTACTAGTAGCTTTGATAGTCCTAACATTGCAAAATATGTTCTAAGCTTCCCAAGAGTAGCTTGCGAATAATAAACACCTTTATCCATTTTGAGTGAGCATCACATGAGATCAAGAAATTCTCTCTCTTTATTTCCACAAAATCCACATGGACTCTTTCCCAAATCCTCTTAGCCCATGGTCAATGTTTTCGTGGAATGGATTTGGCACTGTTTAATATGCTTTGGCAAACTTCACATTTTTTACTTATTTCCTTCAAATTACTATCAAGATTTGGTCAATGTTGTCGTGGAATGAGTTCCGCATGGTTTAAAATGCTTTGGCAAACGTCACTTTTTTACTTATTTCCTCCAAATTACTATTAAGATTTGTCCACCACAGGTAGCTTCTCGCTAACATTTTTGATCAAACAATTCCTGGATAGTTTTCAAGTAGCAGCTCCAACACCCTTGTTTGTAACACTTTCAGAATCACTTCCCTATCTACCCAGGTTAAACCGTTCTGGTCCACTGATAGCCTTATTCCTTCTTTCTAACAAAGTATGGCTTAAGACTTTCATCTGAACAAACACTCGGCCATCCATATTGAGTAAAATCATACACTTTAGACAAGATCAGATCAAAGAGCGTTGCATAGCCCACTTCTTTACTTGACAATGGCAACTCTTCCACCATTGAAAAATCCAAGCAGGCTTGTTCACCCACCTCTGACCTCAACCCATCTGCAATTCCCATCTTATCACCATTCCTATATTGAATCTTATACTAATATGATGCCCAAATTATAGCCCATCAAGTCAACCCAGCTGCTGCCATTACTGGCACTTCTACTTTAGAATCCAAAATTGTTGTCAACGGTTTATGGTCTGTGAGCAAAGTAAATTTGCGATCGGCTAGGTACATGTAAAACTTCTTAAGGCCAAATATAATAGCACTTGCGTCCCGCTCTATTTGCGCATAGTTTTGATCACTCTTTGTAAGTGTTCTCGGGCCAGAAGCAATAGGGTGCTCCTCCCCATTTGTCATTACATGCAAAATTACTGTGCCGACTTCATAAGGTGAGGCACTACCCAACAGTATAATAGGCTTAGCTGGGTCATAATGAGTAATCGCCTTTAAATTAAGAAGTATCTCCTTTACCTTTTTCAAATGCCCTTTTACAGTACTTTGTCCACTTCCAAGTATGTTTCACCTCCAACAACTGATGCATTGGTTTAAGCACTGTGGATAAGTCTGACAAAAAAAGAGGAATAATAACTAATAAATCCTAAAAGTGATCAAAGCTAATAAATGTCCATTGGCGCAAGAGCCTTCCTGACCGCTTTGAGTTTACTTTTCATGGGATGCCTCCATTTTGCATGTACTTTGAAGCCCATGAATTCAATCTCCTTCTTAAGAAACACATTTATTTTCATTAACTTTGATTCTATATTACCTTAGTCTACTTAAAATCCTTTTGGTATGTTCTTCACATTTATCTAGGGTTGATCCAAAAATGACCAAATCATCGAGATGAGATAGTCCTAGGTAATCCTAACAGAAATTGATCCACGACAGACCGAAAAATAGCTGGCGCTAAAGACACTCCAAAATTTTACCTTGTATATTGGAACAGCCCTATAAGGGTATTGAGAGTCAGCAGTGGCCCAAACTCCGAACTAAGTTCCAACTGTTAGTTTGCATTCCTGAGGTATATATTAGTATACCATCTACTCCCTGGCAACGAAGCAAATATTTCTTAAATATTTTGTAACGGATAGTGATCTGTGACAATATTGGGGTTAATGGTTACTATAATCCCCATACAGCCTAGTTCCTTTATTATCACCCTTTTCAACCCCTACCACTGGTGTGGCCCATTCCCTGTGCCTCACTTGAATTAAGATGTTTTCTTGTTGTAATATAGACAGCTACACTTCCACCAACTTCCATCTAGCATAAGAAACTGGCCTTGCCTTACATAATTTTGGGGTCACACCTTGTTTCAAAGCTATTGATGCTTGAAAAACCTTTAATGATGCCGCCTTGTGATTTAAAACAGTTTAGAAAGTCCTCCTTCAAGTCATTCACCCTTTAAATCATTCACCCACTTTTAAATAGATGGTTCTTTATTTAGTTCTAGGCCTACTTGACCTACCATCCCTCCTATTCTCCTGACACTATTACCTTACCCAATACCAGCAAGGCCTCCCCTGTGTATGTGGAAAGATTAACCTTACATAGTGAGTAATTCCCATTTGTGAAATCATCTTGAAAGGTTTTTTAAACAAGGTCACTGCTGAACCCGTATAAACATTGAACTGAATTACTTTTCCGGTTATTTTAATTCCCGTTAGCCTATGAACTTGGATTTAATTGAATTCACCCCTAACCTCAAAGGGACCATTTTGAACACTACAGTACTTATATAAAAAAAAAGTTAAAGTCCTGGTATGGCTCCTTCTCACTCGACTCCTACCTATCCTGAACCCAAGTCACTTTCTTTAAGCACATCTTCTTTAAAGGCCCCTTTTGATGACATACATTACACCTTATATGCCTTTAATTTGCATTCCGACACCATGTGATTTTGATAACCGCCCACAAACCACTCCTTTTCCCCTCGTGAAAAATCTTCCCTCCTCTCTTTTCCCTTCCATTCAGGGAACTTCTTGGAGATTTGTTGCATGCTTTCCTGTTGCTATATCGGTCCCAACATCATAGATTCCTTTTGTGCTGCCTCCAGGGAAAATGCCAGCACCACTGCCTGCTCGTAGGTTAGTGTAATGTCACCGATTAGTCCCTCTCTCTTATGGCATTATTGTTAATCTCACAAATTAACATATCATATAAATGGTCATTCAAATACCCTCCAAAGTTGCAGTTACTGGTCTTTTTCCTCTGTTGCAATATAATGCGAAATAGATTCCTCGGAAGCTTGCAAACGCATATGGAATTAAAAACACTCGGACCTGAAGGAGGGCTTTGGAAAAGAAGAGGATTTCCCACTAAAACCACTAGTTCATCAAATGTTAGCTCCGATGGTTTTCTATACATACACAAGTCTTGTAATAGGCCAAATATTTTGCAGCCAACTACCGTGATTAACATACAAACTTTGTTTTCTGCCTCAATTTTATTGCACTTAATATGGTTTTCAAACATTTCTATATATACCGACCACGATTCTTCCTCCAACCAGAATTCCTCTATTGAACCGAAGCTGATCACTCGTGCCATCATTTCACCCTCGTTTTCTTATGTCCTTGGAGTTTTCCTTGTATTGTCACGTTTATGGTTCAAATCCTTGTCGCCATTTTAGTGTCCAAAATAGATAAGCACAAGATACCCAGATGGAACTACACTATCTCTATTTATTTAACAGTAATACACAGCATTCTACAGTTTAGTCTACAAGTACTGTGGAAATAAGACAGATCAATGAACAATTAATCACTCGCCAAAGACTTGTGTGAACCTCATTCTGATATGCTAGTCTTAGATCCTGTATCCAGCTCAGTTTAAAGAGATCCTAGATCCTGTCATCATTGTTTTATCCTATGTTGTTGATCAAAATATTCACCGTTGCTATGCGTAAAATGCATCAATACAATAATAAATTAGTTCTTGCGATATAATCATTCTTTGAATTTCTACAAGTTATAGGCCCAGATATGTGCTCAAAATAAATAAAGTAGCTCATTCTAAAAGTGTTGTAAGTTATTGTAGTTTAAATGAAAGTATTAAGTTGTGCTCGTCAATTACGTCATGGCAAATTTTGTAAACTATCGCATTGAGCCACTTAAAAAGGATAACTACGATACTTGGAAGCTTCAAGCACAAGCAGTTTTGATAATAAGTGGATTATGGAAATATGTTTCTGGTCAAGAAAAATGCTCCACAACCAATGATGATGACATAATGAAATGGAAGGAACAAGATCTCAATGCAAGGTCAGATCTAACCTTAATTATATCGCCCAGTGAACTTAGACATATTAAGAACTGTAAATTTTCAAAAGATGTGTGGGATACATTATCAAAACTTTACCAAAGTAAACATCCCGCTAGAAAAGCCACTTTATTGAAACAATTGAGCCTTCAGAAAATGAATGTGGGTGATGACGTCCGTAATCATTTAAATAAATTCAATGGCGCTGTTGATAGGCTCGAAGAGTTGGAAATCAGTATAAATCCCGATCTTTTAAGCATAATGATGATTTATAGCTTTTCTAAATCCTTTGAAAATTTTAGAGTAGCAATTGAGTCCAGGGATAACTTGCCTACTCCAGAGGACTTAAGAATCAAAATAATTGAAAAGTTTGAAGCCAGAAGCAAAAATGATAGTGTGACCTCGGAGGACGCTTTTTTTGAAAAAAAATCTAAAAAAATCAAAGAACAAAGATCGTCAAGCTATTTTCAAAAAACTACCAATGTTCCCTCAACCTCTCAATTTAAATATAAATGCCATAAATGTAGACGAATTGGCCATAAGGCCATGAACTGTTGGAGCAACAATAAAAAAGGGGAATCAACTTTCAAAGTGGAAGAACAGTGCCTTTCTTCTAATTCAGGTGAGTCTGAAATTCCATCATGGTGCATTGACAGCGGAAGCACTTCACATATGTGTAGACATAAATACAGTTTTCAGGACTTTGTTGAAACCCCTGAACATGGGACTCTTAAGCTGGCCTCTGAGAATCATACAGCTTCTATTATTGGGACTGGCCTAGTTAAAATCGAAATGCAAGATTCGAACAAAATTAATTTGCCTAACACATTGTTTGTACCAAGTCTGACCACAAATCTACTATCAGTATCAAAAGTGACTGATAAAGGGTTTGATGTCTTGTTCAAAAAGAACAAAGCACTAGTAACAGATCCTCAAGGCAATGTAGTATTAGAAGCTAAGAAGTCAAATGGGCTATATTATGTTGATTCTAAGGCTGTAGAAGTAACAAATAAAGTTCGTGAAGAGCATGAAATAGAAAAATGGCATAAAAAACTTGCTCATTTAAATGAAGTAGATTTAAAGTTGGCGTGCAAAAATGAAACAATGGAAGGCTTGGATTTCAAAAAGAGTGATACGCTGAGTGATTGTGAGGTATGTATCAAAGGAAAATTGACCCGAGCTCCTTTTTCTAGAAGAGAAGTTCCAGAAAACCTCAAAGTTTTGGAAATAGTGCATTCGGATGTCTGTGGCCCCATGTGTGTCGAATCCCCTGGTGGATCAAGATATTTTGTAGCCTTTACGGATGAGAAAACACGCTACAGCCGAGTTTATTTCTTAAAACATAAAAATGAAGTTCTAGAAGTTTTCAAAGTATATAAAAACGAGGTTGAGAATTTTACAGAAAACAAAATTAAATTTCTGCAATTTGATAATGAAACCTCAGAATACTGCAACAAAGAGTTTGAGAGTTTTCTACAAGAATGTGGAATTCAGAGGCGGCTGTCCACATCATATACTCCTCAACAAAATGGCTTAGCTGAGAGGATGAATAGAACCCTGCTTGATAAAGCCCGATGTCTCATGCTGGAGTCAAACCTGCCCCCATCATTTTGGGCTGAGGCAATTCACACAGCAAATTACCTGCGTAATATGTCTCCATCAAGGACCCTCAAAGGCAAAACACCTTTTCTGAGATGGGAAGGAAGAGTTCCATCAGTTCGACATCATCATGTATTTGGCAACAAAACCTTCGTTTTGGACAAAAAAACCTGGCAAAGGAAAGTTTTCTTCCAGGGCAGATAAAGGAATTGTCGTGTATTCCGAAATTTCGAAAGCTTATAGAATATGGATGCCCAACAAAAGGAAAATCAAAATCACAAAAGATGTCAGGGTTTTGGACAAAAAAAATTATGACTCAAAGGAGAGACAAGGAGACAACATTATAGTAATGGATGATCAACCTAATGAGGACAACAAAGAAGTTATTAATGAAGAAAATGTTGGTGAAATAACTCTTCCAGCTCCACCTGTTCCAGTTCAAGATCTTGTAGACATCTCAGACCAAGATGAGCAAGATCCAGATGAAGAACAAGTACACTCAAGGCCAAAACACAACAAGAAACCTCCAATTTGGATGTCAGATTATAATATGTCAGCCTATTGTGATGTTAAAGATGCATTAGAAGGAGGTAATAATAATATTTAGCACCGCGTCTTACTACCCGTTCGGGTTATACGCTATTAGACGCTATTAGAAGGAGGTGATGGAGAAGCATGGAAAAAAGCTATGAAAGAGGAAATAAAATCTCACTTAAAAAATGAAATTAGGGAAATTGTAGATTGAGAAGAAGGTGACAATGTGATAGGTAGCAGAATGGTATTAAAATATAAATATAAAGCCAATGGGGAGCTAGAGAGAAGGAAAGCTCATCTTGTTGCAAAAGGTTTTGCTCAGCGCCCGGGAATTGACTTTGTTGAAACCTATGCTCCTGTTGCAAAACTGAGCTCAATTAGAGTTCTTCTTGGAGTGGCACTTAATCAAGACATGAAAGTTACTCAAATGGATATTTCGACTGCCTTCCTCAATGGTGAACTTGAAGAAAGAATCTTAATGCAAAAACCAGACATGTTGGAAACATTTTTATGTGACATAATGATGGAAGAAAGCCACAACGAAGACCATTATATATTTCTCAAAGCTAAGAAGATGCTAGAAAAGTTTCGAAAATCAGATAAGGACAAATTATGCCTACTTAAAAGAGCTGTTTATGGCTTAAAACAAGCAATAGGCAATGGTTTAAAAGGTTGTACTTTAAACTAAAGCAATTGGGTTTCGTTCCCTCACAAGCTGACCCTTGTTTATACACATCTACTACTACTAAAGGGGGAACAAACATTGATAGCCATATATCGTCCATGAAATGGCAATATGTCGTAACCCACAAATTTGGCAAAATTGAGATTTTATTATTTTTAGGTTTGTGGGTTACCCACAAGTCTAAAAATAATAAAATCTCAATTTTGCAAAATTTGTGGGTTACGACATATTGCCATTTCATGGACGATGTGTAGATGACATTAAAGTGGCATCAAGAAATCAGCAACATCTGAATGATTTAACACAAGAACTAAATAAATCATTTGAAATGCGAGACCTTGGAGAGCTACATTATTGTTTATGAATCGAGTTTTGCCACAAGGATGGTATGATTTCAGCATCGCAAACTTGATACATTGAAGAACTTCTCAAAGAATACAACATGAGTCACTGTAAACCTGTTGCAACTCCAATGGTACTTGGCATGAAGTTACAGAAGAATCCTGAAAATATCGAAAAATATCCCTACCAAAACTTGGTTGGTTCACTCATGTATCTGTCTGTGGCTACTAGGCGAGACATAACACATACAGTCAGCTTCTTAAGTCAGTAAAACACTTGTTTTGGGAAAGAGCATTGGCTGGCTGCCAAAAAGAGTTTTGCGCTACTTAAAGGGAACCAAAAGTCTCGCACCGGTTTTTAAGAAAACTGGTAAACCACTTATTGGGATGGCAGATGCTGATTGGGCAACTGGAGAAGATAGAAGATATTATTCAGGATAATGTTTCCAATTTGCAGCGACTTCCATCAGCTGGGAATCAAGAAAACAGAGAACTGTGGCTCTGTCTACAGCAGAAGCAGAATACATGTCACTGACAGAGGCAGCAAAAGAAGCAATACACTTAAAACAGTTATTACACGACATGGGTGTGCCTCACCAATCAATTGAAATACTTAATGACAATTTGTCTGCACAAAGTTTGACTAAGCTCATAGTCCAAACATATCAGTATTAGAGAACACTTCATTAGAGAAAAGGTACAGGCTGGAGACATCGTCATCAACTACAAGCCAACGGAGACTTTGAAAGCTGATATTCTCACCAAGGCATTGGCCTCTCCCAGGCATAGTCAACTAGTATGTGCTCTTGGACTTGAACAACGATTCTGACGAGTGAGGGGGAGGGTTGAAATAAGACAGATCAATGAACAATTAATCACTCGCCAAAGACTTGTGTGAACCTCATTCTGATATGTTAATCCTAGATCCTGTATCCAGCTCAGTTTAAGGAGATCCTAGATCCTGTCATCATTGTTTTATTCTATGTTGTTGATCAAAATATTCACTGTTGCTATGGGTAAAATGTATCAATACAATAATAAATTAGTTCTTGAGATATAATCATTCTTTGAATTTCTACAAGTCCTCGGATCCAACAACCAATTGTCGCAGGTTCACTTTCATCTTGTCACTACCTCTAACTCTAAAGTCAAGCACACAACTGATATAATCCTCTCACTGCCATCAAGGCCGTCATAGTCGGGGGTGGGGGAACAAAATATATATGGCTTCATTTATCGTTCAAACAATATCAAAATTAAGGTACAAGTACAAATTAGGGAGCTGTGTTGCCATAAAAAAGCACTTCAGAGAGCTTCTAGAAGTGTTTAAAAATCAGAATGTTTCTCAGCCTTCAGCAATTAGGGGGTTATGTTGCCATAAAAAAACCCTTCAAAGAGCTTCTGAAGGTGTTGAATATTTAGAATTTTTCTTTGCCTTCAGCATTTATGGGGTTATGTTACCATAAAAAAACACTTCAGAGAGTTTCTAGAGGTGTTTAATATTTATAATTTTTCCTAGTCTTCGGCAGATAGGGGGTTATGTTGCCATAAAAACACTTGAGATAGCTTCTATAACTGTTTATCATTTAAAAAAATTTCTAGCCTCCGGCAATTGGGGGATGTGCCCACCAAACACCCCCCTTACCCCCACCCCACGAAATTATTGGCTGGCTACGGCCTTGACCGCCATAGTCAAATCACAATATGATTAATACTCAAGAAAAATAAAAAAAATTTGGCCCAAAGGGAAGAAGGAAATCAGCCAAGAAAATAGCATATTGTAAACAAGTTCAAGTAATCTAATGAAAAAAACACAAGCCTTGAAGAGAGCAACGAACCTTCGGATATAACCCAATTCTGAAATTGACGATAAATGGCTCATAATCAGGAATACTAATATTGGTTACGAAAGTTGCATAAAACAAGAGTACAGTAGGCTAAAATGTGAAGCTCCTAAAGCAGAGCCTTCTCAATAGGGAAGAACTAACTGAACTGCTGAGTTTATAACTTTCCTCAATTAAAAAAAAAACTTTTGAAGAAAAACTGAATTTGTATTTTCTTTTTAAATGTAGGGCCTAAATGTAGGCTATAGTTCAATTCTGAAATGTTCCCATTTTTTGTAAATAAAATCTATGTATTGTCAGTTTTTTAAATACATCTCATTGATTATTATTTTTGCCTAAACACCAATGGAATCATTTATTTTTAGGCATTGGGAGACTTAAATGTGTGATAAAAAATTAGTTTTTAAATAAAAGTTTCATATTAACGAATCATCACAGTGACATAAAAAGTTACATGCCCAAAAGATTGATGAGAGACTGTAACATTTAGCTCATTAGCCTAATTATTTTGCAGTATGAATGTAAAATATGAAAAAGGGGAGGGATCAAGTCTTCCCACTCCACCATATATTTTTACCGACTCCACCCAAAATTTATTCAGAAGCCACAGCCCTGGTGAGAGTCTATTTGATGTTGTTTCATTAGATAATGTATAAAGAGTGTTTAATCAAAACAATAAAACAATAAGCTTACTCGTGTTATTCACTTACAAGAATTAAGCTTATTACATTAAAAAAATGAGATTGTTGTAAAAAAAATATAGTTATAAACAATTCTGAAATTGACAATAAATGGCTCATGTTGTAGACTACTCGTAAAAGATTAATCATGTGCATTAATAGGTATATTAGATAATCATAATCTAGGATTTTGTGGATTCCAAATAGTTGGTTTTCTTTATTATTCTACATATAGGATGATATTATATTAATTTTGCTATAGTTGGAAATCTGCTATTGTTGTGTGTGTGGATGCTAAAAGATACAAAATCTCTCATATGACATGGATAAACAATAAATTAATATTAATAATTAATATTTAGCACCGCGTCTTACTACCCGTTCGGGTTATACGCTTAAGTACTAATTACTCTAATGGATTAGGAATTGGGAGGGTTGAATTTAGAGGAAGTGAACCCGCATTTGCGTGGAGGGAGAGTGGAAAACCATTTAGGAAAAACCACCCCCAGTTCACCCGACCGAGATTCGAACCTCGATCTCCCCGTCCTCGGCGGTCGAGCTCAACACGACAAGCGCGTTAGCCAACTACGCCACCGAGGCGGGTGATAAACAATAAAGAATATCATGGTAAAAATAAATGTTATCTCACAAAGTTTATATAGTTTACACATGTGCAGTCCTTGGGGTGTCCTAAATCGTAAACACTGTTTACAACCTGTTACAATATTTTTTTAAAGTTTAAATTACATTATTTATTGAAAACAAAAACTGAGAAAATTTAAAACACATATAAGCAAATTATTCATCCTAATCATCAAGGTTTTAGAGATGAAATGTTGTTTAGATTTAAATAAAATAAATATAACACCCATTACAAAGAAATAAATTTGCCTCTATTTCTATAATCACAATACAACAAAATTACCCATTAATTGAAACCACTTTCCACAAAAACGTCAATCTAACAATTTTTACTATTGTTTTGCTTATTAGAAGCAAATAAAAAATAATATAATATATCTCTAATCACAGTAAATACTCAGCTGTCAAATAAAAACCTAAAGAAAAAATCAAATAGCGAAAGTCTTTCAGTATCAAATATCACGGATCAAATAAGATGATAAAAAGGGATAATGTGAGGCTGTGAGCAGTCACACTTAATCAGGGTTGCCAGCTCGTTAGCTTGAAAGGATTTAACACGGATATTAAATGGATTTTATTTTGCCCACCAAGGTGCTAGTTTCCTAGATTAAATGTAATTAAATGCTTACATTAAATAAATGGTACAACACAATAGTAAATATTTTCTCAAATTAAAGTCTATCATAGTTTGTGACAAAATTTTCAAAAATTATTTATCAGTATACATAAATAAACCATCTAGATTCTAAAGTGAGAGCCCGCATCAAGAATCACCACTAGACCGTCTGATAATTTTACATTCTTATATTTGTACACAAAATACTATTTTACAGCAAACTTATGTCACCATTTGTCAAATATTAGTCTAATTGTGTGTTTCATTCTAAGAGAAGCTTCCAAGCGGCATAATATAATCAATTGAATCAGATATTCAAATCGAAAATATTTCATCACTTACCCAATGTATAAATAGGATTGTAAACCAATTATTTTCTTCTATTTAGAAAATATTAGTGGGTCCATTATCTCGACTCTTTAAACACTAAGGGAAATATATGTTCTTTATTTTATTACTATTCTAATACAAAGGTATTTCTATTGATGGCGAGTTACCTATTTGACTGATGCGTTCGCTATATAGTATATTATTGTGCAGTGACGGCTCGTGACTTTTTTTCGTGGGAGGGCACAAAATTGAAAATAATGAATAATTGTTAATAATATAAAGTCACCTCCTATTTATTATATTTTGTAATGGAAGCCCATCCTCCTTTCCTTGATATTTGAGAATACATCAATAACTTTGTTGTCGAAATCATAAATTGAGTTAATAAATTTATTTCCGACTGATAAAACTGATAAAGCATTTAGTCTGTTTTCCGTCATTGTACTCATCAAGAAAGTCTTAATCAGTTTTAAGGTAGAAAAATACCTTTCACATTCACTTTTTGACATTGGTGTAGTACAAATAATGTCCAATAGCTTGAAAGTTTCAGATAAAATCTCACGCAGGTTATTTGTGAAATAAACACTAATAAATATAACACACCTTCAACTTCGCACATATAATCACGATTGTAAATTACATTCAATTCACTCTTTAATTTTATAGCGTTTATCAAGGCATAGGATGCAACAGTTTCGTTAAACACATTTTGAGGAAAAGATTTTTAATAATTTAAAAAAATTGAATAATTTTGCTGCACTTAGGTGACTTTTAAAATCCAATCTATCTTTAATTTGGGTTAGAACAGTGTCACAAACTTCATTTGTAGCAGTATTTCTACTATCTCCACCGGTGGATGAAGTTTTCTTTCTTTTTTTCTCGGGTTCTTCAACCTCGTCAGTACCATTTCTGATTGTTAATTTGTATTTCAAATTGATCTATAGCTTTCTCCAAATATAAGCTATCAATACCAAGCACTTGAGTTTAATTTTTAAAAATGTCCATGTGTGGCATAATTAAATAAAAAAATTTCAGCCAATACATGTTTTCTGAACTATTTAAGTGGTTCAGTAGGCAACTTGCTTCATTTAGTGTTTTCGAATCTACTTCATCAGAGTCTATGATTTTTTTATAAGTATTCCTTAAATGAGTCTTTGTAGTCAAATAAAGTATTGACTGTTCTGCTTTTAAAATTCCAGCGAGTTGGAACAGCTCGTGGTAACCTTTTCGTAACAATTTTGTCAAGGAACGCTGTTCTTTTAGGCGAACGGGAAAAAAAATTAAGAGAACACTTGTAAATTAGCGAAAAATATCTTCACTTTTTTGTTACATTGCGCTACTCGTTCCATAATTAGGTTAAATTGATGTGCATAGCAATGTACAAAATATCCATTTGGATATATTTGTTTTATTAATGATTGAACACCATTATTTTTTCCACTCATAATTGCTGCACAATCATAACTTTGTGCAACTAAATTGTGTGATGGAATATTTAATTTAGTTTGAAGTTCTTCTAATATGACTTTGGATAAAATGTGTCCTATATATCCAGATGGTTTAATAAAAGACCAAAATCGTTCGCAAATTTGCCCATCAAAAACGTATCTAATTATAATTACAATTTGTTGTTAATGGGAAAAATCAATAGTTTCATCAGCTTTGACTGCAATAAAATTTGCTGAATTTTTCTGGGTCTTTACTTCAGTTTGATAAACTTGAAACATTTCACCCGGGAATAGTTTTAGTATGTGTGGTGGTTACATTTTATACTTGTGAAATGGGAACATATTTTATAACAGAGAAAGAATAAAATAGGTAACAAAAATAGATTTATTATACAATAACATAAAAGTTGATATCAGGTTACAATTGGTGAATAAAAAATAGAAAGTAGAAACAGTGGTTGAAGTCCATTGAATGGACAAAGAAAAACTAGTGCTTCATAAATGAACAATATTAAGTTTGACACTGGCTTAAAGATAGGGTTTAACAACTCCAAAGTTATTGGAACTTCCCGTAGCTCGGGAGAATACGTGTCTAAGACTACACGGCAACAGTCAAAAGGACGTTACGTAAACGGAGAGTATTGGATTCCAACAGAGTCGAGCTAGCGCCTGACTTCCACCAGAAGGGTCTAAACAAAAACAAGGTGAATTAGATACAAATAAAGATGTGACAACAAACCTTATAATTTTAGAGTTATTAACCGAAGCTCGTCCTAGCTAGCTGGCTTGGCATGTAATAAAGAACTGTTTCAGATATTTTAAGAAGACAGACTGTCCATTACATCAGCAAATGGCTAAAAAGCAACCAGGTGTCTACACTAAATAGTACTATGGCCAGTCCTTTCCCAGTGGGAACTGCCAGAGCATTCAATAGTACATTTATGTCACTACCCACTACATGGGGTAAACCTCAAGTTTAGAATACACTAACTTTCAATTAAAAATCATAAGATGCGCCAACCATTTGTAACGTTAACTTACAGTTAGTTACAATTGGATCCATTCCGTTATAATGTTGATACGTAACTATCAAGAATTCATACCACCCGCTCAATAATTCCGACCTAAATAGAATCCCTACAATGGTACTATTCTCTGTTGTAGTCCCTGTAGGCTAATACGGAAAGATAATACGACTCAGTATATTTCATACAGTACAATCTTCTGTAATATTACACTCATATTTGTTCAGGAACTTACCTTTGAAATCTTCTATCACTAGCCGCCACCAAAGCTGGACTACACCGTGCAGCCAATGTGAAGAATGGGGCCGAGCTAACGAAAGTCTACAATCAACGCGTGGTCATTCTCCGTCTAGTCAGATTGAATCTGAGGAAGGACAACATGGAGAACGCTAGAAGACAACAATCCACCCGCCCTCTGACGGATGTCAGATGAACTTCCCCAAACAACACAAACATCCAATGATCGCCGACTTGTTCTAATTTTCCGATGGAACAACCCTACAAAGTGACTACGTGACCGAAGACAGCTAGCAACTACGTGCTAGAAATTACCTCCCCTCTTTCCGTGCAACGAAAATCACTATAAAACAGGCTGACATTGTCTAAAAACTTTGACTATCTAAAATCTACTAACGAGGACGGATCATTGTCGTCGACCTGGACAATGATCGGATAAACATTCATACATCATAAATTGGAACGTAACTATGACTGTTACTTATAAAGAACTCTATTCATTTTCGACTTATAATATTTTCGTGTTAAAATCTTTATTTTGTGTTTTGCTTTATATTTAACTTTTTCTCTTTATTATCTCAGTCGCTTAAATGTAACTTGTATGCCGCCACTTAGGCGCGGTTGGTTAGTTTATTAGTTTGGTTTGAAATCCACCATTGGTAATTTTGTATTGAGTGAATTTAAATGTAAATTGTTAATATGTGTGGACTTTTGTATTTTGCTATTTCACGCGACTGTAGAAATAAAATTAGGCTTGTTATTTTTTTTATATAATTTAATTTTGTTCTAAATTTCAATCTTTAGTATTTTCTAAGATATAGTTAGTCCCGGGAGGTTTTGACTTGAGTCTGGAAGTCAAACTCTCGCGTTATGTTTTATGTAATTGTAAATTTTCGTATTGTAACTTGTAATTGTTTGAGGAGCCCATCAGGCAAGAATATTTAATGTATGTTTCATTTTGTGGATATCTTACTTCACTTCACTTTTGGTAGTTTAACTTCTCTTTTGATGTTATAATCTACGTAATTTTGTGTCTCTTAAAGACGACCTGTAATAAATGTAAACATGGTATGTTTACATTCTGCGCTTCACGTTATTATTTTCAGCATTATTCAGAATGATATAATGAGACCACTGTACTTTGCTTTATCTACGTTTATACTGAATAAACCATATTATTGTTATATTTTTAATTCTGCTTATATTTTCCTTTATGTAGCATCACCATCTCCCTTTTATTTAATTGTGGTCGTTAAGTAGAAGGCAATGGAGACGGTGTAACACTGCGCAACTCTGCTGTCCTTTTAATTAACTGATCTTCCTGTTTAATTAGTTAATTAATAACCTATATCATTGCTGAAAAATGTTGAAAAATTATACTGTATATTTTTGTTGTTGTTGTGAAATCATAGCCTGAGTTTAACCTTGTATCTCTTTCTGTTTCATAATGGACAACTTGACTACGGACGCTTCGACTGGGGGAGTAGTGACTGGCGAGCCGAGCGTGTTGTCTAAATCTGATGTTTACCGACTCAATAAAGAAAGCCTTATCTCCGAGCTTGCTAAGCGTGGACTGCAAGGTTCAACAGAAACCACCGTAGCAAGACTTCGTGCAGTTCTCGTGGGAATCCTTTCGGAGAGCGATACGTCTCGAGACCAGGCAACAGTGGGAGTGGAGGATCAACATTCAGTACCGGTGAGGGTTGGAGATCCAATTGAAATGTCACGCGCTTTGGTGAGTGATAAAATCCAAAGTAAAATTCTCGTTGATTTTGTAAATCGAATACCACTGTGTGATGGTCAGGACAGCTCATCTCTTTTTTTATTTTTAGTTGAGGTTCAAAGGATTTGTCATTTAAATATCGGTTCTGAGTCTGAGTTTATTGCGTTGTGTTTAGGTAAAACTTCTGGATATTTAACTCGTTTGTTTTCTGAAGGGTTAGTTAATGGGTTAAGTTGGAAACTTATTAGTCGTAAGATATTAGACTGTCTTGTCCCTACTAGAGCTAGAGATAATTTGTGTAAGCAGTATGTGCATCGCTTTCAACGTCCTAATGAGTCGTTAAGGAGTTTCATCATGGCCATTTCTGAGGCCGTTGAAGTTTTAGGGTTAGATCTTTCTGAATGTCAGATAGTAGATATTATTTTGGAGAATGTGTCGCCCTTGTCTCGACGTCATTTTGTATTTACTTCTAAACCTAGTACGATAGTTGAGTTACATGAGCTAGCTTCCCTAATTGAAGGTACTTTGTTGTCTGAAAGTGAGTTTCTAGAAAATCATGCACCTTTTATTATTGACAATCCAGGCGTGGGTTCGAATCCTAGTTACTGTGGTAGATCTAGGAATAATACTGCGATTTCTCAGTTGGGTGTGCAACCTGTGAAGAAGAACCATATTGGCCCGCAAGCGTTGGATAGTAGGTTTTTGTCAGGAATTCGCTGTTTTATTTGTAAACAGTTAGGACATGTCCGGAGCAAGTGTAGTTCAGGAAACTAGTTGTGCGCCGTAAGAATCATGGGTCTTACGAGTCAAGCGCATTTCCATGCCCCCCTTCCCCCGTTGTAGTTCTTGTGCTTGTTTCTTTATGTTGTCTAGCTTTAAATAAATATCTGCCAGGCTCTCTCCCAGATGGGATGGACCCTGGTCAGTTGATTCTTTCTTAACACCCGTGTCGGTCAGGTTGAAGAGCCAGACAGACCAGACCGATACGCGAAGAGCTCATGTGAGCCATCTTAAACTAATACCGACGCTTTAGAATGTCATAGTTTAATGGATAATGTTCGTAAGTTATTGTACTTACAGATTTAATTACTCCATTTTGGATTTACTTAGGTAAATGTAGGATGCCAAGAAATTTTTTTATAAGTTTATGGGGACTTGTATTTGATCTTTTTGGTATTCCTGTTTTGGGTAAGACTTGGTGTCTTGATATTATTTGACTATTGTTGAGTCATTTAATGAACGGTCAATTAACGTAATTTAATTTTGTTAATTATAGTATTGACCGAAGTTTATTCATACTCTTAATACTAATGTGGAATCATGCCTAATTTTTATAGGTATATGGGGACCTATAATTAATCTTTTGGCATCCCTTATTAATTTGAGTTTTGTTTGATGGCATTGTGCCATGGCTGTGAGCCAAATCGTGTTTAAAATTTAAATTTTGTTTACCATTAATGATATGTTATATATCAGTGGTTTGTAGATATAGTGTTTTGTTATCTATATATTGTTGGCCATGTGTATAGTTATTTACAGGTATTGGAACCGTAATTGAACTTGTGGATAGTATGTGTTTATAAAATAAGTGAATAGTTTATAGATTATTATGGCACGAATTTGTTGATGTTCCACTTCATGGAATTTGGATCACGAAATCAAATGTTCTTTTGATTTAATTATGACGTAACTTTCTCTATTCTATGTTTTAAGACACTCTATTCTAGATTGAGTGCTGAGAATGGACTTATATAGAATATAGTGAGATTATGGTGATCTAACATTTGAAACTCTCGAACCTTTGAATAGGAACCTTCAAAAGTGTTGAGGGGGGGGACGCTCCTCCGATACATCTATGTAGGATTTCTATAGGATTATAGGATTTCATGAGGATAAACTTTTGTGACTTTGTAGTCTAGTGAACTTTATTGTGAGAACTTGAGATTGAACGTAGAAGAAAGAAGAGATTCTTCATGTGTTCATACAGACAATTAGACATGTGGTTGCGTATGACTTAGCGCCACTTACATCTCGACAACAGACTTGTTGTATATGAGTTTTCGTTGCACATCCTGTTTTCCTTTCTCTCCTGGTTTATGGTAAAGTCTACGTAGTGGTACCGACTGCTTCTCTAGATGATGGAATCTAGAGCTGAAAAAGATGGATCATCTCATGCTGTTTGGGAAGATGATGTACAAGAAGGCCACCTTGAGCCCTTTGATGTTCCGCCTTGCTGAGGACGGATGCTGCATCTTCTTATTCTCCTGGTCAAGGGGGGGAGATTTGTAACGTTAACTTACAGTTAGTTACAATTGGATCCATTCCGTTATAATGTTGATACGTAACTATCAAGAATTCATACCACCCGCTCAATAATTCCGACCTAAATAGAATCCCTACAATGGTACTATTCTCTGTTGTAGTCCCTGTAGGCTAATACGGAAAGATAATACGACTCAGTATATTTCATACAGTACAATCTTCTGTAATATTACACTCATATTTGTTCAGGAACTTACCTTTGAAATCTTCTATCACTAGCCGCCACCAAAGCTGGACTACACCGTGCAGCCAATGTGAAGAATGGGGCCGAGCTAACGAAAGTCTACAATCAACGCGTGGTCATTCTCCGTCTAGTCAGATTGAATCTGAGGAATGACAACATGGAGAACGCTAGAAGACAACAATCCACCCGCCCTCTGACGGATGTCAGATGAACTTCCCCAAACAACACAAACATCCAATGATCGCCGACTTGTTCTAATTTTCCGATGGAACAACCCTACAAAGTGACTACGTGACCGAAGACAGCTAGCAACTGCGTGCTAGAAATTACCTCCCCTCTTTCCGTGCAACGAAAATCACTATAAAACAGGCTGACATTGTCTAAAAACTTTGACTATCTAAAATCTACTAACGAGGACGGATCATTGTCGTCGACCTGGACAATGATCGGATAAACATTCATACATCATAAATTGGAACGTAACTATGACTGTTACTTATAAAGAACTCTATTCATTTTCGACTTATAATATTTTCGTGTTAAAATCTTTATTTTGTGTTTTGCTTTATATTTAACTTTTTCTCTTTATTATCTCAGTCGCTTAAATGTAACTTGTATGCCGCCACTTAGGCGCGGTTGGTTAGTTTATTAGTTTGGTTTGAAATCCACCATTGGTAATTTTGTATTGAGTGAATTTAAATGTAAATTGTTAATATGTGTGGACTTTTGTATTTTGCTATTTCACGCGACTGTAGAAATAAAATTAGGCTTGTTATTTTTTTTTATATAATTTAATTTTGTTCTAAATTTCAATCTTTAGTATTTTCTAAGATATAGTTAGTCCCGGGAGGTTTTGACTTGAGTCTGGAAGTCAAACTCTCGCGTTATGTTTTATGTAATTGTAAATTTTCGTATTGTAACTTGTAATTGTTTGAGGAGCCCATCAGGCAAGAATATTTAATGTATGTTTCATTTTGTGGATATCTTACTTCACTTCACTTTTGGTAGTTTAACTTCTCTTTTGATGTTATAATCTACGTAATTTTGTGTCTCTTAAAGACGACCTGTAATAAATGTAAACATGGTATGTTTACATTCTGCGCTTCACGTTATTATTTTCAGCATTATTCAGAATGATATAATGAGACCACTGTACTTTGCTTTATCTACGTTTATACTGAATAAACCATATTATTGTTATATTTTTAATTCTGCTTATATTTTCCTTTATGTAGCATCACCATCTCCCTTTTATTTAATTGTGGTCGTTAAGTAGAAGGCAATGGAGACGGTGTAACACAAGGGACGAAAGAAAGTACTATCTGTGCGGGCCGCCATACAAACTTAACCGTGTTCCGTATTTTGCGCACCCAAAATAATAACACAGAATAAGAGACGCCAACAAGAGCGCTGTGATATACTGACCTAACTAGGTCCTCATGTAAAAGTAGACAACCTGCTTGTAGCCATACAAACATTTGAACATATGAGCATGACGTCCACGGCGTCATTTGATATTCTGAATTCTTGTGGACTTACAGTGGATGAATAAACTTGCGAAGAAGAGGACTCTCAAGCCTGGGTCCTATTACATATATAGCTTAAGGCTCCTGTATTTATGTTATATCGTTTGGATATAGTAAAAATATGTAGTCACAATTTCTGACTAGCACATAATTAAGTCAGCAAGACTCAAAAACTAAACACAGTCACTCTGACTGGAACAACGTATCTGAAAGACATATAAGATATGATAGTCAGCTTTGACTAAGAAAACATGTCAGATGGACGCACAAAATATGTTAGTCATTAGGATTAAAGAAAAACACGTCAGATGGACGTAAAAAATATGTTAGTCAACTAGACTAAAGAAAACACGTCAGATGGACGTACAAAATATGTTAGTCATTTTGACTAAAGGGAATACGTCAGATGGACCTACAAAATATGTTAGTCATTTTTGACTAAAGAAAAACTTACATAGTCATAAGGACTAACTCAACAAGTCTGAAGGACTTGGAAAACAACTGAATACTTGGATCAATAGACGATAGTACCTCGGCGTCGAGGTGGTGACACCCACTACTAAACCATCATGGTCAGCAGTATCTTCTACAGGTGCTGGAGCTGAGTTTCCTTGTTCGACGATATCCAAGTGATGAACTACAATCTGTGAACCTAGGAGTCGTTCTTTATATACTATTTTCTTGACTAACAAATAGGGCATGGTAAACAAGGGAATAGTAGGAAGGGGGAGGGGTGTTTGGAACTGTGAAGAAAGAGCTGCCAAGGAAGTCCGCTAGAGGCGTAGTGGTCGTCGCTCGTGGCGTCACCTGCGATGAATCAACGACCGTCTGGTCTTTCTTCAATGTTGACGTCAAGAGGTTAGACGTGCGTTGAAACTGCCACGCCTTTGCTTCCACCATACTAGCAGTTGGTGAAAGCATCGTGATCGTACCCGGGAACATCCACGTAATGTAAGTAGAATCCAAACTATATTATTGCTAAATACATCAGTATTGATTGTCTTCTTCTGATTCCCTTATTGTAGCTTAGCATTTTGTGCGGATTAAAGTTTATAGATATCATTTTGATTTAGGTGAAATGCTACATATTGAATCCAAAAGTTAATTTTGGATGGTTTTGGAGGTACCTTTAATACATTTGATTCTTTCAAATGCAATGCAAGAGCAGAGTCTAGCTCGGGTTCAAACTCAATTAAACCTAAGTTAATACCACGATTATCAGAAGTAACCTTCTCATCATGACCACCTAAAGCTAATTCAAAAGCCCCACAGAATTTAATACACATTATTAAGCGACGTAAAATGTATCTGTTGTTGTCAACGTTTTCGTTGTGATTTTGTTTTTGTTGAATATATGAACTACTTAATTGTTCCCGAATATCTATTTTGCCCAACACATTGTGGACCACTGCTGCATCTAAATGATTTAATGATAACTCATGTTTCTTAGCTCTTTCTGATAAATGTTTTAAATCAGAAAAACCACCTTTAATCCACGTAGAAGATTCTTCCTTTGAAAGCAAACAAAGAAACAAAATAATTTGTTAGTCAATTCACACCCGCACATCCACTTATATTTATCATAAAGGTTTTTATTAAAATGTCTATGATAGGTACGTGATTTATTCGAGGAAGAACAGTCTACATTTAAAATTGTCATTGGCCTGCCCTTATTCCTAATTAAAAGCTTTTGATCAAAACTAATGTTATTATGAATAATGTACTGCACAGAATTAATTTCGGAATTAATTTTTTAAACACTCGAACCGCTAAACGAAGAACGATAAGAAATTAGTCTACAGCTATAAACATTCACGCGCGATTGATTAGTTAAGAAACACGCTGGTTAACTGTTCTTCAGGGATGGCCTGAAAATGTTAAGCTTGACCTTGAACGGACTGACAAGTATTCGGCTACTTTACAATAGATGGGGATGCGAACATCAAGAGAAACAATGTCCTTTCTAAGGCCGGTATTACACTATCCTATTTTTCTTCGATTAAATAAATAAATATTTCTTTGATCAAATATAATTCATAATAAAATATTTGATGCCGTCTTTGATAAAAGATGTGTTATCACACATCACATTTATTTAAAAGTTTCTACAATTACAGTATTGTGTTATTTTTAAATGAGCTTGAATGGTGTAATTTTATGTGCAGTGGCTGTGACTGAGAATGTGATAATCTCGTTGCTGTTAAAATGTAAAGAAAACCTGTGAAACATAAAATAATAAAAATAAATAAACAATTACTTCTGTCACCCCCACACCCGCTTAATCAATTTGTACAAAAATATTATCCAATCTTCCCTCTCTTTTCTCTTAATAATTTTTAAGCATCTAAAAAAATTACAAAGCTATTCATTTTTCTAAACCATTAAAGTGATTATGTTGTTAGTCTATTTTTTAGGTCTAAATATTGAATTTGATATTTAGGTGTTTTTCTAATTTATAAATAATTATTAAAATATTTCATCTGAACTATTACATTTTTCAACACTAAAAATATATTTTGTTGAAAAGTACCCCTAGGATATTTGCATCCTAAATTCATTTCTATTACTAACTGTCTTTCGCACCCTGGTTAATCTTTCAGTTACCATTTTCGTTGATAAAACCCTTGAGTATGTTCTATAGCGTAAATCTTTGAACAAATATTTCCTTTGATAAAAGATATTGGACGATTCTTCAAAGTTACATAACATTTCTTTAACAAAGAAATATTACCATGTAATACCGATCTCCCAGAGAGCCCTTCCCCTTCATTGACGTGCATCTCCTATTCCAGACAAGACACCTCTATCTCCAAGCTTCAACTCACAAGGGAACACTCAAATATTGCCCCACTTAGAGTTGCGCAGAGCTGTTCTGAGCATACCGTCCCTTCCCTCTCCTTCCTCTTGTCCGCCATGACTTGGGGAACATTCACTACTTTGCCCCAATCGGGAAGATAGTTGCTTCGCTTGGAGGTTTTCGCTCAACAATTTTAAATGTTATTTTAAGAAAAACTAGAAAAAGGTTTTTTTTAATTCTAATATTTCCCTTATTTATATAGCTTAAATATTATTATTATTATAGCTTATAATTGTTTGTATGAATAACTTGGTGTTTAGGTGGGAGCGCACGTCCCCTAGTGTCCTTTAGGACGAGCCGCCACTGTTATTGTGGCTGTACTTTGGTCTTTGACACCCGTCACCGGTAAAATGAACTAAATTATATACATATGTTGATAAGCTGCAAAAGGAATGCGTGTTGAGATAGCCAGCAGCAGGATGAAGAGGATAGTAACCCAAAGCAAAACCAGCAACTATTAACTACTTTTAACAAGTAGTAGTAATAAAAACATCAGAACGACTCTTTACTACTTCTCAAAATAATTCGAACGATTATTTGATTCATTCGATTATTTTTCAAAGAATCGAATGATTATTCAGTTCTGCCCACCACTACTCTAAACTAATTACTTAAAGAAACTGTAAAATATTAGCCTTGGATGATCAAAGTTGAGGTTATAACTGAAGCGCATGTCTGTTGACAAGATGGTGAGAACATAAACTATTGGAACGTGGGATGTGAGAGGAGTGTGTAGAATAGAAAACTAACTGTTAGAGTAAATGTTTGGAATCAAAATTTAATATTTTGTGTGGAATCAAACATATAGGGAAATATATTTTGAAGACGAGTGATGAAAGCCAGGCACTTTGGTCATGTGTGGATGAATGGATAAGAGGAAGTTGTGGAGCAGGTTTAATCCAAATCCCAACAGCTCAGCTGTTTGTGAGAATGCATGAGTTGGTGCCATCTAGACATATATGGGTAGGTATGAAAATAGGCATTCATATAATGATGTTTTACACTGGTTATGCTCCGGTGGAGGTTCCAAATGGGAATGTGGGAATGGAGTTTTGGAATGAGCTCAATTAAGTCTTGAATGAATGTGAATTGAGGAAATTAATATTTTTTAAGGAGACATGAATTAATGGTTGGGTATCTAAAGAAAAAAAATAGCTTCATAAATAGTGTTGGGAAGTTATAGTGATGACAGGGTAAACGAGAATGATTATGAGTTATTGAGTCTGTGTATAGAAAAAGGATTACTTTTGTCGAACACATGGCTTAAACACAAATATACTCACTTAAATACCTGTTAAAGGGGTGATTCGAGAATGATGACTGTTTTTGGGGTGTGTGGTGAGAGAGTGAGAAGTTTAATAGATAATTATATAGCTTTGTGTGGAGCTGAATGTGGAACGGATCCCTTCCTAATGATCTCATTAGTAAAATTATATAGATATTTTGTGAGGAAGCAGCACTAAAGCACTTAGAAAGTAAGAACGAAAGTTGAATAATTGCAGGATTAAAGTGTGAGAGCGCAATATGAGAGATTGCTGGGTGAAAAATTAACTTTACAAGAACATGACTGGAATGTCGAAACAAATACTGATGTTATATAAAGTGCTTGGGACAAAATAAAAGAGTAACTAGTTGTATTCCTGAAAGATGTGTGTGGATCTTCAGTGGTGGAAAACTTCATGGTGGAATGAACAGGTGAAAGAAGCTGTGAAATAAAAGAAAGAAACATTTAAACGAATGATTGTTGTTGTTATGTATGTGAGTACTAACTGAGGTCACATTATAACCACGAATATAATAGGGGCAGTTCACGGCCGTTATCTCGTAGCACTGACTTTATACTTTTTTTTGTCTGTCATGGTGGCTGCACACTTCACTTGTTTCTCAGTTGTTTACAATGTTTTCTGGCGCACAACAAGACTTGTATTATACATATACTACAGTCCTCCCCTCAAAGTTAAAATATACCTATGTTTTTTCTCCTAAAACTATGCAGTTCCTCCCCCCCCCCCCCCCCCACTCACTAATTTCACTTTTTAGTCAACATAAAGAGGGTTTGGCCACCTTGTCCTTTGTGGCCTCAACAAAGGTGGCTCATGCATCCTTCCTCTGAGTTGCAAGGAGAGTGGCTGATGTGGGTGCTTGGTGTTCACTGGCTGTAAACAGGGTGCTTCCTATTGCTGCTCCTTACACGGCCTTCCCCGTTTTTGTGTTGCCTGTTGGTTTTGCCCACTGGTTTGTCCAGGTTCCCAGGACTTCTTTCACTGTGGTATCATCTCATGGTGTCGTTCCAACAATGGGGGCTGGTCCTGATCTGGTTCTTGTTGCACTGGTGTGTCCTCCCACTGGAATAGCTGTACCAGCATGTGCTGTTCTCTCAGAGAATATTGCTGCTTGCCTGTCTGGAGTGACTCTGAAGCCTGTCTGAGCTGGTCAACATGCCTTCTCTGTCTACGACCATCCTTTTTGGTTACTTCATACATCCATTCCCCTAAAGATTTTTCTACTGTGCCCTGGGTCCACTTGGGATGGTTGGCAGAATATTCCCGAATCCACACTGTATCTCCTAGTGGAACTGTCGCTTAGGGTGATTTTTTGTCTCTTGCTTTCCTTCCCTGTGTGATGTGTGGTCCGGATGGAGCATTACTAGAGCCGTTTGTAGTTTACGACCCATCAGCAATTCTGCCGGAGTCACTCCGGTGGTTGCGTGTGGGGTGATTCTGTGGCTAAAAAGAACACGCGCAAGACGTGTATGCCAATCTCCCTTGATGTGTTTTTTTAGATTTTCTACGGCTCGTTCAGCCCGCCCATTACTTGAAGGGTGAGATGTCAGTGTTTTCACATGTACGATTCCATTTTTCCCTCAAGAATGCAGCAAACTCGGCAGACACTAACTGTGTACCATTATCGCTAACTAGTGTTCTGGGATGCCATGTCTTGCAAAAATCTCTCGCATTTTCTTGATAAGTGATCCAGCTGTCATTGAGCTTATTGTGGTGGCTTCTATCCATTTGGAATATGCATCCACTACCAGGAGTAGTGTGTGTACTTCTATTGGTTTGGCAAAGTCAATGGGAATTCTGGACCACGGTTTGCTGGAGTTTGGTCAAGCATGAGTTGTAGCCTTGATTGGGTTATGTTTAACTTCTTGACAGGTTTTGCAGCCTCGTACCGTTGCTTCTACATCCTTGTCTATGTTTGGCCACCACATTGAACTGCGTGCTGCATACTTTGTTTTTATGATTCCCAGGTGGGTATGAAGCAGCTGTAGTGCTGCTGGTCTTAAGGAGGTTGGCATGACGACTCGAGATCCTCTAATCACACACCCCCTTGAAGTGTTCAGTTCCTGGCGTAATGTCCAAAATGGTGTTAGGTCTGGCCCAGGTTTACACCCAGTTTCAATCGATCTTTTATACTTTGCTTAATACAGTGTCACTTTCCATTTCGTACGCCACTTGGGATGAAGATATAGGTCCTTCACCTGATATATCCAGTAAGTAAACTCCCAATGGCTCTGGGTAGGCTTACTTTTCAGTGGATTCTGGTAGTCTGCTAAAAGCATCTGCAAGCACTACTTTCTTGCCCAATCGATACTGCAGGTCGTAGTCGTAGGCCGAAAGGATTAATGACCATCTTAGCATGCGAGGCGAAACCACTGCTGGAATGGGTTTGTCAGCAGCTAAAAGTCCTAAAAGTTGTTTGTTATCTGTCACTGCTGTAAATTTGTGACAAAGGAGGTTTTGTCAAAACTTTGTCACCCCATAGACAAGAGCTAAGCCTTCTTTGTCTATTTGTGAATAGTTTCACTCTGCTTTGGTGAGCGTCTTAGACCCAAATGCTATTGGGTTCTAGTCCCATTTTCCATTATGTGGGCTAGTACCGCTCTAATTCCATAAGGTCTGGCATCACAGGTAAGGACAACAGGTTTGTTTGGGTCGTAGTGAACCAAAACCGGTGCTGATGTTAGTATCCATTTAGCTGCCTCCATGGCTTTTATATGTTCCTAAGACCAGTTACACTCACTGTTTGGTCCAGTAGACGGTGGAGTGGGTCCAGGATAATAGATATGTTGCGTATAAAACGCTCATAAAAATTCAGCAACCCTAAAAATGACTGTAATTGTGTTTTATTCAGAGGCTCTGGGGCATTCTGAATAGCACCCCCTTTTTCAGACATTGGGTGTAGGTCTGAAGCATCAATTCGATATCCCAAAAAGATTGTTGCTGGGACTCCAAACTGACATTTTGCTATTTTGACACGAAGGCCCGCATCACTGAGTCGCTGAAGCATCTGACAGAGTTTGTCCTTGTGTTCTTGGAATGTTCTACTTTCCACTACTATGTCGTCCAGTAGGATTGCCACTCCCTCCATATTTGCGAATAAGTTGGCCATCATTCTTTGGAAAATGCCGGGTGCCGCGTTAATTCCGAATGGCATGCGGTGCAGCCGGTGGAGTTCTCTGATTGTGTTTACTGTTAACACGTCTGCAGATTCGACATCTACTTTGAGCTGCCTATATGCTTGCTCTAAATCAATTTTTGAAAATATTGTTCCTCCTGTCCAGTTGTGCGAAAGCCTCTGAAGCTGTAGGTAAAGGGTATGTATCAGACTTTAAGGCTTTGTTTAGTTTTGCCCGGTAATCCCCACAAAGATGAAGCTCCCCATTTCCTTTTTCAATTATAACTAATGGTGTGGCCCATCTAGAATATGTCACTGGCTCATACACCCCCAGATCAACTAGCCTTTGAATGTCCCTATCCACTCTGTCACTTAACGTAAATGGTACTTGCCTGGCCTTACAATATTTTGGTGGTATGGATGGATCCAGCTCAAGTTTCACCATGGTTCATTAAACTCTTCAAATTTGGGGTCGGCCACTGCAGGGTAACTTTGTACCACGGTGTTTAAATCCTTAAGTAAGTAGGGTATTTTGTACTGTAACCTTATTGTTTGCCCTGTATCCAGGTACCGGTAATTCTTGTTGACTATTAATGGTGGTAGGGTTTTGCTCTGTGTTCTCTAAAGTGTTGCCTACAACATTTAGCCCGTAAACTGTGAGCACAAGGGGCTCCAACCATGGTCTTCCAAATAGACTGGGTCAATGACCCGTGGCTACAGCTAGGGTTGGGTTAGCTCGTCTTTCTTTAAATTGAACCTCTACTGATTTCGAGCCTAGTAGTCGAAGTGGTGTGTCAGCTGCCCAGGTATGCAAATCCAATTCCAAGGACTTAAACTTGGGTTGGTGAGGCCACACTACTTTATAAGTTTACCCGAGATGAGCGTTAGGGCTGCCCCTGTGTCTATCTCCATGGTGTGAAACATACCATCTATGCGCAGGGACAGTTTTATCACTGGTATTGTGGGTTGCCTCTTGGTGTCAGGCACACTGTGTTTCGATACGTCTTTAATATTATTTAGCTCCAGCCCCTCTATTGATAGCTCCTCGGAATCCTGTTTATGAGGCTCTGTTATATCCGTTACCTGATGTGCCCTTGCTGTATTCCTACCGTGCCTTATCTCCGAAAGACAAACAGGCTTCCCATGCCCTCTTCGATCACAAGCTGTACAGTAAAGTTTGTTTTGATCCACCGTACAGCGGCGTATTTTATGTTGCCCTGCACATCTCAAACACTGTCCCGGAAAGAAGTGCCGTGCTCTTCTCCCTCGGTTTTCCTGGCCATATCCTACTTTGCTTGTGGGTGGATTTCCTACTTGCTGTTGTGACCCGCGGTTTGTGTCCTGTTGGCGCGTTCGCTGGAAAGTAGATATATATTGGGGCTGGCTACTAATCCCAAATACAACTCCGTGTGTTGTTGCTTCATCCCGAACATCCTCTACATATTTTCTGGAAACTTCAGCCACTTTGACAGCTTCTTTTGCTTTTTTTAAATGTCAGGTCGGGCTTGATAAAAAATTGTTGCTCTAGCTGAGTATCAGCCAATCCACAAACAAATTGATTACGGAGCATCTTTTCCATTACCACCTCCCCACCAAAACCACAACCATTGGCGATTCGGCGAAGATCAGTGGCAAACACATCTATACTCTCCCCTATCTGCTGGCGTCGGGGGGTGAATAAGTGGTACAGCACTGTCTCGTTTGGTCGAGGTGCGAACCACGTAGTCAGCCGATCAATCAGTTATACAAATGGGACCTCACTCAAATCGCGTGCCCCGAATTCGTCACTGAGAATTTTCAACGTACCTAACCCACAACTACACAAAAAATGGGCTCTCTTCTGCGTATAATCGACGATGTTCTTCACTAAAAAAAATCTTTAATTGCGTCAAGTATAGCGGCCATGTTGAGGTCTAACTCACGTTGAATTCCTGTCGTTCAGACATAATGGCCAATAATTAATAATGTTCCAACCAATTAATTATTCAATTATACACGCATATGGCTTAACTTGATACTATACGCATCCGTTTCTACTATCTAGTCGCCATCTGTTATGTATGTGAGTGCTAACTGAGGTCACATTATAACCACGAATATAATAGGGGCAGTTCACGGCCATTATCTCGTAACACTGACTTTACACTATTTTGTCTGTCATGGCGGCTGCGCACTTCACTTGTTTCTCAGCTGTTTACAATGCTTTCTGGCGCACAACAAGTCTTATTATACATATACAACGGTTGTGAAGAGTGAAACAGAACGTTAAAGGTTGTGGGACATATACAAAGAGAAAAATATGAATACAAAGAAAGTAGTAAAAGAGAGTAAGCAGCCAATGAGATTAAAAGAAGGTTAAAGAATGCAGAAGGATTTTGAAGGAAATAAGAAGCGGTTCTGGAAGTCGGTAAAGAGAACGAAAGAAGGAGTACGCGGAAAGGCCTATGGTTTTCTGAATGAATGTGGTGATATGATCTGGGATGAAAACATTATAAGAGAACGATAGAGGGAATATTTTGAGCAATTTATAGGGTGAAAATGTGGAGAAAGTGGCTGGGAAAGGAGAAAATGTTATGATGAGTGAAAGAATTAACGAGGAAGAGGTGTTAAAAATCATTAAAGTGTTTAGGGATGGCAAAGCTGTAGGCGTAGATGGGATCATAAGTGAAATGCTTAAGTTTGGAGGCAGGGCAATACTTGCGATATTGTGTAAGTATTTAAATGTGTTTGCCGTGACTTCAAATGTACCAAATGACTAGAAGAGAGCTTTCATAGTACCTTTGTACAAACGCAAAGGCAGTAAGAGTGAATGTATGAATTAAAGGGAAATTAGTTTGTTGAGTATTCCAGACACAGTGTTTAGAATAGTATTAATTAAGAGGATATGTGAAAAAACTGCGGATAAGATTTGGGGTGTGCAATGTGGTTTCATGCCAGTCAAAGGTTGAATGGGCCAGATATTTGCATGGCAGTAAGTGAGTGAGAAATTTATGGCATTAAGGAAACAAGTTTGTTGTGCATTCGTTGAGCTGGTTAAAATGTATGATCGGGTGAATAGGAATGTGTTAATGGAATGTTCTGAGAGAGTTTGGTGTGGATGCATGGCTAGAAAGCTAGTATATGCAATTATGCTGGTGTATGATGGAAGTAAAGCGTGTGTTAGGGTGGATAGAGCTTTGAGAGAATGGTTTGCCATTGAACAGTGTCAGGGTGTTAGACAAAGTTGTGTTATGTCACCATGGTTATTGATTTTTTTCATGAATATATGTATGTGGGATGATTCTGAAGACGCTGTTGGTGTACAAATGGCCAATGGGGATGTGATAATGCTGCTATATGCAGATGATGCCGTATTAATTAATGGCTGAGTACGAAAATGACTTGCAGAATTCATAAAATCGTTTGAATGTGGCCACAGGAAGAATGGAGTTTCATATAAATGTCTCCAAAACTAAGGTGATTTTTTAAATAGGGATGGATCAGGAAATGATTGTTAGCTTAGTATAGATGGAAAACTGTTAGAACAATTAAATGATTTATGTACCTGGGAAGATTGTAGTGTATAAATTGACAGGATGGATGGTAAAATAGACAGACAGGAGAATGCATCTTGGAGAATACACCTAATTTCATAGCTGAGGGAACTGCAGGTCTTATGGAGAAAAGATTTATCTTCGCTCTCTCTCTGGTACAAGTTGCCAAACTTTCTAGCTTTCGGTTGTTGGAATGTGAGGGGGGAGGGTTTACTTGGAAATCCCTCATTGTAAACAATGCGGCATGGGTGGTTGGGGGGTTCAATTGACAGGTAAAAGCATTTCCTATCGGTGTACAGCCTTTTCTAGAAACATTACCTATTTCCACGATCGTAATTTTTTCAAGATTGAAGTTTATTAACGTTTCTCTATTCCCTCCGTAATTGTGCTTAAAATATTTTATGTATAAAGCTTTTTTTCCTCATAATTAATATACAAACAAATATATTACAACATGCATTTTATAAGAAATGCTATAAATTACATTCTTACTTGTTCTTAATCAGGTAACGGTACCACTCCTAGATCAGCATCACTATCATCATCTTCAGAGCTAGAGGAGTTGTCCTTCAAACTTATCACGACACTGTCGTGCAGTTTTTCTATAAGCCCGTCTACGTCCCACATTGTTGCTTCAACTTCCATTACATGATGAACATGATTTCGCCATTGTTCTTTTGTGATATTTCTCACTCCTTCTTCTAGTAGGCGATGAACATCATTAAGTTTAAATGTATTGTTTTCTTGAGCATCAAATATTTTAATTTGACTCCAAATTCCTTCGATGGGATTAAGCTCACAGTGATAAGGTGGCAGTCGTAGAACTTCATGTCCAGCACTTTTAGCGATCTCGTCAATAATATATTTACGCTCATAATTGCCTCGTACTTTGTTCAAAATCTTCACAAGCTCCATCTTATTCATGGTTTCTTCCCAAGAAATACCTTTACTGGTGAGCCAGGATTGAATAATAATCTTGGTACTACTCTTGGTTGGAATGCTCTCTTTGATCGTAGAATGAATGGATGCATTGTCTAGAACTATGACACTGTTTGATGGTATATTTGGAAGCAGCTTCTCTCTGAAATATTTTTCATACATTTTTCCATCCATTTCATCGTGATAGTCATCATCATTTTTTCCCATGAAAAATAAGCTCTGCACCGGGTATAAAACCATTTTCATTACCTGCGTGGACGAGAATGACGCGCCCGCCCTTTCCAGAGGGAAGCTTATTTCCTGTAGTTAGGCCTTCTCGCCTTGCTTGTGAGGATGATGCAATTGTTGTGTCCATCCACGATTTTGAAGTTGTGTGTCCGGAATTGCACCAGGTTTCGTTTGTGAAAACAATATTCCTGTTGCTTTCTCTGTGATTCTTAATAGCTCTTAAGTAGCGATGTCGCCACCTAATAATATCATCTCTGTCTAGAAGCAAAGAGTTACGCTTCCGTCGAATGAATTTAAAGCCAATATCTATAAGAAACCTCTGAAGTACCGTCAATGAAAAATTAGGAAGGTTGCTATCAGTATCAATTAAAGCTTTAATTTTCTTTAGGGTAGGTAATTCATTGTTACGGTAAAGTGAATGTACCTTTCTGCGAATTGCTGCTTGAGTAAAACTGTCATATTTATCCAAACGCTTCATTTGAGTACAGTTATTTCTTTTGATTGGTGTCAATAACTTACCCTTAGTTTTGAATTCTTGTTTAATAGAGATTACTAACTTATAAGACACACCTGTAGCTTCTGCAGTCTCCATTGCCGCTTGATTTACTGAGCAAGTTCCGTCTTTACGAAAATAGGTGTAGACTCTTAACACCATTGCCCTTTCTTTACTACTTAATATTTTCCTCTTGGAATGTAATTGTTTGTAACAAGCCGGAGATTCCATAATGTTTGTTATATCTTAATTGTTAACAATACACTATTATTCAAATAAATATATTAATATGCACATAAAACTATAGTTCCACAACCTTACTGTAAAAATACAAAACACGCAACCAACACATACAGATACACACCAAATCTTAACGTGATCAATAACACATATTATTATACACAGAGTACTTATAAAATATGAGTGTTTATTTAGTCAATGTTTTTGAGCTAGCTATTAGGAACATGAGACTCAGACTACTGTAACTTTACGACTGTGCTGGGGAAGAAACACCAATTAGTGGCAACAACGACAGCCCAGCATTGCCAAATTTGATATACATTCTAAGGAAGACTGATCACGGAAAACAATAAAATGACAACGCTGTTGCTCAATAGTATGCATGCAGTTCCCTCAGCAATGAAATTAGGTGTAGTTGGATGCATGTGGGCTATTACAAACAATGTGGTAATATTTAAAGAGGCGAATGTGGAGGTAAATTAAGGTGTACTAACGCCATCATCGTTTAATTGATGTCAAGCATGGGTTTGTCAGTAGAAACACAAAAGCAAGGTGATTGCGATTAGAATGGGATATCTAAGAAATATATGTGGAAAAACTCGTACGGACCAAATCAGTAATGAATGGGTGCTGAAGGAGTGCGATTTGAAATGGAATCCAATGGGTCAATGCAAAACAAGCGTGCTACATTGGTTGGGATGAAGCGAAGAGTATACAAGGATAATGTGGAGAAAGTTAGTGAGAATGGATTAAGTATTGAGCTATATGCACAGTTTATTGCATACCCCATTGTTGTAACTGTTGAATTTATGACTCAAGTAGTCCAATTGCTTTGTTCATCTAGTAGTACGTCATTTCCGCCTTCATCTTTACTCTTGTACATGGCGTCAGTGAGGTTACAACGTGGCCTACTTTATACTGTATCATTTAACAATGTTATACCATGCATAATTAAATATTAACACATTTAAGTTAGTTCGTACGGTTTATCATTCTAAACCTTAACAGGTTATGGGCCCAGTAGTGCTGATAAATGTGTTAGTGAATAAAGTACAGTGTTAAAATGATTTGCACGTTGTGAACGGACACGCCAGCACGCGAGAGACGCCATTTTTCGATAAAGTATTTTTTTCTTTGTGAGTGCTCGGAGATTTTCACTATAGCGGATTTGTTTTTCTGTGAAAAGAGCATAAAGGTTACTTACAAAGATGGATAAAGTCAAGAATTTTCACATTCAGAAATTTGATGGTAATAATTTCCAACTCTGGAAATATCAAATGGAGATAATATTGCGTGCGGAGAAAATTATGGATATCATAAATGGCAAGAAACAAAAACCAGCAACAACTGAGGTTGAAGAGGTTAAGACATGGAACGATGGGAACGAAAAAGGAATGTTGATAATTTCAACGGGACTTGAGTATAGTCAATTACAAACAGTCATCGCATGCGAGACAGCGGCTCAGATGTGGAATCGCCTCAAGAACGTTCACGAACAACGTAGCTCTGTAAACAAGGTTAGTCTCAAGCAGCAGTTCTTCAGCTATAGGATGAATCCAAACGATAACATTGCTCAGCATATAAGCACGATCGAGTCAATGGCGCTGTCATTAGCGGACGTTGGAGAAGTTGTTTCCGATGTGGACAAAATTGCAAAAACACTTGAGAGTCTGCCAAGTAGCTTCAGTGCATTCATAAATGCATGGGACTCGTACGCCGAGGCAATGCAGACATTTGAGAACCTAACCTCTCGACTTCTCAGGGAAGAGAAGCGGCTCATGCAGAACGACGACGTCACTACGGCGTTTGCGGCGCTGAACCTCCAGAAAAATTACAAAAGTATGAAAAGTCAAACTTCCCACATTAACGAGAAGAGAGAAAATCACGGAAAACTTAGTGATAAGAAGAATATGAAATGTTTTTACTGTGGTCGGGTGGGTCATATAAAAAAACAGTGCCGCAACTGGCTAGCGAAAAATAGTAGTGGAAGTAACCCGGACGAGTCGAAGCATGTTGCTTTAAGTGCTGAATACAAAAATGTTTCTGCTTCTGGATGTGAAACTGTGTGGCTGGCGGACAGTGCTGCTTCAAAACATATGACCTATCCCAAGGAGTGGTTTTCTGTGCTAAATCCAATAGATAATTCAAGTGTCGTACAGATTGGGGATAATTCGTACGTTCAAGCGGAAGGTATCGGCTCTGTAGAAGTGTTAGCACTTGTAAATGGACAGTGGGAGCTTCGCACACTTGAAAATACTTTGTATGTTCCGAAACTTAAAAATAATCTATTTTCAGTAGGAGCAGTGACTAGTAAACAGTTCAAGGTGATTTTCGATAAAACAAAAATTGAAGTACAGATTCCAGCACAGAATCGAGTTGTTGTAACTGGAATTAAAATGGTTAACCAATGTTACAAGATGCTTTTCAAGAATAAAACTGTTGAGCAAGCCAATTCAACAGAGGAGTCAGTGAAGCTATGGCATGAACGACTGGGACATCCAGGCATCAATAGCTTCAAGACCATGGCAAGTCAGGGACTCCTACCAGGATTAAGGGTGAACAACATAGATAAGCTGTTTTTTGAGTCATGTAAATTTGGCAAGACACATCGACTGCCGTTTAATGAAAATCTTAATCCGCGTGCAAGTAAACCTGGCGAGTTTATACACACTGATGTCTGTGGGAAAATGCCGGTTACGTCGCTGGGAGGAGCCAATTATTTCTTACTATTTAAGGACGACTGCACGTCATATCGTTTTGTGTATTTTATTAAGTACAAAAGTGATGTTTTTGATACGTTCGTACAATTCCAGCAGATGATAGAAACGCAGACTGGAAACAAAATAAAAGTACTCAAGAGTGACAATGGTCGCGAGTTTGTGAACGAAAAATTTACAGAGCATTTTAGGAAAACTGGGACTATCTGTGAGAGAACTGCTCCATATTGTGCGGAACAGAATGGGCGTGTCGAGCGGGAAAATCGATCCATTGTGGAATGTGCTAGGACAATGCTGATTGACGCAAAACTTCCGGAGGAACTGTGGGCTGAGGCAGTAAATCTGAGTGTTTACATTTTAAATCGGCGGCCAAGCAAGGTAAACGATAATGTGACACCGTTCGAGAAGTTTACTGGAAAAAAGGTAACTTTGAAGCACATGCGTAAATTTGGAGCAGACGATTATGAGCATATACCCAAGCAAGCCCGTACTAAATTTGAAAGCAAAGTTAAGAAGGCCATTTTTATTGGCTATGACGGTAACAGTACTAACTACAGATTGTATCATCCAAGTAGCAGAAAAGTCACAGTAGCTCGGGACGTTGAATGTAATGAAGACGCTAGTAAAGGTGCTATAATTAATGATCCAGAATTTTTCATTTATAATTTAACTTCACAGAACGATGAACCAAAAGAGCAAGAAGACAAGGGTGTGTCAGCAGGTCAACTACAGAAGCTGAATATATAGCAGCTTCCTCAGCAGCTCAAGAAAGTGTGTGGCTAAGAATGATGCTTGCGGAACTTGAGCTGATTTCCAGTGAGCCTACCACACTCTTCGTGGACAACCAAAGTGCAATTAGGTTGGCTAAGAACTGTGAGCATCATAAAATGACCAAGCTCATAGATGTTAAGTACCACTACATTTGTGAGTGTGTAGAAAACAATGTAATAGTTGTCCAATATGTGCGTTCTGAGAACCAATTAGCAGACTTTTTAACTAAGGCTTTGCCACAAAAGAAATTTTGTATGAATCGTGAATCTGTGTCGATTAGGGATATCAATGAACAAAGAGTGGGAGTGTTGAATTTATGACTCAAGTAGTCCAATTGCTTTGTTCATCTAGTAGTACGTCATTTCCGCCTTCATCCTTACTCTTGTACATGGCGTCAGTGAGGTTACAACGTGGCCTACTTTATACTGTATCATTTAACAATGTTATACCATGCATAATTAAATATTAACACATTTAAGTTAGTTCGTACGGTTTATCATTCTAAACCTTAACAGTAACTTAACTATAGTTTTGGATTGAGAAAGTTATTCGTAATTGAAAGATTTAGACATGATGGTAATAGATATAATATGCCATTAGAATATGAACTCAGCCTAGCGCCACCATTACATGGTTGTGTACCGGCCACTTATTCTTATAGTTACGGCCACAATAGACTAAAAGAGGGTGGATGGAATCTAAGGAAATTATAATAACAGAAATTAGGAAATTTACATGTTTAAGAAATATTGGAATTATTTATTCAAGGTAAACAACAGAGATAAACAAACATTACATGGCCTCACAATTCAAACTGAGGTGTGTTGAAAAACATATAAATATGGCAGAGACTGCACTTGCACCGTATATTTGAGAGTATATTTCACAATCTCAAAGTAAATTATTAATTTATTTGAATTACTCTGAAAGAGATCCATTAATAAACAAAATCGTTAATATTATAATAAAGAGCTTAAAGAGCCTCTTTAAAACGGTTAACAACGCACCTGATTCACCATTGTGAATTCAGGCTAAGAAAATTTAGATTTAAAAAAAATATTTAAATATCAAATCTGATATTTATTAAATAGTTTAAACCATTAAACCTTTGAAACCTTATTATAATAACAAAGAGCTTAAAGAGCCTCTTTTAAACGGTTACCAACGCGCCTGAATCACCATTGTGAATTCAGACTAAACAAATCTAGATTTTAAGATTAAATTTAAATTTAAATATCAATTCAGATACAAATTACCAGTACAAAGATTTGACTTCCCGACATAGCTCAAACTTTTATGGGACTATTACAATTATCACTTTTGATGTCATCAATAAGATGCCTACTTGTTAATATTTAACATTATAACAAAGAAATATTACATTAGAATTCTTATAATTTCTCACTAAAAGAAGCAGTAAATGTTAAAGTTGAAACTTATAAACCAACAAAAATGAATTACTTTAATATTTTCTTTTGTAATGGGCTAACTAGTCAAGCCCGTATGACCTAAATCAAACTACCCATAAAAACCTGTATTGGTGTAAAATGGATATGGACTTCTAAATATGTACTTATTTCTGCACATACATACCACACATACGACGCCTCGATGACTTAGCTGAACGAGAATGACTCCATCTGACGTGCTCTGCTTGTCTCTCGGCCAGCGACGCAGCACTAGACCGTTCCGAGCTATCAATTTGACTGACCGAGATCTTGTGTATATAAAATTTAATTTACATTCACAGAATCCAGGATTATGGTATTTTATATACCAAAACATGGGGGAAGATTATACATCAACATCCTTCTAATGGCTGAGTTTCACAAGGAGTAATGGGAATGGAACAAGATAAGACTTAGATTTCATGCATAACCTTGAAATTAAAATTATTGTATTCCTCAAATCGTTGTAACAAGATCCCTTAATACTCTATTAAATTACATTGAGAGATGTTAACTTATTTATTCTAATTTTATAATATAATTTACGACAATGTTGATATTTAAATTTTGTTTCTGTCGTTAATTTATTGTATCCGAGTTTTGTAACTAAATTTTAATGTTATATGTGTATTTTAGACTTGTCATCAACCCATATTTTAATTCTGTTGATGATGTTATATCAATTTATTAAAATAATTTTTATATATTAAATTTTGTTGCTCATTAAAAGCAAAATATAATCAATCTTTTGAATATTATAGTCACTTAATTCGACTACCAATTTTAAAAACTATTTAATTCATTAAAATATAAATATATATATAGTTTGTTAACTATTCCTAAATTTTCTATCTAAGTCTTAACTTTAACCATTATAGGTTGTTTAAATTTTTAAATAATCATAAAGTTAATAGAGTTTATATACTGCCATCCAGGATCGATAATGCCCAGTCCAGATCAGGGATTCTCGTTGAGGTGTCAGATGTAATAGTCCACTATGCTAGCTAATTATTTCCAAGTCCAGAACAGGACTTCTAGTGGAAGTTTCGGATGTAATAGTCAACCATATTTACTGAGTTCCCTCGTTATATAGGTCTAGTTTAATGAGTAAAGAGGCAGGAGTTTTTCATATTAAAATTACAACGCCACAAGTCTAATACGTTGCTAACAGCATTCCTTTGTTAGCAGCTGCCTAACTTGGCTCGATACCAAATCACGTACGCTGGACACATGGTTAGTTGGCTGTCGACTCTAGCTACGTCCATCGAGTCACACCCACCAGTCAGCTGGTTAGTTGTAGTTCAAGATTATGAGTGACCCATTTGTAGCCCAGCCGGGCCAATCAGGGCATTTCTGGATCCCTCTATTGGAACATATTTTTGATGCATCATTCATAACTTCTTAGGACTCCTCTTCAGTTTAAAATTTGGTGTGAACAGGTTGGTCATGGAACTCGTGCTAACCCAGAAGATACAATGAGTGAGTAAAGCACATATATTAGACATATTAAGTTTGTGATCTTTGATATTGCAGGATGTCTGTGAGTATCGGCATTATTCGGAGTGAGTAGTATTTAAGTAAACTAGATAGTCTTGCTAGTGTTACCATTACAGGATTTCTATATGTATTGGTTTATTTGGGGTGGCATTAGCTAGTATTGCTAATGTTACAGTTGAGAGCACAGGAAATGGAAATGAAAGAGAGAGCAAAAATGACAAAATTCACAGCCTTCTGGCTGACAACATAACACTCTGCCACGCGTAATTAAACTATCATTGATTGCCGGCGCTGGCATATATAATACAAGAGTAACAATAAGTCCTTGGTACCATTGATAATCTTGATTTCAATCAAGTATAGTGTGCGAGAAATGAACACAATCAAAGTTCTGACTGATGCGAAACATAGACAAAGTCCGGGCATTGGGGTTTGATGACCTGACGTCCAGAGCGAGTTGTTATTGGGGTGGCCCCATGCGATGAGTTTGACGAGGCTGCTCGGGTGGGCAGACACTCTCGGAGACGCTGCAGCAGGTCTCACAGGGGTGTGAGCCATTACGCTGGGAGCCCGATGAAGGGCCTCTGGAGTGGAATCCGTGGAGGGCTCCGGAGCTGGAGATGCTGGCAGGGAGCGGTCAGCAACAAGAGGTGGCTGAATTAGAGGGCCCAGTGTAGGTCCATCAGCTGTAAGGGTAGGCATAGGTGCTGGCATGGCCTACTCGACCATATCCCATGACAACTCAATTGGAACAGCCTTGGGGTCTCGGAGGCGTAGATGAGATGTTGAAATTTGTTTGGAGTGTCCATCAACAATCACTAGATAGGAGACAGTTGAGAATCTATGCTGAATTTTACCTGGAACCGCCTTGAGTTTGCGATGAGTGACAGAGCGCACCCACACTAGGTCACCTGGGGAGAAATGTGCGAACTTGGAAGATTGTGAAGCAGTGAATTTTGCCTGAGCCTCCTTCATTCTTTGCTTGAGAACAATAGACGGGTGGAGAAGTGAAAGCTTGATGCGGGGCTTTCGCCCCAAAAATTCCTTCAGCTGGTTTAATCTTAGTTACGGTGTTAGGCGTGTTGCAATATGCCAAAAGAAAGGCGTTCAGCATTTAGTAGAAACATCAAACAATTGTTTCATGAAAGCTGTCTTGGTGGTCTTAACGACAATCTCCGCCAAACCATTAGATTGGGGGTGGTAAACAGGAGAAGGGGAATGTACAATTCCATTGTTAAACAGAAAACTAGCGAACGCAGCTGATGAGAACTGCGGATCTTTGTCAGAAACGACCTCCTCAGGCAGCCCCCAGGCTGTAAGCATTGAGCGTAGAGCTTCACAAGTGGGCTCTGCCGAGATGCCTTCGTGCATGATGCGGACCTCGGGCCATTAAGAATGACCATCTACAGTAATGAGTAGAGTCTTACCTTCAAATTCAGCAAAATCAATATAGATCCTTTGCCAACTTCTAGTAGGCGAGGACCAAGGAATCAAAGGCTTGTGAGGAGCAGTTGACTGGGGTGATTGGCAAACACCACACCTGTTTACCCTAGCTTCCAATTCGTCATTGAGACCTGGATACCCATACAAAATTACGTGCTAGGTTCTTCATACGACTAGAGCCAGGATGAAGCTCATGAAGGAGCTCCAGGACTTCGGGACGAAGTGCTGACGGGACGATGACCCTAGACAACCATAATAAGCAATCAGATTCTGCGGACTATTCCAGGGCTCACCGATGAAAAGGGCGAAGACCTTCATCGGGCACCACATCAGGCCAACCATTGAGGACATATGTGAGCACTAGACTCAATATGGGATCCTTCCTGGTATCAGTGGCCACCTTGACCGCAGTGAGAGGTCCCAGGGACACCAAGGAGTTATTGTAAATGTCATACTCAACCTCAGTCTGATCGGGGAAAGGGTTTCGGGTAAGAAAATCAGCATAAGGAATCATTTAGATTTTTAAAATGTGATCTTATACTGAAAGGCTGACAGCAGGATGACCCAACGTTGTAGGCGAATATCATTGAGAGGTCGCATGTTAGCTTTAGACCCAAAAATAGACACCAACGCTGCATTGTAAGTGCATAGCTCAAAAGGTCGGCCAAACGGGTATTTACTAAATTTCTTAAGTCCAAAAATAATAGCTGCAGCCTCACGGTCGTGCTGGGGGTAGTTTTTCTCAGCATTGGAGAAGGTCTTAGATGCGAAAACAATAGGGCGTTCCACCCCATCGGGGAAGATGTAGGAGATGACAGCATCCGCATCATACTGATAGGCATCACTGGTCATTCTAAGTGTCAGGCCAGTAGAGTGAGGAATAAGCACCAGATCGCCACTTAATTCCTGATAATTCAAGACCTTGATGATAAGCCCTTTGTTGCTTAAATCCCCCACCCCTATTTGCATCCTGCTTGAGCAATGCATACAATGGACGAAGCATAATGGACATGTTGGGGATGAACTTTGCGTAAAAGGTTACAAACCCAATGAACGAATGAAGTTCAGATTTTGATGAAGGCTCTTTGGCTATAAGGAGAGCCTGGATGTGGTCCTGATATGGATGTAGCCCTTGGGCATCCAAAATGTGACCTAAAAATCTAACCCTTGGCCTTAGGAAATGACACTTTTCTAGTTTGACAGTGAAATTATATTCCACAAAACTTGGTAGAATAACTTAAACTTTATGTAGGCACTCCTCATCTGTGTTACTTGACACTAATATGTAATCCAAATAAATAAAACAATCAATACCTGCCAATACCTGATTAATGATGCTTTGAAAGATGGCTGGAGCCGAAGACAAACCATATGGAAGGCGAAGGTACTTGTATGGGCCATACGGAGTGATAAAAGTTAAAATCTCCTGAGAAGCTGGTTCCAACTTTAGCTGTTGGTAAGCCTGGGTGAAATCGAGTACACTGAAAACAGAACCTTGAACAGTAGACTAGTCATCAATGACCGGTAAAGGATAGTGCTCAAGATTTTAATGAGGGCTTACTGTCACTCTGAAATCTCCACACACCCGTGCAGATTTGTTAGCCTGGGGAACAATTACCAAAGGTGTTCCCCAGGTGTGACTATTGATTTTCTGAATAAAGCAGCTTGTTTCCATTTCCTCAAGGGCCTTCTTGACAGCATTCCTCAAAGGAATAGGAATGACACGAGGGCCATAGAATACCGGAATGGCTCCCTCTTTCAGAACTATATTAACTTCCACACCCTTAATCTCACCTGGTACCTCTTTGAAGACTGAGGGATGTTTATTCCTGAGCAGGCCCACCACATCACCTTGTACCTACCGAACATATTTTATGGGAAATATAGCATTCCAATCCAGATGAATATGGCTGATCCAAGATATGCCCAATAGTGAGGGGAAGGAGCCCCGAACCACTACTAGGGGTAAAGTAGCATACTGCCCCTCATAAAAAATTCTAACAAGGGTTTCCCCCAGCCGATCTAGTTTGTGCCCAGTGCAACCACGAAGTGAAGTGGTACTCACCAGAGGAAGGTGTTTGAAATGTGCAAGGTACACTGGATCACCAATAAGACTAGCGCTGGCCGCTGTATCAACTTCCATGGTGAGAGGTATACCATTGACTTTCAACTGAACACTGCTGCTAGCTGGTGCCTTACTATTGTTGATCACGTACAAGTCACAAGATTTAGTAATTTAGACAGTCACTGAAAGTATGTCCTCCTGAATTTGACGTACACCTCCTTGATGCTGAGAGGAATTTTTTACCATGCGACAAACCTTAGCAATATGTCCTCTAAAATGACAGTTATGATATTGCGCATTTTTGAAGGGACAGTTAGACCTAACATGAGACCCACCACAACCTGCACACAACGCGCTTTGAGACAGATGATGATTGGGTCCTGACGAGAGCTGAGGTTTTGGCTCTTGACTGGATTGGAACTTTTTATTAAATTTATTGTTCTTCTGTTGATATAGGTGAATTGCGTTGATGAGATCAGGGTTGTCGCTGGCATTGGCCGTGCAGTGGCTGGTCCAGGGATCTCGTAGCGAATTACGAGAGCAACCATTGAGCTGAAGTTACCCTCTTCATTCCTGATCTTGTCGCGAACAATGTCCAACGAAATGTTGTGATAAAACTGCGACTTGAGGGCGTCATCCGGGAATGTTCTGAAGCTACAAGTGGTGGCAAAATGACGTAAAGATAGAATGAAGGCCACGTAGGACTATCCAACACGCTGTTTGCGAGAACTAAAGGCAGAACGCTCTTCGCACAATTATCTTGTGGTAGCGTAGTGAGTTTCGAGGAGAGTCTTTAGTTGGGTGAAAGTCTTGGTTCCCGGCGTGACCGATAAGACCTGGTAGGTGATCGAGCCAATGCATCTTAGGAGCCAAGCAACTCTTATGTCAGCTGCAATTGTTTCAGTGATGTAGAAATGTTCAAATCTGGCAAAATATGACTTGATGTTTTAAAGACGAGAGTCAAAAGTGGAAAACTTAGGCATGTCGAAACTGTTGACATACGAAAATTGCACACACAAGAGCTACACACACGATACTAGACACAAAAGAAATTCAGGGCTCTTGAAATAAAAACAATAATTACTGGTCATCCATCAGTTGTTGTAACTTAACTATAATTTTGGATTGAGGAAGTTATTCGTAATTGAAAGATTTAGACATGATGGTAATAGCTATAATACGCCATTAGAATATGAACTCAGCCTAGCGCCGCCATTGCATGGTTGAGAGCACAGGAAACGAAATGAAGAAGAGAGCAAAGAATAACAAAACTCACATCCTTCTGGCTGACTACATGACACCCATTAGGAACGGCGTTATTAGTGATGTATGTGTTTCTAACTACTATTTTACGGTAAAATATTGAACTTCAAATAAGTGTGAATGTGATACCCTCTTTTTATTTTGCTAGAAAGTTAATTATGTTGTGACCCTTGTTTATCCACTATTTCTGTGTTTTATGGTATTTTAACTTTTTTTTTATTTAACAACTCTCATTTCTAAAGTTATTGTTTACTTTTTTAATCGACACGTTTCAAAATGGTGAGAAAATGAGTAAATCTATTATCAGGCCTCGTCTTATTCTCCTTAATTTATGAAAACATTTTATTTATACTGAATTAATTTTGACTATTTCGACAACGGTACTTCTAATAAATTTAGAGTCAAGTACATTAATATCACAATATTTTTCCAAATTAAGACTTTAATTTATCTCTTTTTTTTTAAACAAATCTCGACTTTTATGCCAAATCCTCAAAGAACCGTCTCTTCTGTCATCTGCTTACTATTCCTTTAACTTTTTTTTTTACTTAACGTTGTTATAGGATAATTCATATTAAACACACAAAAGTCAGCCTTCTAGGGTATTGTACGCTTTATCCTTCCCATTCCTTTCTTAAATTATCCAAAATATTGATATTAGCCGTTTATTATACCTAACATTAAAACACGTAAAATCAAACAAAAAGAAGCAAAATAATAATAAAAACAACTTTACAACCCATCTTATGACCACAATTTACTTTACTTTATATTAAATTTAACTTCAAGCGATTTGATTCGATGTAACTTAGGTGATCACAAGTGTCCATAACGACTAAATTCTAGACAAAGCTAAACATAATATTGTTAACTGTCATGGAAATAATAAACTAGTTTCCCATATTAATTATTATGACACCGATCCAAACCAGCTTAACCTAGCCTTCCATTTGTTATTAATTAAATTTATTATTATAAATAAAATAAACTATCCAATGTAATAATTAAATGGGGATGATACACATCAGACAATAATGTCATAGCCATTTTAGTGTGCACTTTTCAAGATCACGAGTGTAACACAAAACATCATGGGGTGACACCATCTGTCCATTGCGCAGGATCACCGTTAAGTTGCACGTCACTGTCAATATTTAAAATTTGAAAGTTATTTGGGCGATGTTGTGTCAAGTTATTTAGTATTATAGTATTTAATAAAAGTGTAAACAAATGTTAAAGCTTGGTGTCATTCGATTCTGCATAGACTTTCTATAGTGTACATAGTAAAGTGAATGAAATATCTAAACTTAGTACCATTACAGTGAAAAAGCGCCTCACATGGGACGGATAAAACATACTATAGCCGCCATGTATAGGCCTGTACTAGACTATCAATATGATTGGATGGCTAGAACATTTAGGATAGTCCTTCACTTAATGCTCATGTAATGGGAAAGTTCTCCCCTAGACAAATCTTCCTAAGTTAAGTGAACGTTAAGTTAACTGCATAATGATGACTTTCACTTAAAAACATAAGAACTGTAACGTTACCTGAAAATTAAATGAACGTCAAGTTGATTGTGATTCCGGCATGTCCAACAAATTTTAACTACTTTTCAGTTTCTTTACATCTCCATGGTGTTTCTTGTAAATATTGATGTGTAGCTTAAGGAATATTTTTAATTAACTTATCACCCAGGCCTACTGTTTTTGAGATTTTGTTTTTTAATTTTAGTATGTAAATTGTAAAGCATTTCTTTCAACAGAAAACCATTTTATAAATGTATTCAAATTTGTTATAGTATATTTTATTAGTACATACTGTAACTTACATTTTCATGGTAGAAGGGCCTATCTTAAGAAACTGTTCAACATGTAATCACACAATACTAAGGGTGGTATGCAAGAATGTATAGTGGATGCTTAGTGGACCGATAGTGTGGTCCCGAGCACACAATCACTCCACCTTTTAACTTATGATGACGCACAAGCATCCACTTAGTCAAGTTCTTGCATACGGCCCTAAGTGAACGACACAACACTGAGGAGCAGACTGGGCTGAACTGGAACGGAGAGAACCTTGTCTTGACATGTGGAGGTGACCTTGATAGGGATTGAAGCGGGGGAAACATGTGGATACAAGGTTCTCTTCACTTCAGTCCAGTCTGCTCCTCATTGTTGTGCAGTTCACTTAGTATTGTGTGATCATATGTTAAACAGAACTTTTCTTAAGGTGCCAACACGAAAATGTACTAGAGACGCTGACTATTTTTGGTTATATTTGGTTGTGGAGAGGTGGCTTGAAATAATCTGAGAAGTACAACTCCTATAAATCAAAAAGACAACGCCTATAATCAAAAGGGCTTAGGCTCTGAACTGTATTTTGGATGTAAGATAAGAGATCAAGATAAAACATGGGCATGTCATATCTTCTGCACACGCTATGAGATGAATATTCGAGCATGGCTAAAAGGTATGAAGAGATCTATGTCGTTCCTAACTCCTATTGTAGGCCTGTGGCGAGACCCAAAAGATCATGCAAGTGACTGCTACTTTTGTACTACAAAAACTTACCTACCTACCTGTATATGGCTTTTCTTTAAAAATAATAGGCATAAGATTGAGCAGCCAAACTTTCACTCACACTGCACCAATTGTCGCAATTATAAATTGCCAGTACCAGTATCTCCAGAAATGTATTTATTTGAAGTTGAGAAAATTGGCGATGACAATCCTGAGATTCAAGTTCCAGGTGGTGGGCGACTATCCACCTCTTTCCTGTTCTTATGAACCTCATCTCACTACTCAAGCTGAACTGAATGAATTAGGGAAGGAGCTTAACTTAACCTCTCAAAAAGCCAATCTTAGCCACTAGGCTCTTATCTTCAAGACTAGATCCTACGGGACAAAATCACAAAAATGTCTTGAGTATTGAAGCCGTCAAAAAGACCTCATACAGCCTAATTGTTTTTAAAGAGTGGTGATTTCTGCTTTAGTAAATGTATGAATAGTTTGATGAGGTACCTACTTAGGATATGAACACCATCCTGATGAGTGGTGACATTTATTCATCAAAAATGAATCTTAAAACCATACATCTTCACATTGGTAACACTCTGCCATCCATTCCCATTGGCCATTACCATCACATGGAGTCCTATGAAAAGGTGAAGATACTTCTGGAGAAGATAAATTATATTGCATATGTTTGGAAGATGTGTGGGGGATCTGAAAATGGTAGTACTGTGTGTTAGGACTGCAGTTGGGGTACACATTGTACTGCTGTTATGATTGGTCAAGCAAGATAATTACCACCAAACCCAGTGGCCACCATGTCAAGGCTTAGTTCCTGGACAAAATCCCCTTGTTGATCCTAAAGAAAAGTGTAAGCTACCTCTTACACATGAAGCTTGGCTTGTTGAAGAATTTTGTTAAGTCCATGGATGAACATAGTCATGGTTTTAAACATCTAAAGGAAATATATCCCTCAATCAATGATGCCAACATAAAGGGGACATATTTTTAGGGTCACAAATTTGACAGGCTATGAAAGATAATGTATCTTAGTATGTTCTAAATTCTGCAGAAAAAAAATAACATGGCATATTTCTAAAATGGTCGTTCAAACTTTTCTGGGTAACCATCAGCTCCAAACTACAATGAACGTGATGAATTTTTCTAAGCTTCCAACAAACACTTAAAGTGAAACATATCATTAAAAATACACTTTCTGCCTCTCATTTGGATTTCTTCCCTCCAAACCTTGAGATGTCAGTGATGAACACGTAGAGAGATTTCAGCAAGATAGCGCTATGATGGAATCACGTAACCAGGGAAATTGTAATACAAACATGCTAATAGACTACTACTCGACCACGAGGAGAGAGGAACACGTAGAGAGATTTAACCAATATATCGCTATAATGGAAAAATGTAACCAGGGAAAGTGTAATACAAACATGCTTGTAGACTACTCTCGACCATGAGGAGAGATTCCAAAGATACTGTTAACAAGAGAAAATATCCAGTCAAAGCAATAAAACATAAATAACCCTTTTCAAAATATTGTAAATAAATAAATATATATATGTATATAATTTATTTATAAATAAATTTATTATAATTTATTTATAAATAAATATATATACTATATATATATATATATATATATATATCCAGTTCTAAGCAATAAAACATAAATAACCCTTTTCAAAATATTGTAAATAAATAAATATATATACAATATATATAAGTATATATATATATTTATTTATTTACAAATATATATAAAGTATATATATATATTTATTTATTTACAATATGTTTTATGTATTATGTTATTTATGTTTTATTGCTTTTACTGGATATATATATATATATATATATATAAACAATAAAATTTCTCAAAAACCATGCATGATATAACTGTTTAAAACCATTTTGAATTCAGTATAAAAAAACTACATACAAACACGATTAACCATAAGAGAAACAAAAACTTGTTGACCAGTGAAGTGTTCTATCAATTGACATAAGGTCTTAAAAGTACCTGTTTGAAACATAAAATATAGCACCACCACTTAACGAAGTATCAAAAATCCCTAAAACTTGGCATTGTGGAACTAGTCTACCCAAATTGTGTTTTCTTTTAGTAGGTATCTTTTCACAGATTAATGTATTTGAACTTCAACTCCTGGTCCATCAAGAACAAAGTTTGGTTTATCCTGAAGCAATTTCTGAAACAAAGGTCATTTAAATACTTATAATATTGTACCACTGAACTTATACTCATTAAAATATAAATATATACTTGACTACACCAAAGCAAGAGTATTATAAGAATTAAATCAAATGATAAACAAGTAGTTTATAAAACTTTCCTTTGGTTAGTGAACTTATTCTGTATAATAATATCGCGCAAACAATAACTTTGCTATATTTTAATGTTTTTGCTTTAGCAAGACAAAAGCTTACAGCAACTAGCTTGGTTTTTCCATATCAAACTCAAATCTTGAAAATGGGATACTATTTCTTTATTCCTTTTACCCAACACAGATTGTAGATCTTTTAGTGCATAATTAACGTTATCCAAACTGTTATACATACTAGCTTTATTTAATCCTCTTACAAAAACTCACTTAGTAAATTATCCAACAAAAACATACTAAAACCATAGCTAGTAACTACGCAAATAAAATGTGATTGGCCTGCCCCCACAACGTTTTGAAATAATAGCTACAGAATTGCCAACTTTAAAAAAACTAATATTCTAAAACTAATATTATATTATCATTATAATTTGATAATTAAACAATCTTTTATGTGTTGATAATAACAATCTTATCCATCCAAACTTAGCCTAACCTGCCAAGTTTATTAAAATTCAATTTCATTGACATTTGAATGGATTTTTAATACATTTAGAGACTAGTTATTCCCATGTAAAGTTGTCATGTGTGTTTCTTGGTCAAGAAGTAGTTGTAGCCAAGATTCCGTGAATCTGATAAAGACATTATAATTGTGTTATCATTAATTATTCAACTAACCATTCAAAATATTTTAGTGGCTGCCCTTTTTTGTGTCTTATAAAATTAATAAAGCTTTGAGATTTTTTTAAATATAGTTTCTTAAAATAAATTGTAGACGTTCTTTACCCCATATGGCACTATCTTGGTATGTCATTAAAAGGATTGGTTTGCAAGTTTATAGGCCTAAGTCATAAGTAAGTGTTTGTGGTGGGTGGAACAGTTGTCACAACTGATACATCTGGCCAGTGATAACTATAAAGCTGTTTGAAGATTCGTCAGTTTGAATCTTGCTGAAGCCCAAGTGCAAACATAAAAAAAAAAAAAAATGAGGAAATTAGGCGAAGCAATTAGAAACTGTCCAAATTAATATAAAATAGTAAATAATAGGGGAAAGAAAGATGTTAAAGATAAAAGAGGCTGGCAAAATTAAAACTGTGAATGAAACAATTAAGTTTGGCAAAAGAGTCTGCAAAAATTGTTAGGCCCTACATTTAGGCCTACTCCCATGAGTAGTCGGGCTAAATGTATATTATTTTGGATGCTGTAGGCCTGATATTTTCTGTTCAGTTGTTCTTATAATTCATTCTAATGTTCTATGAGTGTCTTGTTCCAGCAGTTCTTCTATTTAAGTCCGATGCTAATATGAGAACCAGATCCAGTTCCCAAGAGGTAGATATGGATGCTCACACAACTTTTATTTTAGCACCGCGTCTTACTATCCATTCAGCTTATACATTTATGTACTAATGACACTAATGGGTCAGGGATAGAGAAGGTTGAATTTAGAGGAAGTGTACTAGCATTTATTTGGAGAGAGAGAGAGATGAGAGGGAAACCATTTAGTTTCAAAAATATTGATGAGACTAAGGAGTAAGATAATGCAGACAAATATGTATCCAAGCAACTTTACCCAATTCCAAAGCCCTTGATATTGTTGACAGTTTCCCTGCCACTGGAGAAAACTATCCCAGAGTAAGTTAATGCAAAAACTTAAACCATACTTTGTTAAATATCATTTATTGGTAGAGATCTCACATAAGAATTATAGTAACAAATGAATGCCAGTAGCGTTCTTGTTGTGTCTTTCCTATAATAGAATTGACATTAACTTTTTTTTAAGCACTGAGTCTTACTTCTTGTTCAGACTATACAATATGTACACACTATGTTAATGAGTTAAGGTTTAAAGGAAGACTTTACAGAGAAGGTGTAGGCCTACCCACATTTGTGTGGCAGGAGAGTGGAAAACCATTTTGTAAAAACAACCCTCAGTACACCTGAGCAGGATTTGAACATCAATCTCTGTCATCGGCAGTCTAGTCTAACATGAGAGTTACACCTTAGACCATGCGGCCACCGAAGAAGGTGAAACCCACCCTAGTGCGTTGGAAAGTTTAGGGGTAACTTTAGAGAAATATGCAGCCATGTTGTTCCCTATGACTGTGGCTCTCTTACACCCTTGGCAGAGGAGTGGTGGAGGAAAGGAAAACAAACCTGGAGAATGAAGTAGAGGGTGAGGAGAGGATTGAACTTTCTGTCGAAACTCCTTATACTCCATCACTGCTGATCCAGATGAGCCATAAAGTAAGAAGAAAGATTTAAGTTACACTGAAGATACATTACCTTCAGCGGCTACTCTTGTAGAGAGTAGTCCCCAGGTCTCATGTTTGTGCTAACTGCTTCTTAGCAAAGAAGACGACTTTAAAGAAAAGAACCTTCCTTTAGAAGGATAAGAAAGCATGTTTTCTTTATTTGAAGAAAGGTCATGTTTCAAAAATGTGCAGAACTAAGTTGATATGTGATTTCTGTAGTAAAAGACACAGCAGTCTAATATATCAAAACACAACTCCCTCAAGGGATGCTTCTAATGTGCAACTTCTGTCTCATTCATTGATTCATAATGAAGGAGATTAGCAGTGATAAACCGTTTGTGATTTTACAAACATTGAAGGTTAGTAATATTAGAGGCACCTCTGTTTTAGAGTCCAGGGCAATGTTTCACACCGACAGTCAAAGGTCTTATACTCTTGAATTTGTAACACAGGAGCAAGGTTACCCAGTCATTGCACTGACATTTGCTGTTTTGTGGTGACGTTACCAAAGAAAGACAACATTCACCAGGGCTGCCAATCACCTGGAAAACACAGGGAATTTGGTGGCAAGGAAATAGTGGCAACCCTTTTCATGACACGATATTTTTGGAAATTTTGAGGAAACTTATGCATTCAATTTATCAGCAAGTTATTACAGAGTATCGCTCTTTTAAAAAGGTCAGTGGTTGAATGAACTTAAAGGCAAAGAAGTTACAGATCAATGATACTGACGGTCTCATTTAGGTATTAGTAGGAGCTGATGTATCTGGAAGCTAACAACAGGACAAACATGTAAACTAACCATATTCTTGTTTGTATTGAGAAACTGCTTGAACGGACCTTAGTGGGTAAAGCAGCTTCCAGTGATTATTCTGCTACAATCCATATCAGAGATGCCTATGTGGGAGGTAGAGATTCTTAGTATCAGTGATCCTGTCTTAAGAGAAACTAAAGATGAAGCAAAAGATCCAATAATGGAACATATACCCACGAACTGTGTTTGTTTATAACTGAAGAAAATAGTTATGAAGTTCATTTTCCTTGGAATGACATTTGGCCATTTCTTGCACTCAACAAGGCCATGGTTGAGAAAAGGCTACTAAACACCGACAAGGAATTGAAAATTGGTAATATTTTTACTCAGTGGAAAAAGGGGCCAAGATCATTGAAACTGTTCTGGAGGATGGGAGCTTCAGACACTATCTACCTCATCGTGTTGCTGTGAAGGAAACTAGTTTGACTACACCTGTGCATCTGTATTTGATGCTTCAGACACTATCTACTCATCGTGTTGCTGTGAAGGAAACTAGTTTGACTACACTTGTGCACCCTGTATTTGATGCTTCAGACACTATCTACATCATCGTGTTGCTGTGAAGGAAACTAGTTTGACTACACCTGTGCATCTTGTATTTGATGCTTCAGACACTATCTACATCATCGTGTTGCTGTGAAGGAAACTAGTTTGACTACACCTGTGCATCTTGTATTTGATGCTTCAGACACTATCTACATCATCGTGTTGCTGTGAAGGAAACTAGTTTGACTACACCTGTGCATCCTGTATTTGATGCTTCAGACACTATCTACATCGTCGTGTTACTGTGAAGGAAACTTGTGTGACCACACCTGTGCATCTTGTATTTGATACTTCAGACACTATCTACATCGTCGTGTTGCTGTGAAGGAAACTAGTGTGACCACACGTGTGCATCCTGTATTTGATGCTTCAGACACTATCTACATCGTCGTGTTGCTGTGAAGGAAACTTGTGTGACCACACCTGTGCATCCTGTATTTGATGCTTCAGACACTATCTACATCGTCGTGTTGCTGTGAAGGAAACTAGTGTGACCACATCTGTGCATCCTGTATTTGATGCTTCAGACACTATCTACATCGTCGTGTTGCTGTGAAGGAAACTAGTGTGACCACACCTGTGCATCCTGTATTTGATGCTTCAGACACTATCTACATCGTCGTGTTGCTGTGAAGGAAACTAGTGTGACCACACTGTGCATCCTGTATTTGATGCTTCAGACACTATCTACATCGTCGTGTTGCTGTGAAGGAAACTAGTGTGACCACACCTGTGCATCCTGTATTTGATGCTTCAGACACTATCTACATCGTCGTGTTGCTGTGAAGGAAACTTGTGTAACCACACCTGTGCATCCTGTATTTGATGCTTCAGACACTATCTACATCGTCGTGTTGCTGTGAAGGAAACTAGTGTGACCACACTGTGCATCCTGTATTTCCTTCCATCCTTCATGTATTCATATGTCAAGTCATGTGATATACAGCTGTCATTTTTGATAGATATTATCAACACCTATAAAATAACACTAATAATATAGTAAATTGGTGGCATTCTTGACCACAAGAAATATTTTGTATTTTGTAGGAAAATCAAGGTATAACTTTCTCTCTTGCATAACTTAGAGGAAATTTTTACAAATTGAAGGGAACAAACAGAAAACTAGGAGCGATGAAGGTTTTAATCCCGGCCAGGTGTACTAAGGTGGTATTTCCTAAATGGTTTCCCCACCCTCCTCTGCAAATGTGGGCACATTTCCTCTAAATTATGCCTCACTCATTCCTACACAATTAATGCAAATATGTGGATAGTATGGATGGGTAGTAAGATGCTACACATCAAATAGGTTCATACTCGCATTTGCATTTATTAATGTTATATTTAATATATAAGGTACTAATTCATTATCATTAAGTTTTGATTAAAACAATAATTGTGTATGTTGAAGGTCAAGAGAGAAGTTGGTCCAAAGCCACGACCTTCCATTCACTCACGTAACATAAACATCTCTCACCCACCATGGATAGAAATGTGCCCACCATGGGGAGACATGTGCCCACCATGGAGGGACATGTGCCCACCATGGAGAGAAACTCACCCACCACGGAGAGAAACTCACCCACCTCTCACGATTACAGGAAGACACACTTCCATATACCCAAGCATATCAGCGACACAACAGCAGTCCTCAGAAGATGAAGCAGAATATGAAACACAAGAGGTCAAGGTTAATCTAATGTAAACAGAACATATGTTGATCCAAATACACATATTGCAGGTAAAATTCATAATAAAGCTTCTCAGAGCAACCATCCATCAAATGGAAATGTTCCTATACTTGTGCTCTGTATATTAGTGGTTGCCGCTGCTGTCTTTTTGTACTACAAATCAATGAATGATGATATAGAGTCCATTTCTCAACTACAATCACCTGAGGTGGCACGTAAAGACCGTAGAGACGAGGAAGAACTTACAAGGTCAATTTTTAAACTACGCGTTAAGTTTCCATCCCAGACAATGTGTGGCCCGAGTTTTCCGCAGGTATTAAAAAAGTGATTCGAGATGAGCCGATACAACCTTCTACAATCCTGATAATCCACAATGGAGACACTGCGAGACAAACTGTGAGCTGTCTCACACAGGAACTTGCAAATTTGTCCCGTAAGTTCCTGAATGGGAGTGGCCCTAATCTAATTAGTATCAATGGGGAACAGCTGAAAACAAGGAGGATCCTACAGACAACGGCTGGTTGATAACTAGATACCACCCGTTGGTTGAATATCAACGAGTCTTGGTTGTTTATAATCTTGAGAAGATTCCTGGAGCCTTGGCACAGGCGTTTCATTATTTTTGTGACGAGTACTCACCACTGGTAGACAAAGCTTTTATTTGTTTACGCTGAGCATCTCAGGCTACAATAAGGGGAGACCTCATGAAGTAGCTGAAGAGGAGCTTAAGAAACTCTGGATAAATGATATAGAGGAAGACAAATTAGCAGCACTCATCACCCGCATCACTAGTTCTGTTGTCAAAGTGGTTCCTGAACAGGGCTTAACAGAAAAATGTTGAAACTTGAATTTTTGCATTTTTCTAATTATAAAAGATTAACAAAAGACTTGATTTTCATTTATTAAATTAATAAAATTATAATATAAGGCTGACTAATAAGGTCTTATCACTTTGTGTGTGCAAATATGTGGGTCATATCAGATGTTAGGGCTTGTTGGATATGTCAAAAACATGTTTCCTTCCTTCTATTTAGTCAACAGCTTCAGTACTGTGTGTTTGTACAGATGGTGGCATGGGTATCCAGCTCAGAGTTGTTGCAAAGGGGGTGAAGGCAAAGGAAAATATTTAAAAGAGAAAAAAAATAGCATAAAAGAATAGTAAAATAAAGTAAACTCCCACTAAATTGCTTCTCAAAGGGTTGAATGCTAAAAAAAAATGTATAGGGAGGGTTATACCTCCCTTGCCTTCAAAGTTTCCTTAGAGCTGGTAATGAGTTCACACCAAAGGGATATCTTTGCAACACCTGTTTTTACCTCGGCGCCATTTGATAGCTGAGGCAGCAGTGGAGTATTCATGATAATTACTCTAAATGATGTTTGGTTTCAACTCTTTTGTTGTGAAAGCACACTTATTTGAAAAGAAATTACTTCCTTCACAAAAACTCCTAGCAAAGGTTTGTAGCTATTAGCTAGAGATGTATCAAATCCACTTTTTCTCAAATATGAACTTTAGAAAACATGGAAAGCATAAATGCTTACCTTTTGCACTTGGGTATGATATATATATATTTTTTTCAAATCTAATTTTGCTTACTTAAGTGGTAAATTGTTCATTCTGATTTTTAGCTTTGTCCTATAACTATGCCAGTCTAACCATTTGAAAACAATTCATTTTTTCAGTTCTTGGTTATGAAATTTTTTCAAATCTTCTAATCTTGTACCAGACTACTCATCAATGTTCAATTGAAATATTTATTTTACTCTGACAGAACATAATAATTTCATTCAAACGAGCATGACGACAACTCAAAATATTAGCCATCTATTGTTGGACATGTACTGTATGTTCCTTGGTGGCAAATACCTGTTCTTCCCAACACAAAACTTTTGATTGTTTTATAAATCATTTGTGGTACCTTGCACCACATCCTTTCTACATATATTTTTAAGAAACAATTGGTTTAAAATGCACTTTCTGCTATGGTCTCTCTAAAGCTTCCATTAATGATGTCAAAATTAATTCATTGTACAACAACATTAAGAAAAGTCAAAAGGCTTGCGGTACAGTAATTTTTTATCCAAACAAATCATATAATTTATGCTATTTACAAAATATAGCCTTAAAAAGGCCTCAGACAATAACATATACAATGGCATAGGCACATAAAACAAGAAGTGTCTTGTTTGTTCAGAGAGTGACAAAATAGTTCCTTTAACTGCATGCAAGGCCAACACGCCTAGATGATAATAATTCTGGCCCAACTGCCTTAATTTAATTGACATATTAATTCTAAATCAATATCAAAAACAAAGATAGAATCATCCATATATCACCCAAAAGGTTTACAAAGAGCAATACCAGAGTACAGTGAAGCCCCTAACCGTCTAGAACAAAGTCTGCCCGGGTGTAACACATTACCATTATTTATATTACATTAGAAAATAAAATACATAATCATGACAATGTGTACTTAAGCGTAGTGAGGAGGACCATTGAGGACAGGTGGTTGGAAAATAAGGCTATTCTAGTTCTAAGGAAACCGGAGGAGATGGGGTTTGTACTGTAACTGCCGGCATGGGTAGCTTGGTGGACTAGTCATATCACAGCTCAAACAGTCTGTTAATGTGTCCAATGGAGCCAACACTCTTACCATTGGATCACAAATAGGGCAGCAGTTTGCTAAATTTTACATTGTTGTAGCTCTCTTAAAAGAAATTCTACATGTCCATTAAAATGTAATCATATAACAACAGCTGTTAATTTTAAAAACATTTTCACAAACTTAAGCTACCATCAAACCGATTCAATGATAAATGCAGTATATTTGCACACACACAAGGGGAATGCTTCACATCTTTCCTCTCTCATAGGAAATTGTGGAAATTTAACAAACTACATTTGAAGGTCAACAATGTGACTTGGAGCAGTAACAAACTATTCAAATATCTACCACAGACCTATTTTACCTCTATGCCAAAGAAGTTGCATTGCGTTGAATGAATGTAGGTTTGAGTTGTGAAAATTAAGGGCTTTTAATAATGTTTAGCAATTAAATTTTATCATTATTCAGTAGGAACCATCAAGTAAATCTCCATTATCTCCAACGTAATATTTAAAACTCTGATATTTAAATTTGAAGATATAAATAACTACATTAATTGTTCAAATTGGAAAACAAATTAGTTAAGAAAATATATGCTTTAGATTTGTTAAATACAAATTAATTAATAGAAATACCTATCTGCATACCATGATTTAACATGTCACTCTAACGTTAGACTGGATTGTCAGTGATGGAGAGATCGGGGTTTGAATCCTGGTTGGGTTTCTGAAGGAACTTTTCCCTAAATGGTTTTCCACTCTCCCTCCACACAAATGTTGGTACAGGTTTTTTTTCTAATTCTACTTTTCCCATTCCTACCAAAAGAGTGTTAAAATGCAGATTGCCCAAACAGATTTTTAAAAAAAAACCTTATTATAAATCTAGTGGTAGTTTTAGAAATGTAATTGAGTCATATTTCAAAAATAGATCAACCATTAGTAAAAAATGACCAGCTTTATAGTGTGCAATTCACTTACCTCATAACCTTAATGTTTTGGCAAGCAGTGTTGTGTAACACATACTTAGGTATCGGTTCAACGTTTGGAAAGAACTATTACCGATACATACAAACTATCCACTGCACTATTAAAAGGACATAAAATTGCAATGAAACCCACTCGATTATGTGGCTTCACTTCAATAAACCATGTGGCTTCTTTGATGTCTACTGTCAAAACTCAGAAAATTGCATCATGGACTTATCATAACATTATTTTAACTGACCTTGCACCAGGTCACTGATGCAGCTTTATCAAATGGATCTTCTGATAGGTAGAGCCACGTGTAGTGGGAACAAACCTTAGGAATTCTCAGGCGCTTATTATAAACACCTGATTTGTGCAGCTAAAAGATCTCCTTCATCCACTGAGTGCAACTACTATGGTAGGGAGAAAAAAAGGGTATGGGTTGTTGATAATGGTAGTTTACAATTATATTAGACCACACATTTGAGAAAATTTTTAAAATTCCTGTATTGGTGAATCATATTTGTCAACCAACTAGTTGCGTGCTTCTCCAATCAATCAACCTAAATATTTAAAAGGTCTCTTTCAATTTATTTATATGTTATTGTTTTGTAGTTACACTAATATATGAAAGTTCAATCGAGGTAAGTGTGTGTATTTCATCAGTATTTAATGAACAGCTTAAAAGCTGGTATTTTTGTATACATTAAATTTGTGTGAAGTTTAACAATAAATTATTTTAAAGTGCTTAGACTTAAAAACTAATTTTTAAGAAAATCTGTTTTTTATCCTTAAACATTTTCCTATCCTCTTTCCAAGTTTATTTAAAACATATGGAATAGATGTATTTATATAAGTTTCAATCTTTTTATTTAGTTTATGGATAAATAGATAGATAGATGGAGTGAAGGTGAGGCTGAATGATGGAGAGACCAATAGCATAGAGCTAAGAACGAAGTGAGGCAAGGATGGGATTTGTCACCCAGTTTGTTCCCCTTGCATGGTGAGTGGCTGGTCAGGCAAGCCCAAGAGGGGCGTGGCAAATTCAGGATAGAAAGACGCGTCATCAACACAATAAAATACACAACTGATCTAGCATTGTTGGCTAAAAATAAAGAAGAGGAAATGATGGACTGGCTAGTGGAGAGAGGGAGAAGATATGGCATGACGATCAACATTAAAAATTCTTAAGGAATTGTGATTTAAAAAAATAAAGAGCTGTCAAAAATCATGATTGGGAATCAGGAGTTGGAAATCACAGAGCAGTTCAAGTACCCGGGATGTCTGCTGACAAAGGATGCCTACTGCACCAAGGAAATTAGGTCGAGGATCGCCATGGCCAAGGAAGCTTTCAACAAGAAGAGGTTAGTACTGACCAAGTTGAGTTTGGAACTGAGGAAGAAACTTATTAATTGCTACATTTGGAGCAAAAACTTGGACTCTTAGGAAGATGGAAAGTAAATACTTGGAGAGTTTTAAATTGTTGTGACGGAGAAGACTTGAGAAGGTCAGGGGAACAAATGAACAAGTCCTAAGAAGAGTGGTTGAGAAATCCATTTTGGATGGTGTTCTTCGGTACAAAGCAAACTGGATCAGATACATCATCAGGAGGGGTGTTTTCTGCATGATGTTTTAGGAGAGGTTAGGGGAAATAGGATCTTAGGAGGAAGGATTCAAATATTGGACGATTTGAAGGAAAGAAGAAAATTCTGGGAGCTGAAGGAGGAAGCAAAGGACAGGGTGCATTGGGAGTCTAAGTTCACTGACAAAAGAAATGAACCTGTCGAAGACAGAACAACTAATAAAAATGGATACATCTGCATAATATTTTATGGTAAATTACCTTGTTAATTTATAATTTTATCTACCCAGTCTACCACAATCTTCTCAAATACATCAAATGTATAAACATGACAGAACTTGTTTGATTTCAAATTCAACATATTTTAGTTTCAATTGCTATTTATATTTTTCACTCTTAACTAAAGTCGTTTTTTAAGCACCGAGTATTTTTCTTAGGAATAATGGAGCTATCACCATGCCATGATTAGTTATCTACATATCACAAGTTGGTTCCATATGATTGGTACAGGAGCGTTTTCAAGATGTAAATGGCTCAGGAGAGCTCGCTTTTGTTGACTATACCTACTTACATTATGAAAGTAATAAAGTGTTGGTTTTCATTCACATCCTGTTTTTAAAATAAAAAAACCTGAGTGCAGCTAGTCAAGGTTGAATCACAGGCATCTAGAGTCAAAGTCAGGCGTACAATGTTCAACCATCTACCCTCACAGATCTAACTCAAACCACAGGCCATATGAATGTAGTCTCAAGTATTTTAGTTGCAGCCTAAACTACCTTTTTACCCAATTATATACTTAACACATATCATAACCTACAGTTGCAGCAGGGTTACCACGCACTGAGGGGAAAAAAACAGAATTTTATGATGCCAGAAGTCGTCATCATCATCAGCTTTTCCAGCCTGTGGCTGGTCAGTTTCTTAAAATGCCTCCACCTTCCTCTATATTTCCACCCTTTTTCTCCTCTCACTTGAACACTTTCTGCCAGAAGTACAAAAATAATTCCACATTAAATTTTTTTTTTGTGTATTTGAGAGTATTAAACTGCATGGTTTAAATAGTAGGCCTCTGTGTAGAAGGAAAAGTGAACTAGAAAAATAATTAAGCACACTTATTTGAATACATGTCTTATAGTTCTCCATCTTCCTTATCTCCTTGAAACAGAGAATTGCACAGTAACTACATAAATCTCCCCATTAAGGTCAAATCTCCCTTTTATAAACATCAATAGTATGACTTAACAAGAGTCAATTTTATAAAGAAATGAAGTTTCACTGCTCTATACCAGTGGTATTCAACCTGAGGTACACATACCTCCAGGAGTACATTAAGACATCTTTATGGAATAAGTAGGATTTAAAAAAACATTTATGTAATATATGTGTATACAAACACACAAACATTCATTTATTTTAGATCCTCGCTTTGGTGGCTGCATGGTCTGAGGCGTCACTCTCGCAATAGACTAAACTGCCGATGACAGGGAGATCAAGGTTTGAAACTTGATCCGAGTGTGGTGAGGATGGTTTTTTCACTCTCCCTCCATGCAACTGTGGGTACATTTCCTCTAAATATAACCTTCCTAATCCCTCATACCGTTAATGTAATTAGTACATAAGTGAATAACCCGAACGAGTAGTAAGACACGGTGCTAAAATCACTAAAATTAAAGTCTAAAATTCACTCCTTTTTAAGGCTTTTACAAATGTTGATACCTATGTAATATTTCCCATTTTTGTTTTAGTTGATGCTTTTTAAGAATCTATTGAGAGACAAAATATCAGCGCATAAATAAGTCATAACTGCATTATAATAATTAGTAGGGCTGTTCCAAACTCAACCTCAGATTGGCTGGTAAAAAGTCAAAAATAGAGAAAAAAAATTCTTATTACATACAAAACTTGTATACATAATTGTATTACTTTTACACATAGTTGCCACCCAAATTTTTCAGGCACTTGTTTTCCAGTGGCACCAGCTTTTGCAATCCCTCGTCAAGGAACAGCTCTGCCAGGGTACTCATCTAGTAGTCGACTCTATTAATGAGCTCGTTGGTTTTGGAGTGCTGGGTAGCCAACCAGACCATCTTTCTGAAGAGATGGTAATCACTTGGCGCGAAGTTCGGGGTGTAAGTGGGGTGGTTGGAAATCTCTCAGTTTAACTGCTCGAGTAAATCCTTTATGCGAGCAACAGTGTTGCAGTGCAATAAACCCATGACATTATTGTAAAACGCTGAAGAAGCTCTGGAGGTCAATCCTAAAAAGGCACGAGATACTCACCAAGGGCGTTATTTTCCTGCATGAGAACTTGCGGCCCCACACTGCTGCTTGCACAAAGGATTTACTCGAGCAGTTACTGGGAGATTTCCTACAACCCCCTTACAGCCTGGACTTGGTGCCAAGTGTTTATCATCTCTTATAAGGATGGTCTGGTTGGCTACCTAGCACTCCGAAACCAAGGAGGAGCTCATGGATGGAGTCAACAACTGATTCAATACCCTGGTGCCGCTGTTCCTGGACAATAATTTGCCAAGCTAGTGCCAATGTGAGACAAGTGCCTAAAATCAGGTGGCAACTATGGCAAAACTTAATGCAGATATGTATGTGTTGTGGCCATTTTTGTTGTTTTGGAAATGCCAACAGAGGTCAGGCCTCTTGACCTGTTTTCATATTGGTGGATTGGCTTCGTTCCCCCTCTCTCTTGTTTTTAGTGTTATGTTTATTCGACTGCTATGTAGCTAGACCTTGTAGATCTGTATTGAATAACCAGTGTTTCTTTTTATTTCATACATGTTTAATCTATGATATTAGTGTTTTTGTTACTTGAGTTTTTTTTGTCATCCTATATGTGGATTGCCAACTCTTGGACCAACATTCAGTTAGGTTATTAAAACAGAAAGAAAACCATCTTCTGCTGGGCTGCGCAACCAAGCATTTTAAACTCTTACTTGCTGTCTTTCGTGCAAATATTTAACATTTTATGATTGCATGTTAAGGCAATACTCTTCTCTTATCCCGACCTTTCCATATCTAACATCCAACCCTTCCAAAGATATATTCAACAAAAGTCATAAGGTGACAGCGTGTGTAAGAGCAGAGGTATACCTCAGTTTTAGCTTCTGTGGTGCTGAGTGACAGCTCACAGCTGACTTCTGACGGCTTTGAAAAGCTACCAGACCAAATTATATATCCCTACACCGAACCATATGATCTGCAAAAAACATGTGTTTAGCAGCTGTCACTTCTGACAGTCAAAATTTAGGTATATACCTAAATGTTGACTGTCAGAAGTCAGCTGTGAACTGTCAGTCAGCACCAAAGAAGCCATGGGGCTACTCTAAGAGCTCATCTCACCAGAATATTATTTATAATTGGTACTTTATCTCTTGTCTATTCAAGGGTGGTCCTCCGTGGGTTCTTGTTGTTTTACCGCAACTCCACTATTTAATAAGAATTTTTTCCATATTTTTGACGTTTTTACCAGTCAATCTGAGGTTGAGTTTGAATCACCCTCATAGTTAATCTGTTTAACTGTTCAATGTGTTCAACCTGTAAATGTATAGTATCACAATTTGTATTGTATTTTATAGTATATATTTTATTAAAATGTAACCCTTAAAATGCTAATTTTTTTTGTGTAGTTTTTATATATTTGCTATAAACATTAATCTATGAGAAAGGTTTGTTGCATTGCAATAATATATTTGAGGTGTTCTTTGTCAGTTAAGTAATATTTTATGTTCTTGTCATTAGTGTAGCTGTGAAAGTTTGAAGTAAAAGTACAGTACAACCTTATTAAATAATAATAATTAGGTAGTGAATCATTCAAAATTACAAACTAAGAACAGCTTAAAATTACCTCTTGATCCATAGGATAAATAAGTGAGGCACAGTTTGTGGCAAGAATAAAATTATATAGTAATTGGTGTAGCTATTATGGCGTGAGACCCTGCACTACTGAAGTATTAAATTACAAATTACCAATAGTTTTACACAGATCAAATTAATAGGCAGCCTGTTATGAAAATACATATTTTTTATATTGTAATTATTATTGAAACAAGGAGATGCACTTTCCCGACTACTTTTTAATCTTTCCTTATAGAGTATGTTATTTGGGTAATGAAAGAGAGTAGGGAAGGATTGACACTAAACGGTACAATGCAGCTATTAGGATACACAAAGGATTTAGTTGTGTTGGGCAGTAGTAAGGAAGATGTTGCAAGAAATGCAGACATTTTATTAGAGCCTAGTTAGGAAATTGGCTTAGAAGTGAATGCTGCCCATTGTGATCTACGAGACTTCGTTATCCTAACAATGTCATGTGATTAGTACAAGGTATGTAACTCATCATTATGTAACTGTACACAGTGGCCTCATCCCTTTATGGACCAAATATCTTCTTCCTAAGAACCTTGTTTTAGTCATGTACACACACACACATATATTATATATATATATATATATATATATATTTTCATTATGATTACATTTGCATGGAGGGTTAAGATTGACAGACAGACGATAAGACGAAGCAAGGATACCAGATACCTGGGTGTGATGCTGGAGGAGAAGCGCGACTTCATGACACACGTGGAGGACGAATGTGGAAAGGCTTTGACTATGAATAAGATCATCAGCATAGGGCAGGGCATATGTAAACTGTTAATGAGACTGAGCAGATTGTATCACCAGGCTATATTGTCTCCACTGTGGGCTATGAGGCTAGAGCGTGGGCTATCCGCTCAGACAGGTAAGAATTAGAATACAGCAGAGAAGTGTACTTTTGAGGCTATCTGGAGCGTACAAGACTGTTGCTACAGACGCTTAGTGTGTAGCCTTAGATATCTGGCCCTTGGACTTAAGAGGTGGGGAGGAGAGTGGTATTGTATTGGATTAAGGCAGGGGGATGTGAACATGTTCTAAGAATCAAGCTGGGAAAAAGTTTGCTAAATTCTATATGTCGCCTATTATTCAGAACGCTTTTATAGAAATTTTGGTAGGAAAAGTAAGAAGCAAAGCTATCAAGCAAGTAAAAGAATCCAAGTACTTTTCTAAGATATTTGACAGAACAACTCATATTTCTCATAAGGATCAAACGAGCCAAGTTTTGCGATACATTATGGTCGATGGAAATAAAGTAAAGGTAGTAGAATCTTTTTGATTTCATTGAAGCATATGATAATGCTGCTTTGATGGTTGGTCAACATAGTGACGTTCAGAGGTGTATCAAGGAATTTAATAGAAAAGCAGAATTAGTCACAAGTACAAATCACTCACTGAATTTGACGGATATTCATGCAGCTTCTATTGCTGCGAATTCTGTTACTTTTGAATGTACAACAATGTGATAAAAAAACTCAAGGCTTTGCAAGGATTTTTAACTGAAAATAGGAACGAACTAGTTAACAATTCAATATCCTATGCCAAGTAAATTTGTGATGATCTTGGGATAGTCATGGAGTGTCAACGTTGATGTAGAAAGAAAAAACTGATGGCTGGTGAAGGGTTACGAAATGCTGAATTGTCATACAAAACTGAGTTGAGAAGAGAAATATTATCTTCTCTGTACAGAGTGATCCAATAAATTACTCTCAGATTTCAACAGCTTCATCTTCTTGCTGCAAAATATGCCTTATCTCACTCCGTTGAATCTTTTGAATGACAAATACGCTCGCGAGTATTAACTAAATAATGAATACTGGTGCGATGACATTTATAAACACTTCAGAGTTTTATTGTTGTTGCTGCTGCTACGCAAGATGAAATAGAGACGCGGAAGGAAGATCCCTTTAAACTTTTGCAGTTTATCAAAGAATACAATCTTGGGAACTCGGTTCCAAATATGGTAATACTTCTACGAACTTTCCCAACAATTTCTGTTGGTGTTTCTGCCTGTGAACAGAGTTTTTCTGGATGAAAATTGATCAAGAATTACATAAGATACACAATGAGTACCTTACCGTTAATAAATCTTGCTACACTTTCTATAGAACAGCAACTAACACACAAAATAGTCTTCAATAATATTGACAATTTTTCTAACAGAAAAGCAAGAAAAATAACATTGTAGAATGTTGTAATTAAACTATTCTCTTCATAAATAAACAAGGTGTTATATTTTTTCCCCTATGCATTGTTTTGACTTTTGTCTAAGTATGTTGTGTATTGAGAGGGGCGGCAAACTCATGGACCGCCCCTGGTGGCACCAACTCTAGCTACGCCACTGACTGGCATCGCATCTCCGCCACTGAGTTGGCTGGGGTCACTCCCCTTATCAAAATCTCGTAGAACAATTCGTCCTTTTCCAGCCGAATCGGGTCCATCACACCGGTATGTTACGCATCAAAAGGAATAAACAGATTTCCACTATGCTGTTAACAAAAACCCCAGTACTCTTAGTTTAGTAAGTAAATGTTCTTTAAATTATCAACGCTCCTTGACTGTGTTGAGAGGCTCCACATGACATACAATATAAACCATTTCTAAACTAGATCTTTGTTGATGTAAAAAATCCCTAAACACCCTAATATTATATATTAAATAGCCTAATGTTCATAAGAATATATTATACAATAAAGAAATAACAATATTGACATAGCATAAAAAAATACTGAAAACTAATTTTGATATACAACGCCAATTTGAAAAAGATAATGTCCATGAAAAATTACAAAGTTCCCATGATAAACAGAGTTACACCTAACATTAACGATAAAATCTCAGTATTCTCAGTTTGGTAAACAAGTGTCCTGTAAAATTATCAAAGTTCCTTGAATATGCTGAGAGGCTCCATGTGACATACAATGTAAGCAATTTCTAAACTAGATCTTTGTTGATGTAAGAAATCCCTAAACACCCTAATATTATATATTAAATCATCCAATATTCGTAAATATATATAACACTATGAAGAAATAACAATATTGATGTAACATTAGAAGACTGAAAAACTAATTTTGATTTACAACCCCAAATCGGAAAAAATAATGTCCATATAAAATTATTATAAAGTCCCCATGAACATTTTATTAGCATTGGATTTCAAAAGTCCCAAATATTCTATACTAAAGTTAAAGGAAAACCACGATCAAAACTCATTAACAACGTAACATAAAATGATATGTAGGTAATTGTTACATCTTCCTAAAATCATGAGATTGTGTATAGGTATAGAAGTAAACAAATTTTTTGTACTAATAAAATAGATTTAGTTAATCAAAGCTAGGTTTAAAAAGATTAGCCTAAACAAGAAAGAATTGTTTGCGTTTTGTTCAAAGTTGGGTCAATCATACAATTTCCAACAACAAATTTGTTTGCGTTGTTTTATAAATGTTCCCTTTTAACATGTTCACTTGACACTCGTCGACCCATTCTACACTCTCCTAGTTGCTTTGTATTTATTTAGCACTACTTCTTACTACCCGTTAAGGTTATACGCTTGAGTACTACTTACGCTAATGGGTTACGAATTTGGAAGGTTGAATATAGAGGAAGTGAACCCGCATTTGCGTGGAGGGAGAAGAGGAAACCATTTAGGAAAAACCACTCCCAGTTCACCCGAGCGAGATTCGAACCTCGATCTCTCCGTCCTCGGCAGTCAAGCTCAACACGACTAGCGCGTTAGCTAACTACGCCACCGAGGTGGGTAGTTGCTTTGTAAACATTAAGTTGACCCGTTCTATGATGACACAGTATATACTGTATGTTCAAAAAACATTAACCTCGTTCAAATCGATATTAAGATTTGGATGGACATCTTGAGGTTTTGCAAATCTCTCTTCCAAGTAGTACTATGTTTCATCACCTCACGAAAGGTGCGCTACTGTAGTAGCTAGGGCAGTCACCACACCAACCCCTCTCACCCCGCCTATGCTTCACACCTTACAGAGTGTCCTTACATTCCACAGTTAATCCAGTCAGCCACTCCCCCCTACCCCCTAATCCTCTAAACTTTGTTGCTTGCTATGCAACGAAAGACAAGCTATCACCGATGTACTCTCTAAAGGAGTGATGCAGAGTTTTGAGCCGTAATCTCGGGGTTTTATAAAATGACGTCCAAAATCAAAGGACAAGGGCTCGAACGCCTGTCAAAGTATCATTTTTCTAAGTTACCTTATAAAATCATTATTTAAAGGCAATTGTGACATTTTTATCTAATTTATCTATTACTGTAGAAATATATAAAAATATATTTTCTTCCGTATATTAAAAAAATATAGCCATTTTCCTTTTTTTTTTCAGTGGCATAGTTTTTATGGTCACTACTTACGATAATTATTTAAATACATGGTATAACGAGGTTAGAATTAAAATAAGTGCACCACAATTTGTTTATACAGGAGATAGAAAAAACAAAGTGAAAACCACACTTTGTTCTAGGCTGTTAAAAAAAATGGAAATATGTTAAAAAAAATTAATGAGTCAGAAAAAGATGACCAAAGTTGATGAAAAATTATAATTTTTTAAATTCAATTTCAATTAAATAGAATTTACACAATGTACTCCTATTTCACTTTAAAAATAGGCTCTAATTTAAACTGTTTCTGAACACCATACTAACAAGAACATTGTATTCTAAGATCTAAAAAAAAAATCTAAATTAAATAAAACTTGGTAAACCATGTTTCCATTTAAAATCATTAATTTATTATTAAAATATGATTATAGGCAATCTAGAACTAAGTTTTGTCTTTTTTTAATTGTTTCATTCAGCACAAAGATTATTAACAGACCCACCTCGGTGGCGTAGTTGGCTAACGCGCTAGTCATGTTGAGCTCTACCGGCGAGGACGGGGAGATCGAGGTTCGAATCTTGGTCGGGTGAACTGGGGGTGGCTTTCCCTAAATGGTTTTCCACTCTCCCTCCACGCAAATGCGGGTTTATTTCCTCTAAATTCAACCCTCCCAATTCCTAATCCATTAGCGTAATTAGTACTTAAGCGTATAACCCGAACGGGTAGTAAGACGCTGTGCTAAATATTATTATTAACAGCTTACTTTGATTGGGTAGATATGAGGAAGGTATCTAAGAGGAAGTTAACCCACATTTGTGTGGAGTGAAGATGGAAAAACCAGAGTGATAAATACTTGTGGAAAACTGTTAAATGTGTCTATATATATATATATATATATATATAATTATATATTTAGCGGGAAAACCATCTTAAGTTCAGCAGACACAATTAGAACCTTGACCTCTCCATCAAAGCCGATCAAACCACCAGCTAGAACACCGCTGCGGGTAACTAAGTTTTGTAAACAAATATTTACTTTCTCTTGACACCTTGGAATGAAAATATTGTGATCATCAAAAATTCGGAGTCAAGATTTTGATAAATGTCGACGTTTTATGACCCCCTGAAACCAAAAAAAGTTGTTTTCGCAATGCCATCTGTCTGACTGTTTGTACCTTGGCTTGGGCTAGGGCCGAAACCATTTTACCGATTGGGCTAAGACTTTGTATCTGAGGTTTTTAAGGGTAGTTTATTGAAAGGCAAAAAGAGAATACATCTATTTTCTTAAAATTCGCTCTAACAATTTCAATTAAATTTTATATACAAACACTGTTTATCATTATAAACAAGATAGAAATTTTCATTTTCTCATGAACATGACTTGAAGGGTACTTTACATAGGGGAGATTTTCAAATTTTTATAATTTTTCCGCAACTATTTGAGATACGTAATAATTTATCATTATAAAGTTGTAGTACTATTAAAGGTAAAAATCTTTTATTTGAAATATATAAAACCAATAAGTTCTGAGCTATAAACAAATACATATACTTTTTAATACAGGTCTTTGAAAATTAATTTGATTCTTATGCTCTTTGGTTGACATAAATGGTTCTCTTTTCTCAATTTTTGAGAACAGTGTTCCTAGTTTCTAATGCCATAGAGCAGTAGTTCCCAATCACCTACCAGTCAAGAACTCCCCAAGAGGCGCTTTGAGATTGGCAGACCTCCGTTTTTTCTCATCATTAGAATATAATATATTCTATGTATAGAAAATAGAAGCCCCTCCCCCATCACATATTATAATTCATGTTAGAAAACCTAAAAATAATAGGGAATTTGGCACAGTTAATCCGAGTCAAATTGTTTTTACATACTTTTATTTTCACACTAACTCTAGTTGTAATATTAATGAATATTATAATAGTAATAGTTAACACAAAAAAGGTTAGTTAGGCCTACACGAAAATGTATTATTTATGAAAAGTTCCAATTTATTTATTTGGGTCTCGTATTAGTAAGATAAGTGAAACGTCTTCTTTTTTCCCATCACTTCTTGAAGATCAGGTTGAAGGCTGGACTCTTTGACTCGAAAACTCAAATTTATGTCAAGTCACTTTCTATACTTGTTTTTCATGTAGCGCAGTGTTGATTAATTATTATTTTAACTTTTTATTTTGTTAAATTTTGCGGTTGTTACGGACCCCCGGGGTCCACGGAACACCTTTTGGGAACCACTGCCATAGAGTAAAGTAACAGTGTATATTATTTCATTTTTGATTTTTGATCTAGTGTTTCTACCACAATTTATATAATTATTAATTCGTTTCACAAATCTTACGAGTTTTTAGTAAATGTATATTTCAAGATAAAAGCGAGAGAATGTCTGTGTGGTGTAGTGTATCATTTATTTTTTATTACTAAAAATACAAAATGACCTTTACTTCTATGTGAGTTGGTTTGTGGGCCTATAATTCCTAAGACGCTTTTATTATTATCATCATTGGAGTTTACCAACAACACAATAAAGGTAATGTAACATCATTACAATTATTTTACTCATGTTAATGTGTACAACAAGATCCATAATTTCTGAACAATTTTTTTTAACAACCTGTATACATGTGTGTGTAATTTCTTAAAAAAAAAAAATGAAGTCTTAAACTAAAATAATCTGATGAATATTTTCAGGGGACAGAAATAGTAGCTTTTACCACACATGCCCGCCTTCCCTTAAAGTAAATTCCTGGATGCACCAATGAATCTTAATATCTTCAAATTAATCCTGCTATAAGTACAAAAAGATCTTGTTCGTCTATACGCTATAAAACAAAATAAAACTATTTAGATAAAGCATTTTCCCCTCGTCTTACAAAACCAATATTAACAATAGTTTTATCTATCAAGGAAACACTGTTTCTGTAAATTATTTATAAGCTAAATAAAATCAAGCCTACTCTATAAAAAAAAACTTTTAACATAAGAGCTTGCAAATATATCATAGGGAACATTTTCAATAACTCAGGTTTGGAGGTAATAGTAACAAAGTGACAGACAATTGGTGTAAAGTCAAGGGTTTTGCCTGAAGATATAAATGGGGCGAGGGAAGGGAGAGTAGCAGGGCTTACAAAAAAGATGGAAGGATAGATAATGCCAAAAAGGGGTTGGGGAGTAGAGGGAGAGGTACTTCCGATGACAGACCCATCTAGCAGGAAACGACTAAACTTTTTCAACTGTTTAGACATTATTTAATTTGAAAATACCAAATTTTGTTTAAATTATAGTATTTTAAATATTCCTCGTGTATGATAGAACATTATCTTATTTTATAGAACAATATGATAACTTCAAAACTATATTTTTGTATTTCATGTTTTATTTAATTTTAATTTAATTGAAATTACATCTTATTATAACAAAGTAAATATTAACTTGTAACTTTTTTATTAATGTAGTTCATATTAAATTTACAAGTTAAATTTAAATCAAAAAACTGCATGTTGTTACGATGTATAGTTTCTGAGAAATAGGGTATACAACTTTATCGTTCTTATATAGTAGGTGTCCATCCGAATTTTAAACCCGTGAACCACCACTATAACTATATATATATATATTTTAAAAAGGCATAAAAATTAGTTTGATGAAAGATTTTGATCTCAACTTCAAAGTGATTTTACGACACAATATACACGTCATCCATGGTCACAATAATAATCGTCACAATAATGGTCTGAAGGGTTGACACCCAAAAGTCATTTACTATAATAATGAATGTGTTCTTCCAAATCATGTTTCTTTGTTATAGTACACTGTAGCCCAAAAAAGTTGATCTGGCCCACGACTAAATCGTACCGGCCACTACACTATTAAAATTAGCATCTTTCTTCTCCTTTATTTTTTCAAAATAACTATACTAATTCATGTATAGGTATGAGTGTACTTACTTTTTTTTTTAAGTAGGTTACCCTTAGGCTTCCCCGAATACCTGATGATTTCTTAAGGTGCTGTGAGACTCTAACGTGACGTGACAACACGGTGACCATTACCGCATTCCAGCCCATCCTTTATTTCCCCAGCCGATTGTGTGGTCATTATTTGTTGTTTCTCTATGTAGTCAACCTGGACGTCATTAAACCAGTTGTTGGATAACTTTTTGTTGACTTTTGGACTGTTGGAATGTCGGGTGATATTTCCTCCGCAAGTTATTCTATTACCTCACTTGCTAATTTTTTTTTTTTTTTTAAATTGTCACTGCCGTTTTGTCACTAACCACGTTCTGCTACCATCTTTGTACCTTTTGTTATCACTAGGATAATTTCCCCGACACAGCGTAATACCAATACGATCACCTTACCGACCGAGAAAATTCCACTAATTGAGCTTTGGTAACTCGGTTACTTCCCTCCATTTTTCTAAAAATAAAATAAGACTAATCCACTTGTAAATAGAACACAGGATAAGTTCATCATTTATTAATGAGTAAATTGATTAACTTTGATGGCCCACAATAGTGTAGGACAAATTAAACAGAACACACTTAAACACTCTAATACACTAGTACACTGGGCACTCAAAAAACGTGTTTTGTCTGACACTGTTCTATCTCTGTCCCACCTGTTTCAACAATCCGTTACATCACTGACCTATCTTTCTACACTCCACCTCTGACCTCAGTGGGCGTAAAGTGCCATCTATCAGCACACATTTCAAATAGTCCACAAGGTGTGATGTAGATGGTACACGGTGGGTAGGACATGCAGCACAGTGGAAGATTATAGAACCTTGATAAGAGTATTGACTGGCAAACAATGGAAATAAACCATTAGGAAGACCTAGATGCATATGGAGGTTAACATTAGAATGGACCTAAAAGAGATAGGGTGTGATGAGGTGGACTGAATAAAACTAATTATCTCCAGATAGGGATAAGGTGTAATGAGCGGGACTGTTAGAACTATCTCCAGATAGGGATGTGTAACAGATGGGCTGGATAGAACTATCTCAAGATAGGGATAGGAGGTAATGAGATAGACTGAATAGAATTATCTCCAGATAGTGATAGGTGGTTTACTTTTTAATCACTTCTTAGTCCCTAATGGCCATAGAGTAAGTTAGCTCACCAATCTAAGCCAGTCAAATTGTTTGGGTAATAAATGCTATAAATATATAATTTCATCTCAAAATGTTTTAAGGAAACCTAATTTAAAAAAATGACAATTTTACTTTTTATTGTAATTATTACAATCAATAAAAAATATAAATGATATTGAGGATGTAAAATGAGAATGAATGAGTTGAAGTTTGAGTGAAAGAAGAATGGATGAGAATAAGAGAAGAATAATGTTTGAAGGAAAGAGGAAGATGGAGGCATTTTACTAAACTGCCCCGGCCCAGGATGGAAACAGTTGATAATTATGTGATGAATAAAATAAAATGCATTGTATAGATGAAAAAGTGGATATATTCTAAAATATTAAATCTATTTAATATATTAATGAAGTAAAACCATACTTAAGATATTTTCTGCAGTAATCCTAGTAAGAGTCTAAAGACTAGAACAGATTCACACATCGTAAGGTTTAATTAAGGCGAGATTTTGCGATTGACTTGGTTACGTCTTGATATCAAGTGTTTTCGACCAACTGGTTCTGACAAGTTGGAGTGCGAAAACGAATTTTGAGATGTTTTCCTTTAACAAAAATGGTCTTTGGGGTAGAGTAGATCTAACAGCTGGTAAGTTAATTTATTTAAACCTACATGTACTGCAAATCAACGAAAAATGAGCTATGTAATTTTATTCTTAGGTAGATTGGTGCTTATTTTGATTAGTACAAATATTTAGACAACATATCAACATGTGTCTACTCAACTTGACCATGAAATTCCCGAATTTTTCTGATCAATTTTCTAAAATTCCTGACTCAAAAATTGGTCCACAACCTTCTGTCCCTCCCACCCCACGTTTTTGGTTAGTCTTTTTTATGAATAATAATAATACATTTTAAGATTTAAATAAAGTTTTTTTATCTGTATCATAGTCTACTAGGAATTAGAAATTTAAAATATATTTAACAGCTACAAACAAAAGACAGTCTGAATCACATTGTAATTTACCGATTATATTTAATATTTTTGAGTAAAACACATTTTACCGGATTTTTTTAAATTTACCAAATTCCCCGACTTATTCTCGTTTTTTCCTGACCACTTTAAATTCTCGCTAATTCCAGTTTTTCCTGATTTTCTCGGATGGTAGACACCCTGATCAAACTAAACATATTTCCCAAAAATAACCTTATCTATAACTTAACATTTTTTAAGTATATACTTAGTCATGTATTTCTAGCTAGTAATTATTGCTTTCCATTTTAATTTACAAAACTTTTAAAATACTCGTTTAATGAAGCTGTCTTGAATTGGCACACAAATTCTTGGCTCATTGGTCCTAACCATACTGTTTAGTCTGGTCAAGGAAAGCATTACTAAACCAAACTCTGGTATCATCTGTGTCATAAATATTTAGTTAACAATGATACCAGGTCAACTGCGAAAACACACCTATCATATGTGATTCAATTGCATTAAAGAAAACAGAAAAGAGATTTTACACAGAAAGTGATAAATGAAGGAACATTATAAGATACTGCAGTTTTTATATACACATGGGAAGTTATTTTTTGTTTTTAGTAATTAAAAATGGAATTCTGTTGAATAAGCCACAAGTGTATGTGCGTGTATATATATATGCATATTGACTTAGTAATGTTTATCTATATATTTTAATCTTGTTACGTCTTTTCGCTTTAAAAGTTAGAGTGAGGAACAAAACACATCACAAATAACAATATTAGTTTTTTAAAAAGGAACTTGAATTTTATTTGTTTTGTGGATAAGTTAGAGAAGGGCATCTGCTTCGTAATGCAAATTATACCCTAAAGTGTACAGAGATTTTATGTGAGTATTATAAACTCGCTTTACTCCCCTTTTTTCTAGTGTTAGCAAGTTGCGTTGCACCTTTCACACTCACTTCTGACAAATTCCGATAGAAAAAAACCTCGGCTGAGGGATTGGGCGACGACAACGATTGATTTTCATCAAGAGGCAGCCATTATATTTTTGTCCAGTGGCATCAATGTAGTAATTGTTAGCTGTGTTTCTTTTACGTTCATTCTATAGACAAGTAGGAATAGGCCCTTCAAAATCTACAATTATTTATAAGGACAAACCAAATGACTGGGACTGAACATTACATTAGGCAACGTGGTAAATTAAACAAATTTAACAAGCAATAATAGCATACACCCGCCTCGTGGCGTAGTTGGCTAACGCGCCAGTCGTGTTGAGTCAGACCACCGAGGACGGGAAGATCGAGGTTCGAATCTCGGTCGGGTGAACTGGGAGTGGTTTTTCCTAAATGGTTTTCCACTCTCCCTCCACGCAAATGCGGGTTCACTTCCTCTAAATTCAACCTTCCACATTCCTAATCCATTAGTGTAATTAGTACTTAAGCGTATAACCCAACGGGTAGTAAGACGCGGTGCTAAAATTAAATTAAATAAATAATAGCATTTAGTTTTAAAAAATGTCTAAATAACAATTAAAGAATAAATGTAAACAAAATCAAAAGTGAAGGGGGAATAAATGATAGCTAACATAACCATGCTTGTTAAATGAGATAACCTTTTATGATAATTATGATTTCTAATAATTATATTCAAGATCTGTATGTAAAATCATTTGAACATAAGAAAAAGTGCAAGAGACCCAAATGATTAATTTTGATTACAAATGGACATTTGAAGCACATTTTGGAAAATACAAATATAATTTTATCTATGAAAAAATTGCATTGAGCAAAAACATTTAGTAATAAATATTATTTTAAAGCATTACCTCCTTTCATAACCTTTTTTGTCCATTTTTATGTTTCTTTCTTTTTCCCTCTATTATTCTTTCATATGTTCATATATTCTTCGAGCTTATAATCATGAACCCACAGAATTACTGGCTTTCACAAATCAGAAACCTTTCATCCAAATTTGCAGCTGTAAAATGCCACATTAAAATATGATTTTAGAAAACCTTCCAAATACTTGTTTTTTGCAGTCAATATTGATAAAAATGTACTAAATTACTAATGTTATTTTATAAGTATTGATAGTATCCAACAAAGGTGACAGCTGCAGATAACAAGACTTGGTGTATGAATACATGAAAGTAGATCTAGTAACTTTTTTAAACTGTCGTAAGGGTGTACATAAGATAACGTAACTTGAAATGAAGAGATGATCAGGAATGAAGGAAAAGCCTGGTTAAATAAAACATCAGTAATTAATTTTGATATATATTTAAAGCAATATGTTTAATTTTAATTTTTGTATACATTTTTTTTCCTGGAAACTTACTTTTATACAATTCATTTACTAAAACTGCTTTAAAAAATTTTACAGGAGTATAAATCTTATATATGTATTTTCTTTACTTTTCTAATTATTATTTAAAAAAAAAGCTTGTGTTAAGATGACCAATTGACTAGTTATAATTTATACTCCATGGGATCAAACGACCTAATCTGGTCACAAAAAAACAAAATATTTTGAGTAGAACAGATTCAGTGAAATGTTTGCAGGCAGAGCACACCCCGATGTGCCAAGAACTACTTGGCTTTTACAAACATTTTATAAGAGTATCACAGTTAATTTATTATAAACTACAACAAAATAAATCGGGTTCAGTATTATTATTTTTATTATTACTCTGGCCGTGAGGTATCGCAAACCGTCTCGTCACGTCGGTTAAGTCAGTCAGGTACTTTCAACTCGCATACAATACTATTTACAAACAAATAAAAAATACATGCATGAAAGCACCATGTTTTACCAAAAAATTGTACAAGTAAAATAAAAAGCCTTTGTCAGTTGACAAAACATTTTTAATATATAAATTCCTTTTTATAAAATGTATCTTACATTGTTCTATGGCAAACTTTCCAGGCTACTTCCCTGAAACTTACATTTCAACAAATTAACATAGCCACAAATGGTACTATATGTTTTTTGTGGTTTTTTTTACAATAAATTACTTATATATTTCTGGCAGAGAGAGTAGAAACTTAAATATTTAAGATAATAACAAAGGACAAAGGGATCCAACAAACGTATGAATTCAATAAACAATGAAAGAAAGATGGAAAAAGGTGCAGGGCCTAAACATCAAAATATTTAGATCCAGAAATTTCACATTGAAACACCAACACATTACAGTAATTTTCAGGTCATATTAGTGTTTCACTCTTCAGGCTAAGAAAGTGTTTCAAGTGCCCTAAAAATATTTGTACGGTTTAAAACAATTTTCTGTAGGCCTGTATGTGAAGGCTTCACCCCGCTTTCCTTGTCATGTGAAAACATGAGTTTTAGAACAGATATTACTACATATAATTTCCAAATTTCATTATAAAAAATCTGGTGCCAGATGAGACATCAGAACTAACACTATCCACCATCTTAAAACATAAAACCAATGAATTATCAAAAATGGTTCTAGATTAGGAACTCGCCAGAAAATGGGCACATGGGCTTATAAGTCCTTTTTTCTAAGATTTCATTTTTAAATTATTCAATTCTTCCTCCATATTGTGTATAATATAAACTGCTTTTCTCAATGAATGTGAATACATATGTGTATATAGCTATAAAGAAAACCTCTTTTCGCTTTATGAGGTAATTGTATTATATTTGGAAGAAGGTATAAGAAAGGTGGATAGAAAGTGTCCTATAATTCTTAACAATTTTCCTTTTACTCCATTTTGTGTTTTTTTGGTTCCCTCTTTTAGGGAGTTGCGAGTCCCTCCTGATGTATTCCGATAGAATGAAACCTAAGTTGAGGGATTGGGTGGTAGCGACCAATTTTTTGCAAGAGGCTGCCATTACCTCTTTGTCCAATAACAGCAGTTAAAGTGTGAACTGTGTTCTTTTCATTGTAAATTTGTGTTTGTTCCTTATATATATATTTATTAAGGATGGGTTCTTAAATCCTTAAGGAGTTTCAAGATTCAAGGATTCGAGACAAAAAAAAACCCACCTAAAGCGTTTATACTGCTTATTGGTGGTTCAGAACCAATTATAATTATAGGATGAACTTAACAACTAGACCCCATACCAGTAATTTAACACCTAACTGAATATATGAATGTTATAATGAATGGATTAATTGAAAGTGTGCTAACATTTAGTTACTATTTTTATTTTATATCATTTCTACTACTTTATATAATTGTATTTACATTTCCTATTATGTTCATAATTTTTCCAAAATTTGAATTATTAAAATAGTGGATTCAACCCAACTCTAGTTTATTTCCAACTTTCCTGTCCCTTCTTCCAATCATATAACTTCCTCTCGATTATAGATGGCAGTAAATTACATGACACTTGAATTGTTCAAACACGCTTTTCTCAGGATAGATATTGCCATATTCTCCCTTTCCAGGGAGCTCAATTACTTGGTGTGATATGGTTTAAAGAGTATTTTAGATTTCTTTATAATAAAAAACCTACCAAAATTCAGTAAATTATTCTTTAAATTTTAGTTAAAATAAAATTATTTCTAGAATGGTTTTTTTAATCTAATCAGCATTCTGAACAAGTTTATTTACCAAAGTCAGAAGAGCTTAATTTTCCCATGTAATTTAAATAAAAGGTAATTTGAAACACATTTTAAAAGCTGATAATCTACTGGACATTACTACAGTTCAATACAATATGCTAATGTTTATAAAGTGATTTGAAATTATATAATCTCAGTCTTCAATAAAGTAAAATATTACTAAAATTAAATATTTTCTTATGAAACATAATTCTTGCTAATTATTTCAATATTTTTAAATAACTTTACTATTTAACCCTACAAAGTCAATTTTAATTATCTTTACAAATAAAAAATGGTGTTTAAGAAATATTGAAAAAGACATGTTGGCGCTGAAATGGTCCATTAAGATTAGATGGTGGAAGACTTGAACACACGCTCAAAATAATATATTTACACCCTAAATTTTCACCTGACACAGCTAGCCTATTTAATTGAAACATGATAAAGTGAATGAGCCATGTCTAAATATGCCCTGACACCTGGCAGAGCTGTTTATCATTATCATTTTCACAATACATATTAGTGAAATTAAGTTAGTTTATCCTCATGTCATTTCAACAATGATTTAGTTCAAACATCATAGCTTTGTGTTTTATTAACTTGCAGATATAGACATAAAATAATGTGAAAACCAAGATATAAACTAATATAAATCCTAGAAAAGTGTTTATCAACATTTCTCCAATGGCTGACCACCCACCTTAAATAAACTACTAGGAGTGTGTGAAGTCCACTTTTTCAATTCGAAGCAAAGTCAAATCGAATAATATGAGATATTCCTGAAGCCGAATCGAAGTTAAATAGAGGCTAGGCAGAAGTTACCAGTGTTTTATCATGTTCTAACCTCAGCTTTGAGAAAGAATTGTGAAAAATGTTTTGCCCTAGTTGTGTAAATTTTTGGATAGCTTTTGTTATATTTGTGGTAAGTTTGTGAACATCAAACTAGATTTTATTAGAAAAGTGTACCTTACTAAGGAGTGAAGCTGGACAATTAAGACAAACCATGGGATTGTAATAATGTTTGTTTTGTTTGCATGGAGGCTGTGAGGAAGAGGTCTAAAGGTAAAAAGAAATCCTTGGGATTTGGTGTGTCTGTGATTTAGAGGGAGCAAAAAACTCAATTTAATGACTATAATTTTTGATTTTGTGACACAAAAAGGTTATCTCAAAGAATAAGAAAGTTATTTCATATACAGACAGTATTCATCAGCTCTATGACCTGTTCATCACGGTCCACAGGTTCCGGTTCCTCTGCCTACAGCAACATTAGAAAAGCTCTCTCGATGATTCTTATTTGAATACTGATGAGCAGGATAACGACCAGGAATTTTAGTGTGATTAGGATAGTCAAGTCCCTCAGTTGTTCACTCAATCTGAACTACATGATCTAATGAGAGATTAAGGATTACTCAAGGAATTAAGCTATATTCAGCTGAACTCTTAGGATCCAGAGAGAAATAAAAGTTTGCTCTCAGCTGGAATATCTATTTGTATAGGAAGAGAGGTGATTTAGTGTACTGCAGTGACATTGTCAGTGTGATGCACAAGTTTGGTATCGAGTACAAAGCTGACGAATGGAAGCTATTTATAGACTCTTCTAAAACAAGTGTAAAAGTTGTTCTCCACAATGGAAGTACATATGTGTATGTGCCTGTTGGTCAGTCAGTTCACCTCAAGGAAAGTTATGAGAATTTTGAACTGGGTCTAACAAAGATAAAATACAAAGATCATGACTACCCATGTTTCCTGTGAGAGTGGGACAGCCGAGCAAGAAGTCAACACTAGGAGCAAAAACACCCATGAGCCTGGAAATAAGAATATTTTGCATAAAAGTCTTGTCAACTCAGAAATAGATTCTTCTACCACCACTCCACATAAAGTTGGGCCTCGTTAAACAGTTTGTTAAGGCATAGAAAAAAGATGAAAACTGCTTTGAGTACTTACATAAGAAGTTCCCTTATCCATCATAAGATAAACTAAAAAAAGTTGTCTTTGTCGGACCGGATATAAGAAGACTAATGTCAGACAAAAAGTCCTTTCTTCAATGAAAGACGTTGAAGAAAAAGAAGCTTGGATTGCTTTCAAAAATGTTGTAAGTTCCTAGGAAACACCAAGGACCTAAATTACGCAGCCATTGTTGAAAATATACTTTTTGCTTGGACACTTAAAGACTTTTTCCAGAAAATCTTGGGAGGGTAAGTGAAAAACAGGGAAAATGTTTCCATCGGGATATTAAAGAAATGTAAAAAAAGTACCAGGGTCTGTGGGATATTAATATGATTGGCGACTACTGCTGGATGTTACACCGTAAAAATAAAGACATATCACACATGAGGAAAAGCAACAAGAGCAGCTTCACAGGCAAAAGAAAAGGCACTCTACAGCCTCTGAGTAAGGTAAGATATTTCATTTCTTAAAATAATACTATTTTTGATCTAATGATGTTATCTTGAATAGGCCAAAAGAAACTATTTTAATTTGGTCTGTTTTTAATATTATTTTCATTATCTACTTCCTCCTATAAAAATGACTAGAGTATTTGTGAAAAAGAAAAATTGATGTCATATTTAAATTCAGTGCTAGAAAAAACTATGAAATCAGTGTGATATTTAAAAAAGGCTTTCATGAAGACAAATTTTGCCGGCCTGTGATAATTATACTATATTTCTTCTTAAAATAAAAAATAAATTATCACCAAAAAATGCAATTTAATTATTTAGATTTTTTTATGCAAACCATTTGTGATGGAAATAACAACAAAAAATTAAAAATAAAGTTATAAAAATGTGTTTTACCTTTAAATAGTTTTTTGGTAAACCTTATTAATGGTTCAATCCCGAATTTTACTCTTGAATTGAAGTCGAAGCGAAAGAATATTCAAAGAGAAGTTGAAGTTTACAAAGCTTCACACACCCCTATATACTACAGTAAAGTCCTGACTATCCGACCTAAACAGCACCGACAGGTGGTTGGATATTACAGAACTAAGGGAAGGGGCTGGAACGAAACAAATCAAAATTAAATGGAATTGCAAGATAGATATAGAGTTTAGTAATTACTCTATAGTTTAAATTATGCAATACATTTTAAAATATTATTTCATTTACATTAAAAGAACAATGGTATTTAAATGTAACTTTTGTTATATAGCATACAAAATTCAAAAGTCATTGTTTAAAAAATTCATGATTGAAGTCTGTTTTCCAGCTTTGATTCTCTTCCTTGCGGCAAGGTCATGCCAGCTTATTAATAAATTACATCAATAGCATTGTTAGTTGGATATGTCAGATAAAACAGAAGGTCGGATAGTTGTGACTTGACTGTACCTACCTGTCCACTTACCAAAACCAGAACATCCACATGTTTATCAAATAATATAAAGACAGCATTTTTACTAGTCTTTGTTTCTTATGTACATTTCACATATAATACTAAGTACAAAGTATGGTTGACTTAGCGAAATGAGCCTGTCAATATTGTACTCTGATCCCATTAGTCCTGTATAGCTTTAATGGCAAATATGAATAAGGATTTTTCTCTCTCTAATACCTATGATTTTATAGTGAAATTACACAAAATAACCTTACTTTAATTATATAGAACCGAGTATAAAATGTCAAAATGATAGTTTAGGAAATGTGAGATATTCTGGAGTGATTAATTTGATTGTATTTTTTAAGAATCTTTAAGTTTATAACTAGAGATGGGTCGAATCCACTATTCCTCGAATCCACATTTTATGTTCGAATCTCGAATTCACATTTTATTTTCGAATCTTGAATCTGAATCCTAGCAAATTGTTAGAAATTTTAATTATTTACAAATAGACCTACATTACACAATATACGCCTAAAATGTAAATTAAGATTTATTTCAATCATGCTTTCAATTTTAATCAACCCCAACCACCCCTCGCAAAATACAGGTTAAAATCCAGCCAAATTAAATAATCTAGACTCATAATATTGTTTGAAAATAAAATTAATCAAAATTTAAGTGTATTTTAGTTATTTTTAAAAGTGTTGTTAGAATGAATTAGGATTCTAAGAAAGTATGTGAAATAAACAGATTAGGCCTAGTTATCCTTTGATCAACTTTAATCATCATTGAAGGGTTATAATTTTTTTTAGTAAGAAAGTAAAAATAAAGATACAAACGGATATTTTTAATAAAGACTAAAACAACATGCTTAACAACTAAACATACATTGGAAATAGTGAACTCATTAATGCCCAAGTATGTTTTATTATTATTATTTTATTATTATATTCATTATCTATCTTCGCGTAGAAACTAAGAAATATATTCGGTTCTTGCGATATATCGAATTTCTGAGAATACATTCTATTTAAAACACGAACATATTTTCGACTCCAATATGTTCATTCCCATTTAATAGGAAGGACTATGTTTGAATATTTTTACAATTACTTCAATAACATATTTTAAAATGTAATTAACTCTTGATTAAAATCAATTTAAAAATATGAATTAGCAAGTCATTATTTGATTCTTAAAACTCGAGAGGCTTACTAAGTGATCAGATTACCAGAATCGATTTTAAACAACTCGAGAGCGCTTACTAAGTGATCAGATAGCCAGAATTGATTTTAAACAAACAATTGATATACAATACGTAAGCCGGTAGGCGTAAATAAACAGTTTAATTAGTGTCTGACTGTCGCTAGTATTTATTTTTCATGAAACCTAACAATGTTTAACTTAAGGATCGTATGCAATAAATTGGGGTTATTTGCATAGTTGTAGATAATTAAAACCAGTTGGGTAGTAAGAATTAACAGTGTCATTATTTTAATCATCACTCTCGTGAGTAAATATATACGTCATGGCGGCCGACTTTGTATCGTTTGTAATGCGGCTGACTATGTATCATGTGTAATGTGTTCTAATTTCTGTTAAAAAAAAGCTGTAATTTGTTTTATTTATTTCGATTTTATTTGTAATTATTCTGGTTTTGTGTTTCGGTTTTTGAAGCGTTTTAATGTGTTCATTAAAATATTTACAAGATTGTTCGCGAGGTGAAAGTTTTAGAAGTGAGCATGTGCTGAAACGGTCGAGTCCAAGTTTCCCATAAAGGTGGGAGGGTAGGGTAGTAGACACGTAAGATTTTCCACACCTAACAAATATATATATATATATATATATATATATATATAAGATTTTATTCATGCAAATCTCTTTTGTCTGACAAAATAAAGATTATGGATTAAGTTGTGCTTTTCAAGTAGGCCTAATTAAGTAATTTTTTAATTCAAAATATTATGATTTGTTTATGAGGTGAAAGATTCGACCATCGAATCCAGTAAAACACTGAATCCTCGAATACTTGTCAGGATTTGGTAGATTCGAGGATTCGAAGATTCGAGTGGCCCATCTCTATTTATAACTTTTATGAGTGTTTAGTAAACCACCAAAAAGAAATATCTTTCATGTTCTCAAAAATAAAGTTTCATATGTTGCTTCAAAATAAAGAAAGAACGAGACTTTGGGAGATTTCACTTGTATGCAGATGATTTTAATATCAGACCAATAAAAGGTAGCCTCTTATGTAATGGTGTGAAACATCTATTTTAATTTTAAACAAAGTCGAATTAATTTTATAAAATGTTCTCGCGGCGGGAACAAATTATTAAAAAAATATTATTTCGTTTGTACATAACTTTACACATTTAATAAAATCTTCAAAATAATTTAGTAAAAATGTTCACATTTTTCAGTATAAACCGATAAATCAAGTTGCTATAACAATCAATATAATTACTGCAGATATTTGTCATCCAGATATTATAATATACAGATATTGTAATATACAATTCAGTACTAAATGACAAATATATAACATGAATGTGTAGTTTAACTATTATTTTTTTGATGAAGCTTCATCATCGTGTCGTTGAGGCTTTAATTTTTTTGTGTGCATTGCTTCTTAATTACTGTTTGGACTATCAGCATTTACAATTTACAGGAAATGTACACTATGCCTACCCTGAAAAGTAGCAGTCTTACCTTGACAGAATACACTATGGCTATAATATAAGATACACCAAAGTGGAAAAATACAAAGGTGGCTTTCTTCCTTTCAAGGTAAACATAGTGTACCAGCAGTTGCATGAAGGGAGTGAGAAACTATTTAGATTATTAATACTATTTAAGGTGAAGTCCAAGTTTTCAAAACTTTGCACATCCCTTTAAAAAGTTCAGACCAATTTGAGTCAAGTTGTTATGAACTATCTACTAGAAAAATTTCTAGTTTGGATTAGCGGGTTGGAGATTATGTTAAAAACATTTTAACCTTGACCTGACAAAAAATGGTTTGTGGTCATTTATTAAATTAAAGTGAATCGAGTGCATTTAAAGCATACTGGCAAAACAAAGTTTATTATCAAGGATGCATTCTACTTAACTCTCACTAGTCTTCCTCGAAGCGCATTTGGGTTGAAATTAGAGTTGGGTCGAATCACTATTTTATGAATACGAATCTCCATTTTACCTTCAAATCCCAAATTTAAATCTTGGAAAAATTATGAAAATAAGAGCAAATATAAATATAATAGAATAATAGAAATTACAAATAGTAACAGAATGTTAATATTCTTTCTTACAATCAATTCACTATAACATTCATACATTCAGTTAAGTGTTAAATTACTAATATGGAGCCTGGTTGTTAAGTTCATCCTATAATTACAATCGGTTCTGAACCACCAATAAGCAGTATAAGAGCTCTAAAACTAATTTCACTTGAAATATTGAAAAACTTTGTTTTAGGGATTTGAGTCTAAAATCTAGAATTTTTCCGAATCTTGAATATTCTTAAGGATTTGAGGGCCCATCCCTATAACCACTATTCTCTCTTAATGTGTTTTTGGATGAGACTTCTGTAACTAAAGTATGTTTATTATGTGTAACAAGACACCCCCTTACATTTATTTTATTTACAAAGTAAAAAGTATTTCTATAGCTGCCCTCTGCCAAACAGTTGTTTGTTTGTTTAAAGTCCAGTATATTGTCTTTGTCAGGGTCCATATGTGTACATTTTGCTTACCCTGCATGGTTACACTACATACCTTTCAGGGTAAACAACGAGTACGCTGGAAGAGCAAACATTGCCCTTGGTAGGTTTCAGACAGTTTTGCAATGCCCTCAAATTCTAAAACTCCACTAAAATAGCTTCACTCAAAATTGACAAGCCTAAAAAATTGTTTTAAAATGTTTTTTATAACTAAATCATGTCAATTTCAAGTCAAGTCAAGACCACTTTCAATTACACTCACACTACAATTATAATGTGAGATTTCATTGTGTATACATATACACAAACTACAAATTATGTTTCTTTGAAATTTGTTGTGAAAGAAAAAGAAGTATGTCATATCTACTTTTTTTTATTTGAATGTTAAATTTATTTACAAATACTGAACCTAAACCTCAAACAGGATTTTACAAGTCGGCCCAAACTGAAGAAATCTCGAATAGCCTAGTCCTAAAAAGAGCTTGAAATGGTCTAATTTAAAAGCATAAATTGGATGAAAATGATTTTATTAATAAGTGGGCTTGACTGTAGCTACAAAAAGTTATAGAATTTATAGGCGAACATCAACATTTTTAAGGAATTGTCACATGTTCTATATTTTTGAGAGAACATTAAATATAAGTATTTCCTCACACTGTCATTCTACCTGCCAAACATTATGCTCCTATTCAAGTAAATATTTACATACCTTAAGCATCCAAAGATGCATTTTTGGAGGGTCATTTTATTTCAAAACTATGTTTTCTTTAATTAACATTTCCTTAGTACCATTATATTAGCACACTTATTAGAGTTTGCATGATTTTGCAAGACAACAGATATGCAAGATTTTTTTGTCACAAAACTGTTTCAAATTGAATACAAGTCATCATAGAAACCAATAATACATCAATCTTGTGTCCCTACAGCGATAAAGAGCTCACTCTTTGTTTTGAGTGTTTAGGGCTGCTTGAATGCAACCCAAACAACCTTTGGTAAACATGTAATAACCGAGACAGGAATAACAACCTGTTGCATGAACTCGGCAGCAGGAACAAATAGTATACATAGAAAACAAAATACATGGAAAATTTACATATACATAACGTTAGTCACAGTGAATACAAACAGTCCCAACTTGGTAATCATGGGAAATATATTGCAAACAAAATTACTGGAAAAAAATATAATGGATAAGTTCAATAAATTACAAGTTACTGTGAAAAAAAAGAACAAGGCACCTCATCATTCTTACAATTATGGAAATAACAGGGAAAGATCATTGAGAGTCAATCCAATAGAAAGGAAAGAGAATTGGTGACGGTTCAGGACAAAGAGATTACAAGCAAAGACCTCTAGGAAGAAGAGGAGCCAACTCCCTGAACACTTTTAGGGTAAACACGAGTGTTACATTATCACACACAAACTGCTTCTGGCTGCTGATAAGATAAATATGAATTAACTTGTTTAAAAGAATATTCAACTATTGTTCTAGAGCATAAATGCATTCATGTTCACAGCTTTTTCAATCATATATCATTTTTATTTTCACATTGGCAATCCTCATGTTTGAATGACTTCTTAAGGTAAGTAGGTAAAGGATCTTCACACAAGAGGAGTCGAACAATTTTTTTTACTTTCCCATATATTTCTATAAGAAAAAACCTCTTTTCTCTTTAGAAGGTAATTGCATTGTATTTGGAATAAGGTACAAGAAAGGTGGATATCTAATGATATAGCCATCCACCTTTCCTGCACCTTCTTCCAAATATAACGCAATTACTTTCACATATGAAAATGTACAAGCGAAGAATGTCAAATAAATCAAATAATTAAAAGATAAAATTAATATACTATTGATCTTGTAATAATATTAATCTAATGTTGTGATCTCCAAATAACAACAAGAAATCAACATAATTGACAAGACAAAAATCATAATAATTTAGAAATGTGTGTTACTATAACCATCCACAATGAAACATCAGTAACTTCACAGTGATGTTGAAATGCTTCAAAAATAGATTCAAACGTCACATTACAATGGAAGATTGCTTTAAGCACAAACATTTAACTTTATTGTTTTTTTTAGGGAGCAATACATTTAAAAACTAGAAACCAGAGCTAGGCACAATAATGCATTTGCCCAGGGGCGAGATTTCAATGTAGGAACCGTGGCACTGTTTCAAAACAATCAACAATGGTACAGGATCAAAGACTTATCTGGACTGGATTAGAGTTAAGAAATTAATTGGGTCCTAAAAGACACAAATAAATGGTTCTATGTCATAATATTTATACAATAATTTTCTGCGAATAGAAATAATAACTAAAACAGAACCAAGTTTCCAGCATTGTCAATTCTTCCTTAAGAAAAGGTTATCCAAACTCGTCCAGCACAAAGATCAAATGCCCATAGTGTTAAGATTTCACCAAAATCTTGAATCAGGTTCCTCCTAAAATCTGGATGCCGAAGCCAAAGAGAAACAAGGAGGAACAATATTTTGTTACAAACAAAATTAGAATGTTTCCTGTCTAATGATTTGAGCAGGTGAGAGTGCTCAAAACTGAAACCCCCCCATGGGCACATTCTGATCCGCATTGAAGTGGAACTGTTGCGCATCTTGATCCACTGACGGTGCGACACGGGAATCTTCTTCCTCGCTCCCAAAGTAATGCTCGATGATATCAAATGCCTTCTGGTAGATCTCCATATTCTCATGGGACTGAAGGAACTCAATCTTATCTAAGCCTGTCAACATTTAAAAATCATTTAATATTTTTTTGAGATGGCTTCAATCTTATATTTCTCGAATCCAAATCTTAAATTTTATTTTGAGTATTGAAAACTTGATTCAGATCTCAAAAACCAAATTTGAATCCTTTAATCTCTAAGAAATTTAAAATTTAATTTAAAAGATGTTGTTTAAGGCTTGCTACCACTGCAAATTATATTTTGTTTGCCATGTTTATTATGTCATACAGAACAAAGAAAACACTTTTTTTTTAGTAAGTTAATTATATTAATAAAAAATTTTCCTTTTTTGTGATTTGGTTACTCTTCCAACAACACAAGTCTAAATAATTCCTTTAACTAAGTGCTTTAAACTATTATTTGTCTTACTTGTCAGTGCAACTTCCTGACATTTCACGGTCTTTATTGAATGAAGCTTTGACAAAACACCTCATATATATATAAAAACTATGTTTGAGGTGGGTAAACGAATGGAATTGCTTTGGAATCTTTTCATCAGTACTTAGAGGAAGGAAACATGATTGTAACAGGTGATGAAATGTGGGTTTCCCATGTGACACCAGAAAGCAAGCAATACTCAATGCATTGGGAGCATAATGGCTATTGGCTCCTCTAAACGGAAGAAATTTAAACAGATGCTGTCCACGAAAAATCATGTATATTTGTCTTCTGGGACAGGCGAGGAATTCTGTTGGTGGAATTCATGCCACAATACAGTGCACCCACACACCAGGCGGCCGACTTCTATGAACAGGGTACACAACATCTTATGCTACAATATGAAAAATTACTCAATTTTGGTGATAATTGTGTTGAAAAGTAGATTAAGTTGTGTAGAATTAGATACAAAAAACGTTGGCTTTCTTTTGATACACAAACAATTCTTACTTCCTTGATGTGTCTTATATTTGGAGTGGTTCAATCCCTAGTATATTTTTGAAATTTGTATGCCCCTAGAACAGTGGTTCTTAACCTTTTCAGTCATGTCACCCCTATGACATACCCAATAAACTCACTTTACCCCTTCTTAAAAAAACAAAACTGGTTGCGAACTAACAATATTTTACTGAGAAAAGAATTCAAAACAAAAACAATGTCTGTAAATTTTAAAGGTAAAATATTAGTGAGAAGGTTGTTATTGTTTTTTATGTACAAGTCTTTTTTATTTGATTTAGTCTCCGATAGAGCACATCTTAAGTCGTGCTCAGTCGATTTATGGCCTTTGTTTTTATTAATACCAAAGTCGAGAAACCACTCTCACACCTATAAGTAGTAGCAAATAGAATTAAAACTCATAAGAGCCCTGTCAACTATAATAGGATATTCGGCTCCCACTTTTTGCCAAAATATAGGGAGGTCATAGCTTTGAAATTCCACTTTCAATGTGTTATCCTCACGTAGACCAAGGAATTGGACTTTAGCAGTAAGTCTTAATCTTTAAAAATTCCATCATCTGTAGAAAATGGTCTCAGTATCTATGAATTGGCTTGTTGGTCATTTATGTTCTGGAAATAATGGTTCAATAAATCAATCAGGGTAGATAAATGTTGAACAATGGAATTGGTAAATAGCATTTCTCTTTGTTAATCTCAGACAATTGTGTGAGCATTGATATGTCGCCAACTTCAACTCTGCATTGGTAAAGTTCTAGCTTGCGCAGAAAACTAGCAACTTTATCCTGTGCTGTTAAGATGGTTGGTCATATTTCCTTGCAATGAAAGGTTCAAAGTGTTAATCTCACTAAAAAAATCTGCAAGATATGCCAGCTTCTCGGTAAACACTTTATCTTTTATTTTATATATTATTAAATCTTTCTCTGTAAGGGGATTTTCAAAAAACAAAGCTATTTCTTCATTCATTTCTTCATTCGAATGACCTGCTCAAAAATTTTCCCCCTTGATAACCATCGTACCTCTGTGTGAAACAAAAGAACATTGAATTTGGCACCAACTTTATAACATAACTTTAAAAATTCTAGAATTTGTAGAACTGCCATGAATATGACTAACAATCTTCACAATATCATTGAATACACTTAGCAAATCTGGAGAAAGTGTCTTAACAGCCAAAGTTTAGCAATGTATCATGCAGTGATAAAATAGGTTTGAGGAACAGCTTGTTTCACAAATGCTTGAAATCCAGAAAGAATTCCCATCATGGGAGTAAAAACACCAGCTAACTTCGACCACTCAAGTTCATTTTCAGCAATAAACTGTTTCAGTGTTTTGAATATATCTTCTCACGGGCTGTAATGGGTAAAGATAGAAAACAAGTATTCCTCTTTCGCAGAGTCATCTTTTATATAGCGAGTAAATCAAGTAATTGAGAACACGACACCAAGCTTTTTACCAGATGAAGATGCCATGACACCTAACTAAATTGTACTGGAATAGTTTGTTTTCGTTTGATAAAAAAAACTATAATTTTTAGCACATAGAGATTGAAAATGATAAACATAAAACTGATAGGTACTTACATAAGTTTGATGAAATAAACAGGTAATAATAATTCCAATAACTACTCGCCCACCCCCCTCCATTCCATCTGGCAGCACAGAACGATCCATGCACACTTAGGAGGGTGAAGGGGAAGGAGACCAAGATCGTCTTGTAAGACATACATGGCGGGGTGGGAATGGAGATGACACAATAGCGAGAAGAGCGGGAAATATGTGATGTTCGAATTGCTAGTTCTAGTCTAGAAGCATAACTGATAGTTTAATATAGGTATACATAAAAAGCACATTTGTCTTGCGTTACCCCTATTGGATAGTCCCTTTATCCAAAAGGGGGTAACTACTCCAGCTTAAGAACCACTGCCCAAGAAGATATTTAGAGAGATCCTCACCTTTAAATTCCCGACAGACAACAAAATTCAAGCACTTTTCCTGATGCACAAAATTTAATATAATTCCAGGTATTCCCGATCAGTGGCCACTCTACCAATATTACATCTTATATTAATAGATCAAGGTTTAAATGTGGTACTAATTTTTTTAAATGGATTTGACTATAAAAAATGTAACCTATATTTGATTAAGATATTGTTTGGAGTTTTTATAATTGTATATTATTAAAGTGTATTTTGAAATGTATATACTGTTTTGTGTTGGCAATAAGACATTGTTTGATAGTTCCTTTTATTTTAGGGGTGTGTTAAGTCCACGTTTTCAATTCGAAGCGAACTCAAATCGAATATTTGAAATATTCTTGAAGTCGAATCGAAGTTTGAATATTTTATTTTAGTTGTTTTAGGCTTGAAAAAATATTATATTTATTGCACAATTTTTTATAATATTCTGTGTTACTCTGACAAATCAAGTTATTATCACAATAAGCAATTCAATTCCTTAGATTTTCCCATGTAAATATAATTTTATAATGTATAAAACAGCTCAGGATGGCAATAATTAAACATAAATGGAGTATTTTAGCTGTCAATATTTTTATTGATGAAGCTTCAAAGCCAGAATTTGTTTGAAGTGATATCGAAGCCAAGTCGAAGTTTTGAGGCTTCGCACACCCCTAATTTATTTGTGTGCGCACATTTATACTGTTGTTTTAGTCAATTTGTTCTTGTTTTGGTTTACAAGGGGTTCAACATAAGCCTCCTCTCGTCAAATCCGAAACGATCTGACAGTAGCTGGATTGAACTATTATCAGTCTTGAACAATTCTACAGTGCTTTAGACACGTGTCTCATGTGTGTATCTTAAATTATCGACAACCAAAGATTTAATACAGTACACTTCATTACAAACATTTTGGTTCTTCGGTCTGAATTCAAACAAGCAATTGTGTTTAATCTATTGTTTAGCACTTGCCTTTGTACTTAATTTGTGATTTACGTGTGCATATATCATAATAATATTTTAAAGAAAGTTTAATTTGCCGAAATGGAGGCCATAGTGAAAACTTAGATGTTTTTTTTTAATATATGAAAGAGCGCCTACAACACATTGAAAATATAGATTTTGCTGTTCCTTAATGGTCGGCAATCAACATAGACAACTATATGAAGATAAGTGTCTATAAATAAAACCTTAATGTTATATTTTTATATGCTTTTCGGGTTTATTTTGTGAGGTAATTAATTTCATAATGCCAAATATAGTACCAGATACCACTTTAATTAAATTTACACTAGCCAAGTGCTGTGTTAAACGCACAAATACTTTAGCCAAGGCTAGTGAAAACCTTGACATGGTGGCTACAGACAGGGAAAACAGGGAAAACCTGGAAAAGTCAGGGAATTTTTGGATGACAGGGAAAACAGGAAAATGTCAGGGAATTTAACTAAAAAATAAGGAAAAGTCAGGAAATTAAAAAAATGTCTAAAATATCCCATTAATTTTGCAACCAAACAATAAAACAATAATACCTAAATAAAATAACATTTTAATTTTTAAAATAACTGATAAAACTCTTTGTTTAGTAGACACAAACTTTTTTAAATATGTGATCAACAATAAATAAAACAAGCCATCATCCACCATTAAAACTGGAAAAAAGTAGTCGGGGAAAATTGAAAAATGTTGCCTGGAAAACCTGAAAAAGTAAGGGAATTTTGTATAACATGTTTTGTAGCCACCCTGCTTGACTATAGCCATTATGAGCTATTTATATCTACTTGGTCAACAGTTAGTGGTGAACAACTATTAAAAGGACAGACACTTCCTCTCAGCAATGATAATTATCCTGTATCCTGTGGCAAGGGATTTGCTAGTGAGACATACGATGACAAATGTTTCAATGTCACAATACAGTGATTCATTCCCTCTTACTAACTCCATCTGTGTCAATTGAGTTTCCTATCTCAATGCGCTTCCTTTTTGATCACAATGAGAAAGAATGTTGCTACTTTACATTGAATTTATAAGATTTGTACCCACATTTGCAAGGAGTGTATGTGTAAGTTCATTTTGGATAAACCACCCTTAATACACCAAATTGGGATTTGAACCCTGATCTCCACACCATCAGTAGTCTTGTCTATTGAGAGTGTGACGCCTTAGACCATGTGAAAACCAAAGCGAATCTTTTTCTTATTATTAATGTTGTTGCACAAATTGCACTTTGCATGCAGGATCTAAGATTAATGAAAATAATGACAGGAAGACTGACCGGTAGGGTCTGGTACAAATACTGATGCGTACTGTCAGTCTTACAACTGATGGTCTAACTGACCGGTAGGGTCTGGTACAAATACTGATGCATTCTGCCAGTCTTACAACCGATGGTCTGACTGACCGGTAGGGTCTGGTACAAATACTGATGCATTCTGCCAGTCTTACAACCGATGGTCTGACTGACCGGTAGGGTCTGGTACAAGTACTGATGCGTACTGTCAGTCTTACAATTGATGGTCTAACTGACCGGTAGGGTCTGGTACAAATACTGATGCATTCTGCCAGTCTTACAACCGATGGTCTGACTGACCGGTAGGGTCTGGTAAAAATACTGATGCATTCTGCCAGTCTTACAACCGATGATCTGACTGACCGGTAGGGTCTGGTACAAATACTGATGCATTCTGCCAGTCTTACAACCGATGGTCTGACTGACCGGTAAGGTCTGGTACAAATACTGATGCATTCTGCCAGTCTTACAACCGATGATCTGACTGACCGGTAGGGTCTGGTACAAGTACTGATGCGTACTGTCAGTCTTACAACCGATGGTCTAACTGACCAGTACCTTGTCTCATCATTTGTACACTACACCAGCTAGATGCTGATGAAAAGACACAATTTGCAGATGCCTCAAGGGTCTTAGACCTACTTGTAGACAATGTGAAGGAGAATTGAAAATGCCTCCAATGCCTCACTATTTTGATGCAGATTTCACTGTCAAGGTTTTTGGTCTGCAAAATATCCCTGGTTCAGAAACCTTTTCATACAAGGTACAACTTGTCTTGAAATCAATCTCCACACAAAGATTTCTCTTGCCATTTTGTTGCCAATATCCAAGACCCCCTTGTCCAGAATGTTGGCTCCATGTACCTTATTTAAAGCATACAGAGCCAAGCTGAATGTGCCTTTCATGGTTTGTTTCCCTCTCGGCTCGTGACTAGATGAGGATTCAACCTACTAGTCTAGTTGAGCCTAATGAAGAACGCATAACACTCATTCTGAATATAGTTGCTCCCGAAACCAAACCCCTCGAGGTTTTTATACAAGTTTTTATCAAAAATAAGGCACATTGCGGCTTATTGTTTGTTTAGGTGGGGTTTTTTGCTGCCCACCCTGGAACTTTGTAAGTTGAATTTTATAATGATATTGCTCGTATTGTCATTTTTATTACAAAGGCTAAACTTCCTTATTGATTCAGCTGGTGTTTTGAGAGATCTAACTAATGTTGTTTTAAAAAAAAAATTCTATCCTACTCTCTAAGCAGTGTCGGCTGGTGGAACTATTAACCAACCAACTACACTTTGATCATTTACATCTAGGACCTCACATTGTCAATGTTGATAAACATTGCAATACATATTTTACCCATTTTATTTTTCATTTTCAAGTATGAACATCTACTTTTATAAGCATTATAAAGTGAATTGAATTAAATTTTGTAATAGGATGATTTCTAGCATAAACCCATTCAACGCACATGCACAAATGCACATAGAGGAATGGAATTGGAACAGAAAAGGTTATTACATTTTGGTGCGGCAGAAGGGAGCGCGAGTAATTTTACAGTTTTTATAGAATTACATTTCTTTGGCCAAAATTAATCAAATATTTCCCCAGTAGCAACATAGAGCTAAGTTTTCTGCACATGCTAATATCAACAAATCTTGAATATCTGTCAAGGATGTCCTGGAATTTGGTCAAAATATTTTCTCTTTATTTAAAATGTTTTGACAATATTCCAGGACACCCTTGACAGATATTCAAGATCTGTTGATATTATAATGTGCAGAAAAATAAACTCTACGTTGCTACTGGAGAAAAATTTGATTTATTTTTGCCAAAAAAATTATATTCTATAAAAATTGTAAGAATACTTGTGCTCCCTTCTGCCGCACCTTAAGAACTAGTAAACAAAAAATGAAACATTTCAAATTTCTAAATGCTTATGAGTCTTTCGTTTTCTTATAGCAAATAAGTTACAGAGAAATATTTTGGGGAAATATTAACTCATAAAACATCAATTATATAAACATTTTCTGCAATTGTTAGTGTAATTTTAATGTCTTTAAAGACATAACTGCTGACCATTTTAATTATCTTTTCTACAGTATATTTCTGAGTGTTATTTCTAATTTAAAAACCAATATTTCCATTTTTAAACTTTTTTTTAAAAAGTGTTTACTATTTATAAAAATGAGTGTCATTATTATTTCAAGAACATGTGTTGTTTTCAAAAGCTCACATTTTAAAGATACTATTTTACTTTTGAAATAAAAAAATATATACCGGTACTCTTAAGTCTTAACATTTTAAAATTATAAATATACTCAAACTCGGGAGCTTTTTGAAATACTCAGCTCAAGTTTGGAGAAACCCAAGCTCGCAGACCCCTAGTGAATAGATGAAGGAGGACTCACCATAACACTCTTCTATGAGCACAGCATAGGGGTTGATGGCTCCATGAGTCTTGGCGTCCTGATCTCCCAGTCTGAGGATATTCTCCAGCCCATTCAAAGCCACCTGCACAATCTTGGCATCCATGACAGTAAGCAGATCGCACAGTGGGGGAATGCAGCCCTGAAAACATAACGACAAGCATTTACACTCCCTCATCTTTCCATAATCCCACAACAGTATTTCACAGACAAAACAAAGGTAAAAAGCCTCCAAATAAAGTTTAGGCATAGGTCGTTTGGATCTTTGTATCATGAAGGATATCCGATGATTGTTATTTGTAAAGAAGCACTAAGCTAAATCATAGTTTAAAGTAGGAAGCACACTTTCTTGAGAAATACTGGAGTATAAATTGCTGTAAAGATAAAACTATAATAATTATAGTATAAATTGCTGTAAAGATAAAACTATAATAATTATAGTATAAATTATAGTATAAATTGCTGTAAATATAAAACTATAATAATTATAGTATACATTATAGTATAGTATAAATTGCTGTAAAGATAAAACTATAATAATTATAGTTTTATCTTTACAGCAATTTATACTCCAGTATTTCTCAAGAAAGTGTGCTTCCTACTTTAAACTATGATTTAGCTTAGTGCTTCTTTACAAATAACAATCATCGGATATCCTTCATGATACAAAGATCCAAACAACCTATGCCTAAACTTTATTTGGAGGCTTTTTACCTATTTCCAATTATTGGAATCCTCCAATCTTTTAGGATATTCAAGATTTGATGATTAGAACAAATATCTGATCTGAGATCTGAATACAACATATTGGCCCAAATATAAGACAATAGTTTTTATTAAAAATCAAAAGCAAAAAATAGGGATTCGTCTTATATTTGCGGCATAGCCTCTTATGTTATTAATTTCAACTTACTTTTTGTGTAAAGCCATTTGTATTGCATATTTCTAGCTAAAGCTAATAAATCTAGCACAAAACACGTTTTCACATAAGTAAGAAACTATAAAATTTATTTTACTAAGGTATTTCACATGTAAATTATCGTCAAGGCATAGCTTCTTGTGTTATAATTTCAAACTTAATTTTTGTGAAAAGCTGCATCTATTATATATTATTTATGGTCGTTTTATTCAACTTAGGGCTGGTCTTATGACTCCTGGATAAATATTAATCTGGTAGATAAATATTTCTATCTGGTGGATAAGTTAAAAGTGCGTCTTGTGACTGCAAGATAGCATTTATCTGCCAGATAAAATGTATTTATCCTTCACATTTTTATCGGGAGGTTCAAGTACCTGATAACTTTTATCTGAAAGTTAAAATGGTTGTTGCCATAGTGAGGCGTTGTTTTTAATGAGATTTAGTCTATCAGAATCTGTTTTTTAGGTTAAAATCTTGGTTCACGTGTTTAGTAAGCACAGGCGCGGGCTCTAGCTATATAAAGTTAGAACATTTAATTCATACTTTTATATAAGCTGACAACTATTTGTAGAGTTATATTTATATAAGAACAAATTATCAAAATATGAATACAATTAATGAAATTTTGTAAACGTTGTACCCAACTATTGATCACATTTTGGCAGACATTGAAATTAGTACTTACACGACGGCTGTATCCGAATAGTCTACTTCACGCGCCGTCGACCCTTGACACTCACTTAATAGTTGCATTGGCAATCATGTGATCAAGTGTAGAAAAATCCGAATAGTCACGAAGTGTGCCGATGCACCATGCGCAAGCCCTTGAGACCAAGGGTGACGGCAAATTACCCTTGACACGCCATCGATGCGGAGTATGACTGGCAACTGTTTATTTTTTGTCTGCTAGAGTAATGTGATCTGTGATGTGTGATCTGTTATCTGTGATAAAGTATTTTAACTATACCGATACTGCTTTTATTGTAGTGTTTTTGTGTTGTGTTGTAAATGTCTAGTGAAAAGAAGCGGGAATGGATATTAAAACGTTGTATTCGTTTTCATTCCCTGCTGATAGATGCTGTTTAAAATAGTTTCTAAGGTCACTGGTAGGAAGCAGCACTGCGGACTCAAGGGTGTGTAAAGGGTAGTTTGCCGTTCGAAAAGTCTGTTGCAGTCTTCGATCTCAAGTGCGTGTAAAGTGTAAATTTATCAAGTCAAGTGTACTTGACTATTTGGATACAGCCGACATCTTTTAGCTTCTGCGCCCATGTGACACCATCTGTTTACTCGCACTTGTTTAACCGTCATTATTTAACAAATATTGAATGTTCTCGCTACTCACTAAGTTGTAGCAATTGCGTCTGGGCTTATACACATGCACACACCAGTAAAAAGAGTACCAACATTGCTTTTTCTACGTAAGAATATATTTATCCTACAGATAGCTATCCAGCAGATAAATTTCGTTCATAAAACGCGTAAAATATTAAAGTGGCTGATAACCTTTAACTGGTAGCTAACTTAACCTCCCGATAGCAATATTTAGCCTGTAGCCATAAGAACGGCCCTAAAAAAATTATTATTCACAGCACTTTCACAAAAGGTCTAACGAATATAGCTTCAAAATGGTGGCCAGAAAATTTAAACCATGTGAATGAACATGACAGAAACAAGTTCCTTACAATGCAGTGGATAAAAATATTTTAATCAGTTAAATATTTAAAAATATTTTAAAATAATCATAAAATAATTTATTATATTTATAAAAAATGACATTTTCTCTTTTCCGAGTAAATACAATGGCTGCCTGTATTAAACCGTATTAATGTATGCACTATATTACACATCATAGATAGCATTCCAAAACAAAGAGTAAGAACTTTTAATTATGTTTAAAACATCGATTCGGATTGGGTAGAGAAAAATAATTAAAAATAATGAAGTAGTGTGAGAAAACTTAACTGATATGAAGACCCTTCAGAAATTTAAAAATTTCCTACAAAAAAAAAAATCAAAATAAACTAATATATTCACAAAAAAACAAAAGCCACTTTGCAAAATAACCAATTGTTAACTTTAAAGAACACCTAGAGATGGAAGCTAAATGATTGCTCCTATAAAACAAGCATAGTTGACCTACCTGGTCTACAAGGTAACGAATCTGCTCGGCTGTGCCGCCAGATGTTGCATTCGTGATCGCCCAAGCTCCTTCTTTCCTTGTCTTGAACTCTGCTTTGCCCAGGATATCGATAAGTACTGGGAATATGTTTGCATCAATCACAGCCTAGAAATTAGATAAAAAATATAATAAACAAAACCAACAAATTTACAATTTGCAATTACTTGGTGTATCTAATAAGTAGAGAGATGGGTCGAATCCACTATTTTACGAATATGAATATCCAATTCACCCTTGAATCCTGAATATGAATCTTGGAAAAAGTTATGAACATAAAAGGAAATATAAATATAGTAGAAAAGTAGAAAATACAAATAGTAACTAAATGTTAACATTATTTCTTAAAATCCATTCAGGATAACATTCATACATTCAGTTAAGTGTTAAATTACTGGTCTGGGGCCTTGTTGTCTAATTTATACTATAATTATGATTAGTTCTGAACCACCAATAGAGATCTAAAATAAAATTTCAATTGAAAAATAAAATATATATTTTTAAGGATTTGAGTCTCTAATCAGAAATTTTTTTGAATATTCTTGAGGATTCGAGAGCTTGTCCCTACTAATAATTAAATGAACAAATAAAACTACAATATTATTTAAAGATAGCCAAATCAATGTGTCTTAATACAAAAAAAGTTTTTCATGTGCGTGTTAATTTTTTTCTTCTATTCTGCCCCACTACCTGCTCAGATTATACAAAGATAAACAATTGGGTCCACTTGTAACAAATTTACTAATAATTATTTCTATTTTTAACTAATAAAAACTAAATCCCTCTTAAGACCTCAAATCCCCAATGTAAGAAATCTTAATTTTAAATATTTTTGGCATATTTTAGAAAATATTTTACTTTTATATAAATGAGTGATTTTTAATCCAATTTAATAAACAAACTTATGTGTTGAAGTGATTTGTACTAAGTTATAGTTAAAAATTTGAAACCATCTTTCAAATATAATACAAATACTTCGTAGTCGAAAAGAGGTTTTCCTTATAGAGATCATTGATAAAAAAAAAGTATCTAATAAAATAAAGACTTACTTAAAACTAAGAGAGTGAAACAAAATAAAACATTCTTATCCGCTTCAGTGGCTGCATAGACTAAGGCGCTACTCTTGCAGTAGACTAGATTGCCATTGAGGTTTGAATCTTGGTCAGACGTACTGAGGGTGTTTTTTCCAAAATAGTTTTCCACTCTCCTCCACACAAATGTGAGTACACTTCCCTAAATACAACCTTCCTAATCCCTAAAACCACTAGCGAAATTTTTTTGCTTATAGCTCAGAAACTATTGGTTTTATAAAAATACTAGTATTGAAGCCTGCGTTGGTCAGGGAGCTCATTCTGCTCATTTGAAATAATAAAATAGCCTTATTATTCATTTAAGATGACTATAAAATAATTAAATGAATAGAATATAGACACAATGAATAAATCATCATCATGGTTCACCAAGCTATACAACCTGAAGTTTATTTTTATTATTATGTCACTCCTGAAGAGGTGATATTTAGATATGCGATAGTAGCGCTATTGTATGAATTCCCTTTTAAGATTATATATATATATATTCCTTTGGTGCTTTGTGATTTTTAGATATTTTCGTCTACAACATTAAAATTGTTTACAATTTTTTTTTCTATTATTTTAGCAGTTGTGAGCTTCCACATTTCATCAATTTACTGGAACATTATTTTTTTATTTCAAAGCCTTTTGATTTTTATGACATTTTAGGTGATCCTTTAATAAATTTTCCAAATTTAAATTTTCTCCGGCACTGAAAGATAGATTTTCTATTGGTTTTGTAGAAATTTCAAGCTATTGCCCACCCGTACCTATTGTACATATGTAGCAGAAACATGGACATTGAATGTAAGAGAGACTAGGAAAGTGGAGACTATGGGAGTGAAGTTTGTGAGGAGCATGTTAGTTGTCATGAGGAGAAACAAGATTAAGATCAAGTTATCTGAGGAAGAGTTGGGGTAAAGGGAGTACATGAGATAGTAGAGGAAGCAAGAGGAAGCAAGACTGAGATGGTATGGGCATGTAATGAGTTTGGAAAAAGAGAGGATGCCAAAGAAAATAACGGAGTGAGGCCAAGAAAGAGATGAGAACAGCAGATAGCAGAAAGTGTTCAAGTGAGAGGAGAATAATGGAAGAAATTAAAGGAGGAAGTGACGAGTGGTGGAAGATTGAGGCATTTTTCTAAAATGACCCAGCCACAGGCTGGAAACAGTTGATGGTAATGGTGAATTTTGAGGTATTTGTATTTGGAAGAAGACACAGGAAAGGTGGATAGGAAACATATAAAAAAAAAACCACTCCACTTTGTGTTTTTTTTATTTCCTCTTTTAGGAAGTTGTGTTGTGTGTTTCACATGCTCTCCTGATGAGTTCCGATAAAATGAAACCTAAGATGGGATATTGCGTGGTAATGATTGATTTTCTTCAAGAGTCAGCCCTTACCTTTTTGTCCAATGGCAACAATGTAAAGTGTGACCCAAGTTATTTCCAATGTAAAGGCCATATTTTGTTTGTTTCTTTTATATTTTTTTATATATACTTCCCATACCTTCTTCCAATTATATTAGCTTTTGAAATTCTTCAGCCAAGATCTTAAGTTTTTTTTAACTTATACTTTTCTAGCTATCTGCAGAATTTCTATTTTATACCATACTAAATGGTGTTTTTTCTATAGTTTGGTACATTTTTTCTCATCTCCCATTTCACTATCTCCTCCACCACCCGTTCATTTTGTAATTTCCAATTTAAAATATTTTGGGGTTTTGGTGTGATCTCTTTACTAAATCGCCAAATTTAAATTTCTTACCTCACCAATAAATAAAATATTTTAATTTTCTAATGTACTTATCAATTTTTTTATAGTAAAATTAATTATTGCCTAGTCCTAAAGTAAATGATAGTGAAGGAAGCCAACATGAAAGGATATTTAGGTCAGGTCTAGATAGGAACAAACCCACTTCTCTCTACATTTCTTCTCTTCTCAAACTTTATACTTCCCACTTCTTCACACCTCCACATTTATAAATGGTTTTGAATTTTTGAAACTATTCCTTTTTCATTTTAAGAAACACATTAAAAATACACAAAGAAAGATATTTTATGAAACTACTTGCATCTAGAATGATTTGAGATAGTTCATATTATTATAGAAGAATGTAGTTTTATAACATGTCTTTCTTTTTGTTTTGGGTGTTAATGTCTACCTTCATTTGAAAAAGGAATATTTCTGAAAATTCAAAACAATGTGAAACTGAGGAGGTGTGAAGAAGTATGGAATGTTAAAGTGTAAGACGAAATGGAAAGAGAAATGTGTTTGTTTCTATCTATGCCTAACCTTACTATCCTTTCAGGTTGACTTCCTTCACTATCACTTACTTTACATTTGTGTACAGTGTTTCTACATGGTCTTAATATAATTTGTTTTATTTTTAAAAATTTTGTGAGGAACCTTTTTGCATTTTTCCATTTAAGGGTCCTTCATTTATAAACTTAAGAATGTTAAGACCTTCATTATGGTTTGGAATGGTCCTTACACTTTCCCGACAAATTTAAATCTTCTTCCATATTTTTAGTCTCCAATGAAAGAATCTTGTTTACCGGCTTTGGATAACCCCGTTTAGACCTATATAAATTCTTGAAAAATAACAATTTTCAAAATTGTTGATACAATTTAGGTATAATTTAATTGCAAGAATGGAATGAGGATGTTTAAAGAGTGTGGAATGAAATTTAGCAAGGCAAAGTGTGAAGTGATGGTAATGACAAGGAAGAAGGCGAGGCCTAGTAAAGTTATAAAGTTGGATGGAATAGAGGTGAGAAAGGTACAGAATGTAAAAGCATCTTGGAAGCGTGATTGAGGCGAAAGGTGGGAATAGAGAGGATCTAATGAGAAGAAGACAGCAGAGAGAGTTGTTCTAGGATAAGAAATACTAGGAAAGTGGAGGCCATGGGAATGAAGTTTGTGAAGAGCATGTTAGCTGTCGCAAGGAGAAACAGGATAAAGAATTAAGTTATCCAGGGAAGAGATGGGGTACAGGGAGTACATGAGATAATAAAGGAAGTAAGGGTGAGATTGTATGGGCATGTAATGTGGATGATGAAGTACATGAGATAGTAGAGGAAGCAAGACTGAGATGGTAGGGGCATGTATTGAGGATGGAAAAAGAGAGGACGCTGGAGAAAATGTTGGAAATGAAGTATGTGGGATAAATACCCTAGAGGAGGCCACGAAAGAGATGGGAGGAGCAGATAACAAAAAGTGTTCAAGTGAGAGGAGAAGAATGGAAGAAATCAAAGGAGGAAGTATGGTGGAAGGATAAAGGAAGAAGAAGGCATTTTAATAAACTGACCCGGCCACAGGCTTGAAAGTTGATGATGAAGGAAATAGAATTGTGAAAAAAAATAACAAAGGGTTGTGTTTAGAAGTGTTAAATTTTTTGGGTTTTTTCAGGTTTGGGATTTTTCACACCGTTCTCAAATTCAAAAGAAACTTAAAAAAAAAATATGCTGAATTTCAACCTTCTAGCTCACCAGGAAGTTATATAAAAAAAAAAAAGCCACAGAATGGAATTTATATTATAGATATTTCAAATGAAAGTTTTTCTATTTATAATAGTCCTAAAACCTTCCAATGACAAGTTATTTTATATCTCTAATAGTTGTAGGAGTGTTATCAAAATCAGAGATAACTGCTTTAACAGTAGTTTTGTACAAATTTTAATCAAAAACCATAATGCCGATGTTGAGAATTTTTTTTCCTATTTGCCCTTATGTAAACTATCCTTAATAATAGGGTTTGATAAAACCAAATTTAAAACCCCCTTGTAGAATCTTATGAAAACTTTAGATACAAAGTTTTAGCCAGATAAATAAAATGATTTTGGATATAAGCCTAGGTAAAGAAGAAAGAAAGATAGAACATATTTTTTCATGTGTGGGTTGTAATGAAACGTTAACATCCATAAAAAATATTTTTTTTTTATGATAACAATACTTCCTATCTTGAGGGGTCGCGAGAAATTATGAATATCATATCATCTTGAAATCCCATGAAGTACAAGTATTTTTAATTTGTAGCACTAGTATTGTTTTCCGAGATGATCTAATGCTGTATTTTCTACCATTTTAAATGTTGCTTTGAATTTTAAAACATTTTTAACAAGGAAAAGTTAACTCGTCACACTTTTTAATTTAAGTATGTTTTTTGAAACCCAAAATTATCCAACTTTTTAAAGAAGATTAGTCAAAATCAATATTTTATTTCTGTATTGGCTACATTATTTCAAAATCTAACAATAATAATTGTACAAGAGCGTGATTTAGTGGAGTAGAAGAATCGTACCTGTATCTGTTGTCTGTTACCAGCAGTAATGTTTGATATTGTCCAGCAGGCTTCTTTCCTTATGGATTCCTTTGAGCTTGCCAACAAGTGCAGAAGACAGGGTAGTGCTGAGCAGTTGAGAATAACTTGTGTCTGGACATCGTCACCAGTCACAATGTTGCCCACTGCTCGCAAAGCCGCTGATATTACATTGTATTGGTTGTGCCTGGAACATGAATAAAAACTTGTTAGTTCATTTACTAGGAACAGTTCTTATAAATCCCACTAGAGGTGTGCAAGCATTTGAAACTTCAAATCTGCTTAGATAAAATATCAGATTAAACTTATCTTTGAATAAATGTTATGTTCAACTATCAGTTATGGACCCGGCTTTGTCCGGGAGCACTATTTTAGGGTAAAATAGTTAAAGCGGTGTAAAATGTGCACAAAAAAAAAGTCAAATAAAAAAATAGGTAAAAGGATTATCATCATCATCATCATCATCATCATCACCATCCCCTTACTACCTGTCCGGGTTATACGCACTTACGCACGCTAATGTGAGATGAAATGGCGGACCTACAGTTTAATATGGGATCTGAGCCACGAAGGAGGGTTGGCACTCCACACATTCACAAGTTGTGATTAATACACAACTTGTCAGAGGTGAAGGAAGGGTTTGGCAATCAGATAAATCTGTGCAGGGGCCGAGGATTGAACCCTGAACCCCCAGCACAGTAGTCTGGCAATGGAAAATCCAAGTTATAGATTAGATGACTGACATTTTAGATTATTAAGATACCATAGATAATGATAGTGAATTTATGCCTGAAAGTAACAATGATTTATTTAGTTATTATTTAGGCCTATTTATGATTTATTTGCTGCATTTAGAGTGTTTTTCAAAACAAAGGTTTTGACTCCAAAAGTATGTAGGCCTATACACAATTTTACTAAAATTGATGTAGTTTAGAAACTAACAACACTACAGTCACCAAACTTATATCAGATTTTACAGAAATAAATTAGCTTTCTTTCAGGAGTGATGAAGACAAAAGGCAAAAATTCAATTGATTTTTTCACCTCTACATTTTAAATTTTAATTAAAACTTTACAATTTTCAATATTTTTTACAATTCATCTATTGTACAATGATAGATAGATGACTTATTTTTTTCTAATTCTAACATGTTTAGATCATAAATGTGAATTTTTTCTTGTATATATGTTGAACAGTTTTTTTATGGTAGGAATTCACAAAAACACAGGTAAATATGTTAGAATTGGCCTGAGTGTCTTACACCGGAATCGTGAAAATATGCTGAGTGCAAAAGGGTTAATATAAATTATTACCATTCTGAGCTTTTGAAAATTGATGATCGTGGAAAACAACTTTTTTTAAAAAGGCACTGGGTCTTACTGCCTGTTCATGTTATATACATATGTACCAATTACTCTAATGGGGTAGGAATGAAGCAGGAACAATGTTTAGAAGTGATATACCAGGATTTGTGGCTACACCCCTACATTAGTATTCAATACTTGTAGTGGTGGGTCAAGAGGTGTAGGCGTGTCATCCGTTTGGAATGTGAAAGAATGTGAAATTCTACTGACAGACAGAGATCCTGGGTTCAACCCTTATCCAATGATGGGAACGAGATAATCAGCAGTATATGAAATGTAGCCATTGCAAAATTACAGAAAAACTAAAAGAGAAGTAGGGTATAAATTAAGGAGTTTTGGACTAGACCAGCCGATTATAAAGACTTGATCAAGATTAGATTTGGGTCAAATCCACTATTTTACCAACCTGAATCTCCAACTCTTAGTTACCTTCAAATTCCAAATCCCAAATTCGAATCCTGGGAAAAATTATTAACATAAGAGAAAATATAAATATAATATTATTATTATTATTATTTAACACCACGTCTTACTACCCGTTCGGGTTATACGCTTAAGTACTAATTACGCTAATGGATTAGGAATTGGGAGGGTTGAATTTAGAGGAAGTGAACCCGCATTTGCGTGGAGGGAGAGTGGAAAACCATTTAGGAAAAACCACCCCCAGTTCATCTGACCGAGATTCGAACCTCGATCTTCCCGTCCTCGGCGGTCGAGCTCAACACGACAAGCGCGTTAGCCAACTACGCCACCGAGGCGGGTTATAAATATAATAGAAAATAGGGATAGTAAAATGAATTAGTGCCCAATGGTTTGGAAATGTATAATAAGACAGTGTAGAAACACTGTACAATAATGTAAAGTAATTGATAGAGATAGTAACTTAATGTTAAATTGTTAACATTCTTTCTTATAATCCATTTATTGTAACATTCACACATTAATTTAAGTGTTAAATTACTGGTCTGGGGCCTGGTTGTTAAGTTCACCCTATAATTATATGTTGTTCTGAATCACTAAGAAGTAATATTAGAGCTAAAGCAGTATTAAAGCTCTAATAAATTTCCCTTGGAAAAAAAAATCTGAGTCTCAAATCCAAGATTTCTTGAATCCTCAAATCTCAAATATCGTTTAAGATTCAAGGATTCTAGGTTTTGTCCCTAGTCATGATAGTTTTATCCTTATGAAGAGTTTAGACGTGATATAAAAATAGTATTCTCAATCCAACATACAAACCACTAAAATAAATTTCACATTTTCTTTGGCAAACGGGCTGAAGAAACCCATTCGCAGGCCACATGTTGGGCACCTCTGTCTTAGGTTACTGATATTATCCATAACACAAGACCATTAAATTCTGTGTCTTTGGTAAACTCAGAATGTTACCAAACCATGAACTTAAAAACATCACTTAATTCAATAGTAGATGATGAGATATTAGCTAGCTGAAGAGTCAAAGGAGCTTCTTAGAAAGCTCCCAAGTATTGAACTAAACTTTAATTTAATAAATATATGATTTTAAAATATGAATGAATTATTACATTTTTAAAGTCAAATTTAGACTTTTGATATTTAAAATGATTTAATCAACTTTTTATTAGTAGGGGTGGACAGGATCGTGAACCCTCAGGAAAATGTGAGGAATTTGTCCATTCCCCGAGAGTCAGGCGGGAAAGACCCTTTATAACTGCAAGGGTTCAGGCGGAAAATAAAGCCTGTTCATTGTTCCTTCCAGCAGGTACTACTGGCTCAATCTCTAATGAACACAGTCATCTTCTCTGGTCTGTAACCAACTTAGAAAGGGGGGAGGGGGGGTATTTTACCGCCTGTGGTGAGACAAACTAGTTGGGAAGCTCATGAGACAGTGTCAACTATTTATGAGCCTCAGCCTGTCTATTGTTGGCAACCAAACAAAGAGTAGAGATTACAGAGGCGTTAAACAAAGTGCCTTTAAGAGGTGTCAAAAATTGAGAATATTTAAAGGGTAACATTTCAGGGTACATTTAAGGGTTTTATACCCAAATAATATTTAAGAGGGTTTAAAACCTAAATCCTCTTTAAGGAGTTTTGGACCTAAGGAATATACAAGATATTTCAAACCTAAATAACCTTCAAGAGGTGTTAAAATAGAGAACATTTAAGAAGGGTAGAACATTTTTATTATTTGCACTCTTCCAATAGTAAAATATAAAACACCATTTTCAAAAGAGATTAACTAATAAAAATAGTGTATTAAAATTAATTATTCAATTTGTCCTATTCAATATTGGTTCAAAATTTTGCTATTTGTTTCAGTAAAAAATGCTATTTGCACACCCCTATCTATATTATTATGTTTTTATGATATATTATTTGTATTATATTTAACAATGTCAAAGCTTTTGCAAGTATTACCATACTAGTATAAAAACAATATATATTTTTAATCTGGAATTAATCTAAAGCATCATTTTAAAAATTTCTCGTTCCCGTCCAGATCCCGATATTTTGACTCATTTCCCGTCCCAATATAAAAATGTCATTTCTGTCCATCCCTAGTTATTAGTAACTGACAAATTAAATAAGACTCCATTCAATGTATTCTAAAGTGACATTAAAAACAAAAAGGTTTGTTTTATGAAAATAGGATTGTATGTGAAGATTCAACCATAGACAACCCTGTCAATTCTCTGTCCCCCAGGAGTGAAGCTGTTCACTTAAGGCTGAACTTAATACTATCTCAAAGACAGGCACTGTTTGTGTACTACTAGCTCTATAGGAAGATGCCGCCTACTTCAACAAACAGTTACCTAATTCAGTGTCAGTGGCTGCATGCTTTAATACGCTACTCTTGCAGTAGACTAGACTGCTAATGATGGAGAGATTGAGGTTCAAATATCAGTCGGGTGTACTGAGGGTGGTTTTTACAAAATGGTTTTTTGTTCTCCCTCCATGCAAATGCGTATACATTACATATAAATATAACCTCACTAATCCTTAAAACCATTATGTAATTAGTACATAAGTGTATAAAACAACCAGTTTGGTGAGTGTGAAGTAGTCACTTTTGTATAAATAATGTATTACTCTAAATATTTATAATTTATTATTATATTATGTTTCAGGTACACATTAGGTGTATATAAATATTGTTATATTAAAGAGTGGGTAGGATAAATAAAACTTGGCTGCAGCAACTCATATGAAATAGTTGGTTGGGGAAAGGTGGCCACTATTTACAGCTGGTAGGATAAGAATAATGTGCTGGTAAACCACACAAAGGTTAGGAGCAGTTATGCTGGGAGAACTCCAGGTAGCGGAACTTTGGAGATAGTCGAGTGCGGCTAGACAATCGGAAGAAAGGACTGTTAGAGGGAAGATGTGTGTATTGGTTGGGTGGCACAGTCCCACGATAGTTATTATAATGTATTAACTTGAAAGTATCATACAGTCAGTTTAAATCATAATTTTAATTCAAATAAAAATGTAACAGAACATGTCAGTTTGTTTCTAATAATCAATAATCCTAGTGATAAAGTGCCCAGTAATATGAAATACGGTATAACAGGTATTGGGGACATACTCTTTAATTTAATTCCAAATTCAATAACATTACAACTGCCTACATATTATCTTCCATGTTGGGTTCTTCTTTCTCTTTCCTCCTTTTTTCCTCTCAAATACACATTTAACAAACAACTTCCAGACAAGTAGAAATAAGAGTAAATTATGAGTTATTCATAACCGAACACACTATACAGCATAGAAATAGCCTTAACCAATAAAATAAAAATTGCAAAGCCTGTAAAGACGTCAAGCCCAAACCCAAGCTTCTAAAAAAGGCTCAAGATTAGGGCTGTGTGGGATCCCAAACTTCAGGGGGAAAAAATGGGAAAATGGTTGTTCTCAAAATTCGGGCGAGAAAAAATATTTCCCAGAATTTTCCGAGATGAAATATATAAAAAAAAATATAAAACTAAGGACCGGCTATCAAATTCACGTTTTTTTAGTACTCTTTGAAAATAATTATAAATTTATAAAATCTAAATTAACCTTATTTTCCATCAAGTAGATGGACACTCAAAACTTCAGTCGCTTTTATTGTGTAACTCCCTACAAAACAACTGAGCACCAGCCATTAAATATTATAACCACACTGAAGAAAATTTAATATATATAACTGAATAGATTTAAGAGAGAAAAACATATTTTTTGCATAAAATAATGATGAAAGTGGCTTTTAAATATCAAATTATGCATGAAATACACCTTTAACACACTTATTTGCATAAAGACATCTTATATATATGTTATTATTTGTAATGACAAAGGAATCCATTTGCTTTTATGTTATAGATAATAGGAGTTGGATAAGCTAATATTTTTTGAAGTCCAACAGTGCTTTTTGTGATAACTTTAGTAACTAGAATGTAAAAGGTAACCAGACACACTGGCTCAGTCGAGAAATGTGTCTGTTACTCTTATGAACAAAATTGTGGCTCAATTGTATACCTTCAAATAAGTTTGAATATTTTGATATTTTACTTTGTAAGTATTTATTAAAATTCATGCCATGAGTTTTTTTTATTTAATAATAACTATTTTAGTCAATATTAAAATATATTTTTAGCATTAAATGATATTTATAATAAATATGTTTGATAGAAAATATACAATTTATAATAGTTATATTATACCTAGTTTTTTTTATTTACATTATATCAAAAATCTTATCCAACACTTGTTAGACAAAATATTATGTTTTTACTTGGAAAACTTACAATTTAAAAACAAATTAATATACAAATATTGAATGAGCATTATTTTTTCATTTAACTTTTTTGACTCGAATACAGAAGGCAAAATTATTGGTTCAAATCAATTAGCCCCCACTGCAGCCGAATCAGAGTTTTTGTCCCTTTCCTGACTATTCAAACGATTTTTGTCATCTTCCACTAAGCCTACATTTAACTCGAATGAAACTATCAAATTATTTAAATTTTTTTATTGGAATGATTGGGAAAGCTAAGTCTAGAATAAAATTATAAATTTGAAAAATATATATAATTCTAAAGTGGAAAGTTATTATAAATTATTTTCCTATTTTCCGTTCCATTCCCGCAGGAAATCATTTTTCCCACCCGAACATTTCCCAAAGTCCAAATGTCATTCCCACACAAGACTACTCAAGATAAAAGATGGAGTAATCGCAGAGCTCTAAAGTCAATGAAAGGTCCAAGGTCAGTACAAGTTTCACTTACATGAGCAGCTCAACCAGCCGGCGACATACCCCTGCATCGATGACTGCCTGAATCTTGTCATTAGGGCCGTCGGAAAGGTAGGATAGCGCCCAGCATGCATCAGCCAGAACGTCTGTGTCACAGTGGAAGAGCAGTCTGGACAGGACCGGCAGACAGGGGGACACCTTGACAAACTCTGGTGCTGGGTTCTTGCCTCGACAAAGGTTGGACAAGGCCCATACAGCGTTGCGAATCATTGACAGCCTCGTTGATTTGCTTAGAAGTCTACAACAATCGATAATAGAGAACATACAAAACATTATATAACTCAGTCTTGAGCACACTATTTGTAATTATCATAGCAGGCACCTATCAGTACTCAGCAGGGGTTTGAGCCCTACCCTCTCTGTCAATGGTGAACAAGTTCAATTTGAGTCTAACATCTTAGGCCACTATCACAGGTATTCATAGGCACCGAATTGAAAAAAAAAAAAAAAATTGGGAGTGCTCTATAAAAAGGATGAGGGTGTGGTGAAACATTTGAAAATTTTCAAGTGCCGTATTTAAAATTGGCCAAAATTAAGGTGCAATTTCTTAGTCTCAATGTATGTTTAAAAAATTTAAATAAATTTAATAAAAGAAAACAAACATGCACAACACAAAAATAATACACTCATCATATGATTACTTCAACTAAACAAGCTATAATCGAAACATGTTGACAAACACCTAACTGTTGGTTCAAGAGTTGCACTGACTTAATCACGCTTGCTTACATATCAGATGGCAGCACCTGCCGTTTGCTATTCTAGAAAACACTGTTTGTAGCATAGCCCCATATCCAAGATAAAAATTGCCCATAATATTAAGGTTTTAAAAAGGCTGAAATATCGGGGGTGCTTGGTATGCAAAGAACTCCCGCAGTCGGTGCTTATGCAGGTTTTCATTTATTTAGCAGTCGAGGTGGGGTTTAAGACCTTAGCTAGGGCAATACAAGCCTTTTAATAGTAAAATATTAATTTAAAATATAGTAAGCTATATAACTTGTCCAAAACTATTTAAGACACAAATAAGTCCTATCTTACCAAATATATATAGTACAACCTGATTATAAATATTTTTTCTCATATTGTAGTAGTAAAAAAAATTCAAAAATAGGCTTTACTTGTTAATGAAGGAAGCAGTGGAGGGGACGAATAAAGCATTCAGAAGGAGTTTTAAGAAAAGAGCAAAGCGAGTGGTATGGGAGGCCAGGAAGTATTGGATTAAAAAAATGGACAGAAATGCTGGGAAGGCACGTGGGAGGAAGTATAAGGTGTTATATAGCCAGTTAAGAAACAGGAGGAAAGAGGTTCAACATGGAAAGAGGTGAAGAATACACTAAAGAAGATAAAACAAGGAAAAGTAACAGGTGTGGACGAAACGACTGTGGAAATGATAAGGTGAAGTAGGTATAAAATGGGCTGGTGGGAGTGGTTTGGAAGGAGAACAAGGTACCGGAAGACTGTAAGAAGAGTTATAATACCTAATTTCAAGAAAGGAGACAAGAAGTTGTGTACAAATTATAGGGGGATAATGCTGATGTGCCATATATAATATATATATATTTTTTTTAACCTTTTCGATACTAGCATTCTAAAAACATATATATATATATATTTAAGGTGAGGATTCATAATTGTTGAATAGAGACTTTTACTTTTGAATCGAAGTCGAAGTGAACAAATATCAGAAGAAAGGTCAAAGATTGCGAAGATCCCCCCCACAAAACTGTGAATTTATGATTTGCTTTGAAATTTACATTAATTCTCTTCACAGGTTGTTTTATTTTGTTAACAAATTCTTCAGCAAATTGGACTTATGGAACTTCCATTTGAGCTATTCTCTTGAATTCTCGACCAATTCAATCCACAGAACACTTTTCGTGATAAATCGCAAAAATTTTCTATATGATTGACATCAGCAAATTCTTCCAGAAGAAAGGTGAATTAATGCTTGAACTGGTTTGCTGCTTCATCAAAGTAAAAATGTACTTCATTATTTTGTTATTTGCTCTTCAGGTTTTATGAATATGTGAAAGTTACAAATGTACTGCAACTATGTCATGATTCAAATGGTCGGACACCAGAGCATAGGATTCAGCTTCATTTTCTTCGCCACAATTTATCCAGCACAACGCTCTAAACACTGTCACATGCTTATTCAACCAGTTAGCTGATTGAATTTAATATTATTTCTGGCAAGCAGAATTTCCTGCAAAGTCAATTTGTGCTACAGCTTCATTCAAGCTCATATTAAAATTTTTCTTTTGCGTGTATGAATGCACATTGCTGCACAAGCTTGATAAAAGAGTGGTATAAAAATAATGAAACTTTTTTTCCAATAACTCTTAACAGTCCTTGAGCAGTATTATCATGCAGTGCACATGCACACCCACAACCACACACACACACACACACACACACACACACACACACACACACACACACACACACACACACACACACAGAGCTAGCTCCCGATTATCAGCAGTAATGGAGGGGACAAGTGCCGCGGACTCAAAACCACAGGTAATCTGAATATTTAGTAAAACAAGAGATTATAGCACATTTAATTCAAGCTAGTACTAACATATTGTGACTGCTTTTATGAACATATCGTTATATTTCACGCCCTTGGATGGTAAAAAAAAAACCTTTAAATCAATGTACAGCATACTAAAAATGGACACATCCCTTAAAAAGTTTATATTAGTCTTCTGCGTCAATAGAGATTTTTCCTTGTCTCGCTATATATTTTCCATAACATCAGCGTGTCAGATAGGAGTATCATTTTCCTGTGCCAGATAATTACAGAGGTTATGAGTCCATTCCGGCGCAGTCCCCCTTGCATACACTTTCTCTCTCTCTGGCCATTATCTCTTCACCTGGGGATTTACCTAGTACAACAATCGGTAGCCCTGTATTCTCCATCAACAAATGTATTCCCTGCTGTTGGCGATGCCGTGGTTAAGCCACAAAAAGGATAGTTGGAAGTCTACTGTGTGTATATATATATTTTTTTTTACTGCATTTTGCAACCCATTTGGGTTATATGCTTATGTACTAATTATGTTAATGAGATAGGGATGAGAAAGATTGAATTCACCCACATTTGAGTGTTTAGCCTATTATGAGAGTAGCACCTTAGACCATGCAGTCACCCAAATGGGTACCTTCATATTCTTGAATGTTTACTTCAGGCTTAGCTATTCCTTGGTACCATTTACTTGTTTCACCCATGAGGTCAGTCTCACATTTCTCAAATATTTCAATTTTGGACACTTTTTACATTCACTCAACATCAAAGGTTTGAACATTTGGTCATATTGTTAAGATACGCGCCCCGTGTTTGGGCACCAATTATGAAGATACGGATGATATTGTGTGCTAATTGGTATTTATAGCCCTGTGATCGAGCGCCAATTGTTATGATACGCATTTGTTTGGCCCGCGATTGGACACCAATTATGAAGATACGGATGATATTGTGAGATAATCGGTATTTATATCCCCGTGATCGAGCGCCAATTAAAGTGATATCGTTTAATTAGCTGATAATTGCCCTGTGATCGAGCACTAATTAAAGAGGTATGGTATTTCGATCTGATTATTTCTAAGTTTTATTGTAGTTGAATAAATAAGACTTTTAATGTTGCACATGATTTATTAAAGTGACTTCGGCACTGAAGATATAATTTTAAATGATACAGTTTAGTTGAACTATAGATTATTTCTCTTTAACATTACATATTTCGTGTTTTGAGTACCGTGCTGTGTAGATTTATGCGACTACTCTCATTACCGAGTTCTATAGATTTTAGTTGCCGGCACTGTGTGTGTTCATACTCGCAAAAAGCTGATATATGACCTATCCCTTGCCCCTTGGACCTCTCATGACCAGTGTCAAAACCAACTGATCGAATGAGTCCTGGCGACAAGTGTTGTAAAGGCTAGTTTTCTATTTGGTACAGGGAGCTAGCATCACTTGCTTTTTTGATAAATACTATGGAGTTAATTTTTAAAAGAAAAAATAAAGTTTTAATGGTGCAATCCTTCGACATTATTTCTGAAAAGTGTGCGATTCTCCATAGATAACGTCTTAAAAAGGAAATTTTACACACAGTTTATTGAAGAAAAATACCTTCATCCATGACTTTTTTTTTACATATGTGAGAGGGGTCCAAAACAGTATCGTTACAATATGTTATTTGATCTAGGAATTCATTAAACTGTGCTTTAATAGGTAGACAATAAAATATTGTGGGATGTGTTTATAATAACTATTACTTAGCACATTAAAATTAATATATAAAGATATGTTTCAAGCCTAGTGCAACATTTTTTATCATCTTTTACACATATGAAATAAAACAAAATATAATTGTTTCATGAAATTGGCCGATTGGACTTTTATACACAAATAAATGTTAATAAGGTCAATTTTAATAAGAGTGTTATCGATATAAAAACTAAACATATGATTATTAAGTAGCATACATCATTGTTCTTTAACCTTTTATTGCCCGAAATTTCCAGAGAAAAAAGTACCAACTTCACTGTGTTATAATTTTTATTTCTTAATATTCCTATAACAAATATATGTTGCCAATCTAGAAAATTTATTTATTTTGATCAACCAAAGACCATTGGTTAAGCAGAAATAAAATATGCATATGCTATTGGATAGACATAGTGATATTAAAGAAAATAATTTAAATTTAAGATTGTAGACTATGGTGGGAAACCTTAGCTCAGTTGGTAGCATGTTCTGTCCACTGAGCGAAGGGTCCCAGATTCGATTCCTGGCATGGCTGAAAAATTTATGATTGATGTAATGTGTGGGTTTATCCTTTCACAGTGATGAATTAACTGCCGGGGACTGGATGTTGTGCCTGTCCTAGTCTTAAGTTAGATTATAGGGCACATGTAGCTACGACAGGCCTAGCAAGCGGTAGTGGAAAATATATAGTTTGAATAAAAAAAAAACTGACCCAGGCCACAGGCTGAAAACAGTAATGGATGTTAAAAGTAAAGTTTATGGTAGGCAGAACATGCCACGCAAATGTGAGATTCTAGAACCTTGTTCAGGGTATTAACTGGCAAACCCAATGGGAAGTTACCATTGGAGGGCCTAGACACAAATGGGAGGATAACATTAGAATGGACCTGAAAGATAATAATAATACTACTAACAATAATAATAATAACATCTTTATTGGGCAAGTTGTATATAGTTTGTAATGAGGTGGACTGCTAGAACTAGCCCAATATAGGTACAGGTGATGTACTTTAAGTGCTGCAATAAAGTTTGAGCTCCTAATGCCATATAATTGAGTAAGACATAATTTGTCCATCCATAGCTTTATAATGTTCAAGTTGATAATTTTTTACAATTTTTAGGCTAAAACTGTATTTTATTTAGACACTTAAAACAGAAACTAAACTTTTTATCAATCAAAATTCAATCATTTTATATCCTACAAATTAGGGTAGCCAACTTTAAGCTGCCTATTATTTTGGCTGTCAATTACTATAAAAAGTCTATGTTTAAAACCTTAAGTATTTTTTTAATTTCTGGGTTTTTATTTGCTTATCATACAGGTGAGAGGAAAGAAAAAAAAAGGCCAAATAAAAATATTTTTTTTTTACAAAAATAAAAATATATATATAAAAATTGTTTTGCACAAATATGGGAATAGACTAATATCATAAAAACTACTTCCTTCTAAAACAGCCAATTTTGCATTCATATTAATATTTTAGAAGAAGTAACAACCACAATGAATATATATATTAAAAAAATATGTAAGCTAATTAATTTAATAAAAACTTTAACACAGTGTAGATGAATTTGAAAAATCCCACTATTCATTCTAAAATTTCCATCAAAATAGAATTATTACCTTTTAATTATGATCAGGTTTTCTTGCCTATTAAGTGAAATCAATTTTTTATTCAACACACCAGATTTTACTACCAAAGCTTCTCAATGAAATCAGCAAAGTGTTACACACGACAAAGGTGAAACAAATTTGAGAGTTTTACTACCTAAACTAAAGGAACCTCAACTACTACATAACCAAGTCCACATGCACCTCAGACACACAATTATCTAATCAATGTACTTACTGCAGCAATGGAACCAAAATCCCTGTGTCCAGAACATGGTCCCTGCACTCCGGGGAGTCCCCGGCAATGTTTCCGAGAGCCCACACTACCTGTTCCTGAACGTCTTCAAAGTCAGAACCTAAAAGTTGAATGAATATGGGGACTGCACCTGCCTCAATCACTATCCGAGTTTGTAGTGATGTGCCAGACGCTATGTTCGTCAATGCCCATGCCGCTTCAAACTAGCGACACACAAAAATCACAACGGTACAAGTTAAGGTATTGTGTGCACTAACAAATTTAAAAAGTGAGAAGTTTGTAATTTTAAATATTACAGTTTTAAATTTACAGAACAAATTATGCAACAACAATACTTTCAATCAATTATTTTTAACTTTATTTGGGGAAAAAAAACTTGTTAAAGATTATTACAAACATCAAGGTCGATATGATTATTAAAAAAATTACTTTAGACCTAACAGTAAGTGGGTTGTAAGACGTAGTGATAAAAAAAAAATAGATGAAAATGTAGTTTTTTTTCAATAGTTTACATAAAACACTTAATAATCAATCAACACACTAAAGAGCCCTCCTGATACCTTGAAAAGCAATTTTAATAATTCCATGATCCATGGAATATATAATGATCATTACCTATGTAATTGAAAAAATGAAGTTTTAATATAGCTCACAATTCTGAAATATATGTTAGATGCAAATTCTAAAAGATTGTTGCTTTTATTTACAAGTCTATCATGAAGTGTGATGCTTTTCCCATCGTTTACAGATCAAAGTGGCAATAATTAAGTTGTATTACTGTTTATATCACAAAGTTTATCATTAAACTGTGATGCACCCAATTATTTATAAATCAACATGGCAATGGCTAACAGTTCTAACAATGTTTATTTTTCAAAATCTACAGTTAAACAATGATGATGTTATATCATTTTGTTACTGAACCAGATAGCTATAAATGGCCCAACAGTCAACTGGTGAAAGAGTTAAAAAGTTTGTCAGAGTAACCGCCTCCCAGGTTGCAGAATCAACATGGTCCA